>JACAVU010000006.1:30366052-30966052 GCA_014183005.1 Castanea mollissima | reverse complement strand
CTGTTTGCAAATTAAAGGGAAAAACAATGGAAAAAGAACAAATTGAAGAGTGAATTTGCAAAAAAGTTACATGTAAATCGTTACATGATACGACTAAGACAAAATTCTACATATAGCAAATCTGAAAAAAAAAAAAAAAAAAAATTGTGAATTATGTGTGCAAAAAGTCAATAAAAAAGCAAAATATGATTCAATATTTACCAATAAGGACAAGTTACCAATAAAGGTGTAGAACTTAAAAGGTCACTTATGAATAAATATAACATTATGTTTAGACATGTATTTCAACCACCTTCCTCTCTATTCTCCTCTTCTCCAGTTCCAAGCATACCTTGAACTTTAAAACTCTGTTAGGATAGTTATTACTAGCTATTAGGAATAGAAAACACATAGTTTAGCTTGTTTTTCCAACATAATTTTTTAGATTACAATTAATCTATCTACTATTTCACTCAACTTATTCTTTTAATACACATAAAAAAAAATATCAAAACAGAAAGGTCGCTTGTACTTTTCGACTGTGGTTTCTGTGTGCAATCATTTTACTCAAGCAAAATTTCCAAAATGACCTCAATGGCAGAGTTTTGTTACATTTAATTCTAGTCCACAATTTGGTTATAGGAGAGCATGGACAAAGCAGGCGTAGACCAACCTTTCTTCTCATCTCTTCGCATTCCTATCGGCAATTGCAAGTGGGAAATGTAGGAGAAAAGTACAATCAAAACACAAAAAAGTATTAGCAATGGGACTTGTAAAATTTCAGAACTGCAAATTTTTGTGCAATTGTGCTACAGCGTCATCCTAAATGTAGGATGGCACTGTAGCACAATTGTTATTGATGAAGTGGAAGAGAGATGGGGGAGAAGAGAGAGAGAGAGTTGTATAGGAATATATTATATTATTTTAGTAGGTAATATATATTATTTTAATGAGTAGAATAGGAAAATAAAAATTGGAATATTGGCAGTGCTATAAAATGGTATGATATAATTGATAAAGTAACTTTTTGAGATGGTATAATAGGATAAGATACAATTTTCCATTGTAAATGCTCTAATACCAATCGAACATGGCTACTACTTGTGCCCAATATCTTTTCTTGTCTGACACCACCACCACCACAACTTGCAATTTGCATGCAATCCCCGCACACAATAGACTTGAAAGTTGAAACCATACCATCTCCATCACCTCTTAACAATTTGCATTTGTCTCCAAATTCTCATCCTTATGCTGCAGCTTTCATTAAAATCCTGACTGGCCTGATCCTCGGAGTTATTTTTAGGTTTTGGGGTAGAGGTACTCCATGTTTGAGAGGATTTTAATATATGATATCTGCTTTGATGGTAGCTTTTTATTATCAAACTAAGACACCAATTGATTTTTGATGTAGGCGGGAATTGAACCCAAAATATTTTATTCAAATTTCAGAAACTTTACCATTTAATTTAACTAAAACTATTAGATAGAATTACTTGCTTATTCATCAAAACCAAAAAATAAAATGAAGAAAGAGATAGAATATTACATGCTTGCGGGCCTATATATTAAGCCTTAGTGACAACACATTAAATCACTCACTTTCAAGTCATATCACTTCTTTTCTTTTCAAAGAAAACTGATTTTTTTTTTTTTTCAAATATGCAATAAATGGAAACTTGATTTGTTGCTGAAAACAATGTGACACCAATCCAACCAAAATTCTAAATCGTTTTTTTTTTTCTTCTTTTTCTCGTTTTCTTAATGAACGATCATGCATTTATTGAACAACCAACTTACAACATAATACAAATACAAGAAACAACTTGATTCAAAGATCAAAAACTCATACAGGACTCTACCACATTCATCATATATACGAGAGATTCCAGTAATATTGCTCATGTGTTAGTAAAATGGGTCTTTAGTATTGTCATCATATTAAATATTATATAATCAAATTGTATATTATACATTGTGGTTGCAACCATGGTTTTAAAAACCGGATGGGGTAAAATTAGATTTGCCTCCAATTCTCAATTTTTCTAGGTTTTTGACTAGTTTTGGAATTTTTACTGGACCGGATTGGTATCCAATTTTCAGTTGAACCGGTTGGTTTGATCCAGTTTTTAAAACCATGGTCACAACAAGTACATGTCCTCTTTTTAATTATAATTTTTTTCAAGTTTTTCTCCTTATGACATGTAGCACACTATATGTAGATTAAAATAGTTAACATAGTTGGTCTAAGTGAAAACTATATCACTAGGTTTGAAAAATATTATTTTAATTACAATATTACTACAAAAAGTTTCTAAAAAATAAAGAAAAAAGATTTCATTATTTATTTTATGCTATGTTAATAATCTTCCACAATATTTTGTTTTAATGATAAAAGTTGAGTTGCACATGTTGTGTGACTCATTTCAAAGTTTAACAACATAATTTCGTCATATGACTTGTTAAAAGTACATTCAAATTATTAAAATAGTTTACTTTATGTGAAAATTAGTTAACGTTTTTATAAATGAAAAAAACTATTTCTATTAAATCCAATACAAAACTTTAAACGAATTTCATCATTTATATTAAACAATTGCACAATCTATTATAATCTTTGCATCTTTTATTACAAAAACTTGGTCGCAGTCAATGTACATTCGTCATGTAACTTAAAGTAATATTTGTTCTAGTATTTCTACTCTTTTTTTATTTGATTTAATTATTTTGTTGAAAAATTTTCTTTAAATTTTATATATAATTCTTCATATTAATCTTTACTTTCGATTATTAAAATTTCATAATTTAGTTCATTTAACTTGATTTTGAATAAGAACTGAGTTTGAGCTCATTACAAATATATATTACACATTCAAGTTTGTATCATTTTCTTGTCGAATAAGCTTAAACTTCTTTT
Source organism: Castanea mollissima (assembly GCA_014183005.1). Classification (NCBI taxonomy): domain Eukaryota; kingdom Viridiplantae; phylum Streptophyta; class Magnoliopsida; order Fagales; family Fagaceae; genus Castanea; species Castanea mollissima. The sequence continues at coordinate 30,963,156 of JACAVU010000006.1, read as the reverse complement.
CAAACTATTTGATTAACTCATTCTTTCCTAATATGAACTACACACTTGAACTTAAGTTTCTCACCCCTCACATGTTAATACTATAATAATTATTAATTAAAAATTATATTTGAGATTATATTATTACAGTTAGCAAGATAAAATACTGCTTTAATTTATGTACTAATAAAAAAGTTAGATTCATTAACCTTATTTTACATATATAAAAACAAATCCTACCCAAAATTTTACTTGTAAATCAACTCTTTATATTTGGCAATAAATAAATGATAATTTGATGTCTTATAGAATAATTTGCATATTTAGACAATTCGATATTAGATCTATATAACCAAGAGTTTGCAGTTCAATGGACACTTCATGTATTTTTAACAAAGATGTCTAAGATTGAAATCCATCATCTCTAACTATCGAATTATTATAAAAAATAAAAATATCAAATTTGTATAAATAAATTTTATATTTGTACATATATAAAGATGTAAAATTGTAAATAGTTTTTTGAAAAAAATTATAGGGTAAAATGCAAACTAACCCTCTAAGTTTCTTTAAATTTTATTTCAGTCCTATGACTTTATTTTTGTTTATTTCAGTCCTCTAACTTTCAAGTTTATTCAATTAAGGCTTTTTCATCAACTTTTTTTATATGTTGTGGTTAATTTTTCAAGTTTATAAATTTTTCTTCAAATTTTTTAAATTAAAAAAATTCAATTAATGATTGAAGAATATTTTTCAGATTTTTTTTTCAAAAAATTTTAACAAAAGTTAACGGAAATGCCTTAATTGAAAAAATCTGAAACTTAGAGGACTAAAATGAACGAAAGTAAAGTTGGAGGACTAAAATGAAATCTGAAGAAAGTTAGAGGGTCAGTTTTGCATTTTAGCCAAAATTATATATATATATATATATATATATATATATATAATATATATATATCAAATCACATACTCATAAATACATGAAAAATTATGATTAATAGAGTATAAAGTAGAATACCAAAACTTAAAAAGATGATTTATAATATGTTTGTGTGTTTGACATGATTATTAATTAAATAAATGTTAATTTGCACATTACATTCCTAAAGTTTTGTGATATTTAGATTTTACACCTTTAAATTTCAGAATTTGAATTTTACCCCTAAAGTTGTGTTCCATTTGCATCAGCAGCCGGCCCCTTTATTCATAGTTTTTGTTAAATGCCACATAAGCTTACCACATATGTTATTATTTCATCCATGTCATGTCATTTTTAATTTTTTAACTACTGGACAAATTAAACAAGCGTGACAAGTTTATGTAGTATTTAACGAAAAAGATGAATGGAAAGACTATTGATGCAAATATAATAGAACTTCAGAAAATAAAATTCTAATTCTAAAATTTTACGGTGTAAAATTCAAACACTTTCCAACTTTAGAGTTTTAGTTTTCAATTCATTCTTGAATAAATATAAACAAACTATGTATATTTTTCCATACACAAGGTGACATGATTTGCATGTATGAAATATATTTTATTTTAGGAAAAAGTAAATGGAGGACCTGATTTTTTTTTACAACTTTTTATATTTTTCATGAAAATGGTTTCAAAACTTTCTCAAAATGATTTATTAACAAATGCTATAAAGGTACCCATTTATCGGACCTTTTTATTTTACGTTGCTATACAAGTTTAGTATGTATTAGAATATCAAAATTACAGTACCTTCTAGGTTTAAATCATATTATTTCTTCCTCTTAAAAAAATCATATAATTTCTATCATAGTTAGGTAATACATGTAACATACACGTATTGTTCACGTATGTAAAATCTCACATTTGGCTATTGGTTTCCATTTATATGAAAATAAACGGCTACTTTCAAATGAAAAATTCAATTATCGTTATATCCAAATAACATAATAATCGACTACAAATACATTGCATATAAAAAGCAAGAATCTAAGGGTATGTTTTGTAATTGTTTGGTAACTGTTTTTTTCCCTTATTTTCTATTCTAAAAACAATTTTCTATTTTAGACTAAAAAACTTTTTTGGCAACCCAAAATGGATAGAAAACAAAAACTGCTCTCAAAATTTAATTTGTAAAGAAAACTAAAAACATGCAAAAGGTTGTTTTCAGTTTCTAATTTTCAGAAGTCAATGAAAACACGTATTTAATTTAAAGAATCTATTTCATTTAATGACTTAGCATTAGAGTTCAAATCCTAGTAACAACATATTTTAGTATTTTCTATTTTTTCTTCAAAAAAACTATCTTTTTAATTTCAACTAACCAAATATGTTTTGATTTAAAAATTACAAGAAAATTGTTTTTTCTTTATATTCCCAAAACAAGTTTTTGAAAATAGAAAACAAAAACTGTTACCAAATATAATCTAAAGATTCTAATTTTTATTAAACAAAAAAAAACCTTAAGAAATAAAATTCAATTAACATTTATCAATGTTATTGTAAAGGGTAAAAACCAAATGATAAGTGGAAAATATTCTTCTATTTATAAACTCTCATTGAGTTGGTTGAGGAAGTAGGAATGGCAATGGATCAGGTTTAGGGTTAGTTTCTTTATGCCCAAACCTGCCCCGTGAGCCTATCCCAAAAACTTGAACTTGCTTCGTTTAATAAACGGGTTTTTTTTAAGCCCCAAAATTGCCCCATCGGGCCCCACGGACCCTGCCCAGATTTGCCACTTTAGGGCCCAATCCTAAGTCCCTGAAGGGCCTCAATCCCAAGTCCCTAAAAGGCCTGAACCTGGGCCCAATTTACACACACACACACACACACACACTATATATATATATATCAATATCATCTAACAGTAAAATCACACAAATCTACAATAATTTAATGGCATAAATGCATTTTTAGTCCCTACATTTTGCATACTTTTCATTTTGGTCCCTACATTTTCATTTCACCACTTTTAATCCCTAAATAAATTAACACGTTCCATTTTGGTCCTTACTATTACTCACTTAACAGAAATTGCTAATGTGGCAAACGGAGTACATTGTTAGCACATTAAATACTGACGTGATCAATAAATTAACATTAAAAATGCCACATCAGCATAAAATAATGATTAAAAAAGAAACATAAGCATCCACATCAACTTTTGATTTTGAAAATTAATTTATCTATTTTAACAAAATCAAAAAAAAAAAAAAATTAGAACCTAAAATACACATGAATTTAGATCTGGTCTCATCTTAAACATGAACAAGAAAGAACACAAAACCAAAATATTAAATCACATGAACACAAACCCTGAAAAAACTTCAACCCAAAACTTCCTTATAAAAAACCAGTTCCCCCAACCCTTCTAAAACATTCTCCAAGCTTCCTCTCTCTTCCAAAACTCAAAGCTTCCTCTCTCTCTTCCAAAAAATGGAGATCTCTCTCTTCCAAAACACGTTCATGGCCAAAAGCTTTGAGCTTTACCTCTTTTCTCATTGCCACTGCCACCACCACAACTAGTTGTGGTGCTTTTTTTTTCTTTCTCTGACTGACCCGTTCTCTTTATCTCTTGATTTTGCTCAAACCCAAACCCAAATGCCTCAAGCTCCTTGCTCATCGGTGCTTTTCTCTCTCTCTCTCTCTGTAGCTTAGATCGATGTCTTTCTCTCTCGGTGGGTCTCTTTGTCTCAAACTGACGTCTGTCCCTCCTCAATTCCCCTTTCTTCTCACCCCACCTTGTTTCCTCCCATCTCCACAACTTTCCATAGTTTTGATATGGGTTTAAAGAGAGGCTGAGATCGATGTGGTGGTAGTAGTTGTGAAAAAAAATCAATGGTGGTGGTCGATTATTGTGAAGTAGTGGTCAGTTGGGTCAGGTGGTGGGTGAATGGTGGGTTTGTTGTTGGAGTGGGTCGTAGGGTGGGTTTGTTGATTGTTGATTGCTAGGTTTGAGATGTTTTGGCATTCTTGTTGGAGATTAGTTTGTGTTTGGTTGACAAGAAAGGATAAGAAAATCCTAGAAAATCTGAGTTTGTGTTCTTATGTTTAATCTGGGTTTGTGTTCTTATTTTAATTTTAATTTTAATTTTGCTTTGTGTTGGTATGGTTGAGCTGGGTTTGTGTTGGTATATGTGGATTGATTTTGTTTTGGATAATTTGGTTTATGTATATATACATAAATGGATTGATTTTGTTTGTATAATATTCATTTATGATTTTTTCTGTGTTTGATTTTCTTGTGTTTTTATGTTTGATTTTCTGGGTTTGTATGATTTTTTTTGGGTTTGTGCTCTTCTATCTTTTTGATGAAGACGATGGCAGATCTAAATTCATGTATTTTAGGTTCTAATTTTGTTTTGTCTTTTTTTTTCATTTTTTTGTTAAAATAGATAAATTAATTTTCAAAATCAAAAGTCGATGTGGATGCTTATGTGTCTTTTTTAATCATTATTTTATGCTGATGTGGCATTTTAAATATTATTTTATTGGCCACGTCAACATTTAATATGCCAACAATGCACTCTATTTGTCATATTAGCAATTTCTGTTAAGTGAGTAACAGTAAGGACCAAAATGGAACGCATTAATTGATTTAAAGACTAAAAGTGATGAAAGGACCAAAATAGAAAAGATGCAAAATGTAAGAACTAAAAGTGCATTTACGCCTAATTTAATTTCAGATTTCTCATTTTCCCTTTCAAAATCACAAACCCAAATACAGAAATCCTAAATACATAACCTTCAAAACACATTTGACAATGAAATAAAACATAAAATCACAAACCCAAATACAGAAATCCTAAATACATAATCTTTAAAGTAAATTTGACAATGAAATAATACATAAAAATTACAAACCGAAATACAGAAATCCTAAATACATAACCCAAATACATAAAAATTCTTCATTTTTTATTTTTCACGAACACAAAACAACAATTGATCTGCCCTTTACAACTCGAAAGCTATCACTGTTTCAGCCCCTCCAAAACTCCAGAAACAATACCACAACACGCTTAGAAAACCGAACAAAAATCCCTTCTTTTTCCAATCAAAGTGAGGTGAAGGAGGCAAGGAGGAAGGATCGGTGTCTATGGCGAGGTGGAGGAGTGGCAGTGGGTTGAGGGAGGGAGCGGTGTGGTGCGGTGAGGTAGGCAACAAGGATGGACTAGTGAGGTGGAGGAGGGACCAACGATGGCGAGGTGGAGGAGGATAATGGCAGCAAGTAACAATGAGAGTGGGGGAGAGGGAGGCAGTTGAGACTTGAGAGTTAGTGATGAGAATGAAAAATGCAAATTAGTATTAGGATAGTTAGGGTTTTTTAATATAATATATACACGGGTCGGGTATGCATAATACCTGCACCCGCCACGAACCCGCTACAAGTTGGATTTCTAAAACCTAAACCTACCCCAGTTGCTTTGCGATTCGGGTTTTACCCAACCCATTAGGGTCAGGTCGGGTCAGGTTTTATGTTAGGAACCTAGTGGTTCCTAATGAAGATGGATAGGAATTATAGGGGAATTGATGAGAATTGTAAGGAAATTGACTTAATTCGAGGTAGTCGCCCTCTATAGAGAAAGAGAGAGATTAAGAGAGATAGAGATGCACTAATGCACTAAGAAGTTGGTTTATTCTTCCATTCATATCTAATGTTGAATTACAATAATGTATTTATAGGAGACTAGCTCTAATGTCATTGACCCACTCAGCTCAAGATAATTGACTAGTTAATTCAACATGTGTTCTATGAATTAAGTCATGTGTTAATTGAATTACATGTGCTCAAATCGTAACTAACTCATTATAATCTTAATCTCAACCAACTAACTAACTACCTAACTAAAGGGATTACAACAATTATTTCATATTCCTAACATTTCCCTCCCCTTGAAAACACCTTACCCACAAGATGTTGTTGTGAATTGACACCTTCATTTAAGGAGATCTTTCAATAGACCAATACCTTAGTGACATTTTGATCACCATATTCATGCATTTCTCTTTGACAAGCGGTCTCGTGCACATGAAGGTTTTTTATTTGTAGATCTTCAAACTTTGCTCAAATTCTTGAGCCTTTAATAGTTCTTCAATCTTCAAAGTCTCATTGGTTCTTTGAACCTTGGAATGTTCTTGTATCCTCAAGACCTCATTTGATTCTAGAACCATTAAAATTGTTGCCGCTTGCATCTTGGATCACTGACACTTGGATTGCCAATTCTTGAATCATAGACTCTTGAATGGAAGCGTTCATTGGTACATTAAGAGTTGGTCCTTGGAAGATCATCATCACCTTATTTGTTGGTTCTTTGGACTGAATTTCAAGGGCAGCGTCTTCATGTATATCATCATCCACTTTGACACAAAAATCAACATCCCGACTTGCAACAACAGCAGTAGATTCTTAAAACTTGATTTGTTCTTCGAGTTCCATTGAATTAAGAGATTGTAACTCCTCTTCCATCATGTTCCCAAGATCCTCTTGCAATCTTGAGAGCTCTTCTTTCATGGCCTTTTTAGATTCAGCCAATGCCTTGACCATCTTTGAAATATCCTTGGTCTTTGTTCAACATTTACTATATTTCTTTCAAAAGTTTTCTTTGGCCACAATTACTCGTCTCAAGATCAACGGTTCTGATACCAATTATTAGGAACCTAGTGGTTCTTAATGGGGATGGATAGGAATTATAAGAGAATTTATGAATATTGTAAGGAAATTGACTTAATTCGAGGTAGTTACTCTCCATAGAGAAAGAAGGAGATTAAGAGAGATAGAGATGCACTAATGCACTAAGAAGTTAGTTTATTTTTTCATTCATATCTAATGTTGAATTACAATCATGTATTTATAGGAGACTAGCTTTAATATCATTGGCCCATATGGTTCAATATAATTGGCTTGTTAATTCAACATGTGCTCTATAAATTAAGTCATGTGTTAATTAAGTTACATGTGCTCAAATCCTAACTAACTCATCCTAATCCTAATCTCAATCAATTAGCTAACTACCTAACTAAAGGGATTACAATAATTATTGATATTCCTAACATCGAATACCCACAGGTCGGGCAATTTTTGACATCTCTATGAGGAAGACTATTACACAATGATAGCCACAGTACACATACTCAAAGTTCACAATTATAATTACTCTCTCTCTAGGCATAATCTTTTTCCAATCCCTTGATACAAGGGATCTTTTCTTATTTATAGTTTAGTTGCTTCCATCTCAACTATCCACTTGTAGGGTGAATGATTTACTCGGTGAGATACTTGTCCTATCTTTCCCTTCCCCTCCTTTTGAGGTTGAGTTGTGTAGATAATAAGCTATCAAAGAGGGTTATTCAGCCATAAATGATAAATGTGACCTGGCTAGTTAGTGCGATGCATTTAATATGGAGAAGATAATGGCTTTATCGTGAAGCTTTCTCCAACCTCCACTTGGGTAAATCATTATTCTTTCTGACAGATAGTGTCCTAGGCGTGGCCTGATAATCTTCAATCATCTTCCTATGCTTCTGAGCTTGCCCTTCTCCTTGGCCCGGGATTTTGATCCACACCTTCCTCGGGTCACTTGGTTTGGGTCCATTCCTCTTCTACTAGCATACCATTGGGTCCTTTTTGGGCTCAATCTAGACCTACTTCTCTTTGATTTAACCTTGGTTCCCACCGTTACCATCATCCATCGGAGCCTACCTCGCTATACTTACAGTACTAATTGTTCTTGTGCCTCCCTCTTCCAACTTCCCAAGCAACTATATAAGTGCTATCTATAATTTACTATCTTAATCTCCTTCGCATATATTTGTTGTTTGCATTACTCCTCCTCAAACTTGTATGGCTTTTTTCTTCTCCTGAATATACCCGGATATTTAATACTATATTCTATTGAATATATTATATATTTATTGTATAATATATATACGTTGTAATTGTAAGCTGTTAGTAACTTTTGGACATGATTCTAAAAAGAAAAAACTAGAACAGATTGAATGGTAAAAAAAATCCTTTTAAAAACCAGGATTGATACGTGACTAATGACTAATGAGTGAAGATAATTTATTTTGAATTATTAGTTTTTGTATGAATGTTAGTTTTATCGTTGTTTTATTAATGACTATTGAAATAATTTTCATTATTACTTAATTTATTTCATATTAAATTGGTGAGAATAGTCTATATGCCCCATAAGAAATATATTATTGTATTTATCTCAAAAAATATTCATATGACAAATGTTTATCTATTTTTTAAAAGTAAATGTGTTATACACTTACTATGCACGTAATTTTTTTTCTTTATTTACATAGTTTTTGCCGATTTGTTGAATTGCAATTTTCTTGAATGATATTGAATTATGGATATACATACATTTATCATATTATACACATACCATATATTACTAACTATGATTTCTATATCATCTTTAAATTCAATATATATATATATATATATATATCATTTTTATCGAATAAATAAAGAAAGCCTTTAAAAAAAAGAAGAAGAAGAGCCTAATAAGCTAAGGGTTGGAAAATCTAATCCATATACTTTTATCCAAGCATGGATAGTATTTTCTTACAAGTTACAACTAGATTGGATCTAGTATACATCACTATCATTATCATCGATCAAAAAGTAGCTTTCTTATGAAAATTAAACTTTGACAAGAGCGATTGCTCTATGAACAGTAATCCGGAAATTATTTTTTTATTGTTTTTAGCAATAAATTTTTAATTTTCAGTAAAATAAATAGTATCCAAACACACACTTTATATCATTTACTACATTAAAGTGTGGTCCCTAGTATCCATATTTAGAATTTATTGTAGAGGTGTCTATCAAAAAAAAAACAAAAAACAAAAAAAGGTTGTTGTAGAATGCAGATGTGATATCAATTAACGAGTTAGGAAAAATAAAAGCAAACTATGAATGGGCCTAGTTTGTTTTGTCATACTCCACAAAGCCTGTTGGTTAACCCAATCAGTCTTTTTTTTGGGGTAGAAATATGGATATGCATTGAAACTAAATAGTTATGACTTCTGAATCTGTTGCAACCTCTGGCCTAGTCACCCACACTAAATATCTGTTTGAAAATTAAACGGACAAACAATGGAAAAGAATAAATTGAAGAGTGAATTTGCTAAAAAGTTACATGTAAATCGTTACATGATACAACTAAGACAAAATTCTACATATAGAAAATCTATAAATAAATAAGAAAGAATTATGTGTACAAAAAGTCAGTATAAAACAAAATATGATCCGAAATTTACAAATAAGGACAAGTTACCAATAAAGGTGCACAACTTAAAAGGTCACTTGTGAATAGTTATAATTTTGTGTTTGGACATGTATTCTAAGGGTGTGTTGCCAACCCGCTAACCCACCAAAATCGATCCAACCTAATCCAACTTAACTCGTCAGGTTGAGTCAGTTTTTAGGCCTTAATGGGTTGGGTTGGGTTGGATTACAAAAAAAATTTTGATAGTGAGTCAGGTTGAGTTTGGGTCATAAAATTTCAAACCTGCCAAACTTAACCTGACCCATCCATATATTTAATATATATATATATTATATATATATATATATATAATATTATAAAATTAATAAAATTTTTAAAATAACTAGCTCTTCCTATCTTATATAAAAGCCAATTATATCACACAAACCCTAGTAAATTACTATTGTTGTTTAGTCATTAGTGTTGTTTGCCTTTAAAGAGTTACATTAATACTAATCTTTAGATTTTTTTAATATATTTATATTTATATTTTTTTTCTACTCAATTTAATAATAATAAAAAAATTGTCCAATCCATGGGTTCAACCTGACCCAACTCGACCCATGTGGGTTGGGTTGGACTTATGTGTTGAGTTGAATTTTTTTTGACCAATCATGGTGAGCTGGGTCAAAAAATCTCCACACAACCTGACCCATGCACACTCCTAAATTGTATTCCAACCACCTTATTCTCTATTCTCTTCACCTTTCCTCTTCTCTAGTTCCAAACATACCTTGAACTTTAAAACTTTGTTAGGATAGTTATTACTAGCTATTAGGAATAGAAAACATTTAGCCTCCATATGGGATGCGTGTTTTGCTTCCCAACGGTGCGTTTTTTTTTTTTGTGGGTCCCATGCAATGTTCACGAGACTCATAAACTACTCTCTTTTTTTCAAAAAAATAACTTTAAAACTGGAACCCATGGTACTATTTACACATTTAAAAATTGTTTTGTTATAAAGTTTTCAGCAATAAGCAGTATCCAAACAGACCCTTATTTTGGCTCGTTTTTTCAGCATAATTTTTTAGATTATAGTTAATCTATCTACTATTTCACTCAATCGATTCTTTTTAGTACATGTAAAAAATATCAAAGTGAAAAGTTCACTTGTATCTTTCAATTGTGGTTTTTGTATGCGATCATTTTGTTTGAGCAAAATTCTCAAAATTTGTCAATTGTAATTCTTTCTTCATTCTTTCAGTCCCAAAGTGGGTTCACCTCGTACACTACAACCTCTATATATGATAGAATCACCCTCCTAATGGCCAAGAATCACCCATTCATGGCCAAGATTGACCACCACCATGCCTAATCTCAACAACAACCTCTCTTTCTTGCTCTAAGAGAGAGAGAGAGGAGAGAGAGAGAGAGAGAGAGAGAGCAACAACGACGTTGATGAAATAGGCGAAATCGGCCACTTTGGCGTGTGCTTAAGCGGGTGTGCACAAGATTAGATTTTTATTTTTATTTTTTAAAATTGAAATTGAAATTGAAATTGTTTAACTACAGTCTACAGTGGATAGGTGTGGTGATGCGATTGTTTTGGGTTGGGTTTGAATCCTAATATGAAAGCCCATTGGGCCAACCTCCCAAGTCCCACCAAGACAAGGAGACGCTATTAATACCTAACTGGCATTGGACCCTACAATCTTCCACATGGATGTGACCTCAATGGCGGAGTTTTGTTATGTTTAATTCCAATCCACAATTTTGGTTAGGGTTGTGTTAACGGGCATTGTAAGGTGCCCGTTAACAACACATTTTTGGTAACTTTTTAAGTAACTTTTTAAACTTTTGGTGGTTTTTCAATTTTTGGTAAAAATTTTTTTATCTCTTTTGGCAATTTTTTGAACAACTTTTTTCCTTTTTATAAGTGAAACACGTAAAAGGAAACCTTAACAAGCACCGCCCGGTGCTTGTTAACATTTCCCTTTTGGTTATAGGAGAGCATGGAGGAAGTAGGCATAGACCAACCTTTCTTCTCATCACTTACCAATCAAACATGGCTGCTACATGGGCCCAATATCTTTCTTGTTTGACACCACCACCACCACCACTACTTGCAATTTGCATGCAATCCCCACACACAATAGGATTGAAACCATACCATCTCCATCACCTCTTAACAATTTGCATTTGTCTCGAAATTCTCATCCTTATGCTACAGCTTTCATTGAAATCTAGACTGGCCTGATCCTCGAAGTTATTTTCAAGTTTTGGTGTAGAGGAATATTCCATGTTTGAGAGGGTTTTAATATATGAAATCCGTTTTTTATGATAGCTTTTTTATCATCAGACTAAGACACTAATCGGTTTTTAGTGTAGGTGAGGATTGAAACTAAAATCTCTTATTCAATTTTCAAAGACTTTAGCAGTTGTGTTAACTGAAACTATTAGATAGAATTACATGCTTATTCGTCAAAACCAAAAAATAAAATGAAGAAAGAGATAGAATATTACATGCTTGCCGGTCTATATATTAACCCTTAGTGACAACTCATTAAATCACTCACTTTCATGTCATATCACTCCTTTTCTTTTCAAAGAAAACTGATATTTTTTTTTTCAAATATGCAATAAATGGAAACTTGACTTGTTGCTGAAAACAATGTGACACCAATCCAACCAAAAATTCTAAATCCTCTTTTCTTTTCCTCGTTTCCTTAATGAACGATCATGCATTTATTGAACAACCAACTTACAACATAACACAAATACAAGAAACAACTTGATTCAAAGATTGAATAACCTAAGAAGTAAGAACAATCCAGCAAGATTCAAAAACCCATACAGGACTCTACCACATTCATCATATATACGAGAGATTCCAGTGTTATTGCTCTTGTGAAAGTAAAATGGGTCTTTTGTATTGTCAACATATTAAATATTATATAATCAAATTCTATATTACACATTGTGGTTGCAACCATGGTTTTAAAAACCGGACCGGGGTAAGATTACATTTGCCTTCAGTTCTTGGTTTTTCTAGGTTTTTGACTAATTTTGGGCATTTTATAGGACTAGACTAGTACCCAATTTCCAGTTGAACCGGTCGGTCCGATCCAGTTTATAAAACCATGGTCGCAACAAGTATATGTCCTCTTTCTAATTATAATTTTTTCAATATTTTCTCCTTATGACATGTAGCACACTATATGTAGATTAAAATAGTTAACATAGTTGGTCTAAGTGAAAACTATATTACTAGGTTTGAAAAATATTATTTTTATTACAATATTACTACAAAAAGTTTCTAAAAAATAAAGAAAAAAGATTTCATTATTTATTTTATCCTATGTTAATAATCTTCCACAATATTTTGTTTTACTGATAAAAGTTGAGTCGCACATGTTGTGTGACTCATTACAAATTTTTACAACATAATTTCGTCATCTGACTTGTTACAAATACATTCAAATTATTAAAATAGTTTACTTTATGTGAAAATTAGTTAACATTTTTATAAATAAAAAAAACTATTACTATTAAATCCAATTACTAAACTTTAAAGGAATTTCATTATTTATATTAAACAATTGCACGCTCTATTATAATCTTTCCATCTTTTATTATAAAAACTTGGTCGTAGTCAATGTACATTCGTCATGTAACTTAAAGTAATATTTATTCTTGTATTTCTACTTTTTTTATTTGATTTAATTATTTTGTTGAAATATTTTCTTTAAATTTTATATATAATTCTTCATATTAATCTTTACTTTCGATTATTAAAAGTTCATAATTAGTTCATTTAACTTGATTTTGAATAAGAACTAAGCTTGAGCTCATTACAAATATAAATTACATATTCAAGCTTGCATCATTTTCTTGTTGAATAAGCTTAAACTTCTTTTCAAACTATTTAATTAACTTATTCTTTCCCAACATAAACTACATACTTGAACTTAAGTTTCTCACCCCTCACATGCTAATACTATAATAATTATTAATTAAAAATTATATTTGAGATTATATTATTAGAGTTAGCAAGATAAAATACTGTTTTAATTTATGTTCTAATAAGAAAGTTAGATTCATTAACCTTATTTTACACATATAAAAACAAATCCTACACAAAATTTTACTTGTAAATCAACTCCTTATATTTGGCAATAAATAAATATTAATTTGATGTCTTATAGAATAATTTGCCTATTTAGACAATTCGATATTAGATCCATATAACCAAGAGTTTGCAGTTCAATGGACACTTCATGTATTTTTAACAGAGATGTCTGAGGTTGAAATCCATCATCTCTAACTATCAAATTATTATAAAAAATATATATATATATCAAATTTGTATAAATAAATTTTATATTTGTACATATATAAAGATGTAAAATTGTAAATATTTTTTTGAAAAAAATTATATATATATCAAATTGCATACTTATAAATACATGAAAAATTATGATTAATAGAGTATAAAGTAAAATACCAAAACTTAAAAAGATGATTTATAATATGTTTGTGTTTGACATAATTATTAATTAAATAAATGTTAAATTGCAAATTACATCCCTAAAGTTTTGTGATATTTAGACTTTACACCTTTAAATTTTGAAATTTGAATTTTACCCCTGAAGTTATGTTTCATTTGTATCAGCAACCGACCCCTTTATTCATATTTTTTGTTAAGTTCCACATAAGCTTACCACACGCGTTATTATTTCATCCATGTCATGTCATTTTTAATTATTTAACTACTAGACAAACTAAACACATGTGACAAGTTTGTAGTACTTAACGAAAAAGATGAATAGAAAGACTGTTGATGCAAACATAATAGAACTTCAAAGAATAAAACCCAAATTCTAAAATTTCATGGTGTAAAATTCAAACACTTTCCAACTTTAGAGTTGTAGTTTTAATTCATTCTTAAATAAATATAAACAAACTATGTATATTTTGCCATATACAAAGTGACGAGATTTGTGTGTGTGAAATATATTTCATTTTAGGAAAAAGTAAATGTAGGACCTGATTTTTTTTACAAATAGGAATTTTGATGGCATGAGAAATTTCTTTAGCATTTGTAGTGTTTTTGAGCTTGACTAATCCTTTTTGCAAAAGACAATTGAATTTTTTTTTTTGATTTTCTTTGTTTTATTTTGCTTTTAGTATTCATTCTCAGAATTTTGTAGGTATTTTCCCTGCAAACCCTCACGAGATTACAACTCGTCCACTAGTGTAAGCTAGGGGTTTAAAGGCTTGTTGCATACGCTAAATGCAACTGAAATTTCCAATGAAAGTGGATTAGTTAGGATTTTCTTTTTCTTTGTTTTTTATTTCTTTGTTTTGTTTTACTCTCTATTTGTTTTGCTCGAGGACTAGCAAAATGTAGGTTTGGGGGTATTTGATGTGCATTGATAATAGCTTAATTTTGCATATTTATATCATTGTTAGAAAACATAATCATTTATTTTGAGTTAATTCATGCATTTTATATTTGGCTTTGAAATAATGGTGAATAATAAATTTTGTATTTAATTGAATCTTATTGCATGAATTTGTCTTTTTTAGGAGAATGAAATTAAATAAGTGGATTTGTGCAAAGAAGAATGCTAATGGACTTTAAATTTACAAGGGTCATGATGAAGTTAAAGAAGGCCAACCCATTAAATTTAAGTCCAATTGGAGCAAGAAATCAAAGGAAATTTGCACTAAATCCAAGTCGATTCGGATTACGATTCCAGCCTGCACATCAGTTAGTATTTTTGGCATAACTTTCGGCTCAGATGTCCAATCGAGATAACTACTTGAAGGGTTACAACTTTATAATTTACCGAAAGTCCGAATTATGACATTAAAGAGGCCAAAATCGTCGATTAAGTGAAGCCTAAAAATTCAGGATTTTCTCCAAACGAGAATTCAATTTGTAATAGGATTCTTTGACCTATTTAAAGGCTCTTTAGGGCAAAATTCAGAGAGGTAGACAGCTAGGGCTGGAACTGAAGTGCAGGCAATGGCATGTGGCTTCCTTTGTAACTTTTCTCTAGCGCTGTGACTATTTCTTTCTCTATTTTATTTTTCTAGCTGAATGTTTAGTATTTTATTTTTGTGTTTTCTTTCAATTACTATGAGTAGCTAAATTTATAATTAGGGTTGAGGATGAAACCTTGTTAAGGATTATCAGTAATATTTATGTGATTTTATTTTTCCCACAATAGTTGTTCTTTAATGATTTATATTGTTCTTGCTTCATATCAATTGACTTGGATGAGATTCTAGATATGAGTTCAATCATGTTTTTCTCATGATTTAGGATTTATCTTAATTAGTTGAATGCTTGGTTTATTAATTCTTGATTATAAAATTGGATATCGCTTGTGATTTGTCTGTCAATAGATACAATTTATGATTTGATTTTTAGAATTGGATATATCTTGTGATTTTCTTGGTTACAGATACAATTGATGATTTGATTTTATACTTAAGAAGTGAAAAAGAACATGCTTTAGATTTTTAAACAAAATTTTTAATGATGATATTTTCCATAATAGCAAGATTGATTTCTAGATTATCATGCAGTGGTTGGGAAAAATCAATGATTATAAATATATGCTGATATGAATTAATAAGGTGGATTCCAAAACCTTAATTCCTTTCCCTTGATTGCTTACATCTTTCTATTGCTTTATATCTTTTGCATAGTGTAACCATTTGCTTAATTTTATTATATGCTTAGTTTATTTAATCTCAAAAAACCATTTTTTTATTAAACTAAATTAGGATTAATTTGGTTAAGCTTTAATTAATTTTCTTGGTTCATTCAAGTTCCTGTGGGTTCGACCTCGTTCTTGTCAAACTATATTTTGGTATGATTCGTACACTTGCATTTATTTTAAAATTTCACAACAGTAGTGAAAACAAACTCAAAGTAAAAAGACTTAAAGGCTAAGAAAAATGATAAGTGGAAAATATTCTTCTATTTATAAACTCTCCTTGAGTTGGCTGAGGAAGTAGGAATGGTAATGGGTCGAGTGTGGGGTTGGTTTCTTTATGCCTAAACCCGCCCCGCGGGCCAGCCCCAAAAACCCGAATCTGCCTCGTTTAATAAACGGGTTTTTTAAAACCCCTAAACCCACCCTATCAGGCCTCACGGACCTCGCCCAAATTTGCCACTTTATGGCCCAATCCTAAGTCCCTAAAGGGCCTAAACCATGGCCCAATTTATATATATATAGCATCTAACAACAAAATAATACAAATCTACAATAATTTAATTTCAGATTTCTCATTTTCCCTTTCAAAATCTCAAACCCAAGTACAGAAATCCTAAATACATAACATTCAAAATACATTGGGCAATGAAATAATACATAAAATCACAAACCCAAATACAAAAATCCTAAATACATAATCTTCAAAGTAAATTTGTCAATGAAATAATACATAAAAATTACAAACCGAAATATAGAAATCCTAAATACATAACCCAAATACATAAAAATTCTTCATTTTTTATTTTACACCAACACAAAACAACAATTTATCTGCCCTTTACAACTCGAAAGCTATCACTATTTCAACCCCTCCAAAACTCCATAAACAATACCACAACACTCCTGGAAAACCCAACAAAAATCCCTTCTTTTTCCAATCAAAGTGAGGTGAGGGAGACAGGGAGGAAGGATCAGTGTCTATGGCAAGGTGGAGGAGTGGCGGCGCGGTGAGTGAGGGAGTGGTGTGGTGAGGCAAGCAACAAGGATGGACTGGTGAGGTGGAGGAGGGACCAACGACAAAAAGGTGGAGGAGGGCAGCAGCAGCAAGTAATAGTGAGAGTGGGGGAGAGGGAGGCAATTGAGACTTAAGAGTTTGTGATGAGAATGAAAAATACGGATTAGTATTAGGATAGTTAGTATATATATTTATGGTTTTTTAATTTTTTTAATATAATATATACACAAGTCGGGTATGCATAATACCTGCACTCGACCCAAACCTGCTACGAGTTAGATTTCTAAAACCCAAACCTACCCCATTTGCTTTGCGATTCGGGTTTTACCCAACCCATTAGGGTCGGGTAGGGTCTGATGTTAAGAACCTAGTGGTTCCTAATGGGGATGGATAGGAATTATAGAGGAATTGATGGGAATTGTAAGAAAATTGACTTAATTTGAGATAGTTGCCCTTTATAGAGAAAGAGAGAGATTAAGAGAGATAGAGATGCACTAATGCACTAAGAAGTTGGTTTATTCTTCCATTCATATCTAATGTTGAATTACAATCATGTGTTTATAGGAGACTAGCTCTAATGTCATTGGCCCACATGGCTCAAGATAATTGGCTAGTTAATTCAACATGTGTTCTATGAATTAAGCTATGTATTAAATGAGTTACATGTGCTCAAATCGTAACTAACTCATCCTAAACCTAATCTCAACCAACTAGCTAACTAACTAACTAAAGGGATTACAACAATTATTTCATATTCCTAACATTTCCATCCCCTTGAAAACACCTGGCCCACATTGTGTTGTTGTGAATTGACACCTTCATTATAGGAGATATTCCAATGGACCAATACCTTAGTAACATTTTGATCACCATATTCATGCATTCCTCTTTGACAAGCGATCATGTGCATATGAAGGTTTCTTCTTTGTAGATCTTCAAACTTTGCTCAAATTCTTGAGCCTTCAATGGTTCTTCAATCTTCAAGGTCTCATTGGTTCTTTGAACCTTGGAATGTTCTTGTATCCTTAAGACCTCATTTGATTCTGAATCATTAAAATTGCTGGTGCTTGCATCTTGGATTCTTGGATCACCGACACTTGGATTGCCAATTCTTTATTCATAGACTCTTGAATGGAAGCCTCCATTGGTACATCAAGAATTGGTTCTTGGAAGATCATCATCACCTTCTTTGTTGGTTCTTTGGACTAAACTTCAATGGCAGCATCTTCATGTATATCATCATCCACTTTGACACAAAAATCAACATCCTGGTTTGCAACAACAGCAGTAGATTCTTGGAACTTAATTTGTTCTTCAAGTTCCATTGAATCAAAAGATTGTAACTCCTCTTCCATCATGTTCTTAAGATCCTCTTGCAATCTTGAGAGCTCTTCTTTCATGTCCTTTTTAGATTCAACCAAGGCCTTAATTATCCTTGACATCCTCTGAGGCTTTGTTCAACATTTTCTATATTTCTTTCAAAAGTTTTCTTTGGAGATAATTGCTTGTCTCAAGATCAACAGCTATGATACCAATTGTTAGGAACCTAGTGGTTCTTAATGGGGATGGATAGGAATTATAGGGGAATTGTAGGGAAATTGTAGAGAATTGACCTAATTCGAGGTAGTCACCCTTCACAGAGAAAGAAACAAACTAACAGAGATAAAGATGCAATAATGCACTAAGAAGTTAGTTTATTCTTCCATTCATATCTAATGTTGAATTACAATCATGTTTTTATAGGAGATTAGCTTTAATATCATTGACCCATATGGCTCAAGATAACTGGCTAGTTAATTCAACATGTGCTCTATAAATTAAGTCATGTGTTAAATAAGTTACATGTACTCAAATCCTAACTAACTCATCCTAATCCTAATCTCAATCAACTAGCTAACTACCTAACTAAAGGGATAACAATAATTATTTATATTCCTAACATCGAATACCCACAGGTCGGGCAATTTTTGACCTCTCTATGAGGAAGACTATTACACAATGATAGCAACAATACAAATACTCAAAGGTTCACAATTATAATTACTCTCTCTTCCTAGGCATTATCTTTTTCTGATCCCTTAACATAAGGTATCTTTTCTTAGATATAGTTTAGTTGCTCCCATCTCAATTGTTGACTTGTAGGGTGGATAATTTACTAGGTGAGATACTTGTCATATCTATCCCTTTCCCTCCTTTTGAGGCTAAGTTGTGTAGATAATAAGCTATCATAGCACTGTTCAGGAGGGTTTTTCAGCCATAAATGATAAATGTGACATGGTTGGTTAGTGCAGTGCATTTAATATGGAGAAGATAATGGCTTTATCATGAAGCTTTCTTCAACCTTCACTTGGGTAAATCATTATTCTTTCTGACAGATAGTGTCCTAAGTGTGACCTGATAATCTTCAATCATCTGCCTATACTTCTGAGCTTGCCCTTCTCCTTGGCCCAGGCTATTGATCCTAACCTTCCTCGGGT
The DNA here is from genome assembly GCA_014183005.1 of Castanea mollissima. Taxonomy (NCBI): domain Eukaryota; kingdom Viridiplantae; phylum Streptophyta; class Magnoliopsida; order Fagales; family Fagaceae; genus Castanea; species Castanea mollissima. The sequence goes on along the minus strand of JACAVU010000006.1, from coordinate 30,943,751 downwards.
CACTCAGTTTAGGCCCATTCTTCTTCTACTAGCATACCATTAGGCCCTTTTTGGGCTCAATCTAAACCTACTTCTCTTTGATGCAACCTTGGTTCCCACAATTACCATCCTCCATCGGAGCCTACCTTGCTATACTTACAAAACTAATTGTTCTTGTGCCTACCTCTTCCAACTTCCTTTTTTTTATGAATAAAAGGGGGGTCGAGGGCGACCATATGTGGCTTACCCCCCAGGGCGTGACTTGATAAGAGCCCCCCCGGCCGCTAGGGAATATTGGATTGAGTCATAACTATTGTGACCGGGGTGCCACAGACCTTACCCTAGCACCCTAAGAGAGCCAGTAGAGGAGGCACAAAGCATGCTAGGAACCCACCCCCCACATGGTACCCACCACGACTCAAACGAGGGACCTTATACATGCTTGCGGGATCTCACACCAGCCGGGCCACCCCTCTTGGGGCCTCTTCCAACTTCCTAGGCAACTATATAAGTGCTATCTATAATTTACTATCTTAATCTCTTTTGTCTATATTTGTTGTTTGCATTACTCCTCCTCAAACTTGTATGGTTTCTTTCTTCTCCTGAATATACCCAGATATGATTTAATATTATATTCTACTGAATATATAATATATATACTTGTAATTGAAAGTTGTTAGTAACTTTTGGACATGATTCTAAAAGAAAAAACTAGAACAGATTGAATGGTAAAAAAAAATCCTTTTAAAAACAAGGATTGATACGTGACTAATGACTAATAAGTGAAGATAATTTATTAGGAATTATTAGTTTTTGGATGAATGTTAGTTTTATCGTTGTTTTATTAGTGACTATTGAAATAATTTTCATTATTACTTAAATTATTTCATATTAAATTGGTGAGAATAGTCTTATGCCCCATAAGAAATATATTATTGTATTTATCTCAAAAAATAGGCGAAAATGCACTTTTGTTCCCTACATTTTGGGCCAATTCACATTTTGGTCCCTAAATTGATTTCGTTTCTATTGTCGTCCCTATTTTAAAAAGATCATTTCTATTTTAGTCCCTACCGTCATCCAAGTAATGGAACCCTATTACGTGGCAGACGAAGTGACCTGGTTGCTGACATGGTGCTGATGTGGTATTGGTGGCATTAAAATATTATTAAAAAAAATTACTTTGCATTTACGTCAGCATGATAAAAAAAATTTCAATCTAAACTGAAAAAAAATAAAAATAAAAACTTTACAATTTTAAAGATTTAGAAAAAAAATTAGAGTAATTATTTCAATTTTTCTTGAACTTTTTTAGAAACAAGCACTAAATTAATACTATTCAAGCTCAATGTTGGCGTTTTTGTGTTTGTGTTTGTAACTATTTCATTTTCTTCTTTCTTTTAAGATAAACCAAAAAAAGTAAAATCAAAACAAATATAAATTAATAAATATCCCAAAAAACATCAGCCAAAGATGCATATTTATAGTGCTAAAAAACCCAAATTAGTTTGTGTGTTTGTGTGGCATTTGTCTCTCTTAGTCTCTATCTCTCTCTATCTAAGGCGACTTGCTCTCAGATTGGATTGGTTGAAAAAATCCCAAACTACGACTGAGAAAAAAAAAGAGGGAAGAAGATCGGCCCAGAAGAATTAGATGAGGAGATTGGCCTGAGAAAAAAGAAAAAGAAGAGGCAAAGGAGATCAGCAACATGAGCACGGCATGCAATCTCCGAATTTTGCTTGTTGTGTTTGTATCATTCTTTTGCTTCTTTCTTTGTCAATCTCTGACTTCTTTTCTCTCTCTAAACCAGGATCCCTCTTCGTCTCTCTTTTTTGATCAACGATGGTGGTAGTGGGTTTGGTGACTTTGTGGGCGTGGGTTTGTTGACTGATCAGTGGGTTTGACTATTGATTTTTTTGGGTTTGTGTTGTTGATGATTTTTTTGGGTTCGTGGGTTTGATTATTTGCTAAGAAAATCAATAAAAAGAAAAGAAAAATATTAATTATTTTAATTTTCTAGGCAAGTTTTCATCTTCTTTTCTGTAGAACATGAAGAACAGTTCTAGGTTAACCTGCACTATTCTAGGTTTGCATTTGTTCTGGGTTTGCTCTTGATTCTAGGTTTTATTTCTTGTTTTTCTGGATTTGATGGAGATTTGATTTGGTTGCTGGATTTGGATTTGGGTTTGCCAGAGATTGGATTTGTTGCTGGATTTATTTCTTGAATTTGAGAAGAATATGAAGAACAAGTTTAATGAAAGTAAAAATAATAATATTAGATTTAAGGCCAAAATAATAATGATAATAATAATAATATGAAAAAAAATTAAAATGCTGATGTGGCTTTGAAAAATGCAAAATAATTTTTTTTTAATATTATTTTAATGCCACGTCAGTGCCATATCAACACCATGTCAGCAACCAAGTCACTCCGTTTGCCACGTAATAGGGTTCCGTTACTTGGATGTCGGCAGGGACTAAAATAGAAATGATTTTTTTAAAATAGAAACGAAATCAATTTATGGACCAAAATGCGAATTGACCCAAAATGTAGGGACCAAAAGTGCACTTTCGCCCAAAAAATATTCATATGACAATTGTTTATGTATTTTTTTAAAAGTAAATGTATTATACACTTACTATGCACGTAATGTTTTTTCTCTGTCTACATAGTTTTTGCCAATTTGTTGAAATGCAATTTTCTTGAATGATATTGAATTATAGATATACATACATTTATCGTATTATACACGTACCATATATTACTAACTATGATTTCTATATCATCTTTAAGTTAAAAAATATATATATGTCATATAATTTTTATAGAATAAATAAGGAAGCCTTAAAAAAAATTAAAAAAGAACAACCTAAAGTTTGGAAAATCTAATCCATTTACTTTTATCCAAGCATGGATAGTATTTTCTTACAAGTTGATCTAGTATACATCAATATCATTATCATCTATCAAAAAGTAGATTTCTTATGAAACTTTGACAAGAGCGATTGCTCATTCTTGCTCCAACGCAAAAGTCAATCAGTCAATTTTTTCTTGGGAAGATGGGACCTAATCCACCTAAGGACATTTTATATCTTTTAATTTCTTTTGCTAAATTATGCACATTTTATATCATCCACTACACTAAAGCGTGGTCCCCTCGTATCCGTATTTAGAATTTACTGTAGACATGTCTATCAAAAAAAACAAAAAGAAAAAGGTTGTCCTAGAATGTAGATGACATTGATGTGATTCAATTATCAAGTTAGAAAAAATAAGTGGATTTTAGTTAGTATAATTAATAAAAAAAATTAATAGAATAAAAGATTTGGGGTTCAATCTCTATCTATATCAAAAATCGATTAGTGTTTTGATCTGATAATAAATGGCTATTAACAAAAGCGAATGTCATAGGTTAAAACTATTTAAAAAAATAAAAAGTTAGGAAAAATAAAAAGCAAACTATAAATCGGCCTAGTTTGTTTTCTCATACTCCACAAAGCCTGTTGGTTAGTTAACCCAATCAGTCTTTTTTTTGGGTAGAAATATGGATATGCATTGAAACTAAATAGTTATGACTTCTGAATCTGTTGCAACCTCTGGCCTAGTCACCCACACTAATTGCCCGTTTGGATCCCCGTTTTCCCTTCTGCGTTTGCGTTTTTTTTTTTTTTTTTAAAGACCAACGCTTGGTGCACTGTTCATGGGACATGAACAGTGCACCAAGGCATATAAACAGTAAAAAAAGGGTGAACAGTGTTTTTTTACACATTAAAAAATTATTTTGCTACAGTGTTTTCAGTTTTCAGCAATAAGTTCTATCCAAACGAAAAAAGAATAAATTGAAGAGTGAATTTGCTAAAAAGTTACATGTAAATCGTTACATGATACAACTAAGACAAAATTCTACATATAGCAAATCTTAAAAGAAAAAAAAAATTATGTGTACAAAAAGTCAGTATAAAACAATATATGATTCAAATTTACAAATAAGGACAAGTTACCAATAAAGGTGCACAACTTAAAAGTTCACTTGTGAATAGATATAACTTTATGTTTGGACATATATTCCAACCACCTTCTTCTCTATTCTCCACTCCTTTCCTCTTCTCTAATTCCAAACATACCTTGAACTTTAAAACTCTGATAGGATAGTCATTACTAGCTATTAGGAATAAAAAACATTTAGCCTCCATTGAGAAGCGCATTTTGCTTCTCAGTGGTGCGTTTTTTTTATGGCTCTTGTGCACTATTTACAGGATCCATAAACTACTTTTTTAAAATTTTAAAAAAAAAACTATAAAACTGGAACTTGCGACACTATTCATATATTTAAAAATTATTTTACTACAGTGTTTTCAATTTTTAGTTTTTAACAATAAGCGGTATCTAAACAGACCCTTAGTTTGGCTCGTTTTTTCAACATAATTTTTTAGATTACAGTTAATCTATCTACTATTTCACTCAATCGATTCTTTTTAGTACACGTAAAAAATATCAAAGTGAAAAGTTCGCTTGTATTTTTCAATTGTGGTTTTTGTATACTATCATTTTGTTTTAGCAAAATTCTCAAAATTTGTCAATCGTAATTCTTTCTTCATTCTTTCAATCCCAAAGTGGGTTCACCTTGTACACTACAACCCAGGGGGAACGATTTCGTACCGTACCGGTCGGTACATACCATACCGGCCAGTACCTCAATACAGGTACACCCCCCATACCGTACCGGTAAAAATACCGGGTGTACCGGCCTTGTACCGGCCGGTAAAGGAATACCGGTCCGAAATGAGTTATGGGTTTTTTTTTTTTGTAATTAGGGATTTTTTTTAAGGGCAGGATAGTAATTTTGGCTTACCCTAAAATCACTATCTTCCCTTTTTGTTTTGCCGCAACCTCCATTTCTCTTCTCCGGTTTCTCTTTTCTGTTTCTCTTCTCCGGTTTCTCTTCTCACTTCTCTCCCTCTCTGCGTCTCACTCTCAACTCTCAAGTCTCAACAAAATTTATTTTACAGTTCTCACTTCTCTCACTCTCTGCTCTGGTTTCTCTTCTCCCTCACTTTCTCATTCTCACTTCTCTCCCTCTCCGCATCTCACTCTCAAGTCTCAACAAATTTCTTTTACAGTTCTCACTCTCTGCATCGAGGTCCTTGGCCGGAAGTTGGAAGAGTGCCATGACTGCCGTCGGAACTGGTATATGTGTGTTTTTTATTTTTTATTTTTATATGATTTCGATTTCGGAATTTGTTTTTTTTTATTTTTTGGTTTTTAATGCATGTGAATGACATAATGTATAAAAATCTATTTGTTTTTTTTTTCATAATCTGCTTGAATTTTTTTTTCCTCAGCTGCTCTGGGTCTCTCGACCAGTCTGTTGGCTCTGTTTCTCACTCTCAGCCTCAGGTATAAACTTTAATTTTTTTAGTGGAATTATATTTGTGTGGAATAGAGATTCTGATAATGTTTGTTATTTACTGTGAATTGGGTTACTGTGATAAATAACAAATTGTTTACTATGTTCATGAATTGGGTTACTGTGATAAATAACAAATTGTTTACTGTGTTCATGAATTGGGTTGCTGTGTTCATGAATTGTTATTTCATTCTTGATTTTGGTTAGCTTGAGATATTGGGATAGTAATAATAATTTACAACCTAGTATTATTATTAATAAAAAGATAACTTAGAATTATTAACAAATAATTGATGGTATATATGCAGTGTGAATTATGACTGAAAATCAATCAAGTGTAGCATCTGGCCCGGTTGTAGGATCCGAGGATCCAGCATGGGCTTATGGCCGTGCTGTGCCGGATGCGAGAAATAACACTCAATGTATTTTTTGTTCTAAAATGATAAGGGGGGGAGGAATTACTAGGCTTAAGCATCATTTAGCTGGGATTAAGGGTGATGTTGAAGCATGTAAAAAAGTATTTGAAGATGTAAAATGGCAAATGAAACAGTTGCTTGAAGATTTAAAGAAAAGTAAAAAGAAAAAAAGAAGAATTAGTAAACAAATTGCAAATCCTTATGATTTAGAGGAGGAGGAGAAGGATGATGATGATCATGATGAAGGTAATAATGATAATGAGAGAAGGGGTTCAAAGAGTCACTCATCAGTTAGTAACTATAACACCAAAGGGAAAGAAAAAGTTGGAGACAGGTCCAACATTAAATCCTTTTTTGCTCCAAGAACAATTCCTGGTTCTCAACCATCCATAAAGTCTTCTTTGGCCTCAAAGCAAATGGTTGAGAAGGCAAGAATGAATTTTGCAAGGTGGTGGTACCATGCTAATATATCTTTCCATGCAGCCCGCTTTGTGTATTATCAAGAAGCTATAGATAGTATAGTAGCTATTGGGCCTGGTTTTAAGGGACCTTCTTGTCATGACTTGAGGGGTCCTTTATTACAAAAACATGTGTGTGAAATGAATGATTATCTCTTAGGGGTCCAATCATTAATTTTTTAGTGTTTTGTCCAAGAGGTACTATGTTTCTTAAATTCCTTGATGTGTCAGGCCTAACAAGGGATGCAGATACATTGTTTAAGTTGTTTGATAAAGTTGTTCAAGAAGTTGGGGTTGAGAACATTGTGCAGTTCGTTACAGATAATGATTCTGCTTACAAGTCTGCAGGAAAGAAGCTAATGCAGAAATATGGGTCATTCTATTGGTCTCCTTATGCAGCCCATTGCATTGATTTAATGTTGGAGAATTTTTCAGATAGGAGATACTTTCCTATCATTCATGAAACCATTCAAAAGGCTAAAAAGATTACCAAATTCATATACAACCATGGCAAGGTTTTATCTTTGATGAGAAGTGACTTCACTAATGGTAAGGATTTGGTTCGTCCAGCCGTCACAAGGTTTGCAACTAAGTTTTTAAGTCTTCAATGCTTGAGTAAGTTTAAGAAAGAACTTAGGCAAATGTTTACTTGTGATCAATGGGTTGAATCTCGATATGCTAGAGATGTCATGGAAAAGGAGGTGACTGCACTTGTTTTGGAAGATAAAGAGTTTTGGTCACAATGTCAACAAATAGTGAAGATTAGTGAACCTTTGGTTAGAGTACTTCGTCTTGTAGATGGGGATGAAAAACCATCAATGGGATACTTGTACGAGACAATGGATAAAGCAAATGAGAATATAAAAGCAAGGTTGAAGAATAAAATTTCTGCATATATACCATTTACTAGTGTCATTGATGCTAGGTGGAATAAACAACTCCATAGTCCATTACATGCAGCAGGTTGTTATTTTAATCCTGGAATTTTCTTTAGGCCTTCGTATAAGAAGCAAAAAGAAATTACAAAAGGCCTACTTAGTACCATTACAAGGTTGGTTCCTGATCCTGATGAGCAAAACTCTTAGTTCTCAAATTGAAGCATACAAAAAGGCTTTAGGTGGCTTTGGAATGCCTATGGCAATCCGTCAACGTGAAAAACTAAATCCAGGTATATATATATATATATATATATATATTTCATTTGAAAGTTTGGAATTTGCTTTGTACTAAATTAATACTTTCTTTTATTTTTGAAAGTTGCTTGGGGGAGCAATTTGGAAATGACACTCCAGAATTACAAAAGTTTGCAATTCGAGTGCTAAGTCAGTGTTGTAGTGCAACTGGTTGTGAAAGAGCTTGGAGCACATTTGAGTTTATCCATTCCAAGAGGAGAAATAGGCTTGAGCATAAACGTTTGAATGACTTAGTATTTGTTCGTTATAATTATTGTTACGAGAAAGGTATGTTTTTAAATATATTAAATTTTATTTTGAATGATTAGAAAATGTCATTAATGTATGATATTGATTTTGGTAGGAACATTAGAAGGACAAAGGATTACTTGGATCAATAAGCCTTGATAATATTGATTTGATGGATGATTGGGTAGTTGAAGATTTTGAATTTTGTTACTAACTGAGGAAGATGTGAATTGGGCTAGCATTGAAGAGCCATTAGCAACAATGAATTTGGAAGATAATGATAATGATGATGATGATGTTGTTGTTCTTGATGAGGATGATGGTGATGATGATGTTGTGTTGACAAATGCTAATACTCATGTATATTATGGTCCTGATGTAGATCCTTTTGATGGATGGGAGTAGATAATTTTATGTAATTTGTATTAAATTTGTGTTAACTTAATTATTTGTATTATTTATTTTCTTTGTAAGCAATGAACAATTAAGTTTTTTGTTTTTTATATTGTGTTTTTTTTTTCTTTGTAAGTTTGTATGCAATGAACAATTGAAGTAATGTTTTATTGTAAACATGGATTTTTGAGGTAATGTTTATGTAAATAGAGATTTTGTGTGTATGTGTGTGTGTGTGTATATATATATATATTAAATATATAAAATAGTGGTAAACCCGAAACGGTACACCGGTATTGACAGTATCCGAAATATACCGTACCGATGGCCAAACTGGTACAGCCTCCGGTACGGTATTGACTTCCTTGCTACAACCTCTATATATACAATAGAATCACCCTCCTAATGGCCAAGAATCGCCCATTCATGGCCAAGATTGACCACCACCATGCCTAATCTCAGCGACAGCCTCTCTTTCTCGCTGAGAGCAACAACGACGTTGATCAAATAGGCCAAATCGGCCACTTTGGTGTGTGCTTGTGCAGGTGTGCATGAGATTAGCCTTTTATTTTTATTTTTTAAAATTGAAATTGTTTAACTACAATCTATAGTGGATAGGCGTGGTGATGAGATTGTTTTGGGTTGGGTTTGGGCCAAAATGCCGAGTTTAAAGTCAAAATAGGAATAAACTTCACGAGAAAAAAGATAAAATGTGATATAAGTCCTAATATGAAAGCCCACCGAGCCAACCTCCCAAGTCCCACCAAGACAAAGAGACGCTATTAATACCTAACTGGCATTGGACCCTACAGTCTTCGAAATGGATGTGACCTCAATGGTAGAGTTTTGTTATGTTTAATTCCAGTCCACAATTTTGGTTATAAGAGAGCATGGAGGAAGTAGGCGTAGACCAACCTTTCTCCTCAGCACTTTCCAATCGAACATGGCTGCTACATGGGCCCAATATCTTTCTTGTTTGACACCACCACCACCACAACTTGCAAATTGCATGCAATCCCCACACACAATAGACTTGAAACCAAACCATCTCCATCACCTCTTAACAATTTGCACTTGTCTCCAAATTCTCATCCTCATGCAGCTGCTTTCAATAAAATCCTGACTGGCCTGATCCTCGGAGTTATTTTCAGGTTTTGGTGTAGAGGAATATTCCATGTTTGTGATAGAATTATATGCTTACCTAGCAAACCCAAAAAAATATAATTAAAAAAGAGATAGTCGGAACGGTTTATCTAGCTTTTGTCAAAAAAATTTTTACTGAAACTATGCTAAAGTATACTTCTACTTAGAAAATTAAGAAAAAAATGAAAAAAAAAATTAAATTTTAAAAAACTATACATAAAAATTAAAAATTAGACGCTGATGCTAAATGCTGATACCAAACTGACCCAGAATATTACATGCTTGTCATTCTATCGTTCTATTAATCATTCACTTTCATGTCATATCACTCCGTTTCTTTTCAAAGAAAACTGATTTTTTTTCAAATATGCAATAAATGGAAACTTGATTTGTTGCTGAAAACAATGTGATACCAATCCAACCAAAAACCCTAAATCCTTTTTTTTTCCTCGTTTTCTTATTGAATGATCATACATTTATTGAACAACCAGCTTACAACACAATACAAATACAAGAAACAACATGATTCAAAGATTGAATAACCTAAGAACAATCTAGCAAGATTCAAAAACTCATACAGGAATCTACCACATTCACCATATATACGAGAGATCCCAATGTTATTGCTCATCTGTTAGTATAATGGGTCTTTTTTTGATAACCAGTATAATGGGTCTTTTGTATTGTCAACGTATTAAATATTATATAATCAAATTGTATCCTACACATTGTGGTGGCAACAAGTACACGTCCTCTTTTTTATTATAATTTTTTCAGTTTTTTCCTCCTTATGAATTATGACATGTATCGCACTATATGTAGATTAAAATAGTTAACATAGTTGCTCTAAGTGAAAGCTATATATTACTAGGTTTGAAAAATATTATTTTTATTACAATATTACTGCTAAGAGTTTGTAAAAATAAAGAAAAAGTTTCATTATTTGTTTTATGCTATATTAATAATCTTCCACAATATTTTGTTTTAATGGTAAAAGTTGAGTCGTACATGTCGTGTGACTCATTACAAAGTTGTACGACATAATTTCGTCTTGTAACTCATTACAAGTACATTCAAATTATAAAAATAGTTTACTTTATGTGAAAATTAGATAACATTTTTATAAATAAAAAAACTATTTCTATTAAATTCAATTACACAACTTAAAAGGAAATTCATTATTTATATTAAACTATTTCACAATCTGTTAAAATTTTAGCATCCTTTATTATAAAAACTTGGTCTTAGTCAATGTTCATTCGTCATGTAGCTTAAAGTAATATTTATTCTCTTATTTCTACTTTTTTTAATTTGATTTAATTATTTTGTTGAAATATTTTCTTTAAATTTTATATATAATTCTCCATATTAATCTTTACTTTTCAATTATCAAAAGTTCATAATTAGTTCATTTAACTTGATTTTAAATAAGAATTGAGTTTGAGCTCATTACAAATATAGATTAAACATTCAAGCTTGCATCATTTTCTTGTCGAATAAGCTTAAGTTTCTTTTTGAACTATTTGATTAACTCATTATTTCCCAATATGAACTACACACCTTAACTTAAGTTTCTCACCCCTCACATGTTAAGACTATAATAATCATTAATTAAAAATTATATTTGAAATTATATTATTAGAGTTAGCAAGACAAAATAATGCTTTAATTTATGTACTAATAAAAAATTTAGATTCATTAACCTTATTTTACATATATAAAAACAAATCCTACACAAAATTTTATTTGTAAATCAACTCTTTATATTTAGCAATAATTAAATAATAATTTGATGTCTTATAGAATAATTTGCATATTTAGACAATTCGATATTAGATCTATATAACCAAGAGTTTGCAGTTCAATGGACACCATCTATTTTTAACGAAGATGTTGAGATTCAAATCCATTATCTCTAACTATCGAATTATAAAAAAATAAAAAATATCAAATTTATATAAATATATTTTATATTTGTACATATATAAAGATGTGAAATTGTAAATATTTTTTTGAAAATAAAATTAATATATATATATATATATTTAATATCTCAAATCGCGTACTTATAAATACATGAAAAATTGTGATCAGTAGAGTATAAATTAAAATACCAAACTTAAAAATATGATATATAATATGTTTGTGTTTGACATGTTTATTAATTAAATAAATGCTAAATTGCAAACTACATTCTAAAAATTTTGGGATATTTGGATTTTACACCTTTAAATTTCAAAATCTAGATTTTACCTTTGAAGTTATGTTCCACTTGCATCAACAACCAGCCCCTCCATTTATATTTTTCATTAAGTGCCATGTAAGCTTACTACACGCGTTATTAGTTCATCCATGTCACGTCATTTTTAATTATTTAATTATTGAACAAACTAAACATGTGTGACAAGTTTATGTGGTATGTAAGGAAAAAGTTGAATGCAAACATAATAGAATTTTAGAGAATAAAATTCAAGTTATGAAATTTCATGGTATAAAATTCAAACGCTTTCCAACTTTAGAGTTGTAGTTTGCAATTTATCCTTAAATAAATATAAACAAACTATGTATTTTTTCCTTTTTGGACTGAGTCTGAGTTATCTTTATATATATTAATAGCCAAATCTTAAAGAAAATCCAATTAGATTTTAATTGGATTTTCAACTTTGCGTCACATGTTCTATTTAATTTTTAATTTTGTATTAAGTGAATTATTGAATGTAAAAATCAAAGAATCCAAACCTAAAAATTAAAAACTTAGATGTATACTTGCTAAAAAATTAGACTCCAATTGAAATCTAATTTAGATTCTAAATTAGATTTCAATTAGAGTTTAATTTTCCGCTATGTGTACATGAATTTAAATTAGATTTCAATTGGAGTTTAATTTTCCGTCATGTGTATATCTAAGTATTTAATTTGTGTAGCAAGTGAATTATTAGGTGCAAAAACAGAAAAATTTAAAACCAATTAAATTATAAATTATAAATTATAATGAGAAATCATTACATATTTTAAAAATGTATGGTTTAAAAATATGTAAACTAATGCTATATATAATTTGAATCTCTTTTAAAAAAATTTATTGTTTAAATTATATAATTATGATTATAATTAAAAATTCACTCCTCACTAGTCAATATAAAATTGGGTTCATTTTCAAGTCTATTTTCCATCCCAAGTCACGAGCACAGTATTAGCTTTTATTGGATTAATTTTGGTGGATATCTGTTCCGTCAATAAGAGGAAAAACTCTTATATGTTACGGGTGAATGTTACCCCTCTCTCTCTCTCTCTCTCTCTCTCAAGGCTCTCTCTCTGACAAAGGTGGATGTAACATATAATAACTTCTCCAATAGGAGCGCGTAATGTGAAGGAAGATGACACATGTTGTTATGGAATTCGCTGATTTAGAAAGCAAAACGATTCACGTGGGCCACCTTGTTTATCGAATCTCCGAAACAATTATGCAACGAAAACCAAGTCAGTCGTATGAGAGTGAGGCCCGTTTGCCTGTAAATTTAGAGTACCAGATGACGTGGAGTGATTCCGGCCAAAGGTTTTATGCTTTCGTAGCTGGAAAACCTTTTCCAGGAAAAGTCACAGCCACTTGTTTTTGAGTGGCTGAGAGCCAGAGACATCTCTTTAGACTGGACCCAAACCTGGAAGTCTTCAAGCACAAGTCCTCATCATTGACAATGTTTTCCATGCATGTTACGTTGGCATTAACTAGTAACTACTACATTAACTACCTACTACATTAACTATCGAACTCTCATAAAAAATAAACCGTGTTGGGAAAATCTCTCTTTTATCCTCGGCTAATCACCTTGGGAGTGGCTTAGTTAGTGGGTACAGTTAATAAACAGTTCCTTTATGGTTGCATGCAAACACCCCTTTGTATATTAATTGATGCGTGATTGAAATTACATTATTGACACACATTCCATTACTAAAACTTGGTGAAAAGTAATTTAATTAGCATCAAATTTTCAAAAAAAAAAATTATTCTTGTAATAAGGATTTAACCATCTAATTTTTTTATTAAAATCATAATTTGGAAATTAAACTAAAAAAATGCATTATATGAATTCAATGCATCAAAAAATTTGAAAATTTGACATTTTTCTAAACAAAATGAAGGCTAAATTTAACCGAAATTGACGGAAAGACCTTAATTAAATAAGCTCGAAACCTATTCGACTAAAATAAATGAAAGTAATGTTAAATAACTTAAATGAAAATTAGTGAAACTTAGAGGGTAAATTTAGTATTTTAGCCAAAAACAAATTACTTATCTTCCCTCAGTCAAATGTTTAATTAAGTGCATCTCACATCTCCATTCTTTGATGAGCTTTGCCTTAACACCAACCTACCTCACTTTATGAGAAGGGCATGTTGACAAGCTTACTATTTGGAATCAAAACAATATAATATTATAATCGTTGGGGTTATCGACTTTTGATTTCAATAGTTGACATGAGAATTGTGGGTGGGGGAAGTAAAGTTGGACCATAAGTAAAGCCCACGGTACCTAGACTGAAAAGTAGCTAGTAATGAATAAAGTAGCCCGGCTCGAGGAACAATGTCACAGTCCATTAGGTTTTCCAAGGGAGAAGCTTGAAAAAAACTCATTCTAGGATTCCAGTCTTCATTGCGATTCCCAGTACTCTTATTGATCGATAAGCTTGTACTAATGACCGATGACGTAGGGAATATGGTTAAAGGACCAGCTATCGCATAATGAGATGTGTCCAATGAAACAGAGGAGATAACATCGGAATTTGGCAAAGATCACATCCATATTAAATGGATGTTCTCCACCTAACAATGCTGCATTTATTACCGAATGATTGACCTAAACAGTATAACTCACCCTAGAACCCATTCACCTCCTTTAAAAAGAAGAAGAAGACACTCGATAGGACAAGTATCCATTAATCCCCACCGCTGGAGTTCACTACTAATATGGGAATAAGGGAAGGAGAAAGTAGTGTAAGGCCCTTCCTCCTCCAAAAGGGGGGTTCAAAAAAAAGCGGAGTTAGAGAGAAAGAGTGATATGTTCTTCTTTTGTTCCCGATTAATAACATGACAATCTCAAACTTTACTTATATTTGGTTCATTCACTCTCAAATCTTCATTTTTCGTTGGTGTTTGGTTCTTTTTTAGTCTTGCCATTGTAAACTTCAATCCATACTTAACAAATTAATTGTGCCAATCGAAGCCTTGAGTTCCATCTCAGTTTTGCACCCACACAAGAATCATCTCAAGTTATGAGAGGAGTGGTTCTACCTCATACTAGGAGGTCACTACAAAAAAATTTAAATATTTATTTAATAGGTAATTAAAGTCAATCAATCATATTAATTATTGCATCAATTTTAAAATTTTATGTACTTTTAATATTTTCTAAACATAATCTATAATATCTATAAAAGGATTCCCCTCTTTGAACTAAACTTTTATGTAGTTCAAAAATACTCTCATTAATGAAGGTAACTTCTCTTAGAAATAGGGTCATAATATAAAATAAATTTCATTTTGAATTCAAAAAGAGAACTCCTAAAATTTAGGGTTTTCTTTTTTCTTCAAGTTCATTTTTTTATTCCTTAAAGTTTAGATTTTTTTCTTATTCCTTTTCCATCTAATAAAAGTAAAATATCCCTAATTTTTTTAAAATAAAATAAAATACTAAGAGAACTTCCAAAAATTTTCCCTTTACATTTATCTTATTTTTCCTACCCAAACTTTTCTCTATATCACTACACCACTTTAAATACATGTTCAAAAAAGAAATTAGAATTACTGCTTATCTCTAAAATTTGTCTTTTTATTTGTTTGAAAATAAAAATATATATTTCCAAATTATAATAGTTGCAAATTATTAATCTTTACTAAAAAAAATAAAAGAGTTTCTGAGCATGCGCAACACGCGTGCTTATATCTTACTAGTCTTTAAGCATGCGCATTGTGCGTGCTCAGAGGTTCTTCTATTTTATTTTATTTTTTTGGTAAATGTTAATAATTTGCATCTATTATAATTTAGAAATATATATTTTCTATTTTTCAAACAAATAAAAATGATAAATTTTAGAAATAAACAATAATTTTTTTTTTTTTTGAGTGTGTTTGAAAGTGGTGTAGTGATATAGAGAAAAGTTTGGGTAGGAAAAATAAGATGAACTTGAGGGGAAATAAGGCTAGATTTAATAGTTCTCTTAGTTTTTTATTTTTTAAATTGGGGGTGTTTTACTACTTTATTCGAATGAAAAATGAATAAAAAAGACTAAATTTTAGGGAATAAAAAGATGAATGTGAAGACAAAAAAAATTCTAAATTTTAGAAGTTTTCTTTTTTAATTCAAAATGAAATTTGTTATTTGACATTTATAACCATATTTTCAAGAGAAGCTACTCTTCATTAATGAGGGTATTTTTGAACTACAAAAAAAAGTCTAGTTCAAAGAGGGGAATCCTCTTATAGATAGTATAGATAACATCGATGACAAATGTTGTGTTATCATGTAAATGTTGCAGGCAATGATGATAATGGTGGTGACAACATTTGGTGTTAGTAGTAACTAGTGATAGTAATTTTGACAGTAAAAATGATTATAATGACTATTGAATGGTGGACAATACTCGGGACTACCTAAGTTTTTTTTTTTTCTTTGAATAATGGTGGTGATAACAATGACGACAATAATGACAAAATGATAATAGTACAAATAGTAGTGGTGGATTGAATTTAAATTCAGGGTTTAGATGCTTGAAAAGTCTAACTCCAAAAATCCCCAAAAATTTTAATATAACATTTTTGTTAATATAAACAAAAGAAATCCCACCTAGATCAAAATCATTCATCCAAACACATTATTGGGGCTACTATAATAATATAGGTCTATACCTAAGGAATTATGTTCAAATTTTGGGTGTTGGAGAATTGATTATTAATCTATTATTCCATCCTCATGTTGAAATTTGAAAAGCAAACTCTATAAGGGGTGTTTGGTTTAGAAATTTTCATCCCTCAATTCTCACTTTTCATCACTTAATTCTCAAATTTGTGGGCTCTACCTTAAAAATGCTTTTTTGGTTCAATTTTTTATCTCAATTCTTATGACTCATTACTCAAAAAATGAGTTAGAGTCATTAAAACTTAAAACAACTTTTAAGAATTTTAAAAAATTGAAAATTAAGAGGGTGTTTGGTAGAGTAATTTGAGATGAGATTTTTATAATTTTTTTAAATATATGTGAGTAAAAAAATATGTGAAGAAATATATAATATTGTTTAAAATATGAATGTTAGTTTGAACTTAGAAACCAAAGAGACCTGAGTTATGAAATAGGAGATAAGATATGGGTTGAGGACTTGTGAGGGATGAGGTAGGGATAATAGGTTGAGCAAACAGGCTCTAAGGGAGCTGACAAGAAAGTAGTGGAGCTGACAGGAGCATAACTTTTTAGCTGTCGTTTAGTTGGTACGACGTGGAATTGATTTGGGGGTAGAATGGTCAATCTAATCAGTAGAAAGTGAAGAGACGATAAAACTATCCAAAAAGCAAGTTACACGTAAGATAAAAGAGGATTAGAAAGTAACACCAGACTTGGTCAAAAAACCTCCTCAAAAAAGACTTGGTCAAAAAAAAAAAAAAACAAAAACTCTCTATATAACCCAAAAGAGATTCTACTGTTATCTGAATCTCTCTTTCTCTTCAATACCAATCATGGCTGCCTCTGTTACTAGCAACAGCAGGCTGTCAATGGCCATGGAGAGAACCGGCCAATGGTATTCAATCTCTATAAATAGATAAACAAAGATTATTATGTTCTGATCTCTCTCTCTCTCTCTCAATTACTAACCAAAACAAGCAAATATTCGCAGGGTTTTCTCTCAAGAAATTCCTACAGATGTTGTAGTTGAAGTTGGTGAAGCTAAGTTTTCTCTTCATAAGGTCTGAAAACCCTTCTCTCTCTCTCTTTTCTGATAGAGAATTATTGATTTGAGGTTGTTAATTGTGTACGTGGTGGTGGCAGTTTATGCTAGTGGCTAAGAGCAACTACATAAGAAAACTGATAATGGAGTCAAAAGAACCTGAATTAACGAGGATCAATCTCTCTGAAATTCCCGGAGGCCCTGAGATCTTTGAGAAAGCAGCCAAGTTCTGTTACGGTGTCAACTTCGAAATCACAGTCCACAACGTTGCAGCTCTTCGTTGCGCTGCAGAGTACCTACAAATGAACGATAAATACTGCGACAACAACCTCGCTGGCCGCACCGAAGACTTCCTCTCGCAGGTCGCCTTTGCGAGCCTCTCCGGCGCCATTGTTGTCTTCAAATCTTGCGAGGATCTTCTCCCCTTAGCCGAAAACCTCAACATTGTCCAAAGATGCATCGACTTTATCAGTGCTAAGGTACAAAACTAATCGATCCGTAACGTTTTTTTTTTTTTTTTTATTAACGAGATTATCCACAACTCTTCGAGCACCTAACTATATATATTTGTGTTAAATTAGGCGTATAATGAGGCGAACTTTCCTAGTCGATCACCGCCGAATTGGTGGACAGAGGAGCTATCAATCTTAGACATCAAGTTCTTCGCAAACATCATCAACGCAATGAAACAACGTGGAGCGAAATCGTTAACTCTAGCGAGCGCTCTGATAACATACACAGAGAGATCACTACGAGATCTAGTACGAGACCACTCTGGAAATGGAACGAAGACCTCGGATCCAAGCAACCCTAAGCTCAGAATCCAACAACGTGAGCTTCTGAACTCAATAGTATCTCTCTTACCCTCCGAAAAAGCAGCTTTCCCTATCCACTTCCTCTGCTGCCTCCTCCGATCTGCGATTTTCCTCAGAGCTTCGAGCAGTTGCAAGAGCGAGCTCGAGAAGCGGATCTCAGCGATTCTGGAACATGTGACCGTTGATGACCTTCTGGTTTTGTCGTTTACCTACGACGGAGAGAGACTGTTTGACTTAGATAGCGTTAGGAAAATCGTCTCTGGTTTTGTAGAGAAAGAGAAAACTATGGCAGTGTTTAGCGTCGGCGATTTCAGAGACACGTGTTCGAGTTCGATGCACAGGGTGGCTAAGACCGTCGACGCATATCTAGGCGAAATCGCAACCTACGGTGAACTCAGTATCTCCAAGTTCAACGGCATCGCTAATCTCGTACCCAAAGGAGCTAGAAAAGTCGACGATGATCTTTATCGTGCGGTCGATATTTATCTAAAGGTAAACACAGTTAATTTATTTAAGTCAAATTAGTGGTTAAAATTATTATTATTTTGTTCATTTGGTCAAAATGAGTCAAACTTTGTTAAGAAAAGAAGCGATTTAAGGTTTTTATATTCATCAAAATTTTCTAATTTTTATTTAATTTTATATTATTTACATTATTTTTTTAAGACTATTAAATTTTTTAATGTCACTTGTCTTTTATTTGGAATGAATTAAAAAAATTAGATAATTTAAACAGAAGAAAATATTTTTCATATTTTTTAAATGACATATTTTATGAATATTTTTATTAAAGTATTTAATTTATTTTTTTTTTTTTTTTGGAGGGGAAGTAAAGTATTTAATTAAGAGAAAGAATGATTAAACAATGTTATTTGATAATAAATTTGGACCAAGGATCATACTAATATTGTTCATCCAAAAAGGATCATATTAATATTATTAACTCATTATTACAGAATAAACTAAATCATCAAAAAAATTAAATTTAAGGAATAATTTGACAATTTAGGTGACTATTTTTTTTTGAATGACTATTATTAAGAAGCATATGCCAAATTAGCTTGTAAAACAATTGAGTCTTGCTGAGACATCTTCCATCCATGTAAGAGAAATTGTGATACGACCTCATGTCTAGCAACATTATGAGTTTAGAAAATATCCATTTCTACGAATATGAAAAAAACTAATATTATGAAAGTACTCTGCAAATCTGCAAAAATTCTTAAAATCCCGAATGAAGAGGCGGAAAGAGGCTACTGTGGGAGAGGGCTCCTTAGCGCATTTATATTTTACAAACTTCCAAAACGACATCGTTATCTTTGTCGGTGCTTGGGTCTACACTCCATTTATCTAAATTGATGGCTTAACTTTTGCAGGCGCATCCAGACCTGGACGAGATAGAGCGAGAGAAAGTGTGCAGCGTGATGGACCCGCTGAAGCTATCCTACGAAGCCAGAGTCCACGCCTCGCAGAACAAGAGGTTGCCTGTGCAGATAGTTCTCCATGCATTATACTACGATCAGCTGAAGCTCAGGAGTGGCGTGGAGGAAAGTAATAACAGGACGCCAGATAATGCGATAACAACGAGGAACCAATTGCAGGCTGACGTTTCACTGATCAAAGAGAACGAGGCCTTGCGTACAGAGCTGTTGAAGATGAAGATGTACATTTCGGACATGCAGGTGAACAAGAACAATAATAATGTTCAAGTTCAAGGGACATCATCATCTACTTCTGCTACCAAGGTTAATGGGTCCAGTACTAAAAGAACGTTCTTCTCCTCGGTTTCTAAGAAGCTGGGAAAGTTGAATCCATTCAAGAGTGGGTCTAAGGACACGTCTAATATTGAAGATGCAGTGGATATTACTAAGCCTAGGAGGAGAAGATTCTCCATCTCTTAGTTGCATCGTTTTTCTTGTAGACGCTCCCTCTGTACTTTGGGGTTGGGGGAGGATCTACTAAACTTGTGTAATATGGTTTCCTTTCTTCCCCTGAACTTTTTGTTTTTTTTATTTTATATTATTTGCAATTATTTTTTTTCTTTTTAATTTTTATTCGTGGCTTGATGTATTTGTGTAGTTAAATAATACAAACAATTGAATTAGTTTGATATGCTTAGAGCATTGCCATAAGGTGTGTCAAATGCCAAATATTTGGTATTTGACACACCAAACACTAATATTCATATCTCATGAGATGTTCCAAATCTCAAATTTTTTTGCAACATGCATAATTATGTTGATCTCACCAAGCCGCCGCCGATCTCACCAAGTAGCAAACCTCACCAAGCTGCCGCCTAGCCATGACCCATGACCCACGAACCCAACCACCAACACAGCCACACCGATTCATCCCAACCGCCACAAGCCGACCCACCACATCCACAGCAACCCATGGCCTGATCACCACACCACACCACAGTCGCCACATCGCCGAGCTTGCTGTGCCATCCACCACGTCATCGGAACCTCCCACCATCAGATTTGTCTCAATCAGCTTGCAGTGGTAGGTTTTGCTTTTAGGTTTGTTTGATTTGGGATGAGTTTTGAGGTTTGTGAATGTGATGGGTTGTGGGTTAGTTGTGGTAGTGGTACTGTGGTTATGGCAGCAATTTGGTGGTTGTGGTGGTGATTATTGGGTGGTTGTGGTGGTGATTATTGGGTGATTGTGGATTTTTTTTCTTGGTTGTAGTTTTCTTTTTTTTAATTATAAGGTGGTGTTGGTGGATGTGGGTTTGTGCAGGAGGTGGCTGTCGGTGTTGTTGCGGTAGTGGTTGTTGGTGGCCATTGTTGCGGCAGTAGTAGTTGTGCCGTTGTTGTTGATGATGAAGAGGAATTAATATATTATTTTAATTTGTTGTAAATATTATTTTAATGTATAGAATTGAAGAATAAACATGTGATGAATGAGATATTGTAAAATGATGATGTAAAATAATAAAGTAGGCTTTTGGTGTGTTAAAATGACGTTTTTTATAGAAGAGCTAATGGTAATGCTCTTACAATTTCTTTGCTGAGCTGAAAATGCATCAAATCAACGTGAGTGGACACTTCTTCTAGTTCAACTCCTAAGAGCATTCACAATAAATTTCTCAAAAATATAGCTTTTAGCAACTTAAAAATTTACTTTATCTATTTTAATAACTTACTTTATAATACACCCAACATCAAAGACTCTATTTTAACATACAACACATTAAAATAATATAAACAATTTCTACCAACAAACACTGTTCCATAACCTCAACACACCCACAAATAGCCACACCCACAGCCTATATATCACTTACCCACAACCACAGAACATCCATGCCCATAACCAAACAACCATAATCCACAGCAAGCCACCAACCACAGCTCTCTCCTAATAAAATTACTTTAAAAACCCAGAAAAATTCTCAGCAAAACACAATTCCCATACACCCTTTCATCTTCAACCTCAAGCTAAAAGCCAAAAATCCTCTGTAAACCTGGCAATCAGAATTCACAACCACCACGACAATCGGAACCCACTAGAACAACAAACACAACCCAAGACCACCAACGTGACCCACCATCCACAACCAAGATCACCATAAGCAAAAGCAAAAGCAAAAGAGAATCTATGGCTTTCTTTGGGAGTGTTGAGCTCCTTGCTATAAGCTCCTACTCCATTTCCCTTTTCGATTTGATTGAACTTGGTGTGCAACGAATTGATTGACATGGTGACAACAACGAAGACAAAAAACCCAATCTAGCCACCATCCATGAGTAACGACTAGCAAGATGAGAGGGAGAAAGAGGCGTTGGGTGAGAGGGTTTAGTTTCAGTTGAGACTTGAGAGGAAGAAGGGGAGGTGTTAGGCCTTGGGCGTGGGTTACCGAGGTAGGAACGAGAAATAATATTTTTTTTAATGGAGAAGAGAGAGGTAATGTAATAAATTAATATTATTTATATGTAACTCTCAGCTACCGCCAGCTGCCAAAGATTGCAACTCCAGCTTACTGTAGTTAAGTGTTAAAAATTAGCATTAGCATCTGAGGATCTATTTTACATCCTCAAAACTTATTATATCTATTTCACCATCTCATTTTACAACTTACCTCACATTTCAGTTTCTATTTTTACATACAACTAATTAAAATAATATAACTACAACATTAAATAATATAACCAATTCTCTTTCCTCTTTTCCTTTATCTCTCTCTCCAGTAAACCCACACAACCATCTTCCGCCATCAGCCACAAACACCAATTCTTCATCAGAATCACCACCAAAATTACCAATAAAAAAATTGCCACAAAAAACACACACAACCACCGAATCACCCACCACCAACGCCTAAACACCAGCCACCAAACCACAAAATCACCACCAAAGAATGACCACCCACAACCTAACCCAAGTACCCAACACCTACCACTGAACCAACACACAACCAAGCAATTGCTTTCATCATGACCAATCCACCACAAACCCACATTTTGCCTAACCTACATCAAAACCCAACCCACCATCGTGAACAACCACCAAAACCCACATCAAAATCTACCCCACCATCGTGAACAACAACCAAAACCCACGACTCATGACTCATGACTGAGAGCAAAACCCACAACCAAGACTAAGAGCAAAACCCACCCCACCATCGTGAACAACCACCAAAATCCACAAGCAAAGAGAGCAAACCAATGATTGAGAGCAAAACCCACGCCTAAGACTGAAAGCAAACCTACGGTGGCAAACCCACAGTGAGCAAAACAGAGGCCCACAACGGCAAACTAGAAACAATCTGGCCACCACTTTGTCCACCACCCAGACATCGATTTCGTCCAATCCAATTTTAGCTAAGCCTAACTAGCCACCACTCCCAACCCACCTACCCAAAATCAAAACCCACCCACCACCACATATACCCCAACAACCGTAAAAACAAAAAAACAAAAAAACAAAAAACAGTAACCTAAAGAAGAAAAAGTGCCAATCTTACCTGTAGCCCCATTTGATGGAGGTTGAAAGCTGAAAGAGGCAATAAATGGAGGTAGAGTGGTGAAGAGGGTGAAGAGGAAAGAAAAGAGAGAGCAATGAGAGAGACACGAAGTCAGAGATAAGGAGAGAAGACTGAAAAGTGAGAAAGAATAATAATAATAATAATAATAATAATATAATAATAATAATAATAATAAAATCTAAGCATCTGCTACAGTAAGAGCACTAGCATTGGGGAGTGTAAAAGCTCCCCAGTTGCTATTTTAGCCATTGAACCCATAAAAATGTGCTTTAACTGCATTGCTATCTCTAAAACAATTTGCAACCCAATTACAGTGAGGTTGTAATTGGTTTAATATTTTTTATTTCTCTCCCAGGCCCACACTCACTTTACTCCTCCCCCCTCTCTCTCTCTCCCTCTCTTTTTCTCTCATCTCTTCCTCTCTCCCCATTCTTTGTTTTGCTTTCTCCTTTCTCTATCTCAGCCATCTCTCTTAGATCGGCGTGGAGGGTGTGGGTTTGTGGTGGACATCGGCGTTAGGTTGTGGAATTGAAGAATCGGTAAATCGATGGTTGGGTTATGGGAATCAGTGGCTGGGTTATGGGAATCAGTGACTTGGCAGTGGCTGGTGGCTTTGGATCGACCTTTGCAGGGTCCGGTTGTGGCTTATCGGTAGTCGTGGTGGGTGTGGGGGCTTTGGATGTGGGTTTATTTGGGTCTGTGTTTGTTGGTTTGGGCTTCGGGTTGGTTTTTTTTTTTTTTTGGTTTGTGGGTATGGATTTGGTAGCGGTTGTGGTAGTGGCTGATGTGTCGTACTGTGGTAGCTTAGTTTTTTTTTTTTTTACTATGAGATTGATTTTTGGACTAATTGTGGTGGCAGTGGAGGTTGGTTTCGGTTGTGGTGGAGGGTGGGTGTGGTGGTTGGCTATATTTGTGGTTGGGGTGTGGCGTTTGTAGTTATGGGTGGAGAAAAAGAGACCAGAGGAAAGAGAGAGAGAGAAGATTACTTTTTATTTTATTTAATTAAGTAGTTTATATTATTTTATTGGGTTATATGTAAAAATAAAAATTAAGATGTAAGGTGAGTTGTAAAATAGATTGGTAAAATAGATAAACTGGTGTTTGGTGATGCAAAATAGACACTTTTTTTGCATCCTCTATTTTGCATTATCGGATGCTAGTGCTCTAAGGTTGGATTTATATAACCTTACTATAAATGGGTTGCAATTTTTTAGAAAAAACAACCCAGTTAGAGCTTGTTTTTATTGCTTTGGTGAGTAAAATAGCAACTTGGGGGGTGTAGTGCTCTTAGTACGACAAATTTAATGTTGAGAGTATTTTTAGTGTATTGGTGCTAAACTAGTTTTTTAGATATTTTACCTACTTTAATGTGAATGCTCTAACTAAACTAAGAATTAATAACAAGAATAACATCAAACACTTCCGATGCATCTTCCCAAATCTCGATGATAACATAAAGAACCTCTCTTTCCTAGCCAGTTCCAATGTCATTCGCACTGCTTGTAAATTTGTACATTATTAAATACCATGTCCTTCCTACCTTTCACAACACATCAAACAGTACCTTTCACGGCACATTAATTATTTCATCACAAGTCGATCTACATTTAGATATATTAATTCTCTAACCACCACTCCCCTTTAATGCGGTGATCACTCTATAAGTGTAAATATTTGTGTGGTGTGGGGGGCAAGAGCTTGGGTTCAAGTCTATAAGAGGGAGACTCACACACATATACACTTAGATTAGGCTAGAGTAAAAATTCTATGTTGTATTAAAAAAGAAAAAAATTCTCTATCTAAATCCACTTGAATTTGGTCTCATTTAAGCTCCCACATTTAAAAGTATTCGCGGTGCAATTTTAGACTACATTTAGCACTGCATCGTATTTTAATAAATTGGTTACCGTGCAATGTGGTGTGGTGCGATGCGATGCAATTTGATCAGTTTTCATATATATATAGGTGTGGTGCAGTATGATTTTGTGCAGTTTTTTAACATTGAATCGCAAAGTTTTTTTTTTTTTTTTTGCGAGCGATTTTGGTCAGTTTAGGTGCGGTTCAAGTGATTTCATGTACAGTCCTACTCACGTTAAACCAAATCCAACCCTCATGGCCATGGGATATATAAAACAAAATCCATCTCTATTTTCATTCAACACATATCACAGGCTCCATCTTCTAATTTAATCTGTTGCAGACTTGCAATTATACTTGTCAGAGGCAACACACTAGAAGCAATTCACTGTAAAAAACATTTTCAAACCCTCGTGTAGTTTTCTTCTCAAGAAAAAAAAAAAAAAAAAAAACTTCTCCATGTAGTTTACATTTCCATAATTTACATTTATTCTCTGATATTCTACCTAATTTATAGGTCGATTACACTATGAATCAACCTGATATCGCTTTGGGATCCAAGGTATAGGAATTTTTGAGATAGACCTTACTAGCTACTACAATTGGTTGTTCTTCAAACTCTAAGATTTAGGCCTTGGTTTAGAACACTACATCCATGGGACCCAAGGATCTTGCCACTTATCAATGTATTGGTCATTTGGTAGAATTGTTGTCACACCTTGTGAAAGTGATCAGTGAATAAAATTTGGTGGTTCTATGTGAAAAGTGAAAGTGATTGTATACCACTAACCTTTTACCATTTCAACAGATTGTGATAAATGTTGCGTCAGTAAAATTGTAACAAATAACATATTGCTTTCTCAATTTCTGCATCTTCTCGTTCCTCTAAATCCAAGACATGGATTCACACACATTTTATTAGGTCTAATAATCATTAGCTTACCTTAGCAAGAAGAGCATCATTCAAATTTCTTTTTTTCAAGTGTTTGAAGCCTAGACCACCAAGTTTTGGATGGACTGTGTAATGCTTTCCAATTTTTCAATGTCATATATCTTGTTGAACTCATTTGCAAACTTTCTTAGGAACTTCAAAGATAGACATTGACTACACAGGTAGAGCTTGAGCTACATATCTAGTTAGAGGGGTTTTCCTTGCCCATGACAAGCATATTATGTTTTAAGTACTAAGTCTTGCTTCAGGTTTTCCATTTAGAAAAGCAAAGTCGCACGATTTTCACCTAGTGAGAAATAGCAAGTAACATAAGTATTTAGGGGCGTAGCCAGGAATTTTTACAAGGGGGCCGATTTGAAGTATTGATATAAAAAACATAAATCCCAAACATTAATGAACATACAAAAACTGTCTAGTTCACTATAAACATATACAAAAATATCCACACAAAAAAAACATTTCACATCAAAATTATGTCTGACGACGATTTTTCATTGAATAGAATTCATCCATAATCATTTCCATGGTGAAATTTTCAGCAATTTCCTTTTCTATATAAATTATCATATTATCTGTTAAAAGTTCATCCTCCATTCTATTGCGAAGTCTTGTTTTTAATAGTTTCATAGTTGAAAAAACTCATTCTGTAGTTGCTGTAGAAACTGGAAGAGTCAACACAAAACGAATCAGTCTATCAATTAAATGATAGAATTTAGACTTCCCTGAAATTTCTAATCCCCTACATAGCTCAGATATTGTACCCATATTTTGAAAATCTGGATGCTTTGTCACATCAAGCTCATAATGTTCCAATTGATGCTTCAAATGACAAATTTCCTGCTTAGTGAAATCTTGAGGATAATAATTTTCAGCCAAATTGCAAATATCACTAATTTTGAATAATCTAAAAGCATCCTTAGGATTTAATGCTAAACTAAGAGTGAGAAGATCTGCTGTAAGCTCACAAAATCTACTATTTAATTCTTGCAATTGAAAATCTATTACAACTGTAAATATGTCAATTCTTAAATAATGTTCTATTGTTGTCAAAGCTTCATCTTGATGACGGTATTTACCTTGAGCTTTAGTGTAATGAGCATTTAAATCAGGAATATCAATTTCATGTTATCCACAAAATGATGTAACACTAGCAAGTAAAGGCTCTCATCCATCATCTCTCAACTTTTGAATACGTGATTTTGTAGTTGAAACTAAATGCATGACATTTAAAAGATCTTGAGAATGTTGTTGCAAAGCTTGGCAAAGAACATTAGTAATTCTTATAATCTTTTTCATTATATGCAAAATTAAAACAAATTCAAATGATATTAATATCTGATAAGCTCACTCGGCATCACCACGTTGTTTATAATTAGCCCCTTCCTCAGAGATAGTATTGATAACTTTGCAAGTTGCATCAAACATTTTTATCAAACTACAAATAGATTGAAAATGAGATCCCCAACGTGTATCTCCAGCCCATTGCAAAGTACCAATTTGGTTTGCTCCTCTTCTAGTCTTAATTTCATTAGAAAAAAATCATATACTCAATTTATTCCCCATGAGCATATTGCAATTCATCATTATGCTTACTAGAACCAACGACAATATTGATAATATTAGTCAAATGTAACTAAAGCCAATTGCAACGTATGAGCCATACAATGTACATAATTAACATATGGACATTCTTTAAGAAATAGAGCTTGTAATCCATTCCATTCACCACACATATTACTAGCTTCATCATACCCTTGACTTTGAATATTCTCAATGTGAAGGTCGTAACGAGAAAGGACAGCACATATCTCCTTCTTTAGTGTCAATGCAGTAATATCTCTAACATGCATAACATGAAAGAAACGCTCTTTAATGAAACCATTTTTATCAACAAACCTTAAAATAATGGTCATTTGCTCTCTCTTCGACTCATCCGGGGCTTCATCAACGAGAATGCACAATTTTGCATCCCCAATTTCTTCACGAATAGCCTTTCGCACATTACTAGCAAGAATATGCAAAATCTCCTTTTGAATTATGGGTGATGTATATTTGGTATTTTGTGAAGCATTTTCCAAGACAACACTAGCTACTTTGTCATTGAAACTTGATGTGAATTTTATCAATTCAATAAAATTACCTCTATTTTTTGAATCAAGACTTTCGTCATGACCTCTAAAAGCACAAGCTTGAAATGCTAGCCATCGAGCACACTCTATTGAGGTTTTGAGTCGCAATCGATTATTCTATAATTTTTTGACGTTTGTTTCTCAATTAGCTTGTCAATATGTTGTGAACAATTCTTTAAATGCTCGCAACATTTCACAGCAATTTTATGTAGGGAGTTTGGATCTTTCCCTACATGACGAATTAAAGGACAATTCATTCTATCATTCACTTTTTCCCAATTATTAAAACCTATTGAAATGAATGCATCTGATCCGGGACAACCTATTGGTTTCTTACTAAAAAGGTAGTAAGGTAGACAATATATCACATCCATTGAAGGTGAGTATTCCAACCAATCCCTACGTGAATTTGAATCAAACCATGAAGGTTGAAATCGATGACGAGAAGTATCATTGTTGTATAGATAGTCTATATTTTTAGGTTGATATGGATCTTCTTTGAGATAAGCTCGTTGGATTTCATCTTGTTTGTTAATAGGGAATTCACATATTTGTTTACGTGATCCTGGGTCACGATCTATCTTTTCAGGTTGAATTTTTGAACATTTGGAGGGGTGTTCATCAGGCATTGAAATATTAACATTTGTTTCTACAGCCACAAGTGTCCTAATTTCTAAATTGCTAACATCTTTTTTCTTAAAGAATGCATCAATTGTTTTTCATTTGCTCATAATTCTTTTAGCTTTAAGAATATGACTCAAAAATTAACCTGAAAAGAACTCTAAAAAATAAAATTTTATTTAAAATTTTTTACTTAGTTATATGGATGTTATTCATACTCAAGAAAAAACAAATTTTTTACTATAATTTAAACAATCAACCCATTTTTAATACAACTTTAATTAATAAGAACCCCTCAAACAAAAACAAAAATAAAAAACACACAAGTATTGGTACACAACATAAACCAAATAATTTAACAATACCCACAGTATCAATTAAAGAGAAGAAAACTCACCACTAGTTACAACTTATACTAATATAAATTGTAAACAGGCTTGCTTTCCTTCAATGAAGTCGAAACCGGTGTATCAATCAACTCATGTGCATCTTCCAAATTATTCACCATAGCCTACATCAACAAAATTAAGCAAAAAAATCACAACTTTAACCAAATTTCCATATGAAAATCACATTTTTTTCACAGTAAAAACTAAAAAACCCAATGGGTCTCAATCATTTTTTTTTTTTTTACTTGATAGCAAGTGATAGTCTGAAAACACCGAACTCACCAAGATTTTTTATTTTATTTTATTTTATTTTTTGAACTGTGAGGACAAAGGATTAATGCTGAGTTTTGGGGGCTGGTAGGCAGCGGAGTGGGAAGAGATCAAGTGAAAGTCAGAAAGTGTATCAAAGAAGACAAAAAAAAAAAAAAAGTCAAGGGAATAAAGGGATTCTGTGGGTCAGTGGGTGGGTTTTTTGAGATGGAGAGAAAATGAAATTTTGTTGTTAGTGTTTGGACAATTGGACTTAAGTATTTAAATGTAAGTGAGCCAGCTTTTATTTTATTTTATTTGGAGTACACATAAGGCCTAAAACTCCATATGGGGTCTGGGAGAACAGTGGATATATGGGCTATGGGGGGGAGGGGGGGGGGGCAATTATTTTTTATACATACTCTAATGGATTTTTTTTTTTTTTTTTGCAGGGGCCACAGCCCCCCCCCCCCTCCCCAAGCCACTACGTGGCTCCGCCCTTGAAGTACTTTGATTCCAAGGATGTTTTCCTACAGCTCCATTTAGCACGTATATTGTTTACAATTAGACTAACATTCTTCGATACAAAAATACTCAACTAAGATTGATTCACTTCCTGCCCACACCAAGAATAACGCTTATTCATAGAATTAGCCACACACTCAATCTCCTTGTATAACTACAAGACAACATGAAGCCATTAGATGATTTATTGTTAGGACAATTCTTGACATCATAACACCTTTCCACTATGTATGGAGGGAGAGGGAGTAGATAGAGGGTAAGGGTAAGGATATCTATTTCCCTTCCCTCTACTCAAATTTTCAATTAAAATTTCAATTTAGATGTGATTCTTGATTAAGCAATTGCATGGTCAAATTTTAGAAAATAAAATTTTAAAAAATTAAATGTAAATTAGGTTTGCATATAAACTAGCCCATTCTTTTACATTATGGGCCCTATTTTGTAATTGCCTTGGGAGCTCTCTCCACTCGCCCAGCCCATGTCCTTAAGGCAAAGAGGTACTAGAGGGTAGATGGTTTGGGCCTTGGGCCTTCATCTTCTTCTCAATAATTTAAAAAAAAAAAAGTAGATAGAGGGAAAGTGTAGGGATTATGGGTGTGCACGATTCTATCGATATGGTTATTGCTTAAATTTGAATTGCACCATAAGGATCGGTTACCTCTTCTCCATCTTTGATCATCATTGTCGGAGTTTGGTTCTTCAACCTTCATTGGTACAATTTTTAGGCATTGGGGCAGCTCAAGTGGTCGGTTTTTCTACCACAAATACTCAAAGATTGAAACCTACACATTCACAGCCATAGATTGAAACCCACATACCCACAAATCAAAACCCACATGTTCACAACCATAGATTGAAGACTCACATCCCCAAATCTCAAAGAGAAAATCAAAAGTTCAAAAGAGCTAGCTAGTACATTGACAATTTGATCAATACCTAGGTAAAAAGAGCTGATTCAAGGAGATTGGAGAGACAACTAGATTTCAATAGAGAAATGGCAGCAGGTGGTGACTAGTATTAGGGTTTGTGAGAGAGAGAGAGAGACATAAATAGTTTGGTCAACACCTAAATGACCAAGTCGATTACTATATTTAAAAAAATATGGACCCTAAAGGCCAAAGCCCAAGCCCAAGCCTAAGCCTAACCCAAATCTCAAGTAGAGAAAAATGGTGCAATTTGATTTCAACGGTCAAACCCAAGCCTAACCCAAACTAAGTAGAGAAAACTAAGCTTATAGTCCAAAAAACAAAACCCAAACAAGCCCATGAATATCAAAACCATAGCCTCAATCCACACCCCTCTCTTATATTCCATTCTTATCTCACCGCTTAGCTCTAAGTTACAAAACTCGGTATGTCTCATTCTTTCTAACTCTTTGTACATGTTTTTCCAACTCTCTCTCTCTCTCTCTCTATACACACACACACACACACACACACACACACACATATACGTACAATTATATCTCGGTGCAGATTTGGTTAACATCGGAATACACCATCCAGCTCCAATGGGAGTACCACATTGGCATCGAAATCATCTATCTTCTCTGATTGCCGACTTTAGTTCAGTCAGTCGGCTTGTGGAGTGATGCGACTCAGTCAGTTTCAGGGTAGAGGATCAGTGCAGTTCGGTGCTTGCTCACCCCTAGTTGGGATATGTATTCCCCTTGTCATTAAAATGTCAATTTAGATGTGATTCTTGATTAAGTGATCACATGATCAAAATATTAGAAGATTAATTTTAAAAATTATAAGTAAATTAGGTTTGCAAATAGACTAGCTCATTCTTTTACATTATGGGCCATATTTTGTAATTTCTTGGGTACCTATCTCCAATCTCCTAGCCCATGTCCATAAGGCATAGAGGGTAGATGGTTCAGACCTTGGACCTTTCTCTTCTTCTTAAATTGGGAAAAATGTTAGTCAAAATATACTCTCAGTTTCGGCCTTTTGTTATGCAATGTTCAACAATAAAATTTGGCCCTTAATGACACATCAATCCTCCAATTACACTTCACTTCTCTATCACATTTCTCAAACCCAACTGACTTGTTAAGGCTACATATATGAAAGCCTTGTTGTAAAGGGATATATAACTATTCAATAGAAAAACTATTATTTGCATCTTTTGGCAATAGCAAAAAGTGGATCACCACTTGAAATATATATTAGATGCATAGTCGCAGTTTTCCTAGGAAAAAAAAAAGGAATTTTCTTTTATAATATAATAATAAAAATAAATTCCAATAATATACCCTGAGATTTGGGCTAATGCCAACCAGGTTCAAATTTTTTTTAAACTAACCAATTTGATCCCTAATTGTTTATGGACTAAGTTAGCTTTAACCAAATTGACCAATTTTAAAGTCTTAAACTCGATTAGTATTAAATCAAACTTCAGACATGTTAGTGAAATTCATCCTAATAGTAATACTACTACTAATAATAATAGTAATAGAATTTAATACGGTTCTCCCATAAAAAAAAAACCCTTAAGATGGTGCGTTTAGAAAATTAAAAAGCTTTCGGCTTAAACGACACCGTATGGGACACATCCTTAACCAATAAGTACTCCTTCAGCTTCATAATTTCTTGTCTCTCACTCCATTCTCTTTTCTTTTCTTCTCTCTCGAAAGCTCCCAAACTCCCCTTCCAATAATGGCCGCTGCAGCCCTAGTAATGGACCCAAAGCCAACCCCAGAGCTACCACCATCTGTTCCTTCCACAAGATCCGACCTGCAAAGCAACTTCGCCGACCAAACCTCCGACGAGGACGACCTCTACGGCCGACTCAAAGCGCTACAGAGACAAATCGAATTCATCGACATACAGGAGGAGTACGTGAAGGACGAGCAGAAGAATCTGAAGCGAGAGTTGCTGCGAGCTCAGGAAGAGGTGAAGCGGATCCAATCGGTGCCGCTCGTGATTGGACAGTTCATGGAGATGGTCGATCAGAACAACGGCATCGTCGGGTCAACCACCGGGTCCAATTACTACGTTCGGATCCTTAGCACCATCAACCGCGAGCTGTTGAAGCCTTCGGCTTCGGTTGCTTTGCACCGTCACTCTAATGCCCTCGTCGATGTGTTGCCGCCCGAAGCCGATTCCAGTATCTCGCTCCTCAGCCAGTCTGAGAAGCCTGATGTTACCTATAATGTATGATATTTCTCCAATTGATTCTAAATTTTTGTGCTTTTTTTTAGTTTTTTTTAGTTTTTTACTCTGCGCGATTTGGTTTTAGGGTTTGTTATTTTTCGACATTCAATAGAATTTAGGGTTTGTTAATCTGATGCTTCTAATAGGGACATTGAATGCATTTTAGTGTCGGTGTGGTGCTGCTAGAATTTAGGGTTTTGTTGAAGAATCAATTTTGCTTGGGATGCTACAAAAGTTACTACATAATTGAATTTAGGGTTAATTTTATTTAGGGGGTTTGTTAATTTGATGCTTCTAATAGGGACAATGAATGCAATATAGTGTGGGTGTGGTCCTGTTGGGATTTAGGGTTTTGATGAAGAAGCGATTTTGAAGTTTAATTTTTTTTTGTTTATGAGTGATGTGAAGGATACTACTACATACGACTTATAAACTGACTTGTCATCCATTACAAAAAAGTAATTCAAACGTGCATTTATTATGTCATTTAAGTGTTTACTTGGCACCAATCATATTCTTGCCAGTCACATAAATTTGTAAGTTTTTTATAGTGTAGTAAAATTTATAGTAGCTTTAGCATTTTTCTTTTGTTATTTTTTAGTTTGGTAACTAGCTGTGAAAGGACTAAGTGATATAATTTGGCAATCCAGCAATGTAATGTCCTTTTCCAAGGAATTTGATATGCTTATATCAATCCTTGTATGAAGGAAGAGTTATTCCAAAGTAGATAAGTTAAAAATAGTAGTGTGTTCAGCATGTGTCAAAACTTGAATATAGAAGTCCATACAACAAAAATTGCCCTCATCCATCCTCCCTCCCCCAAAGCCAAAAAAAAAAAAAAAAAGACTCTCTTAAGCATTATGATTGAAATTTAAAGGCTATTATGACATTACTTTGTTGCAATTTATTATGTAGTGTTGGATAAGCTAATTTTGCAGTTTTTTTTGCTTATTTAACTGGGTGCAACTTTTTAAATCCCAAATTTGTTTGATTGCCATCTTATCTCTACATCACCATACCATTACATATATGTTTGTTTTTATAAGAATTTAACATTGGTGTGCTTGTCCACTCCTAATTTAATGTTTGTATCAGGATATTGGAGGGTGTGACATTCAGAAGCAGGAAATTCGTGAGGCTGTAGAGCTGCCCCTGACTCACCATGAGCTATACAAACAAATTGGTATAGATCCTCCTCGTGGTGTTTTGCTTTATGGTCCCCCTGGAACTGGCAAAACTATGCTTGCCAAGGCTGTTGCTAATCATACAACTGCTGCCTTCATTAGAGTTGTGGGCTCTGAATTTGTTCAGAAGTATCTTGGAGAGGTATGCGTTGACATTGTTTGCCATACAAATTAGTTTGTGTGCCCTAATTTCGTAGACGTATTTCACTGCATTAAATTTTGACGTCTCATTCATGATATATATATCTTATCATGTGAAGTAGCTTGCATGATCAAATATCTCACTTCATCATCTCTTGAGTAGCACATGTTTTGTAAATGTGCTGATATCTTTTTTTGGGCCTGTGTGATGGTATTTTCTAAATTCTGATGTCCTGAATAGTGAATACTTTGGGAAAAGCAAGTGGTTTTAGTGATATAAAAGGTTCATCTGTTGAGTGTTTTGTTATTGCAATATCTAGGCCTTTGAGTGATACCATTGTTTCTTTTTTCTCCTCATTTTAGGGCCCACGTATGGTACGTGACGTTTTTCGCCTGGCTAAAGAGAATGCTCCTGCAATCATCTTCATCGATGAGGTTGATGCTATTGCTACAGCTAGGTTTGATGCTCAAACTGGAGCTGATAGAGAAGTTCAGCGAATTCTCATGGAGCTCCTGAATCAGGTATGAATTTGAGAGAGAGATTGGTTGAGTTGACGCTTACATAAGTTCTGCAGGGAATTCATGTGCATATCATTGACTTGGGTTTGGAGAGGACTTGCCTTTAGATGGCTTAAATTTATGCTAATGTGCTCTAGCTCAAATGGCTTGTCCTCCACCTATAATAAAGGGATGGAGGTTGCCCCCACCAGGGGTGCCTTAGCAGTAAGGGAGAGTGCTTGGACTAACTGTAAACCCAAAAGTCTCTGGCCCATACCTTGAGGGTTCCTCATCATAAAATAATAATAATAATAATAATAATAATAATAATAACACTGGGATGAAGGTTGAGGTCATTGTTTCAAGACCTAGTGCATGTATGAGTTACCAATAATAATAGAAAAAAAAAAAGACTTAACATTATGTTCTCATACTTGCGTTTCCCAATCTTGTTTGCTTCTCTTATGTTATAATTTTATGGATTTTTGGCTGTAGATGGATGGGTTTGATCAGACAGTGAATGTTAAGGTTATCATGGCAACTAATCGAGCAGATACATTGGATCCTGCACTTCTTCGTCCTGGGAGGCTTGACCGAAAAATCGAGTTCCCTTTGCCTGATAGACGACAAAAGAGGCTTGTTTTCCAGGTAAGCCTTGTGCACATGCATTGGTGTAGTGTTTCTGAAGTCTTTTGCCATGCATAGTGCATGCTTGTTATGACTTGGTTACCATCTTATTTAGGCATAGCTTTTTAAATCCTCTTTTTTTAGGGCTCAATTTATAAAAATAAGCTATCCCAAATGATAATATAGTAATTCTTTGTTTTGCTTTGTTTTATTTTCAATTTTAGATCTTTCTCATCCCAAAAATAAAGGGCACACAGAGACATTAAAAGACCCCAAAAAAAACCCACCCTAATCTTTAATAGCAATCTGGCAACACAATTATCGTTAATCAATACTGATTCTCCTATTTGTTATTCTTGGTTTTGTTGATTTTTGGCATTCTAAGCTAGTTAAAAATGTTTGAGCCGCCTTATGTTTTTGCAGGTGTGCACTGCTAAAATGAACCTCGGTGATGAGGTGGACCTGGAGGACTATGTTTCTCGGCCAGACAAAATTAGTGCTGCTGAGGTTTGTTTGTTCTCCCTTTTTCCGATTTTGCCTCAAATGTAGTGTGAATGGCTTTTATATCACTTTATGAGAACCAATAGAATTTTTTTACAAAATGAAAAGGCAATTAGATTCCAATTAGGTTTTTTTTTTTTTTAATGGATGATAGAAGTTTCCTTTAAGGGGAAACCAGATCATATAAGTTGCTTATGCAAGCAAGACTCAAGAAAACCAAATAAAACTACCAACCAGCGAACAGGATTTACTACTCACGCATAAAACCACTAAGCCCACACATCTAGCAGTACTACCTCCACCAGATTAAAAAGCAAATCTGGATCTTAGATCAAAAAAGGATATCAGGAAGCCTTCATATGCGACACTGAGCCTTGTTCTGATTGGTGTTTTTAATATTTCTGCACCAAAACATTTTTCCCAAACAGCAAACATGACTGCTTGGATCACCTTCTCTTTAGTTGACACTGTTAAATTGCCAATTGTTCCAAAAGTTTAAGCTATTGGAATATGGTAAATTTAATCATTTAACCATACAATTCTAACACTTTCTCACGTGTGAGCCGAAACTTCCTTTTCATAGGTGAGGCTCAACTTGTGGGAATTTAAATGGGAGGTAGAGTGGAGGAGACAAGGATCGAACTTAGGATTTGATACTTTGATACCATATTAAATTCCCGATTTTCTCAAAAGCTTAAACTATTGAGATATGATAAATTTAATCATTTAACCACACAATTTTAACAGACACCGTACCTCCATGAACTCATCCATCTTTGATACTTAACACCAGACCCGGCAAGCTTGCATAGGATCCGTTGCAGACTTTTCTCTTTTTGCTTTCTTTATCACCCAAGCCAATTCAAAGTTGTATCCCCAATTGTTCTCTACATCAGACATTTTCTCTGCAAGGCATCCTACATCAGATTCTAAATGAATGCTTGGTTCACTCTTGCCCCTACACGGGGAATATAGCAGATCACCCTGATAACCCCAAGCTGCAAGTATGTATCTGGCTGGATAATCTGCTTTGGATAGTAAACCAATGCACAAAGCCTGATTAGTAATTGTTCTAGGAAACCACACTACTCAAAAGATTTACTTGCTAAATCATGTATGATTCAGTAACTATAATTGTCCAGCAATGGACCATCTGAATGCCATTGGTCATGCCACAGGCATCCCCTATGTTAGCAAATAGAGAATCTTGCTGTAGTGGCATCGGTACTTTCCTCAAATGGAGTCTCTTCCTTCAGCCCCAAGAGCTGTCAGATGGACAGAGATCTTCCAAAAGGATTTTCCCTTCAGTAGATAAGAGCAAACCCATATGAACCCTGATCTAGCATAAAGGCTCAATTTAAATCTCATCATAGCGACCCTTTTCCACTCCCCTGCTTTGCATAAACCTAATCCACCCACTTTTTAGGCTCAATGACCTCAATCCAAGTTATGTTAGTAGTATTAGACATCCCATCAGCACCACAGCATAAGAGAGAATTAATTTACTGCCCCACAGCCTTGAGCACTTTCTTAGGGAGGATAAAAACATACCCTTTGGGGCATAGTTAGATGCTCAAAGAGTTTTGGGCACCCATGTTAGCCAAAAATAATAATATGATAATAACTGCTCCAATAAACCTGCAAACTAAAAGGCACATATTTTATTAGCAACCCTTTCATCAAAAGACAATTGCTTAACACACCAGGAGATGATTTTCCTAGTGATTTTCTCCACCAATGATCTGCAATCACTCACAGAAAGTTGCCCCAATACCTCTTCAAAATCTAGGATGCTAAGGAAATGAGCTTAAGTATCAGGATATAACCCCAATTTTGTAGCCAGACCAGAAAGATTTTAAACTCCTCAAGGACATAATTCACAGCTTCAATTATGAAAATTCTGTGGGGTTGCTGTTTCCTGACACAACAATAACAAGTTGTCTTGTGATGTTTTCCTAATGCGTGCTGGATGTTCACAGATTGCGGCTATTTGTCAAGAAGCAGGAATGCATGCAGTTCGCAAGAATAGGTATGTCATTCTGCCAAAGGATTTTGAGAAGGGATACAGAACGAATGTGAAGAAGCCAGATACAGACTTTGAATTTTACAAATGAGGACGAGAGATGGAAGCAAATTTGAGAGTTCAGTTGTTAAATGTTTATGACCTTGATGTGTCCCATCTTGACAGAATTCTAATTATCATCCACAACTAGTTATATGTTTTTCTGATGAACTTTGTTGAACGGTTATAGCCATGTGTTGCTAAATTGTTTGTACTTAATCGATGGCTTTCTAAAAGGCATTTTAGAGCAGTCTGTGGGGGAGGAACCAGGGTTACTCAACAATTATGCTATTGAGGCCACTCTAAAATTGAATGTATTATATCTATTTATTTTATAGTATCGCAAAATAATAATAATTAGGCTATTTAGGCAATGATTTATGCCTCCAAATCGAAAAAAAGACTCTAAAATTGAATGTATTATATCTATTTATTTTACAGTATTGCAAAATAATAATAATAATAATAAAAGTAAGGCCCCTCACCTAGTAAAAAGAAAAAAGAAAAAACTCTTCTACGGGCTAAGACATTAATAGAATGTATTGTCTATTTGTATAATAGTGTAATTTTTTTTTTAAATTTAGGTATAATAATTTAATGAATAAAATTATTTTTAAAAAAATTATACTCTTTTTGAATCTTGTGCATTCTATTTATGGTAGTTAAAACTGCAATTTGAATCATACGATTTTACAAACATTTAGGATTGTAAATTTTGTAGGATTGTATTGAAGTCCCAAATTTACCATATATCAAATGAAAATTTTATATTAAAAAAAGCCCACATTTAAACCTAAAAAATACCGAATATTCAAAAACTCTAAGGGTTTGTTTGGTTGGAGGAATGGAAAAATGGGAGGATGAAAATTATGGGAGGAAAATATTTAGTTTTTCTTTTTGTGTGTTTGGTTGAAGGGTAGAAAATTTTTTTGTTTGGTTTGAGAGGAAAAAAAAAAAAGATGAAAAATGTAATTTATATAAATTAACTATTATACCCTTATTACATAATATGTAAGAAATAGATTTATTTATACTCATTAAATAATATAAAATTTACCACATCATACATATAAATTTATATTATTATTTACATTATTTATAAATTACCATTCAACCAATAATCAAACTTTCTTCACCTGCATGAGACATGCATGAGACGTTTCTGTGCTGATTAAACAAGGCAAAAAAAAAAAAAAAAAAAAAAAAAAAAAAAGAAAAAAGAAAAGAAAAAGAGAACCTGACGTTGTTGATAGCTGCTGTGCTGCGAGAAGAAAGTGATAAATGAGAAGAGGCAAAAGTCATCAAGTAAAGTGAGGGTAGGTGAAAGTATTCTTGTAAATTAATAACAAGGTATTTGTGTAAAATAGATTTGTGAGTATTTTTTTCTTTTCATTTTTCTCCTAATTTGGGAGGATAAAAAAAGTGGGCCTTGGAGGAAAAATTTTCTCTCCTATTTTCTATCTCTCCTATTTTCTTTTCTCAACCTGGAAAACATAATTGTTCACCCTATTTTCCTCTTTCTATTTTCCACCCTCTCTCCCTTTTTTCCTTCCAACCAAATGGACCCTAAAACTCAAACCTCTAATATAACGCTTTCAAGAGATTCGAGGCCAAAAGCCATTTTTTGATAGTTTAGTGAGCCCCCCCTTGGCTCATCATTATATCATTTTATTTTACTTAGCTCTAAAGAACATATACATGAAGCTATGTCGACTTATGTACGTCTCATTGGCCTAACAATCAGGTATCTCACGCTATGTATCATCCCCTCTTTCTATTGAGGAGAGAAAAAGAAAAAAGAAAAAAGAAATATATATATATATAGTGATTGCGCCATAAGACCTTATTCATTTTTACTTAATGTTATTTTCCTTTTTTTTTTACAATTAAATTGTCACTTCACCGTAATATTTATTTTGCTTTTCGAATTCATATTGTAGTTAGCTATTTTTTATTTACTAAATTATTTTGGATTTTGAACTTGGAAAATCTTTTTCATGTATTAATAAATATTTTGGTACTTAGTTATTAATTAACCATTTATTGAACTTTTTGAATACTTCATATTAAAATTTAAATATATTTGTTGTGTTAGTAAAGATGTAGTGATGTACGCATACAAATTACATCATATTGATGCAAATCTTTGTTTCTTTTATGGATAAATTCATAATTTATGTGATTATCCAATATACAAAATTATTACTAATGTGTTTTTTGATTTAAATATGAAAATAGGTAGTGACTACTACTAAAAATGTGGGGTCGTCCATAGATTGGACAACTATATATCATTAATTACACGACAATAAGTGGCTTCGTAACCAATGAGCTTCAACGGTTAGAAAAAGCAATCATGAGCTAATTAAGTCTCCATATAAGCTTAAACGTATGTTACTCAAACAGCCAGGAGAGCCATAATGAGGCCCCCAATGGTCACACTCATAATAAGGCTCCTAATAGCTGCACTAAAGCTATAAATAAGCCATCAAGCACTAGAAGAAAGGTACACACACCAAAATGCACATAATTACATTCTAATTCTCTAAGAGATATTGAGAAGCTTACTGACTTATTCATTGGAGAACCATTGACTAACATCACTTCGGTGCTTTTCTCTCTCATATTTGTAAGGAACATCACCTTGTCCAGAGCCTAGACAAGGTTTATGATTGACAACCATTTATAGCATCATCGATAGGATTTTACGCTCTACGATCCCAATTACCTCTCAAGATTTTATGTAGGATCTTGATCTTAATAACCATGATTTTATTAATACGTTTTACTATGTTTACTGTAATTTAAGAGTAAAAATTTTCAATCTTTTAAAAAGTTTACTCTTCCTTTCTCTCACTTCAAAAAATTAAAATTAGAATTAATAATTTTCTGGACAAATTCACTACTTAAATATATTGGTTCAATAACTAAAATCCAACATTGTTCAGAGAGATAGTGATAATCTCAAACATAATATTTATCTTGATATATATTGTTTAGATTTATTTTTAGAATTTAAAGTTTTAAAATATGTTTATAAATAAATAAAAATAGTCTAATTAATGTATTCAATTATATAAAAATGCTAGACTTATCAAATTAATGTATTAAATTATATAAAAATGTTTAGATTTATTTTTACTCTTCCTTTTTCTAATGCATGCAATTGCTTATAAAATATTAACTAATAATACATTTTACATTTGTGTCTGCAACAAGAAGTTATCCAAAATTAAAATTGATAAAATCCTATTTAAGATCGATTATGTTACAAGAAATATTAAGTGGATTAGCAAGATTACCAATTGAAAAGGGAATTAAGGGTGCTCAAGGAACAAGGACAAAGTTAAGGAGTTTCAATACTGGAGTGGGGATATCATGGACCCGAGAAGAAAAGTCGCCCAAGGAGAGAAAGGGATGAGACGAAGGACTCTGAGGCATTCCAGGTGGAAGAGGGGTCTGATGAGAGAGAATTAGTGATAGTAGGGGAAGTTTCCATTTTGGAGTAGCTTGTTGCCTTTGCATTAAATGGTGGACAATAGTTTTATTGGCTGCATTGATGAGGAAGTGACTTGAATAGT
Organism: Castanea mollissima; assembly: GCA_014183005.1. Lineage (NCBI taxonomy): Eukaryota > Viridiplantae > Streptophyta > Magnoliopsida > Fagales > Fagaceae > Castanea > Castanea mollissima. The sequence goes on along the minus strand of JACAVU010000006.1, from coordinate 30,902,320 downwards.
GTAAGTCACAGCTAAGCAGATTACTTCTATCACATTCTTTAGATACAAAAAAGGACAAGTGTCATGAAGAGAGGTTTGTGAGGTAAAGATGGGAGGTTAGGATGCAAAGGGTGAAGGAGTATATAAGAAAGAGGAGGGTTTCCAGAGAAAGGGAGAAGGACCAAGAGATAAAGAAGAAACAAGAAGAGCACTGAGAAAAAGGGAGTGAATAATAACACTTCTTATGTAAATGTGGCCTCCTCGGGCTAGCTTGTATGGAATAAGTGGTTCATCCCATTAATGATATTTGCCTTTCCTCACTTATTTTCCTCTTTGGGCGGAGTCCTCCTTTTGTTGTTTGTTTCCCTCTCTTATAAATTATTATTTTGGGCCATTGTTAAACGGATCTAGCCACTATTTAAGTGGGCCTAGGCGACCAGTTTTTTTAGGTCCCTACAGGAATCTTAGCGGAACTTAAATTTTTAATTAGCTTAAATTTTTTTAAAAAAAGTAGTAGTAATCTTGCATCTCAAAAGGCAAGTAATATATATTTTTAAATGAAAAAAACTACCAAAACATAAATATTATTCAATTAATGTTTGAAAATAAGAGAAGATCCAAAATGTGTTAAGTTGACCTTAGACTAGGCCCTATTATTGCGGATTGCAAAGTTGAGTAGGGTTTGATATGAATCTGTTTGAAACTAAATTGAGGTACTCGACAAAAACAACTCCATTTATAACTTATAAGTTTTTAAAACTTTTTATTTTATATTTGAAATACTCTATACATATGAAAAATCTTCATGGTTATATGGCCATATTTTGCATGAAAGGCATAAAATATGCCAATAACATGGTTAATATTTCATGATTTTGGGATGATCATTGTGGTAATAGTACAAAGAAATCAATTCAATTGAGGCTAAATTTGTTGAAAATACACAAATTTCAAATTGATGACTTTGCAAATAACTGAGGCTAAATTTGCTAAAAACACACAAATATCAAATTGATGGCTTTGCAAAGAATTGTTATGCAACGACCACTATTGAGATATTGGAAGAAACTAATTTTTTCAGTACAAAAAAGTAAATTATCATAAAATGACACACTTTAGATTGTATCTTTAAACTACAAAATGTGTTAAACCAATTCTAAGAAAACCTTTGACAACCTTTGATGCCAACTAAATTAGACATGTGCCAGTTAATAGATGGGTTCTAATCTGGCCAAAATTTATGTAATTTGATTTAACTGACCCATCTTGCTCTCTAAAGCTTTACTTTCAAAATTCAAGGATTTAGGAAGGCGAAAGATTTGAAATTCATGCCACCTGTGCTTGCATTTAGCATCTAACCCCATTTTCATGGCTCTTGCCCAAGTTGGATAGTTGTTTTCAGTCAGACTCTGTGAAACTAATATTGGTTTAGGTGTCTCACCATGATGAAGGAAGAAATTACTATTATGATCTTCTATTGGGGTAAGAAGACAATAATAGAAAGTTGAATTAGAATTAGTATTAGCAAACTAAATTAGAATTTGACACCATTGGAGTTGTCAGAGCTCGAGCTCTGATACCATAACAAAATTGTAACAGAATTGAAAAAAATTGAGAGAGTTTGGAAAATATTTGAAAATTGTATTCAATTAATTGTATAAAGTATACACTATTAAAATTAGGGATAATGTATTTAACTAAAATTTTGAAAAAGATGTAGCTTGCAACATTGATAAAAAGATTATCATGTAATTATTTCAAAATAAGAATCTTATAAAAAGAAATTGATGCGAACCTTAATCGACACGCTTTGAGACCCAACAAAAATATTGGAATATTTAACCCAGGAAAGCTAAAAATCAGATTTATGATAGAAACCCTGACCCAACGTTTATAATTGAAACGCGAACCAAAGGTATAAGTTGACCTTGACCCAATGATTATAAAGAATCACGAACCAAAGGTATAAAGTTTGAACGTCACAAGAAAGAATCCTTGATAAGTTCACAGTTCTTGAAGAACTAAAAGAGAGCAAAGCCTCACCTTTTCTGATTTTTATTCAATAATATTCTCTAAAAAAACGTTTACAGACTTCAGGGCCTATTTAAGGACTCCACAAAACTTGATAGACAAGAAAATATATTCTAAAATAACTCCTAATTGATACCTTACCATATCAGGAATCAAGTTTGACCTAAAAAGCATTAAATGCACCTAAAATAAGGAAAATACCTAAAAAACGTACTAAATAGTAAAACCCTAAATAAAAGTTGATTTGGTCTGAAATTAGCAGATCCAAAATAGGAAAAAATCTGCCCTAACTGATACAGAGCTGGAAAGTCAATCAGTCATTAATTCATGCCATAAATCACTCCATATTAAGCCAGATCAGCCCTAAATAGCTTGAATTAAATTTATTACACTTTCATCTTCCTTTGGGCCAAGCTTGGAATGTCCTGCGTTAGAATCAGCCCAAATCTCTTGAATCAGCCCATTAAGTGCTTCTTGGATCTTCTTCGATCTTGCTCTTGTAATAGGCCCAACTGGAACATGCAATGGATCCTTGAATGCTTGTTGATTCTCATCAGAAATTGTAAGACTTTATGTATTTGAGTTTTTTTTTTTCCCCTCAATATATGAAGTTAAATTTTTACTAGATTTTGTATAATTTAAGTTTCTTAACCATCCTAGAAAAAAATCTTAAAGCCATCATTGTTGTGTACACAGAAAACATATTATATGCGGTAAAATGATTAATAGAAAGTGGTAATAAAAAATATGTGTAAGGACACAATTCGAGCCCGAACCTACAGTTCGAAGGGGATGGACTTGAAAGGCCTTTTTACAATAGAATTTGTAGATAATGGGCTTGTAATCTAGGTTTTATGATGTTTAGATAACATAAAAATGATGGACATAGACCACAATGGTATCAATAAGGAACTGTTTATATGAATATGAAAGAAATATTCTCCTCGGACACAAGCCGATGATGACTTATATTACTTCCTCCCGAGATATATTACAATTATGGATGGCGAGGTCTACAGTCTATTCTTTCTCTCACTTTTTTGATCCCTTTTGCTTAAAGTCCCTTCTCTCTTTTATACTCCCCACTTCCTTTCCTTTTCATCCTCCATGTCAAGGTTAGATTGATGATTTAGATACTTGTCTCATCCACCTCCCCTGAAATCTTTGGAGATAGAAGCAAAATTCCACCCTGATGTTCAGGTCTCACTTCTCCATTAATGCGGCCAGAATGGTTGTTGTAGAGTATTCAATGCGAGGGCGGTGGTAACAGCTTTATCTTAGATATTCCACCGCCCATCTTCTTATCCTCCACATTTACCGTATCTACCCTTATTTGTTAGATTTTCTAGAACATAGCTTGTGGATGTTAACCAACCCTTCTCTTACCTCAGTTTCACATAGTCGAGGACATAATCTTCCTCGGACTAACCTTTTGGACATATTTTATTCAGACATTATCTCTTCTTTATTTAATATTTCTTATGAGTTAACATTTATACATCCTCGGACCATTCTGTATCCTCGGACAGGGCTTCTAGCCCAAAGAATACTCTTGGGCCACCTCACATATATTCCTGGGCCCAATGACCCTACAATATGGTTTTTGATAATTAATTAATTAATTATATCATAAAATTAGATGATTAATAAAATTTAAAAATCTTAATTATTTCTTAGAATAATTTGATCATGAGTGAAAATCATTTCTATAACTCATAATTATCAGAAAACCAAGCAAAGTTGGAAAAAACCAAAAGTGTGTGCCCTTAGATTGGCATTTTTGTGTTCATGACTCTATTTTTCAGTTTCTAACTTGGATTTTTGGCCATTCATTCTTATCCTATCAACTAAAGAGAATTATATGAGTTAGGATAGACTTGAAAATAAAGAGTTTTTTTTTTTTTCCCCTCAATATATGAAGTTAAATTTTTACTAGATTTTGTATAATTTAAGTTTCTTAACCATCCTAGAAAAAAATCTTAAAGCCATCATTGTTGTGTACACAGAAAACATATTATATGCGGTAAAATGATTAATAGAAAGTGGTAATAAAAAATATGTGTAAGGACACAATTCGAGCCCGAACCTACAGTTCGAAGGGGATGGACTTGAAAGGCCTTTTTACAATAGAATTTGTAGATAATGGGCTTGTAATCTAGGTTTTATGATGTTTAGATAACATAAAAATGATGGACATAGACCACAATGGTATCAATAAGGAACTGTTTATATGAATATGAAAGAAATATTCTCCTCGGACACAAGCCGATGATGACTTATATTACTTCCTCCCGAGATATATTACAATTATGGATGGCGAGGTCTACAGTCTATTCTTTCTCTCACTTTTTTGATCCCTTTTGCTTAAAGTCCCTTCTCTCTTTTATACTCCCCACTTCCTTTCCTTTTCATCCTCCATGTCAAGGTTAGATTGATGATTTAGATACTTGTCTCATCCACCTCCCCTGAAATCTTTGGAGATAGAAGCAAAATTCCACCCTGATGTTCAGGTCTCACTTCTCCATTAATGCGGCCAGAATGGTTGTTGTAGAGTATTCAATGCGAGGGCGGTGGTAACAGCTTTATCTTAGATATTCCACCGCCCATCTTCTTATCCTCCACATTTACCGTATCTACCCTTATTTGTTAGATTTTCTAGAACATAGCTTGTGGATGTTAACCAACCCTTCTCTTACCTCAGTTTCACATAGTCGAGGACATAATCTTCCTCGGACTAACCTTTTGGACATATTTTATTCAGACATTATCTCTTCTTATTTAATATTTCTTATGAGTTAACATTTATACATCCTCGGACCATTCTGTATCCTCGGACAGGGCTTCTAGCCCAAAGAATACTCTTGGGCCACCTCACATATATTCCTGGCCCAATGACCCTACAATATGGTTTTTGATAATTAATTAATTAATTATATCATAAAATTAGATGATTAATAAAATTTAAAAATCTTAATTATTTCTTAGAATAATTTGATCATGAGTGAAAATCATTTCTATAACTCATAATTATCAGAAAACCAAGCAAAGTTGGAAAAAACCAAAAGTGTGTGCCCTTAGATTGGCATTTTTGTGTTCATGACTCTATTTTTCAGTTTCTAACTTGGATTTTTGGCCATTCATTCTTATCCTATCAACTAAAGAGAATTATATGAGTTAGGATAGACTTGAAAATAAAGAGTTTTTTTTTTTTTAAATTTTTTATAAATACAAGATAGAATTTATACTCTAGCCTAATCTAAATGTATATGTGTGTGAAGCTCTCTTCTGAAAACTTAAACACCGACCATTGTCCTGAACACCCTACAAGCATTTATACTTGTAGAGTGACTACTGCATCAAGGGTAAACGGTGGTGAAAATAAAGAGTTCTAAATTCTAATTGAACTCCATGCTTTGAGCTCTCATCTTTATAAATAGGGGGATACATAACATAAAGTCATAAACTCGCCCTCATAAAGATATATAACAAAGTAGGGCAGTAAATGCAATTGCAAGTGTGCATTCCTATTTTTGAATAGCTATCACAATTCACAAACCCTCGGAATTCTAAGGTCTAGAAACCCTTACCGGCCTTACCATTGATTCTTAAAAAACAAAAAAAACAAAAAAAGCACTTACCAAACAATCCCACACCCTTAAATCCTCAACCACAAAATCCCTAGTTTAGGAACTTCAAACCAACACCAATCCCCATCTTGGGAAGCAAAGAGGAAATCTAGTACAGAATCCAAGGAGTGGAGTTGCTATACCTAAGGAACAAAAGCTTGAATCTAAAGAACCTCCACAAGTTCATCATTGCAAGAGGCGTGCATGCAGGAATAATTCTATACCTAGCCTACTTTAAATTTTCGTCTTTTTTCTATGTTCTCTCCCTCAATTTAAGGGGGGAAAGTTCAATTCAATTTTTTTTTTTTTTAATTTTCCAAAAAAAAATTTCATTAATTTTTAATTTATATAAGAAATAAAAAATACCAAATTTGTCAACAAATGAAAAGACAAACTATATATTTTTATATACTAAAGTAGATGCAAGGACACTATATAATAGAAAGTCGTCAATTATTTTAGTTATAAAAGGTTCCACTGGACACTGTATATACCAAATTCCCAAAGCATGTCCCAATTTTAGTGGGCGATTTAAAAGGAAGATAACAAAATTTACATTGTAGGAGAGAGGTGGGACTTGGGAGAGATGTTACCATCAGAAAAGATGGGAATTCAATTGAGGCGTGGAAAATTCATTAGGCACTCAAAGACAACAATGGAGAAATACTAAACTCAGCAATTATGATTGACCATGGAGTTGTTGCTTTCATCTACGTACGACTGTTATTGCGATAATTCATTTCTCTCCTCCCTCCTATTGCTGCTCTTTCTTTTATTCATTACACTAATTAAAAGGTCATATTATTTTTCGTTCGTAGGTTTGCAACTTTGCATACATTCACACAGTAAAATACTCTATGGAGACGTTGACGTGATAGGAAGAGATGTGGGGTTCAACACGTTTTTAAGAGAGTAAAGTTAAACTAAATATATCAATTCTACCAAAAAATAAAATAATTATATCAATAGTGATGCTAACGTGGCATATAATGATGATGTGGAAAGTTTCATGGTTGATGACATGTTACGCACCGTTGACGTGATCGGAAGAAATTAGCTTGTTGATGTGGTAGTAGATATGGCAGGACTAACGTTGCATACTATGAAATGTGTTATAAGCAAATGTCAACATATGGTAAAGGCGTCTTTAGACATGCGGTGGTCATGTATTGTAATAGCATCCTCTTTGTTGAGATGAATCAATTTTATTGTTCAAATTGAATATTAAAAATTTAATAGTTTATATAATAATACTATATGTGTAAGTGCACAATTGCACCTGGCACTAAGAACAGTTATGGGCTCAGGCCCAATGAGCCTTGAACAATATGAATTTGTAGAGTGTGGGCTTGAAACTCAGGTTAGAAGTGTTTAAGGATTATATGACAAGCTAAAAATTATAAACACTTAAAAACGATAAGAAATATTGCAATTCCACCTCCTCGGAGATAGGCCGAGGATTGTTCTTATATAATTTTCCTTTCCTTTCTTTTTAGGTTACAAATAGGGCGTCCTTCCTTTTTTCTGTTCCAGATCCCTCCTTAAATACTACTCACTTCGATATTTGTGACACGTGTTGCCCTCGCCTCCCTTTGACCTAGATATTTCCCTTCCTAGTGACTTTGAATAGTAACCAGAAGTTTCACTTCTACTGTTCAGGCGTCACTTCCCCATAAATGCGGCCAGGGTGGTAGGTGCAAAGTATTTAATGTGGAGGTGACAGTCTTCAACTTGAGTATATCTCCAACATCGGTGCTTCTAGGTTGTTCAAGGGTTCACCCCCTAACCGTTGGTCTTTACCGTGTCATTCCCTAACCTTTACAATGAAGTCCCGGGTTCTCCGGTGTCCGTCCGAGGGGAAAATCACCCTCGGCTGGATCCTCGGATCCTCGGCGTATGGGTCGATCCGTAGTACTAACAAGTTCTAAACCCAAAAGCAGGTCGGCCTTCCTTAGCATGGCCAAAGGCCCACCAGGGTTTTTTTACCCCACAATAGCCCCTCAAAATTCTAATTTTTGACGTCCGAGGAGAAAAATAGGGTTTTGATCCGACAAGAACCTACTCCACACACTTGGTAAATGACTACACGTGTGGAAACCGTTTCGTGTCCCAGAAGATGCCCCCTGGCGATTTTATTTTCAAAATCGCGCGCATTTATTACCGTAAGTTACATTTTGTCCCCCACGTTCAACGGCAAGATGGGCATCTAACGGCCCTCGTTTCTCCACGAAAATTTGGGCGGGATAAACTTAATTTCGAGGCCGCTTTTCGTACGTCGTGACTTTCGGGAACCCGCGCCTTCATTTAATTCGCCGGGACTAATCCCATCAAAACATCAGCAATCATACTTTACCTTCAGAAAACCGTGGAAATTTGCACATCCTCAAACTTCGTAAGTTCTTGCTCATTGCTCATTTCATTCTTAACCTTTATCCTCGGACTTTGTCCTCGGCTGTCCTGTAGACATCTCCCCCTTAGAGTTTAGCTTTTCGTTCCTTTCTAATGGGTAGATTTAAGTGTCTCGTTGATATCGCCGCCGGAATGGAAGGCTTCAGAGCCAAGTATAACATTCCCGGTGACGTAGGTTTAAAGTATTGCCTGGCAGAAGCCGTGGCCGGTTCTAGGAAGGAGGGAGAGGTCATCATCCCAATGATAGCCTTTATAGAAGGTGGGATGACCCTCCCGATGAAACCTGTAATGAGGGAGTACCTTCGCAACCACAGGTTATGTCCCGATCAATGCCTCCCTAACGTTTTTAGAGTTTTAGGTAGCGTTGATGCTCTAAACGAGCAAATGGGTCTAAACCTCACCTGGCACGATGTTGTCTATCTATATGAGTCCTATAAGCTCTCCAACGTAGGTTACTACATTAAATCTCGCTCCAGTATAGTTAGGCTAATCTCCTGCCTACCCAAGTCCAACAGAGGCATGAAGGACGACCACCTGATCGTCTCTGGGAACTGGCACGACGGCCTCCACTGCCCAGTTGAGTGGGGGGATCCAGGTGCGACACCTAAGAACTAACCTTCCCACAACACCATTTCCTTCAACACACACCGAAATGCGTTTCTACACTTATTTGCATTCATTACATATCAGGGTGAGCCTGACCAGACTTGTTTGGTTTGACATATCTTTTGCAGATAAGCAACACGTGCGCCCCCGTTTGAGCCATTGTAACGTTGCTGACCTAAATCGAGTGCTTCGATCCGAGGTGTTCGTCAGCGAAGACTTTCAACTCCGAGCTGCTCATTTGATTTTAGGATACACCCCCATCTCCTCGGACTTCCAGGAGATAGAAAACGCCATAATCGCGGGTGATCGCAGGCGGAGGAGGATAAACGTAGCTCGACCTCACTTCCTGGACGACCACGATCTTCCCGACGCCCCTCATACCATCTTGCACCTACAGCCCGTAGCGGCCGTTCCTCTTGCCATACGTTCCCAGGCAACTGCTATCCCAGAAGAGCAGGTGTCTTCCTCACATACGTTAGACGACGAGATAGACCAGTTCCAACTCGAAGACTCCGACAAACCTCGAGGGAACCAGTTTGTCGTACTTTCTGACGAGGAGGAAGAAACTGCCGAGGCCTCGGGAATTGCTGGACTCGTTGTTGCACTCCCAGAAGACGAATCCGAGGAGGAAATGGACAGGATGAAGGGTCTTCTCACCAATAGAGCCGCGAAGGTCACAGAGAAGAGGACAGGGGCAACCCAAGTCCTTCCTACTCTGCCACTTCCCCCTCCTCCAGCTGAGCCAAAACTTCCAGCCGAGGACCCCAAGAAGAAAAGAAAGGGGGAAGACAAAGGGGCGACCAACAAAGGCCTCAAGAAACCACGCAACCAACCCCCACCGGCTCAGCAGCAAAAGCTGGACAAAGGCAAGGGTAGGGCCCGTTCAGTAGAAAGTGGGGAGATTGGTGTAGTAGCCGACATGCGCAGGGCACCGGCCGCCTGGTCCCCTGACTTAAAGCTGGACGGCGCTCCTATCTCCTGCCAATCCAGTATAAGGGCGGTTCAACAAGGCCATGCCCACCACTTGGCCGAGGTGTTGGAACGCCCTCTTTTGCTGCCCAAGGACATGGAGTCCTTGGAAAAAATGAGCCAGCCACAACTTTTCCTTTCTCTGAAAAGAGACTTAGCGCTGGTAAGTTTCCCCCTTCTTAGGAAGATTCCACTTTTAACAATACTCATAAGTTTTTGTTGTACTTGACCCCATCATACTTTATTGCAGGCCGTTCAGGAGGTCTTTGTAGCTGAAAAGTTTATAGAAGACACTCGGAAGAAGGCCAGAGTCGAGATGGAGATCAGATTGGAGACGGAGAAGTCCCTGGGGACAGCACTTGCTGAAAATGAGAAGCTGGTCTCGGAGGTGGCTGAAGTAAAGAGAGAGAGAGATGGGGCCGAGGCAAGTCTCAAAACCATGAAGACCCAAATAGAAGGGCAGCGCAAGCTCCTTCATGACAAAGATGATGAGATTTCCCGAGCCCAAAGTGAACGCTCGGATTTGGAAAAGGAAATTGCGCTGCTGAAGAGAGAAGCCAGCGCATTTCAACAATCTTTACAAGCTGCCAAACAGGCGAGCTACGAGGAAGGGGTGGCCAACACAGAGGAGCAGCTGACCGAGGCCTTCACGGCCTTGTGCCGTGAGTACTGCCAGAAGGTTTGGGGGGAAGCCCTAAACGCAGCTGGAATTCCTCCATCCTCGGAACTGAGGAAATCCAAAAACGTTTGGCTTCCCCTGGAAATACAGGAGATTGAGGAGGCTCCTGCTGCTACCCCCACCCCTGACTCGACTCTACCAGCTCTGCCCCAGATGGTTCCACAGCCAATCCTCGATCCTACAGAACCTTCAAGTTCCAACAAAGAAAAGGGAGGAGGAGGAGATGCCGAGAAGGACTTGAGCCAAAAGGTGGAATCCAACGTCCTTTCAACGAAGACAGCAGACAAAGGAAAGCAAGTCCTGACCCCCTTTGAGCTGGAGTTGAAAGAGACCGAAGCAACCAATACTTCTCAGCAAGATCCTCCTCCGAGAGCTTAGGACCTAGCTTAGGACTTCTCTGTCTTTGTATCCAGCCTTAACATGTAATGAACGTCTAAATGACTAATGAACAACAATTTTATTTGATTTTCACTCGTGTTACACTGTTGTTTATATTTTATTCTTTTTGTACTTATCGTAAAGGTTTCCCATTGATACATAGCAAAAGTTTCTCAAAGTACACAAGTCTAACTCCAAGGATTGCACAATCATAACCTCCACGCATTCATACGTATGTCATTAGAAACTTAACAGAAGGTGGCAAGGTTGGGCTATTTTGACCATGACTTAGTTTAAAAAAGAGAGGCCTCATATAATAACTAAACCTTTGCAACGTATAGGATTGCTTTTAGTAGGAGGTAAGGTCCGAGGACCATTCTTGACATAGATCTGCTTACCACTTAAAGAAATAAAACTTAAGATTCGAATTAATTAATGGTAAGGTGCTGACTCCTAAACACAATCAGAAGTTAATTTTTATCAAGTTTATGATCCAAGTAGTAGACTTAATCAATTCGTATGGTTTTAAGACCTGATCTAACAAACTATAAGGCACCAATTTCCAGGCGCAATAAGGAATTAACTTTAACCAAGTTGGCAGTCCGAGGACGAAATTTAACCAACTTTACGTTTGATCCTTTAGATCATGGAACTCAGATGTGAAAATTTCCAAAGTAGGAGGTCCGGGGACCCGACATAACTAAGGTTCTGCTTAATAAATGATAAGAGATCAATTTTCACAAGGTGTATGGTCCGAGGACCACACTTAACCAGGTTTCTGTTTGATTCTTAAGAACAGTAACTTCAGATATTAATTTTCCCAAAGTAGGAGGTCCAAGGACCCGACATAACTAAGGTTCTGTTTAATAAATGATAAGAGATCAATTTCCACAAGGTGTATGGTCCGAGGACCACACTTAACCAAGTTTCTGTTTGATTCTTAAGAATAGTAACTTCAGATATTAATTTTCCCAAAGTAGGAGGTCCGAGGACCCGACATAACTAAGGTTCTGTTTAATAAATGATAAGAGATCAATTTCCACAAGGTGTATGGTCCGAGGACCACACTTAACCAAGTTTCTGTTTGATTCTTATAAAATTATAACTTAAACTCCCTGAAACGTTATTGAATTTAAACTGGGTATAAACAAAAATACAATTCATTAATAGTAATACCTTCTCAGGTTATTTACATTCCATGGACGTGGCACAATATTTTCATCTAAATCAGCTAACCAATAAGAGCCTATGCCCGCTATTGAAGTTATCCGATAAGGGCCCTCCCAATTTGGTTCAAGCTTACCCCAAGCTGGGTTCCTAGCAGTGCCCATAACCCTTCTGAGTACCAGATCCCCAGGTGCTAGTGGCCTTAGTTACGCGTGGGCATCATATCCCCGCTTAAGTTTTTGTTGGTAATAAGCCATTTGGACCATAGCTGCCTCACGTCGTTCTTCAAGTAAATCAAGACTTTTCTCTAGGAGTCTATTATTGCTTTCAGTATTAATAGAACTCGTCTTTAGAGTGGGAAAACCAAACTCTAGAGGGATCACCGCCTCGGCTCCATAAGTCATGGAGAATGGTGTTTCTCCAGTGGACCTGCGTGGTGTAGTTCGATATGTCCACAGAACATGAGGAAGCTCTTCTACCCATCTACCTTTCGCATCGTCCAACCTTTTCTTTAGCCCATTGACAATGACCTTGTTAACGGCCTCGGCCTGCCCATTTCCCTGAGGATAAGCTGGGGTGGAGTACCTGTTTGTAATGCCCATGTCACCACAATATTGCCTAAAAGCCTTGCTGTCAAATTGAACACCATTGTCAGAGATAAGTGTGTGTGGTATGCCGAATCTAGTAATAATATTTTTCCAAATAAACTTCTTGGAATCAGCATCCCTAATATTCGCTAAGGGCTCGGCCTCAACCCATTTAGTGAAATAGTCTGTTCCCACGAGAAGCCATCTTTTGTTACCTGCGGCCCTCGGAAACGGCCCAACTATATCCAATCCCCACTGTGCAAAGGGCCAAGGGCTGGAAAGGGGATTAAGAACTCCTCCAGGTTGATGGATATTAGGGGCAAACCTCTGACATTGATCACATTTTCTGGCATAGTCTTAAGCCTCTCTTTGCATATTGGGCTACCAATAACCCTGAGTCAAAACTCTGTGAGCTAAGGATCTTCCCCCAGTGTGGCTGCCACAAATCCCTTCGTGCAGCTCTTCCAGAAGCCCTTCCGCTGAGTCAGGGTGTACACACAACAAATACGGTCCTGAAAAGGAACGTTTGTAGAGTTTCTGATCCTCGGACAACCAGAAACGTGGTGCTTTTCGACGTATCTTATCAGCTTCGGACGTGTCCTCGGGAAGGATGTCATTCTTAAGAAAAGACACAACTGAGTCAATCCAGCTAGGACCATGCCTTATTAGATGAATGCGAGGCACGTTGGCAATGACAAGAGTGGGTTCCAGCAAATCCTCAATGAGGATAACCCTAGGCAAACCTTGATCCGAGGACGTTGCCAGCGAGGCTAAGGAGTCTGCATGAGTATTTCCGCTCCGAGAAACATGAGTTAAAACGAAAGAGTCAAATTCAGTTTGCTGACGCTTGATCTGGGCCAAGTACTCCTGCATCCTTGGGTCCCTAGCCTCCATGGCTCCCGTGACCTGGCCAACGACCAGTTGAGAGTCCGAGAAGACATGGACTTCCTTTGCTCCCATTCTATGCACCATTTTCATGCCCACCAGTACCGTTTCGTACTCGGCTTCATTATTAGTGGCCGAGAATGCCAATCTCAGGGACTTTTCGAAAATAATTCCCTCGGGGGATACCAGGACAAGTCCAACACCGGACCCTCTCTGATTGGCTGCCCCATCCACATACACTTTCCAAATCGAAGGTACTGCAACTGTGATCACACCAACTGATTTTTCACCCATGGGGGCGTCTTTTAGAGTTTCTTCCAACAATGGCTCAGAAAATTCCGCCACCAAGTCAGCAAGGACCTGACCCTTCACCGAGGTGCGAGGCTTGTATTTAACATCAAAAGCCCCTAGGATGGTCCCCCACTTTGCTATTCTTCCTGAATAGTCGGCGCTACGCAGCACTGCCTTAAGGGGCAATTGGGTCAGAACAACCACTGTATGGGACTGAAAATAATGGGGGAGCTTTCGCGTGGCATGAACCACAGCCAGGAGCGCTTTCTCCAAGGGCAGATAACGGACCTCGGCCTCACCCAAGGACTTACTAACATAATATACCGGTCTTTGCACCCCGTCATCGTCTCTTATCAGGACCAACTGACCGCATGGACGGCTACTGCTAAATATGCAAACAAAAGCTCATGTGCCTCCGGACGAGACAGGATGGGTGGTTGAGAAAGGTATTGCTTGAGTTGTTGGAAAGCTAACTCGCAATCCTCGGTCCATTGAAACCCTTTCCATTTATTCAACAATTGAAAGAAAGACGACAGCGGTCGGCTGATCGCGATATGAACCGATTCAAGGCAGCTATCATTCCTGTTAACTTTTGAATTTCCTTTGGGTTCCGAGGAGGCTGCAAGTCTTGGATAGCCTTGACCTGAGCTGGATTTACTCTATGCCTCTATGAGTAATCATGTATCCCAAGAACTTTCCAAACCCCACGCCGAAAGAACACTTGAGGCGTTGAGACGCAACTTGTATTTTCTCAGTATCTGAAAAGTGTCGGCCAAATCTTTCACATGTGAGGTATTGTTTTGCTTTTTACCACCATATCGTCCACGTAGACCTCAATGGTTTTCCCCATTTGCTCTTCGAACATTCTGGTCATCATTCTTTGGTAGGTAGCCCCAGCATTCTTCAAACAAATGGCATGACCTTATAATGGTAATTTCCTGTTGGAGTAACAAAAGCATCGTTTTTCCTGGTCCTCCACCGCCAAAGGAATTTGATGGTACCCTGGAATGCGTCTAAGAAACTCATCCGAGGATGTCCAACAGTGGCATCCACCAATTGATCTATACGCGGCATTGGGAACGAATCTTTGGACATGCTTTGTTCAGATCAGTGAAGTCCACACATACTCTCCATTTCCCATTCTTTTTCTAACAACTACAGTATGGGCTAACCACTCGGGGTAAAAAACTTCTTTAATAGCTCCAGCCCTCTTGAGTTTGAGAACTTCTTCCTTTACAGCTTCTGAATGTTCCCTGGAAGATCGCCGAGGTGGCTGCCTCCTCGGAACAGCGGCTGGGTTGACATTCAAGTGATGACAAATGAAGTTTGGCACCACGGGGCTTCATAAGGATCATCCAAGCAAACAACGTCAATGTTATTCTTCAAAAATTCTAACAACTCCATCTTCTCCTGGCGTGGCAGAAGTATACCAACTTGGAAGAACTTCTCCGGATCAGCAGCCACCGGAAACTTCTCTAGTTTCTCACAATGTGTCTCCTCTCCTGTCAGCATTCGATGCGTCAGGAGGTGTTAACTGCTATGAATTTTTAGTGACCACAGCCGAAGACTCGGCTTCTGTTTGATGTAACACTGCAGCGGATATGCATTGTCTGGCCACAGACTGGCTGCCGAGGATTTCCTCAACGGAATCTCCCGAGGGGAACTTGACTTTCACATGCAAGGTAGAGGAAACAGCCCCAAGCGCATGCAGCCAAGGCCTAGCGAGGATGGCCGTATATGGAGAGTACGCATCAATGACAATGAAGTCCACTTCCACCGTTTCGGAGCCGGATTGAACGGGCAAACGAATTTGTCCTCTCGGCATAACCGATCTCCCTTCAAAGCTTATGAGCGGTGAATCATAAGGAGTAAGGTCTTCCACCTTCAACCTTAGCCCCTTAAATAGATCTGGGTACATGATATCCGCTGCTACCCTGGTCTATCATCACCCTCCTCAATCATAATTACCTACCTCATCCTCAGCGTAACTACAAGGGCATCGTCATGGGGCTGGATAGTCCCCCTTATCCTCCTCAGAGAAACCTAGGACGGGCAAGTGCCCCTCAACCTCTTCGGCCTACTACCCACATCCTCAGCAGAACGAGGGGGGGAGACAGTCAGTACCCTAGTGGGACCTGAACCGGTCCTTCCGGGCGCAGCAAAGATAACATTAATCGTTCCTAATGCTGGCCGAGATGAATTGTTCCTCTGGTTGTTAGAACCAACTTGACTGACATGACCAGTAGGCTGACATAAGTGCTCCTTTAACTTTCCTTCACTGACGAGCTGCTCCAAATGGTTCCACAAGGTCCGACAGTTCTCAGTAGTATGGCCCACGTCCCGATGGTACTGGCAGAAGAGGTTTTGATTTCTTTTCGTAGGCTCCCCTGCCATCTTACTAGGTCATCTGAAGAAGGGCTCTTTACGAACTTTCTCCAGTAACTGATGCACTGGTTCTCGGAACACAGTATTGACAGCCTGAGGTGCTGCCGAGACAGATTGCCCAAAGTAATCCCTCCTTGGCTTGTTGTTGTGATATTTGTCCGACCTGAAATCCCTTCTCTCCTGAGGGATAACCTTCTCCTTTCCCTTGCCTTGCTGCTGGTCCTCCTCTACCCTCTTGTATTCATCAATACGATCCATGAGGCGACGACACTGTGCGGGGCTTTTTTGTCAAAGACTTTCTCAGGTCATGGTCAGTAGGAAGACCTACTTTAAAGGTATTCAGTGCCACCTCGTCAAAATCACTGACTATTTCATTAAACATCTCCCAGTATCGGTCAGAGTATGCTTTCAGCGTCTCTCCTTCTTTCATGGTCATAGATAGTAGCGAGTCCAATGGCCGAGGAACTCTGCTACAAGTAATGAATCGCGAGGCAAACGCCCTAGTCAACTCCCCGAATGAACCTATAGACCCTGATTTGAGGCCATTGAACCACCTCATAGCCACGGGCCCCAAGCTAGAGGGGAAGACTTTACATATCAAAGTCTCATTGTGGGAGTGCACGGCCATCCTTTGGTTGAAGTGACTTACATGCTCCACCGGATCAGTCCGACCATTGTAGATGGTAAAGGTGGGCTGGGTAAATCTCCTGGGAAGCCTCCCCTTCTCAATCCTTCGTGAAAACGGAGATTTGGAGAGTTGGTGCAATGCCCTACTCATAGCGTCATTGCTTAAGCCCCTAGAAGGAAGGCTTTTGCATCTGCGAGCTGGCTGGTCGTCCTTCTCACCGGAAGACGCTGAGCTGGCAGGTGAGCACGACCTCGAACTGTAGCTACCTCGCCTATCCTCTTCCGAGGAAGAGTCCGATGAGGACGGTGAAGGCCTACGCTTGGCGTGGCGTGGCGTGGCGTGGCGTAGCTTTCTCTTCAAACGGTTGATCTCCTTCTACATGGTTTTAGAACCATCCTCTTAGGGGGCGCTACCCCCACCATGAGTACGGCTGACATCTGGATACTCTGTATGGACACTTCCCTCGCGATCCCTTTGACGTTCAAGACGCTCGAATTGATCCTCCGGTTGTGATCCTTGTGACTCTGCATGGTAAGCACCTAAGCCTGCCATAGTATCCCTACCTCTCCTAGACTAGATTTCCCACAGACGGCGCCAATTGTAAGTGCACAATTGCACCTGGCGTTAAGAACAGTTATGGGCTCAGGCCCAATGAGCCTTGAACAATATGAATTTGTAGAGTGTGGGCTTGAAACCAGGTTAGAAGTGTTTAGGATTATATGACAAGCTAAAAATTATAAACACTTAAAAACGATAAGAAATATTGCAATTCCACCTCTCGGAGATAGGCCGAGGATTGTTCTTATATAATTTTCCTTTCCTTTCTTTTAGGTTACAAATAGGGCGTCCTCCTTTTTTCTGTTCCAGATCCCTCCTTAAATACTACTCACTTCGATATTTGTGACACGTGTTGCCCTCACCTCCCTTTGACCTAGATATTTCCCTCCTAATGACTTTGAATAGTAACCAGAAGTTTCACTTCTACTGTTCAGGCGTCACTTCCCCATAAATGCGGCCAGGGTGGTAGGTGCAGAGTATTTAATGTGGAGGTGACAGTCTTCAACTTGAGTATATCTCCAACATCGGTGCTTCTAGGTTGTTCAAGGGTTCACCCCCTAACCGTTGGTCTTTACCGTGTCATTCCCTAACCTTTACAATGAAGTCCCGGGTTCTCCGGTGTCCGTCCGAGGGGAAAATCACCCTCGGCTGGATCCTCGGATCCTTGGCGTATGGGTCGACCCGTAGTACTAACAAGTTCTAAACCCAAAAGCAGGTCGGCCTTCCTTAGCATGGCCCAAAGGCCCACCAGGGTTTTTTTACTCCCCACAATATGTTATTTAAAATTTTAAATGACATAGTTCTTTGTATACTAATAGATACAGAAAAAAAAAATTCACCATAAAATAAACTCTCTTTCTATTTCCAGTGAAATTAATGGAAAGGATCCTATTTATGTGCATGTGGCACATGTAGGCATGTGAATGTGTGTGGTGGTATGTGGATATGATGTGTAGACTTTAGTCAATGTGTGAAGTCGTTCATGATGTCCTTTTGGGTTAATTTTTGGGGCATTTTGCAAATTGACTTCAAATCTTGAAAAGATGAATATTGAGATACGAGAGGAGAAATGTTTCATAACATTGACTCTTTTACCATATTAAATTGAAAGAAGAAAACAAAATAATGAGTAGAAGGAAGAAAACAAAATGTGAGAGAGAGAGCAAACATGTGAATTAAATACGGTCTACGAGAGGAGAAAGGTTTCATAACATTGACTCTTTTACCATATTAAACAGAAAGAAGAAAACAAAATGATGACTAGAAAGAAGAAAAAAAATGTGAGAGAGAGAGAGCAACATGTGAATTAAATACAGTTCGGCTTAAAAACCTACGTCCATAATGAGAAACATATATAAGCCATTTCACATATTTACTATATTGAATTGTGTATGATAATAAACCTAATGTAGGGTATATATATAGAAATCGAATTACATTAGTCTTAAAATCATGATAGCTTTGTTCTCAAAAAAAAAAAAAAAAAAAATCATGATAGCCTTTAAAATTAAAAAATCACAATAGCCCATGAAATTCTAAGACTATTTACATATTTTATGATAGGAAAATATTAACGAATGTCCTTAGAGTATTAGTTAATAAGCCATTTAAAGAAAGTTTTTATGAAAAAAATGTAACATGCAAAACTGATCTCTAAGTTTCTTCAGATTTTATTTCAATTTTCTAACTTTGCTTTTGTTCATTTCAGTTCTTTAACTTTCAAGTTTATTTAATTAAGACTTTTCCATCAACTTTTGTTATATGTTGTGGTTAATTTTTCAATTTTATAAATTTTTCTTCAAAGTTTTTAATTAAAAAAAATTCCATTAATGATTGAAAAATATTTTTAGATTTTTTCTTTTTTCAAAAAATTTTAATAAAAGTTAATGGAATTGCCTTAATTGAATAAATCTGAAACTTAGAAGATTAAAATGAACGAAAGCAAATTTAACCGAAATGAAATCTAAAGAAAGTTAGAGGGTCAGTTTTGCATTTTAGCCAAAAAAAAAAAAAAAAAGTTTTGATAACTTTTCTCATTTTCCATAAAAATGATATCAAAACTTTCTTAAAATAGATTGCTAATGAATGTGCCTAAGCGCACTTGTTAACTTGATCTTTTATGATAATATACTTATATATTATATTAGATATAAAACTCGTTCACTCGTATTGACTAGAATTTCTTAAGAGTAATAAGAATCCTTTAATTCTCTATTAATTATAATATGTTATGTGATTGATTTCTTTTTTTTAAACTCTTGTTATTAAAAAGACTTATAACATTAGCAGGTTGCAATAAATAGGAGTCTAAATCTTCTATCCCACTTTTCCTGCTTCACTCTATACTCTACCAATAAAAATTTGACACGTGTTCACCTAATTAATTAAATACTACTATTATTGATTTATTAATGCTACTGTTATTAATTAATAGTAGTATTTAATTAATTAGGTGAACATGTGGCAAGTTTTTATTAGTGGAGTATAGAGTGGAGCAGAAAAAGTGAAACAGAAGATTTAGACTCAATAAATAGAACATAGTTTCTCTTAAAAGATTACAACTGTAAATTAAGCAAAAGAAATTAGAAAACATTTGGAAAAAGAAAAAAAAAAAAAACCTGTCATTACACTACAAACACAACCATCTCTCTATTACACTTTCTTATTATAATTTATAAGAGCATGGGACCTATATATATATATATATATTTTTTTTTTGAGAAAGACATGGGACCTATATGAATCTTCTAGCTGGTATGCATACGATTTTAATTATCTTATCCATTCTATTATATCGAAGTTCCTGCACTCCTTTCAACAAGCAAATGGTATAAAGGACCCGAGGCCAGTAAGGGTACTAATGGGTCCATGCACTTGACCCAATTAATGCTAAAAAAAAAAAGCTTCTAATATATATGGACCCAGCTTAGTATTTCAAAGCAAAGGGCCTACACCATGTGGCTTTTCGGTTTTGCTTTTATATACACACACACACACAAGGATTTCCAAGCAATCAGAAGGAAAAAAAATCATGTGCAATGGACTATTATTTCTTCATTTTGCACAGAGTTCATGATTTCTTTTCTCTCCCAGAAATTCAAATTTGTCATGATATTGCATAACGTTAAAGAAGAAATCTTTCAAAATTCAGCATCTATATTTAATTTCGAACATACTGTTACTTTCTATTAGTTTCAAAAAACAAAAACAAAAAAAACCTTTCTACAAAGAAATTTTTACCTCCTATACGTACTTAATTAGGAGGTGGGACCAGAGTTTGGTGAAACTCAACATGAGTAGGTAAGCTCTCATTCAAGGCTATATTTGTGCTCAGGCATGCATAAATATGAATGTGTCTACGTATTCATTTCAAAGTACATGCTCAAAGTCTCTCATAGAATACTGTCTTCTTTTTTTCTCTTCTTTTTTAAGAAATATTTTTTTTTAAAAAAAATTATGAAAAAAGAAAAATTATAACTTACTTTTTTACAACTTTTTATATTTCTCTTGAAAGTTGTATAATTTTTTTTTTTTTTTAAATGATCAAATGTTCAAATTTTTTTAAAAATGATTTATTAGCAAATGTCACAAGAGCACGGTTAACATGATTTTTTTGGCTAAATGTCGCTCTCATACACTTTCCTACAAATCTGCATCCACACTATGGTTTAAAGGCTCAAACAAAACTGAGCCAAAAATAAACGAATAGTTACTATTATTAAAACTTAAAAGTGCTTTTAAGAAGAAAACTGAGTACTTGAAGATGACACCCAAAATTATGTCAAACCATAAAAGCTACTCAAGTATTGAGCTAGCTCGACGGTTACAAAAGATCCGAGGTATGTCCACCTATCAAACAATTTGTAAATTAAAGCTTTCACATGATTTAACATCATATATAAAATGGGTTGGTAAAAAGCAGCAACTTGCATGTCCCAAATTCAAGAACAATTAAACTTGTTTTCCAAGCTTCCAAAATGCATTTAATATTGTATCAGTAATAGTTTTACACCATGAATCCATATATCAGCAGTTTAATAATGCAATATATATTTGTATTGCGGTTGGTTGCACAGTTATGGGTCAAACAGATTCTCTGCTTCCGTAGGTCCAAGCTTAGTGGGTAGGGTGCTATTATGATCACGCTTGCTCCTATTGCCCTCCCTATATGTTTCATAAAATTTTTCAAGCTCCTGAGTCCAACATAAATTCCATTTCTCTGCTAAGCTGGAAGAGATTCTCCCTAGGACCAAAAAAAAAAAAAAAAATTGTACCTGGCCTACTTAGGCCAGGTACAATTTAATCAATCATTATAACGATTGATTGAAAGAACATATATGTAATTCACATGCCCTTGTCTAAACCAATATTATCATCAAATGTTGTACCTCAATTTTCTTTCTTTTATTTTTTTGACCATGCAATTATTAATTTTTTCCCTTTAAGCTCACTTGATCAAAGACTATACAATGGGAATTGGGAAGAACAAATTTAAAAAATTGTATATTGTACTTTAGCGTGGCTTTTAAACTATATATGGCCCGCAGATTATATTTGCTTGAAATCTTATTAAGATTGTGCATTATATGTTTTCAAGTGTTTGCATTAAAAATAAACATCATTATTGTTATAATATATGGGTTCAATTCTGACTTCACGTGTCGAGCTCGTTTGTCTTTTTGTCTTTGGCTTTGTTTGAGATATAGAATCAAGTTATTTTAGTTTTTTTATTTTGTTATGCCTAGAACTAAGAAGGGTTACAGTAATATATGTATTTGTCAAAACCCTTCCACCTAATAGCTTGAATGTTTAGGTTAGATGTTTTAACTACTCCAACTAACAAGTCACAAATCATTAGTAAATAACTAAAATCAAGTCCTAGCTCCCATTTAAAAAAAATCAAATCAAGTCCTAGCCTATGGTTTAAAATCAAGGCAAACCCATGGACTTATTAAGTGAAATCAAAGCCATGCAAGAGTGTGGTATGATTTTGTTTTGATTTTGCCTTTTTTATGAAGTAGAAAAGCATAATTAATTTCTAAGGAGATCTGGTAGTGGGTGGCTTCTGCTTTTGCCAACTTAGACCTCACAATTAGCAATCATGAACTTTTTGATGAAAGTTGAGACATCATGATGGTTAGAACTTACCATTCATGGATCTCTTACTTTGATCCAGTAGTTCTTGAGTTAGCTTCATTGGAGGTTTAAACGTTGAACAATACCGAAAACAATTTTTATAGCACTCGTTGGAGGGGGGGTTTGTCCTTTTCAGAGTCCTAAATTATGGTGTGGTTGCTTAAAATATTCAAAGCAACGTGTAGAAACTAGAAACTACTTTGTTTATATGCTGCAGATTCTAAGATTGATATCATGTGTTTATATATATATATATTTGACTTCGAGAAAGAAATTTCTTTCTTTAAACTTTCATTTTATGGAAAAATTTCCAAAACTTTCATTTTATGGAAAAATTTCCAATTGGTTTGGGGCAAAAGATGAGCATCAAGATTAATTACGTGGAGGTAGTTGGGTAATGAAAAAAAGGTGGGAGTAGTTAGATCAAGGTTTGTACTAATTAAAGATTGTATGCTTACCAACTCCGAACGTCATGTGTTTTCTTGTTTTGGGGTGGGAAATTAAGAACCATTAAGTACTGCTTTTTTTTTTTCCTATTTTTTCTTTTCTCTTTCCCAACTTTTATTCTTAATTTGCTGTGGCTCAACTCAACATAAATGGTAAGTGGGGGGCAGAGATTAAAACATAAATCGTAAGTGGCAGTGATGATAAGAACGCAACAAAAAATTTATGGCAGCAAGATAAACAAGACCCATATTGGAAATCACATAGTTAAAGCTGAAGATACAATACAATACAATATTGTTATTAATGATATTAGAGGATAAGGACTTATCTGTTAAGTTTACACATAACACAAGGGAGAGTATCATCTTTAAAAAAAGTTTGAGGATAAAGTTCGGCTTATGAAAATTCAATGAAGGTTTTATATAATTTTCCAAAAGAGAAAAGTTATCATAAGCATTCACCCAGGGCCCTCATCTGCCAAGAATATTGATATTGAAGCTATTGATACATTTGTGACAAAGGATGCCCTGATACTAATTTGTTATGCAAAAGGACCTCTGGAAGCACTTTCACACAAGATTGATTTTGAAAATATCATTGGCTTCAGAAATATCTCACAAATAAATAATAAGAATGAAGAAGCTAAAAATATACAAAATTCCTTACAAGGAGTAAACACCAATAATTTACATGGTTCAACCTCTACATGCTCGGGCACCAGATGATTAATTTTTATGATAGCACATAGAGATTACACAAGTCTTCACACACTTAAATAATACTCACAAATAACAAAATCTCTTTAGAACTCTCTCACAGTAATTCAAAGTCTCACCCTATCTGAGAAAAACCTTGAGCCAATCCACCAAACCCTTTGTAGTATTAGCTACTTATTTAGTGGAGAAAGAATACCAATTTACTTCTTTGATTAACAAGGAATAAACTTTCCTTTCATACCAAATAAAGTCAAACTAGAAATTTGAGATGATTTCTAAAAAATTTCCATCTTGCCTCAATTCCGCCAAGCATTCTTCCTTATTTTTGTAAGAATTCCACCTTCATCCCCTTAATCTAAAAGACAAGCAAATTGAGTCAAACTCTATAACAATTCGCGACCTTGGTGAAATTTGAAGACTACCAAAGTTCATCAAATTCCTCTCTTCACCTCGGCATGAATTGAGCTGCCAAATACTAACACATCTCCACCTTGGTGAGACTTCTTTCAATCACAAGTGTCAATCCCACATTAGAGCTCAACCATAAGAATTAAGTGTAAATCACCCCAAGCTACCTCTAAGTCTAAGTGCGCCAATAGCCACCAAATGCACCTGAATGTGCTCCAACATGGTATTGCACATTTTCCGAAGATGTATATCTCCCTTATCAGCAAAGTACTTTTGATCATGGTATTGCACTATTGATCTTCTCTCTGAGAACAAAGAAACTAAAAATATACACAGTTACACACAAGAGATAACACCAAGAATTTATATAGTTTGGCCCTAGTCCCGTGTTCTTCCTTTTAGCATTCTCATTTGTGGTTCATTCAATTGAGCACTAGCTGTTTGTTTGTTTAGACTCCTTGAAATAGATTAGGTTAACCTGATAAATTAGCTAAGTATTTACTTAGGTTAATTATGAGATCTAATTTTAAAAACATACAAGTATATTACTTAGTGCGGAAAAGTAAAGAAGATGATAATATGATGACTTAGGAAAACCAATGAAACAACTATTTCAAGGTAAAAAACCTGAGGAGAATTTAACCAATAGGGTAAACAAATCTACTATGATCGAATGGAAGATTACAATAAATTTAAATCATAAATCTAAAGTTATCTCATGTAGAACTTACTAACACAACCATGTGCAGCTTTGACTCTACGAACTCTTCTATCTTGGATTTGCAGAATACAAACTCCTCGTTTGTGACTTTAAGATTCTACTCAAAAGTTTCAGATCACCATCAGTAATAGATCTTTATGTAGCAACTTATTTTCACTAGTTTTTTATTGTAGATCTTATTTCGGTAGACGTTTGTAGAGTTAGAGGGTTACAGAAATCTCACAGATCTCATAGGAGCAACTCACAAGACTTCTAAGAGCTTTTAAAACATAATTAGAGTTTTCCTTTTATACCTTGTAGTGTTCGACTGAAACCCTAAACATCTTTGTGGGCTTTAGCTTGATTTAAAATTTGCAAAACATAATTTTCAATCGGTCGAACCTATCTTTTGATTGGTCGAGCTTCATAGAATTTGAATTCTTATTTCTACAGCTTGACAATTCTTGAATCTTGACTTGAACAATCTTGAGCAATGTCTAACACCTGATTTAAACATGTTTTTGTTCTCGATTTACTAACATACATAAATTTAGAAAATTAAACATTTGAACCTAATATTTAAAACCCAACAATAGTCAATGGTGTTCTTTACCAATAATTCTATAACCACAAATTTAGTTACACTCTTTACTACATCTATGTTGTATATTGCTGACTGTGAGTGATAAAAAAAAGGCTGAACCTATGTGAAAGCAACAAATAAATAGTTATTGACGTATAAAATAGTTATGAAAAATATATGATGAAAGTTGTGGTTCAAAAATAACTAGTTCGACCCTTAAAATGGAGGAAAAAGAGAAACTGAGATGCCAGGCCAGCCAATTATGTAGGATTTGAATGCCAACGAAACATCTTTTCAACGAGCATCAGTATTTTAATAAAATATTCAACATGTCAATGATATTATATTAGATGACCCGTTGCTCTAATAAGGTCCCATGCCGATGCAGTGGAGCGCAGTTGACCCCGCTGGTGGCCCGAGCCTCTGGACCTGACCCAAGTTTTAGAAAGGAGTTGTCACCCTTCATTCAACATCAGAAAAATTATGTTTGACGAAATCTTGAATGGAATACTCCTCGATTTTCTAAACTAATTTTTATAAAGTCAAATCATTAATTACAGTGAGCTTCTGTAAATGTAAAATCTACTGATTTAAATTCTTTGAAGGAAAATATTAACAGATGCTCAAAGCACTTGTTAATAAAATGTATGAAAAAAAGAAAAAAGTAGTTGATTTTTTTTTTTTACTGTTTTTTATATTTTTCACAAAAATTGTGTAAAAAATTTCATAAAATGGTCTATTAACAAATATTCGAATAGTATCTGTTAATAGAATCTTTAGGACAATTGTTAATAAACTATTTTAGGAAAGTTTTTGGTGGCATTTGGATTCCATTGAAGCTGCGTCTGCGTTTTCAGTTTTTTTTTTTTCTCCAGCCGCAGTTGTTGACCCAATCTTCTGTGAACAGTGCATTCGCGTACTGTTCACGGACCCACAAATTTCACTTTTCAGCAACTTTTTCATTAAAAATGGGTCCAGCGGTACTATTCACACATTTTAAAATTATTTTGCTACAGTGTTTTCAGTTTTCAGTTTTCAGTTTTCAGCAATAAGTTCTATCCAAACGGACCCTTTATATCACTTATATTTTTGATATAAGATAAAATTCTACTCTAATCTAATTTAAGTGTGTAGATGTGTGAAGCTGAAAAAATATTAATTGTTTTTTCTTTTCATAAAAACTTTTTAAAAATAGTTTACTAAAAAAATATCTTTAAAACATTTGTTGGCATTTTCCAAAGTTTAAATAAGTTTCTAAAAAAAGAATCTTTTAGATTAATTTATTGAGGTCTCAAAACTAGGATAATAGTTGACCGTAATATTCATTAAGTGCGTGAACTTAAAAAGATTTTAGAAATGTTTAATTTTCAATAGCAATGTCACGTATGATGTAACCGCTAATGTTATATACACAACCTTTTGAATAATTTGTTTACAATCAAGTTGACAATTTTGTACAGTATTAATTTTTACTTCAACCTACACACTATTGATTATCAATTCATTATTAACATTTATTAAAGGACACTTCATAGTTATTGGGAAAAATGTAAACAATTGCATATCTTTTTGGATTCAGATCCTCTAGAGTTTCTAGGGTACTCTATCAGTAGATTTCATTAAATCCTAACCACTCTTAAATGATTTAATGGTCTAGATTCTGCCATGTCAGCATTTCATTAATAATATTCTTAAAATAATAAAATAATGTTTTAAACAAAGCAATTAAGA
The DNA here is from genome assembly GCA_014183005.1 of Castanea mollissima. Classification (NCBI taxonomy): domain Eukaryota; kingdom Viridiplantae; phylum Streptophyta; class Magnoliopsida; order Fagales; family Fagaceae; genus Castanea; species Castanea mollissima. The sequence goes on along the minus strand of JACAVU010000006.1, from coordinate 30,875,421 downwards.
TGATTGTTAATGAAATACTGACATGGCAAAATCTAGACCATTAAATCATTTAAGAGTGGTTAGGATTTAATGAAATCTACTTGGTAGAGTACCCTAGGAACTCTAGAGGATCTGAATCCTTTCTTTTTTTTTTTTTTTTTTTTTCTTTTGTTTTTTTTTTGAAAATGAATTGTATATCTAAGACTATGAGTTTTTCTTTTGTAATTTTTGACAAACAAACCCACGTAAAAGAAAGAATGAAATTCTAACATAAATATATACTATAAACTTCATTCAAAATTCATGATATATAACTTTGATAGAATGGGTGGACAAGTTACTCTCTTAAACAATGTGACAATGTGATATATATATATATATATATATAATATATATATATATATATATATATTTTTTGGAGAAACAAACACAAATGGGAGAGGGATGGGTTCAGCGACTATGAATGCTGTATTACAATTTACATAATATGTAGGGTAGTGTTGTACTAAAAAAAACAAAGAAGGAAAAAGGAGGAGGAAGGTGGATTTATAGTACAATTTGTTATGTACTAAATCACCAAGATATATAATGAAGTCCTAAGGTCCCAAAAAAAAAAATTGTCCAAAGCATTAGTCCAAAGTTGGTGTGGTAAAAAAAAAAAAAAAAAAAAAGTAATGATGAGAGAAATAAAAAAGACAGAAAATTAGATAGGTGGAGCCGTGGAGGGCAAAGTGAAAAGGACCCAAGCGCAACAAATTTGGTTTTTGTTTGTGTGTGATTAGTACTTAGTAGGATTCATATTGGAGTAGTAGTACTTTGCATTGAGGCAGCATTAATTTAGACACTCTTCTATACTCATCAATCATATTCAAAACATAAATATGGGTGTTTTTTTGTTGCTCACTCAAAAAAAGTCTCTCTTAAACTAAAACTTGGAGTATAACCTGTTTCATCAGACTCTCTCTCTCTCTTATTCCAACCCCCAACACTGCCAGACAAAAAGTCAGTGCTCTCACACACTCTCTTTTTCTTTTTCCTTTTTATTCTTCTTTACTCTTTCTTCTCCTTTAGTATTCCCCTTCCTTTTTATTTTCATTCTCTCCAAACAAAAACTATTTCTCTTCCAATTTAAAAATATACAGAGAAAGAAAGAAAGAAAATTTGCATGTTCTTCAACTACTTTTACTTCTGTTTCAACTGCTGCTTGAAAATGTTCAACCAATTATGAAGTTTTCTATGAGAGAGTTACTGGCTTTGTCTGTTGCTGAAGCCATGAGCTAGTTTCAGCTAACTGGATCTGAAAGTAGAGCTCAGCTAACTCCCCACTTCGTAGTTCATAGACTCAGACTCTCTCCGCAAATGCCGTTGGATTTGGCCACCCAAATTATGTTGTGATTCTGACCCACTGCCGTGTCTCTCACGGGAGCTTAGCTGTCAATACTTTACTGTATGAAAAATAGCTAGCTAAAGCTCCTGTTCTCTCATGTTTTCTTCAGGTACGTCTCTTTTCTTTTTGTTGCTTAGACTTTGGAGCCCATTTTTGTTAATGGGTCATGCATTTGCGTATTGATAAAGCCTATTGTAGATCTGGGTCATTGCAGTTTTCGACAATGGTTGTGAATTCCTCACATTTTATTGCAGTTTTTTTCAATTTGTAACGAGAGCTTTTGCTAAAACTTCAATGCCCATGTTGTTGATTTTAGTCAATGTTCTTCCAAAAAAAATTCTATCTCAATTTCGTGTTATGTTGCTAATTAGGTTGGTTTTCGTCTAAGACAATAGTTTACTTTAAATGGACCTGAGTTTGTTGAACAACTCCAGCTATCAATAATGAGTACTTTCCTTTTTAAGGTGAAAATTAAATGAGAAATATTTTCTTTATTCCTCTGACTGAGTCTCTCAATTTTTTTCCCTTAATTCTTTGGGTCTTTTTTTAATTTTAAGTTTGGTTAGAATTTTAAATTGGTTTTAGTGCTCTACATTGGACAAGCACATACATTGTGTGCCTTATTGCCTTTTTCACTACTGATAAGGATCTTTTTCTGTTTGGTATGCATATAATGGCAAATTGGAATATTATTTTTCAGAGAGAGACAAAAAAATGAACTTGTAAATAGGAAAAGTTTTTTTCCCCTTCTGCTTTTGGGTGTTGATTACTTTTTGCAATTGCTTGTAAAATTTCATTTAGGTGCGGGTATAGAAAGAAAGATTAATAAAAGGGCTTAACTTTTCTAATGGGAAAGTTGAGAGTAGGAGATGTTTCAAGATTCCAGAGCTCCCAAAGGTCGTTTAAGTAACCCCCTTTAAAACACAAATCATTATTTTCATTTTCACATAGACAATTTGGGTACACATGTGAGCTAGATCAAGTCCCTTAGCATATAGATATGCATTTCTGTGTTATCTAAGCATGCATCATTGGAGAAATGCACGAGGTATTGGATTCTCTTTGCTTTCTGAATGTATATTGCTGTATTACAGTGAACCATACTTTCATGAGTTTGATGAAATGGAAGAGAGATTTTCTTCTTTATTTTCTTCTGCTGTTCATGAAAACTTGCATTTGTCAAAAAAAACAAAAAAACAGAGTAGAACTAAATCTTTACTAGAAGTTGCACTTTATTGTTTCTTGTCCATTCTTCTATTTATCTCTTTCCTTTTTGGTTACTGCATTGCGGCCGCTGCCACAAATGCAGGAGATATGTTTGTTGGTTTACTTATTTAATTATGAACTTTGTAATAGTATTTGCAAACAATTCATGTGTGGGTGAGAACGAGTTTTCTTGCTCTTGTTGCTGGTTGGCTTGTTAATCTTGTTATGTGGTCTTTGTATTGATCCAGGAAATTGTCAAGGCCTCCAAAGGTTACTATTTCATTGCTACAGTCCCTTTGTCAAACAACTCCCCATGAGGTTCTGCCACACTTCAGCACTTACCTCCCTCTTTATCATAATCACTCTTCTACCCCTGGCTATTTCTGACCTGAACTCAGATAAGCAAGCACTTCTTAACTTTGCTACTGCTGTTCCCCATCGACGTAACCTCATCTGGAACCGTACTACCCCTGTCTGCACTTGGGTAGGTGTCTCTTGCACAACAAATCGCACCCGTGTGCTTAAGCTCCGGCTCCCTGGGGTTGGACTTGTGGGCAGCATCCCACCAAACACCCTCAGTAAGCTTGATGCCCTTCAGGTTCTCAGCCTTCGATCTAACCTTCTCAGTGGTAATCTTTCTTCTGATATTACCTCCCTTCCTTCACTGCAGTACCTATACCTCCAACGTAATAATTTCTCTGGTGAGATTCCTACCTCCTTTTCCCCTCAGCTCATTGTGTTGGATCTATCATTCAATTCCTTTTCTGGTAACATTCCACAAAGAATACAAAATTTGACTCAACTTACTGGATTGAACCTCCAAAACAACACCCTTTCTGGACCCATACCTGCAATTGATCTCCCTAGGCTCAAACATTTGAATTTAAGCTACAATCATCTTAATGGTTCCATTCCATTACCCCTTCAAAAGTACTCTAATTCAACCTTTGTGGGAAACTCTCTCTTATGTGGACCACCTCTAAAAGCTTGCTTTACCCCACCACCTTCTCCATCTCCTACCTTCAATCCACCCTATCCATTGGGTCCTTCAAAGAAAAGTTCCAAAAAGAAACTGTCCCTGGGAGCTATAATTGCAATTGCAGTCGGAGGGTTCGCGCTGCTGTCATTGTTAGCTCTAGTTATTATTTTTTGCTGTCTAAAGAAGAAAGATAGTGAAGGCACTGGCGTATCGAAAGGAAAGGCTTTAAGTGGAGGCAGGAGTGAGAAGCCTAAAGAGGAATTTGGGAGTGGGGTGCAGGAACCTGAGAAAAACAAGCTTGTTTTCTTTGAAGGTTGTTCTTATAACTTTGATCTTGAGGATCTGTTGAGGGCTTCAGCTGAAGTGTTGGGAAAGGGTAGTTATGGCACAGCATATAAGGCAGTTTTGGAGGAGGCAACAACAGTGGTGGTGAAAAGGTTGAAGGAAGTAGTGGTTGGAAAAAGGGACTTTGAACAGCAGATGGAAATTGTGGGTAGGGTAGCGCACCACCCAAATGTTCTGCCACTCCGAGCTTATTATTATTCAAAAGATGAGAAGCTCCTTGTCTATGACTATGTCACTGGTGGCAGCTTATCTACACTATTGCATGGTATGTGATTTCCTCTCTTTATTTCATTCAGTTTTGGATCATTGTAACCCTCTATATTGTTTTGAGATCATTTTAGTAATTCTCTTTTGTTACCACTGCCATTGGAAACATGAAAATAGCACTAAAAGGAGAAAGAAGTATTATGATTAATAGGTTTATAATAAAAAAAGTATTATGAGTAATAAATTTACTTTAAAAAAAATACATTGTGAGAGATGATCATCATGATTTTTTCCACACTTAGTGTAAGATAAATGAATTCATGGTGTAGCTGGTCAAAAAAACAATTAAATATGAAGTTTTTGTAAGGTCTTGAAGTGATAATTACAAGGTTCTCTAGTGGGCATGTAGTAATTACTAATCGATTATGTTGCATATAATTGGCATTGTTATATTTATTCAATCTGTAAGGAAACCCCTTCTTGCAGTTACATATTTACCTGTGTGTGCCTTATGGCTCTGTTAACAGTTGAGTGAAATTTTGTGGCATAGTGGTTATTAAACCTTCATCCATCCAGGACTAGTAAGTATCAAGGACCACTTTTCTAAAAGAGCTTTGATGAATTCTGTATTTTTTTGGTGATAAATCACTGAAGACAAATGGTACATGCTAACATACACTTTCCCTGGCGAAGTCTTTCCAGCCTGCTGGTTGGAGATGATTTTTGTTGTGTGAGGTACATCATAGAAGATGATGTTATTGGAATTTCTGTTAATTGAGTCCAATGGTAATATTAATATGGACCAGCTTTTTACTTGGATTAGAACAAGAACTCCCATGGTGTAAAAAGTTTTCAATATCTTTGTGAGTAATTCTTCTTATTTCTAACAAAAAGATTACTGTAAAATTTATATTCTAGGTGACAGATGAGATACACCCTTATTCATCTGTGAATTAACTCCTTTTGGATAATCTTATATCTATCCATCTATAATCTGACTCCCCAAGATGTGGAGTCCTGCTCTATCAGCTAACTAATTCACTTGTCACTTTGCACTCAATTTCAATTGGATAACAGGAAACAGGGCAGCTGGAAGAACTCCATTGGACTGGGACACCAGAGTAAAGATCTCCCTTGGAACTGCAAGAGGAATTGCCCACATCCATTCCATGGGTGGTCCGAAATTCACTCATGGAAATATCAAGTCCTCAAATGTCCTCCTCAACCAGGATCTGGAAGGATCCATTTCCGATTTTGGCCTAACCCCTCTTATGAATGTTCCTGCCACTCCTTCACGGAGTGCAGGTTATCGTGCTCCCGAGGTGATTGAAACCCGTAAGCACACTCATAAATCAGATGTGTACAGCTTCGGTGTCCTCCTCCTTGAGATGCTGACTGGAAAAGCTCCTCTCCAATCACCAGGACGTGATGATTTGGTTGATCTCCCAAGATGGGTCCAGTCTGTTGTTAGGGAGGAATGGACAGCTGAGGTTTTTGATGTTGAGTTGATGAGGTACCAAAACATTGAAGAAGAAATGGTGCAGATGTTGCAAATTGCCATGTCCTGTGTGGTAAAGGTGCCAGACTTGAGACCTACCATGGATGAAGTTGTTAGAATGATTGAAGAAATCCGGCAATCAGACTCAGAGAACCGGCCATCTTCTGAAGAGAACAAATCCAAGGACTCGAATGTGCAGACTCCATGATTGCCTAAAACCATTGTTGGTGCATGCTTTCCAAGTTACAATTGTGAAGAATTCATCTAATGCCGAATTGAACATTTTATTTTTGTACATGCCTAGTGAGGTTTTCCCCCCAAGTGTTATTAAAACCTTTCTTGCATGTATGACTTGGTACAGTGTGAATCTTTCCAGTTGTGCCATTTTTCTTAGTCATTGAGTTTTTACTCTCATTTTAGTTTGGGTTTTTCAATCCATGATTTGTTGTAATATGTTATTTTAAACATTGTGAATTAATTAATTAAAGATCTTCAATCAGGGAACTTTCTTGTGACTTTCTTGTGGACACATTTTGGCTGGTGAACATTGTGTTGTGTGGGCGACGGAGCTAAAGAATCCAGACTCAAAACCAGCGTTATTTTATGACCAAATCTAATATGCAAAATATGATGAAAACTATTATGGATGGCTATCTTATTAAACTATGATAAAAATTAATGCTACTTAGTCTTTTTATGACCGAATCTAACATGCAAAATATGATGAAAAATATTATGGATGGCTGTCTTATTAAACTATGATAAAAAGTAATGCTACTTAGTCTTTTATTAATTGATGTTTAATGACCAAAGAACAACTATCTGTTGTGGTAAGTTATTAATTCTTAATTGATTAATGGCCAATTATGGAAGAAGAAGCGATCAAGCAGCAAAGAATATTAATGAACATGGACCCCATATGAAATATACGATACCACATGCACGGACATAAATGAAAGGGAAAGAGATAAGGTGGGGCATGAAGAAAAAAAGCAAAAAATGACAAGGACGATATTGCAAAAAAAAAAACACAAAAAAAAAGGAACCGAAATCGGATAAAAATCATTGTTCCGACAAAGAAAGAATTTTTCTTATCTTTCTTTGTTGAGTAATAAAAAATTTGGTAAATACAAGGACGTTGATTCCACGCTAAATGTTTTACTACATTTTTAAAAGACAAAGAAAATTCTAGACGAAGCTCTTTTTCCTATTCTCTCTCTCTCCCTCTCTCTCTCTTTCCGTGACTCTATAATAATAACAGTAAAAAATCACAATCGCACCCTTCTGAATCTTGATTCCATTTCCTTGTTGTGGTTCCCTTTCAGGTAAGCAGATCTAACTGGGTGTTTGTTTCGATCATCAAAATCAAAACTTTACTAAATGTTCTTTGAATATCTGTTACTGTTTTTTGTTCTGTTTTGTTTTGTTTTGTTTTTTTTTTTTTTGTTTTTTTTTTTTTTTGTTTTCATGAAAACTCTGGCTGATTGCTTTGTTTGTTGTTGGTTTCAAGGTTTGTTTTTGAGTCTTAGAAAAACAAAAAAGTTATGGCTTCGAAACGGATCTTGAAGGAGCTCAAGGATTTACAGAAAGACCCACCTACCTCTTGCAGCGCTGGTAACTTTTGACTTAGTTGGTTTTGAAGTATCTTATCTTAGCTCATAATACGTGCGACCCGTATGCTTGAATTTTGATATGATTAGTAAATTGAAAGAGGGTTTTGTTGTATTTGTTTGTTACTGTACTGTAGGACCTGTGGCTGAAGACATGTTCCATTGGCAAGCCACCATCATGGGACCTGCTGATAGTCCTTATGCTGGAGGTGTATTTCTAGTTTCTATTCACTCCCCTCCTGATTATCCGTTCAAGCCTCCAAAGGTAGTTTTTTTTTTTTTTTTAAATTTTTTATCATTATTATTTATTCGTCCTTGTTTATTGCATTTAATGGTCCTCTTTGTACGGTACTATGTTCAATTTCTTGCAATATACGTAATTAGGGGACATGGCTTGCTTAGAAATTGAACGCGTATTGAGTGGTTATTGGAGTACAATTATGTTCCCTTCTCATTGAATAATTACTAAAAGTTGTTGTTTTTGTTGTTGTTGTTTAGAAGCTTTGGTGCTTAATAAATTGGCTTCCTGCAGTGAAACTGATCCTCGAGGTTCATTTTTCTTGAGAGATTCTATTCTTTTGTATGTTGTTGTCTGTGGAAGTCATTATCTTGTAGCTGTGTATTAGTTTTGCTGGGTTTATAGATCAATACCATTGAAGTTTATAGCGTGAAGATGATGGGAAAGTGAATAATCTAAATCCTTATCAAATGTAGTTTGGGCTGTTGTAGAATTTGTGGGTTTGATTAAAATTTGGGACACCATAGTGGTTTATGAGTATTATTTTGATTCATGTGTCTTCAAGTGCAACGGAGTTAGGATTGTTGGAGGTAAATGAAATCTAACCTGACATTAGTGCTGGGGAAATTAGGGGCATTTCTACCATATTTACAATGTATCCATATGTGGTGGAACATTAACGGGAGAGAGTAAATGGAGAACTGCCATAGAAATCTCTTGCTGACTGGTGATAAGCATCAACACTGGATTCAGGGTCCAGAAAATGGGGATCAAAAGGTTGAACCAAATGCCCTAACCAAGAGAGGGAAAGGGGATTGTTAGAAGGGAGAGACCAATGACTTAGTTTTCTGACTCGAAGAATAGCATGAAAGATCTGTGTTCAGTGGAATGTTGTTAAGGACATGATACTCTGGGTGGAAAGTGGAAACTAATAAATATGAGAGAAGCTGAGTTTCACTTAAGGTGCTATTTTATTTGTAAAACAATAAAGAGGATGCTTCTTAACATATTATAAATCCACAAAACAGATCACAAAATTATCAGTTTCATATTTGATTTGCTAGCAAGTATAATGTATGAGTCCTTGTCTTTTAATGCACATCTATTATAGGGATGCTCCCCATTAGAGGTTGTGTTGATCTTGTAACATGTCCATTTCATCCGAGAATTACCTATCATGTTTATACACTTTGTAGCTTTGTTCCTCAAAATTTTGTGCATCTTCTTTTTTTTTTTTTTTTGGGTTCTCATTTACATGGTGTTTTATCAAAGATCTGCTATTACTCTTTCTTGAAAATCTGTGGTTTTGAAAATTGCTATTTAGCTGCTGAACTTAATCATTATTTTAAAAACAATATTTGGGAATCTTACTAATCATATCAATAAGCATAAAATTTGGAGATAATTATACTTTTGCTAATGTTTGAGTGGTATGTATTGGTCATTAGTTTTCCATGTTAAACACATCTTCTGTCTGGTGCTTAGTGGTCAAATCATGTTTCCGCTTGTGTATTTGATACATGTCTATCTAAAGGTACATAAGCACTGTCTATTTGTAAGACAAATTGAAAGAATTAGAAATCTTTAGCGTAAGAAATGTATGGTGTTTTTTAAATTAGTTTATCGGTAGCTTTTTGTAAGAGTAAGCGTAATATAGTCAAGTCTTCACATCAAAGTTAATGATTGGGGTTTTGCGTGATTGTTGTGATTAGGGTACGTTTGCTACACTATAATAGATATCGTAATGCCATAGTTGTTCCATAGGCGTAATTGTTTGGTTGTGTTTTTATCATAAGTAATGGCTATTCATTAGGAATACTTATTCTATTAAATGAGGAATAAATATTCCTTACCAAATAGGTTGTAATTGCTATTCCTTTACCTTGTAACTAGAAAGCACAGACGCGGCTGGGAGGGTGCCGCACCCGAGTCTGACACGGTTGCCCGCATGTCGATGCCGCGTCTGAGTTATTTTTTTATTTTATTTTTTCACGGATTCGCGCGGACTCGGCTTGATTCGCGCCAATTCGGCTTTGATTCGCATTGCGCCGAATCAAGCAAATTCGGCTAGAATCGGGCCATGTCGGCCGTATCGGGTCGTATTGGCCGGCGACCGAAACGGCCAAAATTGGCCCTGAATCTTGCCGGAACAGCCGAAATCGGCTTTGAATGAGGCCCAAACACCCTAAATCTGTCCTTCCTCAATTTATTTTGAATATTTGCTGCTTCTTTTTGTGTTTTCTTTTTGGTTTTGTGTTTTGTTTTGTGTTTCTTGCCTTCTTCTTTCTTTGTTTTGTGAATATAGGCATAGTAATATGTTTTGTAAGAATATTTTAATTGTAAAAATATATAAAAAATATAAATAACAATATGTTTAATAATTTTTTAATTGCCGAGTCCCGCCGCACCCACCTTTTTCAAAAATTGCCAAGTTCCGCACCTGCACCCGAGTCCCAAAACGCACCCGTGCTTCATAGCCTTGTAATGACCATAAAAAATAAAAACCCCAAAATTACTGATGCAATGCTCTTCCCATACATTCCCTCTCCTTGTTGTTTCTCTCTTTGCTCTTCATGTACTCTCTCTCCTCCCTTTTCGTTCTCTTTTCTCTCTGGTTTACTTACTTGGAATTCTATAAGTACTATTTTAATAGGGTCATTCTTTGGGGATAAGTTTGCTTCTATAGCTTTGTCGTTTACCTTTTCAACTTTGATTCTCATCGTGGAGATATTAATTTTGGGCATTCAACAATAACATTATATGCATATATTAAATTTATACATAATGGAATGCTAAACAATTATCACAAAAAGTGTAAATGTATAATCTCTTTAAAAAGGTATTTTATGAAATTGACCAAAATATGATGCCATTCTGCCACCTTATTATGTGTTATCACTGAACTGATGAATAGGAATAATTATTCCATCACAACTTTCTTCATTCCTTGTGATACTTATTCCTATTAGATTGTAATCAGCACTATAGTGTACCAAACATGCCCTTAGGGTCTGTATTTCATAAATTCTACAAAGTGACATGGAGTTTTGTTTGTTGGGAAATTTAGACCCCGGTTAATAGAATTAACAAGTTATGAACCCAAGTTGTTAATTAGACTCATTATAAATAAACATAATTAAAACAAACAAATATCAATATCATGCACAAGACAAGATATGATAACTCAAAAAACCAATGAAACAAACTAGTTTCACAGTAAAAAACCTGGGAGAAACCTTCCCCGAAAAGCAATCTACTATAATAAAGAGAAGTTTCAAATTTAATACAAAACCTTTGTCCCTAGACTCTATAATTGCCGTAGATGAACTTACAACAGAAATCTTTTACCGTTTCAAAATCTTTGAACTCTTCAGTATATGAACGTCACCTTTTCGTATGGCTCTAGTATGTGACTAACTTCAACACTTGAAGATAATGTTGGCTGCAAAGTTCTTCACTTCATCAACAATGAAGATTAAGGAGCACTTGGTTCCAAAACCCTAAGGCGCAAAAGACAATAACTTCTTACGAGGAGAATAAGGCACCCGGTCACTTTTTCATATGTTTTCTACGTGCATACTACTGTGACGGCCTTTAAAATAAGCCTTATATATCTCTAGGGTTGTGAGAAAAGAAATCCTATGCAAATATTTCAGCATGGGCTGAAAATCAGATCTAGAAATTCTAATTTTGTAAGGCTCGATAGATTTTCTGTTGAGGTATCTGTCGAGTTTAATGAACAGCTTTTCTTTACTTATTTCTTGGTCTAACTTTTATGGCTTTAATACGTGGCTTGAATAGGTTTCTTGAAATACTAAACCCATTCTAGATCTATCCAATTACAAATAAAGTGCATTTTGTCAGAGGATTAGCAAATTACATAAAATATATCCTTAACAATTTTCCCATTTGGCAATCCGTGACAAAACCACAACAAAACAACTAATCATGAGAGAAGTCTTAAATTACTTAACTCATAACCACTTGTTGTATTACAAAATAAATCTATCCTTACTACAAACTCTTGAAAAACTTTGCAAGAAAAGAGTTAACAGCGTGATAGACTTTCACAACTTGTCTTTCTGAAATACTTAAACAAAACTCATTCAGGCATTATATGTGAAACAGAAATAAAGATTGCGTACATAAAAAAACATGTGTATAAAGAGAAAAAACAACACATGTAAAGGTAGGTGAAGAAGACATACATCATATATATATATATATATTAAAGATAAACACAATGTATGTAAAAATGATCATAAGACTGGTGTACAAGAAGTTAAAAGAAGCTCCTAAAACAACAAGTAGGTAAACACTCTCCTTAACAAGATGAAACACAACTTTCCCTTACAGAGGCATATCTTTCTTCCCCTAACATGTAGAATCTTAAAAAGAAACCACATATTCTCCCCTTTTTTGTCATGATTGACAAAAGGTACAATAAGCTATAAAGCTTCATCCGAGAAATATAAAAATGATCAAAGATGATCAAGGGGGCACAAGGAAACCATATGAAAGCATGAATGTAAAGAAACAAGATGTTATGGATGAGAAGATAAAAGAAAGATGCAAAAACAAGTGAAAAACAATGCATGTAAGAGGGTCTTGACAAATCAAGAAACTGTCGAGCTGCTATCGAGAGAAAATCCAAAAATCTTGATGGATCAAGGATTTGTCGAGAATTTATTGGGCTAACAGAGAGCTCAGAAATTTTCCTCGATGGATCAAGAAGCTGTCGAGATTCCTCCAAGAAGAAACCCAAAAATTTTGATGGATCAAAGATCTGTCGAGATTCTATCAAGACTGAGGAAAGAAAGCTCGATAAAAGAGGCATTTGTCGAGAAGCTGTTGAGCTTAAAGAAGAAGAGTTTTTCAAGGAAGAAAAATGCATAAAGATGAATGCAACAAGCACAAGACTCAGCCAAAGATCCAAGCTACAATTAAGCTCTCAAACCATCTCAAACAAGATGCAAAGAATCAAGATCCAAAACACACACACACACTAAACAAGTCTAACCAATTTTAGTGAGCATATATTAACACATGTATTTCTTGTGATAGCTAAATCACATTATACTTGCACCTATATCAAAAGTAGCAAAATTTTTTTACGTGTTATGTGTGAAGTCATAACGAGTTTGCACAAGTTTCTCATATTATGACAATTTGAGATATGAGTGAATCAAAAACACTTGCACGCAATCATAACTGTTTGATTACCTTCAAGGTAGATCATATAATTCCCACATCTCTTAGAAACATGCCTGCAACCATATTTAAAAGCATTTTGATTCTTTTTGCTTTTATATTCTTTGCATGTTTTCTTTTTGAACATATCATACATGGGCATATATAGAGAGAGAGAAAATACCCAATTATGTAAGCCAAAACATCACAATTTTTTATGCCGAAGCGCACCAATGTTATACATAATTGGCGGGCATTAATGGTAAGATGGTTATTTATGCCTTTTAGGATTTTTTAGTCCTTCCCGTCAAAGAGAGTGATATGAGTATTAAGTATAAAAGAGACAAACTTAATTGTACTCATCACAAACACGAACCTCAAAGCTCACTTGCTTAGTTGTGCATTAGAGTGCTCATCTAAGCTACAAAAGATGCAAAGTTTAGAAAACTTTGTTTCAATAGCCATTCAAAGTACACAAGTACCAATATACACAAACACACTGTTTTTGTTTTTTTTTTTTTTGTTCTCTTTTATTTTGAAAAACAAAAAATAAAGACCAAACAACCAAACAAAAAAGGAAAACAACATGAAAGTATGAAAGAAAGATGCAGACGCATGAAACCATGATTCCAAAAACAGATAAAGAATCAAGCAAGAAAGTCCTACTTTAGATAGAAAGAATTAAAGTAGAAGATAGATAGAAATGACTATTAAGTCTTAAGCTTATTTCTCACCCACACAGCATGAGTTTTTGGTAGTGAAGATGGAAAGATCCGTGTCCTAATATGTATATTAAAGGACAGAAGAATTAGAATTTTCTTGAAATTGAGTTAAAAAGCTCAAAGCTTTTAATAACTCTCCAAACAAAGGTGTAGTTCTTTGAAAGGAAACCTATGATCGTTTGGACACTTGCTTCTGAGGATACAACTTAAAGCAATTAGGACGAATGTGTCCAGAAACACCACAATGATGACAAATATGAGTAGTTTTAAGACTACTAGACTTCCTAGAGTAAGGTCTAACAAATGATTTAGAATTAGACAAATTAGTTATTGATTTCTAACCTTTACCACCTTTCTTAGATTGGGGCACAAAGACAGTCTTTGATTCAAAAGCTGTGGAAGAGGAGGGACCGGAGGAGTCAACATATCCTAAGCCAGTCTTATTAAAACTAGGTTTTTGAGCACTCAATACCTCATCAAGCTTTGCACTAGATATCCTCTCTATTTGAATTCTAGCTTGACTAAGCTTAACCTCGAGATTCTTGACCTTATCTTCTAATGAGGTGTTCTCCACAACAAGAGTCTCAACTAACCTTTTAGTCTCATCTAGTTTGACTAACAATTCAGCTTTTTTAGTGTTTACCTCATTCATTCAAGCTCTTTCCTACAAAGATAAGTCTTTTCAGATTTTATAAATTCAGTGCGTAGCTTATTACAGGTTTCCTGAAAGGCCAACTTCTTGGGTACTTCATCATCAAAAGAATCCTCTTTGTCACTAGCATTCCCCACAATCATCTTATTGGTTGTGGTAGCAAAAAGCCACAAAATGACCATGTTCATCCTCATACTTATCAAAAAGATCACTCTCAAAATCACTCAAGGTAGCAACCAATCTTTTACTTTTTGAATTCTTGGTTTTTTCCTTCATAAGATAGTTTGGGTACTCTATCCTCATATGACCAAAACTTTTGCACTCATGGCACTGGATGAGGGATTTCTCATTCTTGCCCTTCCTAAAGGATTTAGATTTCCTAGATTTCCTAGATTTCCTAGGAGGTTTGTCCTTATCCTTTTTCCTATATTGAAGAAGCTTGATAATCACATTAGCTATGAAGGTTAGATCCTCATCATCATCTTCGCTTTTATCTTCATCTTCAGAGTCATCAATCTCTTCCTCTTTACCCTTAAGAGCCAAGTTTTTACACTTTCCACATTTTCCCATTAACCTAATCCCACCTCATAGGTTTGAAGGTTCCCTACAAGCTCAGTCAAAGAAATTTGATCAATGTCCTTCACTGTTTCAATGACAATGATCTTGGTATGGAATCTTTCAGGTAGGGACCTAAGGATTTTCCTAACGATTTTGGGTTCCACATTAGATTCTCCAAGATTGAAGGCAAAATTCACAATATTCTTGAGTTTAGCATAGAACTCATCAAAGGTCTCATCGCTCCTTCATCCTCATTTCTTCAAAACTGCTAGTGAGTCTTTAAAGCTTTACTGCCTTGGTACCTTCATAGGTGGTCTCAAGAATGGTCCATGCTTCCTTGGCAACTTCCGTGGATGATATTTTCATGAATTCCTCATTGATCACCCCACAAAACAAAGCATTCAAGACCCTACTGTTGAAATTTGCTGCTTTGATTGTTGTTTCATCCCAATCAACCGGCACTTCCTTTGGCTTAATCCAGCCAACTTCAACAGCTTGCCATACTTTTTCACCTAGAGCCTACAAAAAAAACTTTCATACGAACTTTCCAGTACGCATAATTAGTGTCATCAAATAAAAGAGGAATCAAAAGAGATTGTCCATGATCCATGAAAACGGGGGTCAAGGATCACACCTAGGAAATTAGTCCAATTAGAGTGAACTATCTCTGATATCACTTGTTGGGAAATTTAGACCCGAGTTGATAAAATTAACAAGTTTTAAACTCAAGTTGTTAATTAGACTTATTATGAATAAACCTTGTTAAAACAAATGTCAATATCATGCACAACGGAATAGTAAATAAGAAAAGATATGATAACTTAGGAAAACTAATGAAATAAACTAGATTTACAGTTAAAAACCTGGGGAGAAACCTTCTCGAAAAGCAATCCAGTATAATAAAGAGAAGTTCCAGCATTAAGTCTCAATAGATTTTATGTCGAGGTATCTGTCGAGATTTAATAAAGAACTTATCTTCACTTGTTTCTTAGTTCAATCTTCATGGTTTTAATACTTGGCTTGAACAACATGTTTCTTATAGTACTAAACCTATTCTAGATCTACCCCAATTACAAGTAAAGTGCATTTTGTCAAAGAATTAACCAGTTACATAAAATATGTCCTTAACATTGTTGATGTGAAGTGCATATTGTGATGTTCCTCTAAAACAAACTTATTATTGAATTTGTATGCAAATTTTACGTGAAGCTTATATTCTAATGGTTGACACTTCAATTATAGTTGCCTATTTTTATTATGAAGTGGTGCTGCCTTGAGGATACTAACCATGTTATTTACTTCAGGTTGCATTCAGGACTAAGGTATTCCACCCAAACATTAATAGCAATGGAAGCATATGTCTGGATATTCTTAAAGAACAATGGAGCCCAGCACTAACCATTTCCAAGGTTTCTTTGAATTGTTTCCCTCTTTTTATAGTTTATATTTTCATTACCTCATAATTGTTATGATTTTTTGCTGTCATGCATGATTATAAGGTGTTTGATGGAATAAAAACTTGATATTGTTTTGCAATGCACCTTTTAATTTTGATCAATTTCATGGCTACTAGAGTCATGTTGCATTATGTTCCAGATTACTGCATCAATCTTGGAAATTAAACAAATATCTGTTGGAATAATTACACACCTTGTAATAAAGTTATGGTAATGAAAGACGTTTTTTTTTCCATGTTGTCAACTGTTTCACATGTTTACAAGGCTGCTGTCTTTTTTTTTTCTTTTTTTTTTGGGTCATAAAAAAAGGCTGCTGTATTTTAGTAATTATTTTAATATATAAGTACTGTTTTTTAGTACATTAGCAAACTGATGGTCACATTATTAACTAGGTTGGGTTCGGATTTGAGCTTGTGTCCATTTGCTTGAATGAAGCTGTGCCTTTTCTCAGTGTATGAATGTTCTTGTTATGTTGGTATGGGAATTGAATGTCTAGATGATTCTAATACAGCTCCTCAAACTACTGACAAGCTTGTGTTTGCTGAGGCTTAAGCAGTCTTGTTAATTGTGAGTCACACCAAAATGCAGACCATCTCCTTAGTGATGGTTGAAGATCAGGAAATTGAAAATTGAAAAGTTTGGTGGTTCCTCAAACCACATGGGTAGCTCAAATGGTGGACCACCCTATGCATGTTCTTGCGTATAGGGTCACACATAGAAGTGGCCATGGCGTAGGTAGGTGCTAGAATTACTTACTGACAAATTAGTACCCTTAGGTTAGAAAGTCAAACTTTCATGTTTTTAGTTGCATGTTGAGTATACATGTGTGACGCAGTCCTTATAAAGATAAAGTAAAAAATTTGAGATACTAATATAACATAATTGAGTCCAAACTTGTAGGTTTAACCTTTTGGGTTAAGCAGTATCCCAATATGTTGTATTAAGTCCTCAATTGGAATCACCCTTATGTGTTATCTTCATAACAAGTGGTATTAGAGATGTCTTTTCCTAATCAGCGGCTTAACTGGGATCTTCAATTCTATAGAGAGCCCCAAGATTGTGACCTTAATCATTCTATGGCACTTACTGGTGAGGGGCATGACAAAATTTGTTATAAGTCAACAAAGAGTAAGGGTTTTTTAAGGTTAGTGAATACTACTTATCCCTCTTCTTGACCCCTGACACTCTTTTTCCTTCGAAACCTGTGTGGCACTCAAAGATCCGTCCTAGAGTTGCTTTCTTCTCATGGACTGCCGCTTTAGGTAAAGATTTTAACTCTTGATAAATTATGGAATAAGGGTGTCCCTGTCATGGCTTGGTGCTTTATGTGTAAAGGGAGTGGGGAATCGGTAAATCATCTTCTTCATTTTCCCATTGCTTTTGAGCTATGTCTATGGTGTGGGCCCTTTTTGGTATGAATTGGGTTGTGCCACAAAGTGTTTTGGATTTATTTATAGCTTGGCCAGGCTCTTTTGGTAGACATCGTAGCATAGACTTGTGGAGGGCTGTCCTGAATTGTGTTTTACGCGTATATGGCGAGAAAGGAACACTAGATGCTTTGAGGGAAAGGAACGGTCGATTCTCGAGATTAAATCTTTCCTCCTCCACTCTTATGCTTTGATTGGAGTTCTGTTTTTAGTTCTTTTTCATGTTCTAATCTTTTAGATTTACTTGATCATTGTAATTTAGGAGCTTGATGTACTCCTACCCTTGTACACTTCCAGTGTACTTGGGTTGATTAATGAACATTTGTTATTTATCACCAAAAAAAAAAAGGTGGCATTAGAGCTTTTGGTAGTGTATAGCAAGGTCGCAAGGTCATAGAAGTGGATGACAGCGGTTCCTTTTGCAATTGGAGTAGGGACAACATGTCCATACTTAGAGCTATAAGTGTGCATTGCAAAGAAAGCCCGCACAGATGATCTTTAGAAGGACCAACAAAGTAGTATTGTCAATGGTGCTAGATCAAAGAAGAATGGTGCAACACATGGTTCTCATGGATAGTGATGTGCAAGGTTCCCATGGATGAGTGTGCAGAGTTGATACTTGTTTCCATGGAGGTTGTACAAAGTTATATAAGCTAACCCCCCCTCCCCCTCTCTCTCTCTCCCCTCTTTATTTCATTTATTAAAACCTGGTTATGTAAAAAGCTGAGGAGTTTGTAGCCTATAAAGAGATCTTGAAGCTCACAGAGAAGCGATGACTCACGAGGGGGATTGTGGGTGTATATGTTTGAGTGGAAGTCCCACATGGAAGAGAAAATAAAGAATTTGGGGAATAAATGGAGCACAATTGGGCCTAAACTCTTTAGGTTTTAGTTTTTGGATTAATTTTTGTCTCAATGTGTTATGTGAAGGCCTCAATTGGAGTCTTCCCAATGCGTTATCTCCCTAGCATTCCCCCATAAGCTTTCAATGGAATCCACGCCACCACGCTCCCCCCCCCCCCCCCCCCCCCAAAAAAAAAAAAATAAAGCAACAATTATGTTTGGTTGGTGGGGGGATTGGGATGATAAATATTTATGATCAGCACTATATATTTGAAGATTTCATGAAAACGAGAGTGATGGGTTGATTGATGGTTATCTTATGATGTCAATTATGAGCTGCTCTAGAGTTAATCTGAACAGTGAACTCTAGTAATGAGCCATTTCTACTTGAATTATGAACCATCTTAAGTTTGACCTGAAAGATTATAGCTCTAGTGATGAGCCATTTATACTTGAATTATCATAGCTTCAACATTTATGCATTTTTAAATCCACTTGCAGTATTGTATAAACTTTTGATTTATACTACTGAGTTTTCAGTCATTAATAAAAGTACATTTTCATTGAATCTTTCACACTTCCTGTATTTAGGTGCTGCTGTCCATATGCTCCCTTTTGACGGATCCCAACCCTGATGATCCACTTGTCCCTGAAATTGCTCACATGTACAAGACCGACAGGGCCAAATATGAAGCCACTGCTCGCAGCTGGACGCAGAAGTATGCCATGGGATGATGGCAGATGAAAACCCCCCAGCATCTAAAAGCAGCTGTGAATCCATGGTTCTCTGATCTCCTTCAGGTAAAAGAACGGAAATATTGAGAATGAAATCTCCTTATTCTTCTTTCACCAAGGACTCAATATTTGGCAAGGAACTCTATTGTCATCTTGTGAATATTTATTTGAAGACATTGGAGATTGGGTAACTGTAATGTAATGTTATCATGTTGTTGTCGAAGTGAATGATTTGCTTGTTGATCTACAACTCATTTGATTGATTAAGAAAATAATGTTTTATGGGTACAATTCCTCCAAGTTTCAATTCTTGCTTGTATTAGCGACTGAATCTGGCATGGTACTGCTATGCTCAGTTCAGACATTGTATCTAAGTGTTAAATTCTGTTGAAAGTTGAAACAGTGTTTATTTCTATTTAAAATACTGCACGGTTATAGTGGCACTTTCTTTGTTTTTGTTTTTTTTTATTTATTTAGCTTAAGTTGTGCAAGAGTTTTTTGTAGACCATTATAACTGTTGAGGAAGTTTATCGCTTTGTTTTTCTTTTTCTTTTTTAATTTAGTTTAAGTTGTGCAAGATTTTTGTGTAGACCATTGAAACTGTTGAGGAAGTTCATCAATTTCCAGTATGCCATAGGTTTTTGCAGTGTTTCTGCTGCAACACTAAGTTGAAGTACAAGATTGTGTTTGTTTAATTTTGTTTAAAGTTCAAGATATGAGTTTAATATGTTCATTATCAAGTTGGATTTTATGCATAATTTTTCGTTTTAAACAAAGCTCGAGCTAAATTAATATGTTTTTCGTCCTTCAAAGAATACAATGACTTATTTAGATAAACTAATTTCAATTTGTCAACCCTGTATTTCTAACAAATTGAATATAATGTCTAAGCTCAAAATGGTACCAAAAAGTAATGTGGAAGAAGAATACAAAAGTATGATAGTAAATTCAAAGTTGGCTTTGCTTTCTTAATGCTTGACCTTTTATTTTAGAACCAAGGAGTGGATACTTCTACTTTTGCTAAATAATTGGAAAGAGGAATTGTGGGTACTTTTGTTAATACACTCAAATGTGAATTTCATTTATAATTAAAGAAAAAAAAAATGAAGATCACAAAGTAAATGTAAATAAAGTCATGCGCATTGACATGGGACCTGAATATTCTTCGCATGTGATTACCAATTAAGAGAACGGTAATGTGATGGAGACGGTCCAACTAAGGTAGGTTTAGTTTAAAGCAATTCCCATATTTGTGATGGGTCATTGTTATATCAGTAAGCATGTTTTTTATATATATCTGCTGCAACAGTTACATATAACATGGAATCTCAGCAGTACCATTTATTATTAAATGTTGGGGCAGCCTTCAAATATCAAAATTGGAAAACGACATCATCCACTAATTAATTTTCATTGAGGCTTCTGGCTCATGATCTTTGTGAAGTTTCTGGATGTCCTCTTTATCAAGTTTTTTTTAACCTCCGTCATTATGATGTTTTGAAATTTGAACTTTGAACACTAGGCAATAAGTAGGCATTATTTAACTACCCTTATGGGAGAAAAAAACCATTTTAATTCAATCTTCCATTCCTCCTATAAAATTCTAGAATTTTTAGGAAAGAATAAAATCATAAAAATTATATATGGTTACTTAGTTTTCAAGTCCAAACACATACTAGCATTGAAAATTCAAATATACAGCAACTATGCAACTAAGGAGTATATCAAAAGTTTTTCCTTAAATAAAACAAAAGAACTTAAGAAATTATCAATTTTGTTTTTAAATGACCTATAAATTGATGTGATTAATGTCACATGACTCACATCAATATAGTATGTCAAAAGTTTGTCCTTAGATAAAAGAAAAGAACTTAAGAAATTATCAATTTTGCTTTTAAATGGCTTATAAATTGATGTGATTAATGTCACATAGCTCACATCAATAATATAGTATATCAAAAGTTTGTCCTTAAATAAAAGAAAAGAACTTAAGAAATTATCGATTTTACTTTTAAATGACTTATAAATTGATGTAATTAATGTCACAGGACTCTCATCAATAATATATTCACAAAAAAATGTTGAAATACTCTTTTGTTTTGTATTTAAAAATTAGCATGTTGAAAGACAACTTAATAAAATTAGTAAAAACTATAACATTATTTTTAGTGTCTTGGTCTGATAATAAAAAGACAACCATCAAAATTATAAATTAATGTGATTAATGTCACATGACTCACATCAATAATATATTTACAAAAAAAAAAAAAAGTGTTGAAATACTCTTTTATTTTGTGTTTAAAAAATTAACATGTCGAAAGACAACATAATATAATTTGTAAAAACTATAATATTATTTCAAAAAATTATTAGTGTCTTGATTTGATAAAAAAGACAATCATCAGAAGCGGATACTATAAATTAAAACTCTATCAAGAAAATTTTTAAAAAACTTATTTAACATTATTATCGGAGAGTGTATCACTTTTAACCCCATAAACTAAAAAAAAGTTGTAAATTAATCTTATGCCAATTTATTTATATATATATATTTGGTTTGGGGCCAGATGTAGCAAAGGAGAGGACTAGAACTGACGGAAAATTCACTATAATTATATGCTTTGAGTTAGCAAAATGAAGAATTGGTTATTATATGAACATGGAACAAAGAATTTAAAGTGTTATCGCTTGGTAGAGAAGCGACGAGGGGGTCACAGTCACAGTCTCCAATTCTCTTAATACATGAATGATTACCCACATGCTGATTGTTGGGGGTCATTGCCT
The DNA here is from genome assembly GCA_014183005.1 of Castanea mollissima. Classification (NCBI taxonomy): domain Eukaryota; kingdom Viridiplantae; phylum Streptophyta; class Magnoliopsida; order Fagales; family Fagaceae; genus Castanea; species Castanea mollissima. The sequence goes on along the minus strand of JACAVU010000006.1, from coordinate 30,853,605 downwards.
TTGCGTACCCTTCAAGCCAAAACCAACCAACTCTTTTTATTAATCTTTGAATGGCTTCATTTTTAATAACCCTGTACGATGTAGGCCCCCTTTTTTATACATTTTTGTTTCTTTCTGCCGTCTTCTTAATTTTCTCGTATCACGGGTATGCATTTCTTGTCTGAAGGAAACTACCATGTCAAGCTACGAGGACCACGAAGTCCTCACTGAAGAAACTATACAAACCACACATTTTCGTATATTCTTTGCCACAATGGTAGGTATGTGTAAAAGTGTAATAACTGATATGTAACTTACGACAGTTGTGATAAAATGTGGGATTCTAGAATTATTAAAGGGTATTTGGTAGAATAGTTTGACATAAAATTTTTATAAATTTTTAAAATATGTGTGGATGAAAATGTGCGTAAAATATGTGTAATATTGTTTAAAATGTAAAAATGTGAATTTAAAATGCTAAACCAAATAGACCCTGGATATTTTATTTTATGATTACAAAATTTATTAAATTCTTTCTCACAATTATTCTAAGTGACGGGATGTGATTAGCTGCTCATTACTTTTACATTTTTACTTATATCTACTACTTTTTTAAAATATCATAGTTGTAATACAAAACGTTGTGATTAAGTTAATGTTTTGACACAAAAGGATTGTACTCTTAAATTTTCAGAGTTGTGTTGAACTTTGGTGGTATACTGTCTAAAGAATTGTTAATTTTTTATTTGTACATATATTAATATTTCTTTCTATTTGACAAATACAAAGAACTCCTAATTTGGTAGTTGAAAATTTGTACTAATAGTCTAATAAGCAGCGGCTAGTAGCCTAGTGCATTTTTTCTCAACAAATTGTGCAGCGCATATAACTCAAAAGGGGTGAAAAACAAAACAGAAAGTGTAAGCTATGATGTAAACCATTACTTTTTGGAAGCGTAATTTAGGGCAGTAGCAATCTTCATTAGGTGAGATAGGTGGATGATAGGGAAGAGAAAAATACATTCCAATAATAATTATGAATAATACATAAAATTGTCCTAAGTATTAAATTATCATGTAAGCTCCTATTTAGTAATTTATCGATTTTATACATTGAAAAATCATAAATAGAAGAAAATTTTGAATTATGAATTTTTTTAAAATTTAAAAATATTAAGATATGTTAATTGATCTTAAAATTATTGGTTGATAATTTATTGATCCGAGTGTCTGTATAATGAAAAAAAAAAAACCACAAATATTTAATTACGTTTTTGTGAATTTGAAATTGCATGAGTCAAATTTGGGCTCGCGGATTTAAGTAAAAGCATTGGAATTGGAATCGGAATCGGAATTGGAATTGGAATTGGAATTTGGAACACTATAATAAAACAAAAAGAAAAAGAATTGGAAGGTCTGGTAGTAGCTGAGAAACTTGGGTCAAATTGTGTAATGTGTAGCAACTAGCAATCGATTGGGCACAAGAAGCGAAGGTGGTGCGAGCCTCACAATTCACTACTTCCAAGCCACGTTGACGTGGACAGGGCATGGCTGTATGTATCAGCAATTCAGCATGCTTTTTGAGACAAGTAGTAGTAAAGCTACTTGGTGAGAAAAAAAAGAAAAAAAAAGAAAGTGAATTCCAAGTCCTCCAACGTGTCAGATCAGGTCAGACTAGAAGAAAAAGTCCATTAACGTTTTCTACTGTTCTTATTTACAAATTGCTTGGTCGGTTTTTGACGGTAGTGTGTTATTACTTATTATTACAAACTGTAAAATTTCGTGTTCACTGTGAATCATCACCTTAATCCACTCATTATTAGCTTCAGCTCGACCAATATAATAATCAAATCATGTGTTTCATTGTTTGTACATAAAAAAAAGTGCTTTACTGTTTTTTTAATTCAATATCGAATTTTTACCATTGTTAAATTTATGTATATGTATATAAACTTTATCTTAAAATTTTAAACTTTAATTTTTATCTTTTATCTCGCAAGAGCTTGTATTTATATGATAATTATCATATTAAAGATGTACAATATCAGGTGTTTCACTGTTTAAATTTGTGCCATCTTACTCTTTTAAATTTCAAATGTTGTTAAAACTTATATAGAATTATTCACAACAATAATTCCTATCAAATCTAAGATGTCCACAATTCAATAGACCGGTCAATTAGAATATCTTGGCGGCTCAATTAATCAAAATTCTTTCTAGAAAAAAGACACAAGATTTAGAAAAGTCATTATTTTTATTTTTAATTTTTTTTATATTTTGATGAATTAGAAAAGTCATTACTAACTCTACTACCTCAGTCCACACAAACGGAAATTAGGGGAACATGTTGATTGATAAAAAAAGAAAAAGCCCCTTCTCGTACTGTACAAAATATGTAGCCGTTCAAACTGGGAAAAAAAAAAAAAAAAATCGAACACCCGCCGAAATTAGGACCTTGCTTTCTCAACTACTTTTGTTGCCAAAAACACATTTTAAATCCAAAATTTGTTTCCAGGACAACGTTTACTACTTTTTTTTTTTTTTTAATACTGTTCTTTCTTTTTTTTCTTTTTTTTCCCCCCTGATCCAATAGCTATTTTTCTTTTGAGGCAATTAGAAACCGATTATTAGGGGAAAAAGAAAAAGAAAAAAAGATTATTGGCGTCTAGCTTATGGGGAAGTAGTACTAGGCTAGCCTAGTGGCGTTGTTGTTGATAGAATAGACAAGTGAGACAGAAGGCTTCTGACACGTCTACACTGGCAGCTGGAATCAGCTTCCCCAAAATTTCCATTTCTTTGCTAATGGCCCATGACTCATAGCCCAGCTCACACTCACACCCCCACCCACGAAAAAAGGTTGAAAATTCACACTCTCCGTGTACTATATATACGCTTCACCCACTCACCCTTCTTCTCGTTTTCTTCTTCCTTCTCACTCTCTCACTCTCTTTCTCTCCCCCATTAGTCACAACCTGCAAGGGCCTCTCTTTCCCTCCAAAAGCCCAATATCCTAATTAACTTTTTGGGGTCGTAATAATTACATATTGGCTCTTCTCTCTCTCTGATAAAAATCTTTGTCCATCCATCTCTGTGTATTCAAGTACATGATTTCAAAGTCATTTGCTTTCCTTGCTGGGATATCTACAAAAAAGATTCCTCACTCCATATATACAATCAGTACCACTGTCTTTTCTCTTTTTCTTTTTCAATTTCGCTTCCAGGAGGAATATATAGAATAGAAGAATCTCCCTATTTGCCTTCTCGTTTTCTTCTATTTCTTCTTTGTCCCAACTATATGCTTTTTCGATCCTCTCCACTTTTTTTCTACAACAAGTACCATGATATGTTTCGATGATCCTCGATACTCGTCCACCATGTACGTGCAACCCCACACAGTGAAATACTCAGAACACAAAGTAACCACAAGCAAGCTCGTCCCTGACCCAAAAGCCATGCCTTCAAAACTCGTGAGGATCATACACACCGACCCCTACGCTACAGACTCTTCCAGCGACGATGAGCCAGAACGGAGACCCGTACAGAGAATCAAACGGCACGTCAGTGAGATCAGCTTCGAGCTCCCATCGCTTCCCTCGAGCTCACAGTTGCAAAAGCAAGAAGTACGCAAGAAGAGACCGGCGAAATTGCCGGTTTCCGCCGCCGTAACTCGCCCGACAAAGTTCAGAGGCGTCCGTCAACGACCGTGGGGTCGATGGGCCGCCGAGATCCGAGACCCGACCCGGGGAAAACGGGTCTGGCTTGGTACCTTCGATACGGCGGAGGAAGCTGCTTCTGAGTACGACAAAGCTGCGGTTAAACTCAAGGGTCCTAACGCCGTTACCAATTTCCCTAACTCCGTTATGACGGAGACGTCTGTTGACGTGGACAGTGTGAATTACGAGGGGATCGATTTTCCTGCCTCGTCTGACGTGGCTTCCTCATCTCCCATCTCAGTTCTCCGTTACGAGGAATCTTCGCCGTCCGATGAATTCGGTTTCGGAGACGTCGATGTTTTCGGGTCAGATTTGAACGTGCCGTTAAATTTGACGAATTTCGTTTTGTCAAAAAAGCCCTTGGTCGAGGAGGTGAAAGAGTTACAGTTCGATGACTTTGGTTTCGGGGACGTCGATGCTTTCGGGTTTGGTATTGACGGGCCGTTTAATTTGACGGATTTCATGTTGTCTAGAAAGCAATTCGTCAAGGAAGAGGAATTGTTCGGTGAGTTTGACGTCGATTCGTTCTTAGTATAATAATTTCATCTTCTTTAAAATAAAAAAAAAAGAAAGGAAAAAAGAAGCACGTGTTGTCGGGAGATATTTGGGAAAGGAGAGGGACAGTTTGGTAATATGGTACCTACTTATGTATCCAATAGTAGTTATGTGTCATAGTTTCATTGGTTTATTTCGGGGACGGTAAGGAACTGAAAGCGCATTTTTTGTCGGAATTCCGAAAGTAACCTTGATATTTTTGATATTGTATTGGTCAAAGTACGGAGTGTTAATACTAATTAGTAAGAGTTAGCCGGTTTTAGCACTATTATAATACGGCGATTTTGTCTTGTGTCGTGTTACAAAGATTGTCTGTAATGACTAATGAGAGTAATCTGTGTATCGTTCTGTAATTTTCTAAATTATTATTAATTATAATTTTATTATTCGTGTATAATTGTAATTGAGTAATGCTTTTTATCTGGAGCCATTAGTAATATCACTATTACAATAAGCATTCAATTGTTTGAAAAAAATTTATAGCTCTTACCATTTTTTTATTGGAATGATGTGTATCTTCTTTTTAAAGAGATTTTTGCAAGGAAAAGATGGTTTGGAGTGAGTGAAGGGTATCAAGGGTTGAGAAGAATTTTTTTTCGTACCATCTCTTGTTTGTAGTACTATTCTTTTAAGAATAGCACTTTCTTTATTCTATAAGTAGCAAATTATTACAAGGTGAAATTTAATGAAAGCAACCCAAAAATCATCGAGAATCTCATAAATATCACGGGACTACGTAACCAATCTCTTGTCCTTGGGGTTTGAATCGGATACTTGGATACTCTACGCCTAAGCGTTGAAAAGTAATAAATGCTTTTTTTGGTTATGAAACTATAATAAATGGGATTTTGGTGCTACATAATTGAATATATTAATTAATATAATAGGAGAATAGTAAAAAATGGGTTCTTTTGGTTTTTCTATTCGGCTGGCATGTATATATCACCACAACGAAAAAAAAAAAGAGAGCTTTTCAATAATTTAAAAACAAAAGAAGAACTTAAATTTGAAAAAAAAAAAAAAAACTTTTCAATAATAGGAACAAAAGAAGAACTTAAATTTTAGGGATGAAAAAATGGACTTGTTCTTTAAATAGAAGAAGTTTTGTTGAAGAATGAATCTTCTTCTTCCATCTTAGCAGTTGGGGGTCGTTGTATACGGTGACTTTTCAGTAGCAGGGCTCAACTGTGTGGTAATAGATGGGTTTTCACGCATTAGACACGTGCTGAAAAAGTCAATTCCTTAAACACATCGATTCCGTAGTCACCACGCGCTGAACTGGGGCTCCTGTCGTATATCTTTCCTCCTTACTATTCAAGAGTGAAGTGAGGATGCATCTGGACTTCGATCTGAGAACTGAGAACAATATTATTAATTAAAAAGAATCATTATTTTTTTTTAAAGATTCTTTTTTTGAACCAATTTTTTTTTTTTTTTTTAAGATTCTTAATTGTTTTACTCTATGTACGGTTTCGATTCTTCGCTATTCTTAGGAATAAAAAATTATATTTCTAAGAAACAATTGAAAAAATATTATTTCTTTAATTTTTAATTAATTGAGAAAATTGTCATTATTTTTTAGAGATTAAATTTTATAAGCATGTAGTGTAAAACCAATATTATACTCCTACAATTCCAACATACCACATTATTTTATCATATGTTTAAAAATAAGTACAACAACATCCAACTAATTCTAATACCCATATATAAATCCAATCAAAATGAGAGTTTATTTAGATGTTGTTGGATGTAGTAAGATGTATTAAATTTTAAATAAAATATTAATATGAAAATCTCTTATTAGATGGTGTAAAACCCATCTTTACCAAATTCGGACTCTATTTTTTAATTATTCACAACTTTAGGAGCAAGAATAAAAAACCAAATGTACCAAAATTTATAGAAAAAAAAAAACATAAATAAATGAGAAGAGTCAATTGAAAAATATCACAACCTCTAACAAAAAGCTACATCTATTATTTTATTTTTATTTTTAGAAGACAATTATTTTATGGAAAATGTTAACAGATACCCTAAAAATGTTGTTTTATGAAATACTTTTATAACCTTTTTATGGGAAAAAAAAGTAATTGATTTTTAATAGTTTTTATATTTCCTATAAAATTTATATTAAAACTTTCTTAAAACAGTATATTAACAAATACTCTAAAGGTACCCATTAACCAAATCCTTATTTTATTTCTAAGAATGAGAAATAGTCAAATAGGCACAACTTGCATTTAGTGGTGTGGGGGGCAAGAAATGGTTCCCAAGGATCCAAAGGCTAGAAGATCGGGCCTTAGGGACAAGCTCGCTACAATTAATTGTTTAGAGATGGGAAAGGCAGACCAGCTTGTGGATTCCTAGCCCTATAGTCTAAAATGGGAAAAGTGGGCCCAACATGGAGATTAAAAAAAAGGGGAGCGAAAGGCAGAAGGATTATGCAAAGGAAGAGTCTAGTATTAATGCCCCCTCGGCTGGCTAAGGAATGTGTTACAGAGCTAGTAATCACACAAGTATGAGTAAGTTCTCTCTCTCTCTCTCTCTCTCTCTAGTTTTTTTCCTCCCTATCTAGTGGGGTTTTACCTTTCTTATATAGTAGTATGCTCTTAATCTTGACCCTCAAGCTATAGGGTGGTGGTCGTTGATCAAATACTTATCCCATCCTCCCCTTTGGAGGAAGTGTCGGCTGAGTTATAGGTTGTCCAGGCATTGTTCAAACATCACTTCCTCCATTAATGTGACTGTGCTAGTTGGTGCATGGCATTTAATTTAGAGGTGATAGACGCTTCTCCAACACGCCTCCCCCCTTTTCTCCTTAGGGGTCTTCCTGCGGCTATGGTAGTGGCTCATCTCACCCTCCTCGGTGTGCAAGGGAATCTCTGTGGGCGTAGCAGTTTTCTCCTAAGAAAGGGAAGTACGCTTCGGCCGAGTGGACTGAGGCAGAAAAAAAGATGGAGTCGCCACCTAGATTAGGTCTAGGAACTGTTTACATAGTGTCCTTACATGGAAGGGTGGTGGTTGTTCATCAGATACTTGTCCTGGAAGTGCTGGGTGAGTTACAGGTTGTCCAAGCACTATTCAAACATCACTTCTTTCATTAATGTGACTGTGCTTGTTGGTGCATGGCATTTAATTTAGAGGTGATAGACGCTTCTCCAACATGCCTCCCCCCTTTTCCCCTTGGGGGTCTTCCCATGGCTATGGCGGTGGCTTATCTCACCCTCCTCAGTGTGCAAGGGAATCTCTGTGGGCGCAACAGTTTTCTCCTAAGAAAGGGGAGTACACTTTGGCCAAGTGGACCGAGGCAGAAACAAGATGGAGTCGCCACCTAGATTAGGTTTAGGAACCATTTAAATAGTGCCCTTACATGGAAGGATTGATCTTACTACCAAGGTATTGGGTTTGGAGTTTAGGTATGATTTTGGGAAGCTATTAGCTCATTGTGTCTTACGTCTTAATCTCATTAAAGGCATATTCAACATTGCATTCTATACTCACAAACACACTCACTAACATACATCTAACAATCAACATGACATCAATTATCCCAAAACCCTAACATACATCTATCATGGCATCATATTATCATAAACCTTAGCATGTTCCTATCTCATTACATCCAAGACAGCAAACAAATCATGACAGAAACACAAGCATGCCAAGATCAAAATAAACATGTGACAGATACCCCTACAAATCATTCAACCAAGCATATTCATATCCATCACCAAAGGACAAGATAAATGCATGTTCATATGAATGCATGTCTTACCTAACTTACCTTACTACATCTCAGCACCTATGCATCAATGTATGGACATTTGAATGCGTGTTCATGGTAAAACAAAGAAATCATTGAAGAGAAACCCTAATCTAGCATATTAAAGACACAAAAACAATAAAACGGAGAAACAAGGACTCAAAAATATAAAAGAGGGTTAAAAAAAACATATTAAGTAAAAGAAATAAAGAAACAAAAGCAGAAAAAAGATCTTTTTTTTTTTCAAAAATAGAAGCATAATAACTTAGATTAGGGTTTCCGAGCACGAGTATGCATGCGTATACATAAGGCTGTGTACGCAACAAGGCTGTGTACGCAACCTAATTGTATGTGTACACATACTTTGAGCCTACGTACGCATGCAGAAAGCATACACATGTAGACACACCTTAGAACCCTAACCCAGAAACAAAAACTAATGAAACTAACAACCTAACATGCTTTAAAATAGGGGAACTATGTAAATTTGAACTAAACAAGCGTATTACAACCAAAATAAACAAAAGAAACAAGGAGATGAAGATCAAAATAGATAAAAGAAAAGAAAAAGAGACTTAGAACATTACCTCCAAACAAAAGCTCCTAGGTTTGACTTTGACCGTTTCCCTCAATCAAATTTATTCACAATCAAATATAAAAGTGATTAGTAATCTTAAAACTCAAACATCAAGGCCTGAAAAGGCTACAATTAGAAAATATTGACTTGAAAATATTTTGTGAAAAAATCCTTCTTTGATTCACTATTTTTAGTGAATCTTGTGTTTTCCCTTAGGATTTTATGTTTGTTTTGAAATATATCATGTAAGGTTTTATATAGTTAAAAAATGGGGTTTTGGAATGGCTCCCAGATGATGTGGGATTCATTCCAAACTTAAACTTTAATGCAGAAAAACTTGTCTTTCATAGCTTTTGGAACCCTAGCTGCATACGTGGGTTCATGTGTGTGTACGCATATATCAAGTCTGCGTACGCATACATGTGTATGCATATGCGACCCTAGGATTTCCATGGCCTTTATTTTGCAAAAATAGCTTTATTTTATTCATTAAAGAGTTATATTTTCCATAAAAACATTCCTCAAGTCAATTTATAATCTGATTGGGCCCCTAAACCAAACTTGGGCTTTAGAATTTTACCATTATTGGGGAATAGGAGCTCGAGTCGTAAGGGGTACAAAATACGGTGTCTTCAATCTCCCTTGACCGACTTGATGCTCCATCTGTTAGGCCTATGTAGTCCTCAGCCCACCCCTCACAATAACCCCCCCCCCCCCCTCCAAAAATCCCACTTCCCTATTTTCTTGGGAATGTGCGGTTTTGGTGACACTGTAGGGTCATACATGACATTAGTGCTCCCACATGCCAACCCATCCCTTCAACTACTTGCACACGTCCTTAACATTTTGGATTCCCAACACGACATTAAATGCTACTAGTGGCTGCCTACTACCCATGTCTAACGATGAGATAGGGTTTTCAAGATCCTCATTTCACCTCGCTTAGGGGGGGGAGAAAATTTGCCACTCCTTTTCCCCCAATATAAGAGGGGAAAGGAGCTTATTTTTTGGCCCCAGCACATTCTTCTAAACCATCAAGAGTCTTTTTGAAGAATGGCGTTGCCTTTCCTCCTTTGTAAGTTTCTTTACCTTCTTCCTCAATCTAGTAGGTTCTGTGTCTAGATTTTCCTCATCTTCTCCTCCTTTTTCCCTTGCTTCTTCCTTTTATTTTCTCTTTTTGTTTTCTAGGATGAGTAGGTTTGCTAGTTTAGTGGACACTGGTGAAAAAAGGTAGGCCTTTAAGGACAAATATGGCATCCTGGCCAAGGTCACCATAGAGCACTATGAGATAGCTAAGCACTACACTAGAAGACCAACAGGTGTTGTAGGCATCCCCATGATAGCCTTCATTGAAGAAGGGATGAGGATACTCATGGACAGGGTGATGCGTGAATTCCTCCTATGTTTTAGAACAAGCCACTCCTAGTGTTCCATCAACCTCTTTAAGATAGTCAATAGTGTTGCCTGCATAAATGAAAAAAATTAACGTGGACCTGACCCACCATGACATCAATTTAATTTATAGTTGTCAGGATAGCAAGGTCACTAGCTACTATTTGCGGATGAGGAGTGCGCTAGTCAGACTTATCTCTTGTCTTCCGGAGAACAACAAGGGCCTCGGCAATGAATTTTTTATCATCTCAAGGACTGGCATGACGGGCTCTATTGCCTTATTTGAGATGGGGAGTCCGGTGGAGAGCGTGGACGCAACGGGGAGTCGCCATCTAGTTTTTGCAATGGTCTAAGAACCATATATATAGCATCCTCTTGAGGATTGACCTTTTGATCTTACTACTAGAGATATGGGTTTTGAGATTAGGCATGGTTTTGGGAAGGTGTTAAGCACCCAAAACCACCTACCCTAGGGTTGGCTTCCTTTCATTATGTTTTAACCCTATTAAAAGCATACTCAATATTGCATTCTAACTCACACACACATAAGCATACATCTAAACATACAATATGGCATCAATCATCCCAAAAAGACCTAACCATTCATCTATCATGGCATACGCTGACATACATTTATCATGGCATCTCTTAACGTTCATCTAGCATGGCATCATATCACATCCAAGGTAGAAGCATGTAAACACTTAATCAAGGTAGAAACACAAGCATAGAAAGGCCAAAGTAAACATGTGATTGCATCTATACATTAAGGAAAAGTCATCTAGACGAACATGTTTATCTCTATCATAAGACATACATCACGTGTGTTCATATGAATGTATGACTTACCTCACTTACCTTGCTGCATCTTAGCACTTATGGCATAAATGCATGAACATGTGAATGCGTGTTCATGGCATCAAAACAAAGCAACAAAAGATAAACCCTGATTTAATCATGTGAATGACAAAAAAAAAACATGGAACAATGATTAAAACATATAAAACAAAGGGAAAAAACAGAGGCATTACATGTGAAAAAGCAAAGAAAACAAAGCAGAAATCTAAATTAGGGTTTCTAGGCAGCGATATGCACACACATGTAGAAACCTGCTGTGGACACAACGGATTATTGAGAGTTGCCACCTAGTTTTTGCAATTATCTAGGAACCATATATATAGCATCCTATCAAGTAAGGACCATTGATCTTACTACCAGAGATATGAGGTTTGGAGTTAAGGTCCGATCTTGGGGAGGTGTTAGGCATCCAAAACCGCCCAAGCTTAAGGTTGGCTTCTTCTCATTGTGTCTTATATCTTAACCCTATTAAAGGCACACTCAATATTGTTATTTAACTTGCACAAACACTAGCATACACCTAAGCATACAACATGGCATCAATCATCCCTAACCATACATCTATCATGCTTGTCAACCAAAGCCTAACATTCATCTAATCATGCATATAATCACATCATTGACCCTAACATTCATTTAGAATGGCATCCCCTAACATTCATCTAGTGTACATGTCACATTATCCTAGCATTCATCTAAACATGGTATAACATATCATCCCAAACAAGGTAGAAAAATAGGCATAACAATCAAACATAAGTCAAAACATGCATTCCAACTCTCAAGCATAAAATCAAGCATCAAACAAAACTAAAATGCATGTTCATACTAATTCATGACTTACCTCACTTACCTTGCAACAACTTCGCACCGATAGCATTATGCATGAGCATGTGAATGCGTGTTCATGGACACAAAGGGTTTTGGAGTCGCCATCAAGTTTTTGCAATGGTCTAGGAACCATATATATATATATATATAGCATCCTTTCGGGGAAGGACCACTGATCTTACTACCAGAAATATGGGTTCAGAGTTTAGGTACATTCTTGGAAAAGTGTTAGGCACCCAAGACAGCCAACCCTAAGGTTGGCCTCACATCATTGTGTCATATATCTTAACCTCATTAAAAACATGTTCAACACTTGTATCTATACTCACACAGAAACACATTAGCATACATCTATGCATGCAACATGACATCATTATCCCAAAACACATACCTATCTATCTATAAAGCAATAAAAAAAAAACCAACCATTAATACATACAAACCCTAGCATTCATCTAACATGTGAAAACCCTATCATATCATACATCTAAAACAAGGCAACAACTCAATCAAGATAGCAACTTGGCAATAATAAGATCACACAAACATCTATACTCAAAATCAAACATCCTACAAACATATTCATCACAAAAGATGGATGTTCATACCAATGCATGACCTACCTTTACTTACCTTGCAACAACTCAGTGCCTATGGCATCATGTATAGACATGTGAATGCACGTTCATGGTATCGACACGAAATAAAAGCCTAATCTAGCATATGAGAGATAAACAACAAATAAGTCATGTGAAATCGACACTCAGATATGTGTATACATGTGAAAAGGGTTTAAATAGAGGCAATACATATGAAACAAACAAACGAAGTAAAAACCTAAGTTAGGGTTTCTTGGCAATGGCTTACGAACGTAGAACAAATCCCACGTACACAGGATTTAACCTACGTACAGATACTTGTGGCATATGTGTGTAGGGTTTTTAAAACCCCAGCCCAGAAACAAACTTGCAAAGAAATAAAGCAGAAACAAAAACCCTAATTCTAACAACCAAACATGCTCAAAATATAAAAGAACTATAAAACTAGCCTAAACAAACATGCATGAATATAAACCAGGCAATAAAACAAGCTAAAACAAATATTAAAGGCAAAAGAGAAAGAGAAAGGTTTTAAGGGATACCTTAAACAAAAAGCTCTTTAAGCTTGATTTTTTACCATTCCCCTTAGTAAAATCTATCACAATTCAATAAAATAGTGATAAGAAACTTTAAACTCAAAGGATTGGGGCCAAAAAAGGTCTCAATCTGATAAAAATGACTTGAGGATATTTTATGAAAAATTTCTTTTTGATTCATTATTTTTTAGTGAATCTTAGGGTTTCCCTTAGGATTTTCTATGTGTTTTGAAAATGTACTATATAAGACTTTATATAGTGGAAAAAAAATAGGTTTCGAACGGCTTTCAGACGATGTGAGATTCATTCCAAAATGCAGTCATTATTGCAGAAAACTTACCTTTTTTTATTTCTTTGAAACTCTAGGTGCGTACACAGAAGTGTGCCTGCATACGCATGTTTTGGCCCACGTATGCAAGCTGCTGCCCACGTATGTGGACCAAGGGCTACTTTGGTCATTTTATTTACAAAAATAGATTTTCGCTCATTTAAAAGATTATATTTTCCATTTTAATACTCCTTAAGTCATTTTGATATCGTATTGGACTTCAAACTGGCCTTGAGCCTTAGAGTTTGAGCATCATTAGGGAACGGAGGCTCGAGTCATAAGGGGTACAAAATGCGATGTCTACAATGTTTGTGGCATTAAAATAAGACAACACAAGATAAACCCTAATTCTTACATGTGAAAGACAAAAAAATAATTAAACATGTAAGACAGAGGGTTAAAACCATAAAAACATGGAAAAAAGTCTAAATAGAAGTATTCTATGTGAAAATAGAAGCAAAGTTAGAATAAATAAAATTAGGGTTTTTAGGCTAGTTCATGCGCACGCATGAACAACCTTGCGTGCACATAATCAAGCTTGTGTGTGCAGGCAAGATTATGTGCAGACAAGTTTTTGCCTAGAAACCCTAGAAACACAGCAAACAGAGCAAGGTTTCAAAACACGAATTCTAACAACCTTTACATGCTTTTAAACATACAACTACATTAACCTAAGCTATATAAACATATTAAAGCATATTAAAACAAAGAAACTAAAGCAAACAAAAAGAAAAAAGTGCAAAAAAGAAAAGAGAAGAAAAAAGAAATGTTTAAACTAGATACCTCAAACAAAAACTCTTTAAGCTTGATTTTTGAATGTATCCTTCAGTTAAATCTATTCACAATTCAATAATAATAATAAAAAAAAGATATTAGTAATCTTAAACTATAAGATCAAAGCCAGAAAAAGCCCTAATCAAAAGAGAATTGACTTGAGGATGTTTTGTGAAAAACTCATTCTTTGATTCACTATTTCTAGTGAATCTTAGTGTTTTTCCATGAAATTTCTGTGTGTTTTTTAAAATATACCAAGTAAGGCTACTTATATTATGAAAATAGGGGTTTGGAACGACTCCTAGACCATGTGGAATTCATTCCAAATCTCGACATTAATGCAAAAAACTTGCCTTATTCATGTTTCTGGAATCTGCTATGCATGCGTAAGGTCATGCCTGTGTGCGTAGGCTGATTCTTGTGCGCGCATATGGAGGTTTTTCTTGGTTTACTTTTCCAAAAAGATATTTATTTGCTCATTAAAAGTTATATTTTTCATTTTAACATTTCTCAAGTCAATTAACATTTGATTGGGCCATAAACCAACCTTAGGTCTTAGAATTCAACATCATAGGAGAACGGGGGCTCGAGTCGTATGGGGTACAAAATGCAATGTTTATACTTATGTGTGCATGCTAGCTGTACGAGTGCGCATACTTTGACTTACATGCGCATTCAGGATGCTTGCGTGCGCAGGCTTGGTCAGAAACCCTAACCTAGAAATGCAAGCACAAAAAATAGAGAAATACTTAAAATAATAAATCTAACAACCTAACATGCTCAAAAATACAAAGACTATCTAAAACTAAGCTATACAAACATAAAAACAAGAAACAAGATTAACAACAAGATTATAAAAAATAAAAAATAAAATGAGAGAAAAGAATTTGGAACTTAATACCTCAAAACAAATGTTCTTTCGGCTTTATTTGTTACCATTCCCTTCAGATAAATCTATTCACAATCAATAAAAAGTGATTGGTAATCTTAAACTCAAAGACCAAGGCCAGAAAATGCCTTAATCAAAAGAAAATTGATTTGAGGATATTTTGCAAAAAACTCCCTCTTTAATTCACTAGTTCTAGTGAATTTTAGTGTTTTCTCTTACAATTTTAGTGTGTTTTGAAAAGGTACCATGCATGGCTATTTATACTATGAAAATGGGGGTTTGGAACGGCTCCCAGACGATGTGGGATTTGTTCCAAATCTTAGTCTTTAATGTTGTAAACTTACATTTTTATGTTTTTGGAACCCTACATATGCGCACAGGATCGGGCCTATGTGCGCATGCATCATGGCTGCGAGTGCAAACTGATTCTTGTGTGTGCATGTCGTGTGCTTCCTTGGCTTTACTTTTCCAAAAATAGATTTATTTGCTTATTAAAAGTTATGTTTTTCATTTTAACATTTCTTAAGTCAATTTAATATCTGATTAGACCCTAAACCAACCTTAAGTTTTAGAATTTCAACATCATTAGGGAACAGGAGCCCAAGTCATATAGGGTACAAAATGCAATGTCTACAGGGACGGCAGCCCTAGAAATTTCTATTTTCTTGAGTCTAGTGAAGAGAGCTTCCGGCCTATTGTCTTGCTTAGCTTCTGATGTCCCCCCCTCTTTCCTTCTCCTTTGTTTCTATGAATTCATTTATATGAGACCTCGGTCAAACGTGTTTGATTTGTTTCTCTTATTCATAATCTTTTTCTAATTGGTAGACAAGAGAGCAACCGCTCCGAATGAGAACCTAGTGAATGCTCCTGATTTGAACAGGATACTTCGGTTAGAAATTTTTGTTCACACTGACAGTCAACTTTGGGCTGCCCACGTGATCCTCAGCTTCACGCCCATCCCCAACCGCTTTCAAGCTCCGAAGCACGTTATTAAGGCTAAAGACCCTCACTTTGATCAGATCAACATATTGGTTGAAGGTTTTATCTCTCCTCCTCCTCTAAGCAACCTTCAAACAAAGCCTTGTGTCCACCAACTCGCTAATATCTTTCACTCAAAAGACTAAACATCCGAGGGCGAGGAGGGCTTTGATTAGGTCAAGGATGAGGAAGACACATCACATTTCGAGGGAGAAGAAGGGTGCTAGTCTAAGAGGATTATGTGTGAGGACTTAGCCTCAGACTTCAAAGCCTTCGACCTTCCTAACTTCACCGTAGGACATAGCTCTACCATCCCGGAAGGGGGTCCCTCAACTCCCACCATTAGTGCCATCCAAGAAGTTGCCAAAATATCTGAATGGATGGTAATCAAGAAGAATAAACCACTGGACCTCATGGCCATGCTTTAGGCCACCACGATGGTCAAGGCATTCGAGGTGGACGGTGCACCAAGCCTCCTACTCCTTATCCTTCTACCCAGATGCAACCAGTTTCCCTTGAGGGGCAGGTGAAAAAGAAAAAAAGAGGACTAGAAAGATGAGAAAGAGCTGAAGTGGGGGAACTCGAGGAAATCTCCTAACTTGAGGCTGTAAGCAAAGGCCAAGGCTCACGTTAGCAGCCTAAAAGATCTAGGACTGAATCCACTTCCAAGGAGGTGGTGGCTTCGGAGCTTGCTCGAGGGAGTCGGTCGAGTATGGGTGCAACCATTTTCTCCTTAAAATTAGGAAGGAGGGAGTACGCCTCAGTCAGCTTGACCGAGGCGAAGAAAAAATGAAGTCGCCACCTAGATTAGGTCTAGGAACCATGAGTATAGCACTTGTACGTGGAAGGACTAATCTTACTACCAGAGTATGGTTTCAGAGTTTAGGTGTAGTGATGGGAAGGTGTTAGACACCCAACCCCACTTGACTCATGGGTTGGCTTCCACACATTATATCTTATGTCTTAATCTTATTAAAGGAATGTTCAATATTGCATACTAAATTCACACACACACACTAGCATACATCTAAGCATACAACGTGGCATTTCATCCCAAACCCTAACATACATCTATCATATCATATCCAAGGCAACAAATAAACATTCATATTATCTAAATAGAAGCATAGACAAGGCAGCAAACATACAAGGCAAAAACATAGGCATGTTAGAATCAAACAAACATGTAATAGGTATCCCAACATTAAAATATATCATTCAACCAAGCATGTTCATATCCATCATCAAAGCACAAGATAAATGCACACTCATGTGAATGCATGCCTTACCTCACTTACCTTACTACATCACAACACCTATGCATCAATGCACGATCATATCACATGCATGTTCATGGCATATCAAAGATTTAATTGAAAGGAAACCCTAATCTAACATGTGAAGAAAAACAAACACATAAACAGAGAATTAAGAAACACAAAATAAGACAAAACAAAAGTATATTGTATAAACTGAATAAAGAAATAGAAGAAAAAATGTTGAATTAGGGCTTCTTGGCACGAGTATAGGTGCGCATACATAGGGCCAGCGTACATAGCCTAATTGTATTCATACGCATACTTCGAGTATCATACGCTTGTAGAAAGCATACGTACGCATATACGCCCTAAAACCCTAACCCAGAAATGTAAACACAGAAAAACTAAGCAGAACTTAAAAACTATAAATCTAACAACCTAACATGCTTTAAAATAGAAAGCTACTAAACCCTAGGCTACCTAAACATATTAAAACATAAACAAAACAAGAAAAAAAAAAGGCAAAATTAAAATAAAGAAAAGAAAAGGAAAAGGTTAGAACTTAATACTTCAAACACAAAGCTTTTCAAGCTTGATTTTGATTGTTCCCCTTAGTCTATCCATTCACGACAAAAAAATATTGATTAGTAAATTTCAAAACTCAAAGATCAAGACTAGAAAAGGTCTCAATCTAAAGAATATTAACTTAAGAATGTTTCGTAAAAAACTCCCTTTTTGATTCACTATTTCTAGTGAATCTTAGGTTTTCCCTTAGAATTTTCTGTGTGTTTTGAAAAGGTCAAATGTATGGCTCTTTATATTGAGAAAATGAGGGTTTGAAACGGCTCCCAAACGATGTGAAATTCATTCCAAAATCCATTTTTAATGTAGAAAAACTTGTCTTTCATAGTTTCTAAAATCTTAACATGCATACGCATGCCTGTGTATGCATATGCATGCATAAAGCATGTGTACGTAGGTCTGGAGCATGTGTACCCATACGCGTGTTTGTGTATGCATGTCCTAGGATTTCTGTGGCCTTTATTTTTCAAAAATAATTTTATTTAGCTTATAAAAGAGTTATATTTTCCATAAAAGCATTCCTCAAGTCAAATTCAATACGATCAGGCCTTAAACCAACCTTGAGCTTTAAAATTTTACCATCATTGAGGCACAAGGGTCCGAGAGTCCGAGTCGTAAAGGTACAAAATAAGGCCCTAAACCAACTTTAATGCCTTACTTTGTTGAGTTGATCGCCTTTGCAAATCTATTGTGTTTGTCCTATTGACTTAAATTTTTGGGGAAGCGTGCCGAATCAATGGAATATCTTGGGATGAGCTCGATTGCTAAAGCCATTTCCAAGACAAGTAAGCATATGAATGAGCAAGGGCAATAAGGACCAAAATACAATTGGTACATCATAAAGGCTTCTAGTACCCACGGTCTAGCTCTTGGGTTTTGTGTTAAGAATGTGTCATAGGCTATAAATTAGGTGAAAGTTGAAACCATGAGTTAAATTGGTGCATTAATCTAGTAAATTTGTGCATTAACTTAGCAATAATAGTTCTCTCTCTTAAAGGAAATTTATTTAAAGATTTTTTGGAGGGTGCAGACTTCTAATGGAATAAGATTAATCCCATTTAATGAGTTTCCATCATATTCTTTAATAACTGCACAATACTTAATACTCTCTCTCTCTCTCTCAATTAAGGTTTCTTTCTCTTCTCTCATTGGTTTTTTTGTAAATTGGTTTTAGCAATTTTGTTTTTAATGTGTGCTGGGTAGCAGCTAGTTCATTTAACATCAGACTAATAGAAGCACTAATTTGGCACGTGTATGAATTTTATGCAGAATATTGGCCAAAATAAGTGTTCCTGTGGTGTTAAGGCATTTTTCCTTCTTTTTTTTTTTAAATTATACTTTAAATGAAAGTTGAAACTCTGAATTAAGTGGTGCATTAATTTTTCAATAATGCTAAGCTTATTTCCTCATAAAGAGTTTGAATGTTTTTTGAATAGTACATTAATTTTGAAATAATTAATGGTTATTTCCTCATAAAGAGATTTATTTCAAAGGGGGTGTCAAGGCATTTTTCCCTTAAAAAAATATGCCTTACTTTAAATGAAAGTTGAAATTGTGAATTAAGTGGTGCATTGATTTTTCAATAATGGTAAGCTTATAAGGGAAATTATTTAAATGTTTTTTGAATAGTGAACTAATTTTGCAATAATTAATGGTTATAAAATTTTCAAAATTCTTTGGAGTTTGTATGGTACTCTTACTACTCTATCACATGGAGTTTTTTTAATCCTAACTGTGGGAGGACAAGAATTTGTGAATAAGGACAGATGGGCCAAGGATAATGTCAGGAGTACGGACCTTGAAAAGCATTGACAACAAATCCTCAGGAAAATATGAACAACCCTTTGCAAGTACAGCAAAACTATAATGCCCACAAACCTTGAGGATACCAACATTCCCTTGGGGGGACAAGAACCAATGCTAAGGCTCGTTGGACACAAATTGAGGATGAGAAAAATGATTTATCGTCAAGCTAGGAAAGGAAGAAGACAGATAAAACCTCCATCACCTTTGCATTCAATACTTTGAATCTGCTTAGTTGGCTGCATTAATGAGGAAATGATCCCTAAACAGTGTTAGCACAGCTCATAGCCTAGTGTAGAAGCCTTCTAATAAGGCTCTGATGGGACAAATATCAAGGAAATTGAACCTTAACCCTCTGAATGGAGGGCTAAGATACAATTAAGATGATTATATAAGACAAGGAAGCCCCTGGAGGAGGAGGATTCACTTTTGTAACCTAAAATTAATTGTAATCACTACCTCGGACAAAACCCGAAGAACTCAATACAAGCTCTTTAAGGCTATTTCTCATCCATAATCATATAATTTCATGTAATGTCAATTCTACCAATTTATGTTAGCTCCTTCCATCTAAATAAAGGTATTAAAGGTTAATTAAGCATCCCATCTCTTCAAATCTAATTGTATGAGCAAAAGTAACAAGTATTGACAAATTTTTGACCTGATTTATTTTTTCCCACCACACTAACATTTCATTTCAAAATATATGGTTCAAATTAAACGATGTTATTAACCCACTAATTAAAACCCTAAATAACGATACCAAATCAGCTATTAAAAAAAATTGACATGTCACATTTTTATTGTTCTTTTTAAAATTTATTTTAGTTTAAAACAAAAAACAAAAATCGAGATCTAAGATCCAACTCACTGCCTTACCACTCCTCATCATCATTGTGGTGCTAACACTAATGACATGATTTCAACTCCGGCGATATATATAAAACATTTATTTTGAAATCAAAGGTTAGGATTTTAAGACCTCTGTATGGTAGGGTAACCTAAGAAAATTATTTAAAAGTTTGAATTTGCTTTTTGTCCTCTCTACTTATATTTAAAAAATTAAATTGTGAAAATTTCCCTTATGATGTCAATTTATATATACTTTTTTGAATTGAGCAATACATGAATATAATTGTCAATTTATATGATGTCTTATTATTTCATCTCTGTAAGTGCACAATTGTACCTGGACCCAAAAACAAGTGTTGGGCTCAAGCCCAATGAGCCTTATGCAATAAGATTTGTAGAGTATGGATTTAAAATCTAGGTTCGGGATGTTGGAAGTTTGATTAGCAGGCTAGAGTGCCACAATCTATGCAAGTGGTAAAGGAGTACAACAAAGAAACCTCCTCAGACGTAAGCCGAGGACGATTTGTATACATATACTCTCTCTCTGTGCCAAAGTTTACAACTCTTGGTTCCTGCTTCCTCTCAATGGAAAAGTCTCCCTCCTCTTTCTCTTTCCTCTCTCATTTCCTTATATACTTCTCCTTCACTGATTCATCCACGTGTCACACCAATATTCCCCCTGGATACTTGTCCCATCCACCACCTTCTTGAAGTCTTCAAATAATAGTAGAGAGGCTGAACCCTCCTGTTCATAGGTCACTTTCCCATTAATGCGGTCAGGGAAGTAGATGCAGGGTCTTTAATGTGGAGGTAGCAGCATTTTTCTTAGATATTTCTCTCACGTCCTTGCTTTTGGAAGGTGCTTGGATCACCTTATTATCCATCAGTTTTTCTAGAATTCTGCCTTTAACCCGTTTAGCACGTCCCAAGGTCATCGTCGGACCCGTCCGAGGAGACATTCCTCCTCGGACTTTTACAGTGCAGATTGACTTGTGGGCCTGGAGGCCATGATCATAAATAGACTGGTACTAGCCAATCAGGCCCAAAACCCAAATGTTTATTCAGGAGTTTTGACCCCCCACAATCTCTTTTCCATTTTAATTTTTATAACACCCCAACAAAGTGGAGGGATATTTCTATACTCCTCTCTTTACATTAGTTCTAAAAAATTCAAATAATGGGAATGGATAACTATTCACCTCCCTCCTCCTCTACATCTTCCTTATAACCTTTGTTAGAAATATATTAAACATATTATCCCAATATAATAGGCCCAAACTCACACCTATTATGTGTGCAAGACAAGTCTCCTACTTGTACTAGTAGTATAGGGTTTAGTCTCCTAGATAAATTCATGTTATGATGTGGGTGAAAGCGCCCGCAACAAATGGTTTTTTCGTGGGAAGTACACCTCGGCCTGGAATAGGCTAAGCAGATGGTGAAAACGGAGTCGCCACCTGGTTTAGATCTAGGAACCAAATTGGACAATTTGGACCACTTACTTACATGCATAGGTTTACATACCAGATTATGGGTCCAAAGTTTGGGTACAGCTTAGGACAATGTTAGGCACCCAAGACCGTCCCGCTTGTAGGCCGGCCTCCATTATGTGTTGTTAATGCATATTTAAATAAAGAAGTTATTAAAAGATCACACAATAATTGAAAAGGAAACACATTAAAACAACAACCAAACATATACTAAAAAGGAAAAGATAATAATAAAATAAACACAATAGGAAAAACATCACAAATAAATCAACCATGTCTAAAACACTAAAATAAATATGGAAAACAATTAAACATAAATAATTTACCTATACAGAGTTAAAAAGGTCATACTATAGGTGAAATTTTTTTTTAAGAAAAAAAAAAAGATTTTTGTCAAATATGGGTTCGGGGTGTGTATGCATACTCAACTATGTGTATGCATATTCAAAACCAAGTGCATGCATACTCGATGATGCGTAATCATCCTTTAATATAGATCTGAAGAAATCACATTTTTATTAAATCAACCAAACACAAAACCAAAGAAATACAAGAGAAACCCTAAAAATAAAAATGATCAACTACTAAAAATCAGATTAACATGACAAGAAGAGGAGCATGGCAATTAAAAAAAATTAAACACAAATATACAATAAACTACATTAAGAAAAACACATGGATATATCACAAGAATGAATAAAAGGTACAAACACAATAGGAACATATTATATTCAGCCCAAAATCATATTAAAGCATATCAAATTGAATAAGAATCCACAAACTAATCAAATATAACAAGTTAAAGAAACTACATCAAGAACTCATGTAATTCATATTAAGCAAAGGAGGAGTTCCTGGAAAGAACACTCACCTTGCTTAGGATCACAAGTTTGAGGTTTTTAACCGACCCCTCAGTGCCTACAATACTGAGATTAGATTGAGATAACAAAATAATTAAAGAGCACAATAGAATTCAAGTAATCACAATTCAAGAACAAAATTATTTTGCAAAGGTTTTGAAAACAAATAAGAAAAACAAGTTTCTGCCTTACGGTCCGTTTGGATAGAACTTATTGCTAAAAACTGAAAACTGAAAATACTGTAGCAAAATAATTTTTAAATGTGTGAATAGTACTGCAGGACCCATTTTTAATAAAAAAATTTAAAAAAGTGTGTGAACAGTACACGCACAGTGCGCACTGCACTACTTGTCTCCTGCAGCAGAAACGAAAAAAAAAAAGAGAGAGGAGAAAACGCAAATGCACAAAACGCAGCCACAATCATCTGGATCCAAACGCATTCTTAGTTTAATGCTAGAAAGAAGTTTTGAAAGACTTTTAAAAATGTGCTAGGGTGCTGTGGTGAGTTTAGAAAAGATGAACTAAGGGTTATAAAGCATGGAGGCACTCTTTTTAACTAGGGTTTGGATTGGAGATATAAGGTGAGTATTTATATGTTAAAACTAGGGTTTTCGAGGCATTTCAAAGGTCTTTGGATGTTTCCAAGGGTCTAGGAGCCACCCCCATCAAATAATGGTGTTATAGGGGCCCAAAACTCAATTTATGAGGACTTGGAAACTAGCATGCATATGCATGCTTCCCGAAAACCCTAATTTTGACAATACTTTTAGTCCAACTTCAAACGGTCATACCTTGCTCAATATAAATTCCAATCATGCATAATATATGTTCATATTAAAGCCAAAAATGTCTAAATTCCAATGAAATAAATTGTATGCAAATATTATTTGAGGACTAAAGTTGTGGTCAAAATAGTGAGTAAATGTCATTTTTCAACATTGTTTTCAAAGCAATTTGAGTACTTTTAGTTGTGATTACTTCTAAATAATTGAGAACTCTTTAATTACTCTTGCTTAACATATGTCAAGCTCATCATTAGGGCCAAGAACCAATGGTTATTAATGGGTGCAAAACGAGGTACCTACATATGGTTCATTGTAACATAGACTATTGTACTACACTTTTATATAATAAAGATGTAGCTCTTAATAGTTTCCTTCGTGGATGTAAGCCGACAAAGCTGAACCATGTACTCATGTTCTTGTGTTCCTATTCTATGCTTACACTTCTACATGTACTCTAACAAAGTATACATATCAATACTAATATTTATCATGGTATCATAGCCAAACTTCATTCTTTGCATTAAGCAAATATCTCTACACAGCAAAGAAAATTTCCATATGCACAACACAGATCCACAATAGTACCCTTGCTTTCCTTCATATATGGACCCAATAACATCACACAACTCTCATGAAACCATTGTTGCTGCCTCGCCGCTGGGTCTCTAATCTCTCATGCAAGACATGCCTCTCCTTTTTAGCTCTGTACAAAATAGAGCCTTCCCTTGATGAAACCAACCACACAAATGTGCTTTATGGTCTTCTACGACCAAAAGCCAAGAACCCAGTCTCCATCGGCAATGGCATGCACTGCCACTCGCGGTCACTGGCTTTAGCAAACGTCCACGTGCCACTTCAAATTCTAGACTCCTAGATCGGCTTTTAGGCACACACGCCGCCATGTAGACCTTGTCATCCGCCGATCTACAAAACCCAAGAATTCAGCACTTATCCGTCTAGGCACGCACTCTTAGGCGTCGAAGATCCATCTGACTAGGTTTCTGCCATCACCTCTATGCATCAGTGGATAATGCATACGCCTACACGAGTCTAAAATCCTTGCTGATGTCACAATGATGTCACACATGCCACGCTAGTAGCCACATAAGCTTCGCCACATCAACCAAATTCCACACCATCCACCACATCACTAACACGCAAGCTTGCCACGTCAGCACCTTAACTGACCTAGACTGACCTGACTCGAATATCCTGGATTTGACCCCGTGGGCTTCACGTGATTGTTTGGAGTCTGGACCCATTGACTGACCATTGACTTTAAGTTTGAGTTTGAGAGAATGCGTTAAAAATATATTAGATATATTAATCCAATTTAATAGGCTCAAGCCCACACCTACTACATGCGTAAGGCAAGTCTCCTATAGAGTTTAGGATTTTAAGGTTTAGGGTTTAGGTTTTATTTGGAATTCAAGAGAGGATACTCACAAACGTAAGAAAGTTTCTCATTATTTATATTATTTAAGATTTGTGCTTATTTGTATCAAAATTTAAGTTAACTAAGTTCTATTGATTAAGCATTATCTTACCCACTCAAAACATTATAAAAATCTGTAGACACACTGTTTCTTCCTTTATCATTAAATTATGTTATCTCTTATCGTAGATAGTTTATTAGTGAGTATGATCTAACAAGCTATTAACAAAATAATGCAAGAGATTAAGAATAAGCACAAATAAAGAAAGAAAGATATTTGGATGTCAATTCAATTGTCACAGTGAATGGGAGTGCTGGTAGCCAGAAGAACACCCATATCAATTAAGAGCTAGCAAAGCCAAGAAAGCTCAAAAGTGGCATTAACAAGGGCATAGTATTCATTCTCGATACTAAAATGAGCGACAATGAACTGTTTATTCTTGTGCTAATATATAACCAATAACCAACCCTACAACAATACACGTGAAATCAAATATAGTTCAATAACAAAATCATTTTTAGCAAAGCTAATTAATAGAAGAACTATCATTTAGCCCCAAGAAAGGAATCGCAAAACCTGCTATTTTCTTAATCACGACATCCAGGGATGAACATGATGTATGAAGTTTCAAACATGTCTTATTTATGCGATTACATGAAAGCCAACTAATAGTTAAGATGATCTCTAAGTCTGATATGATCTAACATATAAGCAGTAATATCATAAGGGAGGTGCCTTGCAAGAAATAGTAACTAGTGATGGAGCAATGATTAGTTGAATCTCCAGCTCAATTTGCATCGAAGTAGGCATGTAGCTTAGGGAAGACTAAAAGGAAGATTGAAGATCGTGGAAGGGAGCGCCCTTGATGTATCTGAGAATACGGAGGATAGCAAAATAGTGAGTTCATCATATATAATATTTTGTTGTTAAAGATAATTAGTATTGGTCTCACCATACATGCTAGGCTCATATTAGCGTGTGTATGACTCCAAATTAAAAAATTATCTTACTTTACTATTTAATTTATTTTTACTACTATTTATAAGTTTTATTGCATTTTTTGATACCGTTCATAGGTCTTATTGTACTATTTTAGTTAATTTTTACTTTTATCTACAATACTTTCAACAACTTTTTTTTAATTTTAACAAAATAAGCAAATTTCTAACAAATCATTAGAACAAATTTTGATACAAATTATTTATAGTATCTTATTTTGTTTAATCTATCGGTAAAAAGACAATTGCCTTTAGAAATAAAATTTTAAAAATTATATATTTTAATAAATAAGTTGTTTTATTTTCATTTTTAAGTTATCCAAAATAGATGCTTGCACATTACCTAGCAAAATCATACATTTTAGAATAACGAAAAAAAGTTAATGAATGCCTATGAGCATTTGTTAGTAAATTATTTTAAGAAAATTTTTATAAAAAAATAAAATAAAAAATTAAATTTTAAGAGTTTTTTTAATTTTTTATAAAAATAATATAAATTTTTTTAAAAATTATTTATTAACAATTGTCTTAAGAACATTCGTTTATATGACCTGAGAATATTTGTCATTTTGCTTAATTAGTGTGGAATGTATCTTCCAGAAACTTTTCCTCAACTTGGATGAGGGTGTGAACTACATGCCAAACGTGATATTTCTGTTGGTGCAGCATAAATTATCTTCAACAACAAAGAAGGCTCAATCTCTCGCATCCTTAATGTTGCGGTGACTATTAGCCATGTTTTTAATTAGCTTTTGTTTAATAGTTTCAAGATGTAGAAATTGACAGAGAAATAGAGTGGGGAGTGGGGGTACCGGGCCCACCATAAAGTCGTGACATAGCCACTGGCTCTAATTAAGTGGTTTACTCTTGCCTAATTTGTCGAGAAGGTAGGCAAAGGCATGAATTTTATTTTCAAAATAAAAGCAAAAAAAGATAAAAAGAAAAAGGACAAAAGGAAATGGACTACCGGCGGCTTCTAATTAGAAATTCAAAAGAAATGGGATTATTTATTATTGAGGAAATTTGGACGGGAGTGTCAAAGATATTTGGAGGGGCATGGATTTGAAAGGAGCTAGAGGATTCGGTGGGACCCTCGGTTGGCGAACAAACAGATATGATCAATCTAAATATCATGTTATCATTAGCCCCAAAATCAAATTAATAAGGAACCCCAAAAATACTGACCCACCGTCCTATGGTCTATCAATTCGGCTTTGGACACAATCACTACCGACCTCTAGGTTTACAAGTTGTTAATTTATATAATTATAGATAATAAAAAAAAAAATTTAA
This sequence comes from Castanea mollissima, assembly GCA_014183005.1. Lineage (NCBI taxonomy): Eukaryota > Viridiplantae > Streptophyta > Magnoliopsida > Fagales > Fagaceae > Castanea > Castanea mollissima. The sequence goes on along the minus strand of JACAVU010000006.1, from coordinate 30,826,473 downwards.
GTTATTGGCAGTATAACATAAGTTATGAAATTGGATATATGATTCGTGTTTTTTTTTTTTTATACAAAATAAAATTCTACTATAATCTAATCTAAGTATATATGTATGTGGAACTCCCTCCTAGAGACTTGAACTCTAATCCTTATCCTCCAACACTCCATAAACACTTATACTTATAAAGTGACCATCGTACCAATGATGTACAGTAGTAATTCATCATGTTTTAAAAATTATTTGTACACTATATATCAACTAATACATTTGCCACCCCCAATCCCAATTTATTAAGGAATTTATTAAAGAAGAAGAAAAATAAACCATTTTGTTAAGGAATCGTAAATCTTTGTCGGGGGATTTAGGGACCATTTGGGCCTACACATGCCATCCATACCATTTATTCCCATTCAAAAATTTGCTCTAATTTTTTTTTTTTTTTGAGAAATAATTACAAATAAATTGGAAATTGGATATATGATTCGTGTTTCTTTTTTTTATACAAGATAAAATTCGACTATAGCCTAATCTAAGTGTATATGTGTGTGAAGTTCTCTCCTGGAGACTTGAACCCTAACCCTTGCCTTCTCACACCCCACAAGCACTTATACTTGTGGAGTGACCATCGCACCAATGATGTGCGGTAGTAATTCATCGTGTTTTTAAAATTATTAGTACACTATATATCAATTAATACATTCGCCACCCCCAATCCCAATTTATTAAGGAATTCATTAAAGAAGAAGAAAAATAAACCAATTTGTTAAGGAATCGTAAATCTTTGTTGGGGGATTTAGGGGCCATTTGGGCCTACACATGCCATCCAAAGCACTTTGTATATGGGAGATGTCAATTCAGCTACAAGGCGTTTGGCAAAATTTGCTCTAATTTTAGTATATTATTAATGTTAGAGATATAATAAAATATCATAACAATTTCACAACATTCTTAAATTAATATGATAAATTACCAATTAATACATGAGCCCACCATAATATCAAATAAAATTTATTCATATGCTAATTTTGGAATGTTTTGAATTTTTTATTGTGTTTATAGCATTACTTATAATTTATTAATAAGTTTTATTTTTTAACAAAATAACTAATAAATATAAGTTGTATCGTGATCAAAAGCACGTGAATTAGATAGAAAATTTGGAAACACTAGTTGCACTACCCTTTGCTACCAAATTCTCTGCGTTTTGAAGATCCGTGAGAATCAATTGGTGTAGTGCATGAGCTCGTGAACAAACTTAACAAGATGTACAACGGCACAAACAAAACATTTTAGAGCATTTAATTGACAATAAATTTGGGGATATTTACAATTGTTGGAGAGGAAGTGTTGAGATTATTGTATAAAAAAAATCATATTGACAGTGGGTCAATGTAAAATTTATATTCTAACTATAACTTACCACTTTGAAAAATTGTGAAAATTATTCGTGTCTCTAATTTTACTCTTCCGCTAATGTAATTTTATCCAAAAATCTTAGGGCAAGCGAAAATTTGACCACAAACACATCTTTTAATATAAAATAGCTTAATCGTAAAGATTTAATTGTCATGACTTTGTTGTGGGTGTAAATCTCTAAGACTAAGTAAAGATGTGCACATAATTATCTCTCTATCTCTCTCTTATTTTTTTCCACATATTTTATGAGGAATTAAATTCTATAAGAATGGGGTGTAAAATCTATGTCTAATAAGTGATTGTCACATCAACATTTTATTTAAAATTTAATACATCCTACCATACCTAATAACATCTCAATAGATTTTCAATTTGGTTGGATTTATATATGGGTATTAGAATTGATTGAGTATAGTTGTGTTTATTCTTAAATATATGATAAGATGATGTGACATGTTGAGATTGGAGGGATAAAACATGGATTTTACATCACGTCCTTATAGAATGTAATCTCGTTTTATAATATGTTATCAAAGCAATGTTTCATCTTGTTGTAATACTCTCAATAGATTTAGGGAGTCACATGTCTTGTGTATGGAACACTTAAAGATGAGAGGAGAAAAGCTATGCTACTGAAAAAGACAACTTCCTTTATTTGGTTGGCATGAGACAAAAGGAGGGGGGGGGGGGGGTGCTAAGGATATGTTTGGTTTAAAAAAATAAAAGAAATATATATATAGATATATATATATATATATATATATATATATATATAGAGAGAGAGAGAGAGAGAGAGAGAGAGAGAGAGAGGGGGCGCTAAGGATATGTTTGGTTTAAAAAAATAAAAGATATATATATATATATATAGAGAGAGAGAGAGAGAGAGAGAGAGAGAGAGAGAGAGAAATGAATCATTTTCCTTTGTTCAATTAGAAAGAAAGAGAGGAGAGAAAGGAAATGTGGAGATAAATGCTTTCTATAGAACCTACCAATTTTTATTTTTTTAACTTTCCATCCATATCCATAAAATTATTCATATACCCTTGGAAAAGTTTGAATTTTTTGTGAAATTCCTTTTATATCCTAGTAATTAATTATTCATTAGGTAAACTACATATTTAGTCCCTAGCCTTTACACCATATTTCAATTTGGTCCTTAACCTTTCAATTGTGTTAATTTAGTCATTAACCTTTTAATGTCGTGTCAATTTAGTCTTTGTTATTATATATTAGATGAAGATTGTTTACATAGCAAATAGCCAAAATAAAATTTTAGTTTATTATCACATCAACAAAAGCTAATTTTTTATTTTGGTCATTAGACACGTCATTAATTTTCATCCAAAAGATAACTGTAAGAATTAAATTGACACGGTAAAGAAAGATTAGTGACCAAATTGACACAATTAAAAGGTTAGGGATCAAATTAAAATATGGTGTATAAGATAGCGACTAAATACGTAATTTACCCTTATTCATTTATAATTTACAAGGATCATATAGTCATTTACCTTTTTCCACTACATCTAAACACACCTAAAGAATTATAGTTGGCGGTTTGAAATAAATGTCCTACGAATTTTTACCCATAAACTTTCACACTCTTTATTTTATCGGTGCATTAAAGTAAAAACATATATATTTTCCTTCCATTCTATTTATCTTCCGCTCCTCTGGCTACAATTAAACAAGGATTTTTTTTTTTTTTTTGGGGGGGAGGGGGGTGTGGGGGAAGAGAGAGTGAAAATGAAGAAGGAAAGAAAAAATAAATGAGAGAATGGCAGTGAAAGGACCATAGGTATGGAAGTTAAATTGTGATAGTTACTCACAGTTTACTAACATTTCCACATTATACGTATTTTTAAAATTTTCATTGATTATTTTATCTATTATCTTCTATTAAGTAATTTTCTCTGGGTTATTTTTATTACTGAGGAGATGATACCAAATAAACGAAATATCATTTCTTATGGTAGAGATACACAGTATTGTTATTTGTTATACAATGTGTTCATCAACTATCCATTGAACTTTACAAGGTAGACCCCATAGGAAAAAAGATAAAGAAAAAGAAAAAAAATCTAATTCTAGATAAGATATGAAACCGTGAATCCAAAGAGTAAATTTCGCAAACCTATTGTCTTCCTAAAGAGTGGCAAGAGGAAGGTGTCTTCACAGACAGTCCAAAATCCGGTGAGGAAGTTGGAAATGTCCCCATCCTCAAAGAAAAAAAAAACACACACACAGTTCTAATAAATACCGCAATTTTTTCTGCAACTTTAACATGCTTTTTTTTATTTTTATTTTATAAAGTTTTAACTTATTATCTGATCAAGACATAATCGATTTTTAATATATATGAGGATTGAATTTTAGATCTTTTATTTAATTTTTAAAAATTTTATCAGTTGAGTTAATTAAAATTCATCGCCTTTACCGTTAATCACATTATGATTATAACAAAAGTTGTGTTAGCATATTTTTCACATAAAAACACAGACGTTGAAAAAGAAATTGCAGTGTGATCTCACAAAAGTGGTGATGGTAGTGGGTGTGAGACCCACAACAGCGTTTTCTTTGCCGCCATCGACTTTTAGTGATCCAAAGTTGATGATGAGAACGTCCGAACTAGAAAAAAAAATATCCATTAATTTTCCTCTTATTTAAATGCAAATATCCGAGTGAGCTTTGTCATTTGTCTAAAACTTGGAAACCAAGCAACTATTTACAGAGACGTGCCGGATTTGTAACCCCAAAAATAAAGTAAACAAAATTAATTAGGATTAGGACAGGGATAGCCATTCCCTTTCAGTATTACAAGTTATAACAATTTCATATAATATATTCGCCTTGACTTCAATAGCTTATATTCATTTATAGTTTTATATATACGCTAATATTTAATTTGAAAGGTTCTTGTAAAGTATAAACTCTAGCTAGCTAGTGTTGCTTTGGCGAGGAAAGTAAGTCTTTAATTAATATACGTATGTGTGTACTAGTGTAGTTACATATAAAAGATCCACAAGGTGACCATAGAAGAACTAAAAGGATGGGTACCCAACTGGTACACAATTTTTCAGTAAAAAAAAATGGTGGATCACAATTCATCATTAAATAATTATATTACAAATTATAATTAATGAAACCCTTTAAGAAATCCTAGGGTTGTGACTCATTATACCCTCTAGTCCTTTGCCACTGAATATATAATTGATTGTGCAAATCCAATCAAACCTATTATTTATGTTCCAATTACGGGGAAAGAAAAGAAGGAAGGAAAGAAGTTTCTTCGAAAGGGAATGTTTATAAAAACAAATTTGACTTTTCTTTAGCTAACTTTTTTTATTCAATTAAACAAATCAAATCCTCTTGCTTCAATGTAATGAATATGTATTGCGTACTTGACCAAACAAAGACCACACTAAAAGACTTGGAAATGGGGTACGTGTGAACCAAAAACGAAGGAAGAAAAATATTTTCCTTCCAAAGGATCAGAATAAAGCCAAAGGTGGGTGAAAGCTGTTGTAAAGTGCATAGCAACAAGTGAAGGGCATGGTTTGACCTAGACTTACTTAGGAGAAGAAGTCCATTGATTAAGGTTAATAGCAACCCTTCCCAAAAGTGCAAAACTATTTGTTAATTGAAATAATCAAAAGAGTAAACAAGCTCCCCTACCATTGTCTTGGTGTGGTACTTATAATTCAATGAGAAAGGTTTTGCTACATTTTTGTTTGTAACAATTGTTGTATAATAACTTATATAACAACAAACAAAGAAGAGTGACAAGTGTCTAAAGGTTCACCTGATTAAGTAGACGTTTGGATTCAGATTATATTGTTGCGTTCACGTTTTGTTTTTTTTTGTTTTTTTTTGGTTTCTATGGCAGCGGGGGACACATGCGCAGTGCTGTTCGCATACTGTGCGAACAGTGCGCGCACTGTTTATGTATTTTTTCATCAATTTTTTATTAAAAATAGGTCCCACATCACTATTCACAAATTTAAAAATTATTTTGTTACAGTATTTTCAATTTTCAGTAATAAGTTCTATCCAAACGGACCCTATATACATTACACATAACAAATGTTACTTTCTACTGGCTGCCCCCATAAACCAATTATGCAGCAAAAAACCTTTCCCTAATTCAAAATCTTAAACCCTGAAAGACCCTGTGGAGACTTGAAAAGTCTTGGTCAAATGTTTCATGCGACAATGTCGTTATCAATGATAATTCTGAATTGAAGTGATCAAGAACATGTGGTTGAAATTTTTTCTTGACCCCACAAATTGTCTAGTTGGGAATATCAAATATGGGGTGTTGGAGCTGTGGGGACTGAATCTGCCCCTTAACTTTCACACAATAAGCGTTATCAAAGCCATGAACTTCAGCCAAAGGAGCTAAGCAGACCCTGACCATTTCCTTCCAGGTGCACGATACAAAATCATTCACTTGTCACTGCCAAGATAAACACTCAGCAGATAATCATGAAATATCAATATTAATTGCTTTTAGATAGTTTTATTTCCATTTTTGACTTTTATGAAAATTGAATGTTTCAATTGTCCACGCAATGAATATACATCGTCACTAATTCCCTCAATGATTTAGGATGGATTATGCTACTAAAGTAGTAATAGTAAAAAAAAAAATTCCCCTTCTCCTATTTTTTGCTTTGTGATAACATGGCATGTTTGAGATTGATAATTGAAGTCAAGAATTTTATAATTTAATTGACACCTCTTAAGGCCTAACTTCTATTGATTTCAATAGGAAAATAATGTTCAAGACCTCTCGCTCTCATGGTAAGTATCAAATTTAAAAAATAAAAAATAGAGTGTAAGCAATGGTGGAACTAGAATTTTAAGAGTGAGGGGCCAAAGAAGTACCAAACACAAAATTTATCCAATATACGAGTGTTTCATGAAAATTGTGTGAAAATTTTGGGGGGAGAGGGGTTCATATATTTTTGAAAATTTTAACTAAATTTATGGGTAATTTTTTAATTATTGAAAAGTTTGGGGGTATGCCCTCATGACAAATATTTCTACCCCTGAGTGTAAGGTTCAAAACTCAGAATGAATGAGGAAAGAATTTGCTTCTCAATGGGGCAAATAAACTTTTATTTCATAAACAATACATCGTTTTAACATGTAGTGTTGGTTATTATTATAAATGAAATAAATGAAACATGTAATTTTGTGAACAGTATGGTAACTCGTTTATTCTATCCACAAAAAAACATTGCTTTTGAATGATAAATAGATTATTGAAAATGACTTGATTAATTTTGAGAGCAAAATGGTAACTCATTTACTCTAAACTCATAAATATTGTTTTATTGAAAATGAGTCATCTGACGTGACGGTTTTTCAAAACATCCAAATATGTAGAAAATCCAAAAAAAAATCCAAAATCTCTTTCAGCACAAACTTGCTTTCTGAGATGCCTAACTAATCTAAAAGAATCAAGAAAAGTCAAAAGGTAAAATTATTAGAGAGAAAAGGTAAGAAAAATGATGGATGAGGGTGCTATCATACAATGATATGATCAAAGCTTAAAAAGGAAATATCACAGCCCATCAAGTACACAAATATAAAAACAGAGTTTCAAAGTTACTTTATAAATGAAATAAAACCAGATAACGACCACTAAAACCCAATGGGCTTTTGTTTATCTTTCAGCAGAAAGTCCAATAAGCTGCCGAATCCAAAACTTGTATTGCATTGCTGGTTTATAAAAAATATGGGCCAAGGCCCGAATTAAAAATTAGTTGACGCATGACCTTACCCCCTTTCTTTAAAATTCTTTTCTTTTAGTTAAAAAAAAAAAATTAAGACATTGTTGGTTTAATTATTTGTTATGAGCTTTACATTCCACAACTCAAACTCAATTGACAAATATAATGCGCATTATTATTATTTGTTTTTGAAAAATTATCAAATTTTTAACACTTTTTAGATTACGTCATTCAAATATTATATATGTTTAATGTCATTTAAATATAATTGAAGCATTTATCTAGTTTCATGCAAATGAATTGAAATATGAATGGTTAAGGCATTCTCTTGCTTGAATAACACCATATGTAAAGATTTTTAGATATTAAATAACAAAATATATACGAAGATAGTCTAGTTATAGTATAGTTAAAAACATATATTTTAAATTGTAAACATGTATGAAAAAATATTCATGAGTGTGAAAAGAATAAAGCCGTAGTATATTGATGAAATTTGGCATAAATTATGGATGTTTAGGACTATGTTTTTACAATCCATGACCAAAATAAATTATTTTTCAAAATAAAAGATGATATTTAGAGTACGTGTTACTTAATAATAGCATGATATTCATGAAAATGACTGTGTAAATAAGTAAACAATCAAACGTTGATGTATATTCTCAAATTGAAATAGCAAAGTACTAACCATAGTTGATATTAGATTATGAAATTAGTTTTCAAGATTGTAAGTATATGTTTAGTAACTGTTTTTTCCCTTTATTTTTTGTTTTTAAAAATAATTTTTTATTTTTGAAACTAAAAAACTTGTTTAGAAACCTAAAATGGACAGAAAACAAAAACTGTTCTCAAAACTCAATTTGTGAAGGAAACTGAAAACATATAAACTGTTGTTTTCAGTTTCTAATTTTCAAAATAAAAATACGCATTTAATTTAATGAGTTAACATTAGAATTCAAATCCTAGCAACAATATATTTTAGTATTTTTTTTATATAAAAAAACTATTTTTTTTTTTAATTTTAACTAATCAAACATGTTTTTGATCTCAAGTATCCGTGTGGATACAGATTAATTTTTCTGCGTTTAGCGTTTCCACTTTTTTTTTTTTTGCTGCAGCCGTTAGGGACAAGTTTACTGGTCATGCTACTATGCATAAATAGTAGCCGTATATGTTGGACTTTTCAACTCTTTTCAGCCCCTTTTCACCTTTTTTTTTTTTTTTGAATTTCAGCTTTTACCCGACAAATTCCACTATAGATTACTATTCAGCTGTTCACGAGACCTGTAGGGTTATGGATTTTGGGATTTGACTGAGAGCATGTGGTTTTGGCCGAGAAGCATGGGTGGTCAAAGTCTGAGGAATACTATCTCCTCAGATAAAGCTAAACGCAAATCTGGTATAGATCCTAATGATCAAGGATGACCTTCTAGGAAGTTCTAATGATAGCAACGAGCATCATGAACGTACAAGAAGGATAAGTAGGGATGACAATTTAGATCCGCCCCGCGGATACCCAGCCCGGCCCGACCCTAATGGGCTAGATTTTACTCGGCCCGATAAAAAATAGGGTCGGGTACGGGTTTTTAAAAAAAAACCCGAAACGGGTTCGGGTTTTATAAAAAAAAAAACCGAAACTCGTCCCGGATAAAAACTCGGTTATGTTAAATTACTAAACCCCCCTTTATTTATATATATATATATATCATATATCATTGAGCATTTAAGATTTGTAACCCTAACTCCCTAAATGACTTGAATGAGCTTGAATCTAGGAAAAAAATTTAATGGGCTTCAATTTTTTTTTTGTTGGGCTAGATTTGGGCTCAAGAAGATAAACGGGGCATGTGGGGCCCGTGGGGCCCCATGGGGCGGGTATGGGCCCCAGAAAAAAAAACCCAATTAATAATTGAGTCGGGTCCGGGTTCCGAGTTTTGGCCCACGGGTCTGGCCCGAGTGTGCAAAAACTCGGCCCGAACCCAACCCGTTGCCATTCTTAAGGAAAAGTACTCAAAAATATCTAAGGGAAAGCAGTTACCACCGCATTAATGAGGAAGTGACTTCTGAACAGTATTATGACAGCCTTATAGTCACCTCAGAAGACTTTTAAAGGAGGTTGATTGGATAAGTATCAACATAAACCATCAATTGTCTACATGTAGTCCACGTGTAGGGCAAGGATGAAGGGAGAGATGTAATATAAATAAAGGGTAGAGATCCCAAAGAAGAGAGGAGATGGAAAAAGGAGAAGAGAAAGCACTGTAGCAATCTCAACAACTCCTGTAACTATTGTTATCCAATATATACTAAAATAAAGCTCCTTGGACTGTGCCAATGACAATCTTTCTTGCACAAATCGGGTACAATTCTTGTTGGCTCATCATCCAAAATCATATTAACTGTTATCCATGCACTAAAACCTAGCTCTTTGATCTACTCTCTAAAAATTTATTGTACTGGGTTCACTGGGCCAAGATCTTAGCATTTCTGGGCTTGGTCTAAAAATTGTGTCCCTACAAGACCCACAAACACTTTATTCATAAAAAAAAATTAAAAATGGGTCCTACAATATTATTTACACATTTAAAAATTCTTTTATTACAATGTTTTCAGTTTTCAGTTTTTAGCAATAAGTTCTATCCAAATGGACTTAATCAATACAAGAAAATTATTTTTTCTTTTTATTCCCAAAAGCAAGTTTTTGAAAATAGAAAACAAAAACTGTTACCAAACATGACCTAAATTTCTTTTGTACTTTTATTATTTTTCAAATTAGCTATCCAATAGGGAATTTGTAATTTTGTATTACGTTTTGAAATGTTGATATTGTGTAGAAATGACAGTTGTCTATTTGTTTTAATTAGATGTTCAAAGGGTAGACTAGACTTTTTTGTACTATTTTATTTTGGTTAGAAATGCTGTAATTTTGTATAATTATTGAACAAGTATTAATTTGTTGAGCTGAGTTCATTCTTGATATAAGTGGTGAATTAAAAGTAATGCATTTTACACTAAATAATTTGTTGCATGACTTACCAAATGGCAAATGCATTTTTTTTAAAGGAGTTAATGTGAAAAAATACAAGTCGAGTCAACCCATTTCTAACCCGTTTAAAATGACATGTTTCAACTTGAACTCATTTTCGTCCTGAATCCGATTGCCTCGATCCAAACCGCTTATTTTGCAACGTATAACTTTCACAACAAATCGTAGGTGGGGAATTCTCATTACTTATTGGTTTTAATTTGAATTTAAAACTTAAATTATTTTTTAATCTACCTGTAACAACCAATAACAACTTACAACTTAAAATATGTTATAAAAATGTTATGGATATAGTATTTATCCAATCTCTTTCACCGCAGCCTTGCTTTCCGAGATGTCTAACTAATCTACGAAGTATGAAGAAAAATCAAAAGGTAAAATTATTAGACAGAAAAGGTGAAAAAAATAAAAATAAAAATAAGGATGGACGAGGGCGGAATCATACAATGACACGATCAAAGCTCAAAAAGGAAATCATCAGAGTTTCAAAGTTACTTTATAAATAAATGAAAAAGAAATCAGTTAAGGTCCACTACCAATAGGCTTATGTTTAGCTCTCATAGAAAGCCCAATAAACTGCTGAATCCAAAACTTGTATTGCTCGGCTGGTTTTTAGAAATATGGGCCAAGGCCCAAATGTAAATTATTCTTGAACGGCCCAGAGGCCTTAAAAGAAAGGTGGATACTAGCTATAAATACCAGAGCCTACGCCTGAGCCCGAGGGCACCAAACAGAGATTAAAGAATCAAACCATTTGCACAACGCAACGCAACGCAACACGCCCACGGAGCAAAACCCAGTTTGTTTTCTTTCTCTTGTAAGAGACTCTCTCTCTCTCTCAAGCTCTCTGATTTTGTATTTATTTATTTTTTTTAATTTTTATAAATTATGATTTATAGGGTTTCTTCTTTTGGATGGTGATGAATATGTGAATTTCTAGGGTTTTTGTTTTTGTTTTTTAATTATAAATTTTAATATCTAGCTTTCTATTAGGGTTTTAGACGAGATAAACATTTCAGTTCGATCTTTTTTGGATTGTAAATCCTAACCTCAGAAAACACAAAGAAACATACACACACAAAAGAATTATGGATACAATGTTATATTTCAACTGGCTTTTAATAATAGAGATTTATCATAGGGGATGAGTTCGTTTGTCTTCTGTATTGTGCTGCTGTTGTGATTGAAATAACTTTTTTTTTTTTTTTTTGTGGGTCTAATTTTAGTGATTTGGTTATACTTGCTCTATAGCAATCATGGCGGACGACGATATTCCCAATGATGTGAAGGACGAGGTGGCAGATGTAAGTTTATACTTTCTTTTTTTCACTCCGTTTTACGAATACATCAATGCCCATTTAAGTGGGTGTCTATAGCTTCTGGTTCCTCGTTTACATGGTGTAGGAGTTTGACTATTGGTTAAACAAACTGTCGAAGGTGATGTGAAAGTAGGGTTTGGTTAGTGAAACTTATAGGATCTTGAACTGAATGATTATGTCAATTCTGAGACTTTTGAGTGTTTGGCGAAGGTCTAGAGTTGTAAATATTCTCATGTCTGAAAGGTCTACTTAAGGCTATTTGTACAAACCTCATAAAGCAGCCTCTTGAGGCATTTATTTATGTTGAAACATGGCTGCAGATTGCCCCATTTGATCCCACTAAAAAGAAGAAGAAGAAGAAGGTTGTAATCCAGGACTCTGCTGATGATTCTGTGGACAGTTTAGCTGAGAAGACTGAAAACTTGTCAGGTATCTGAATTGAATGAATTTTAATTATCTGATGTTGTTCTTCGTTTAATTTTATGTTAGAATGCCATTACATGCATTAGATAGCTAGAGGCTTGATATTTTCCTCATCTGTAGTTTCTGATGGGCTGGAAAGTACGTTCTCTGGTTTGAAAAAGAAGAAGAAGAAGCCAGTAAGTAGTCTTGGTACCTACAATGAACAAACATGTGTGTGTATTTATATGTCGGCAGCAGTAATAAAATTTTATGGTTGGTGTGATTGTAGGTTGAAGCCAGTTCCTTAAATGATGAGAGTGGGGATGCTGCGGAAGATTTGGATGGTAATTTGATGCATGTATAGTCTTTGAATTATGTTTTGAAATTGTTTTCACACTGGAAATCTTATGTTTTCCTTTTAGATCACATTGGTGAGGATGAAGAAGGACAAGGAATATCACTACAACCACGTTATCCTTGGGAAGAAAGTGACCGTGATTATGATTATGAGGAGGTATATTATTTACTTATGTTTTGCCTGAACTCCCTTTTAAAGTTCAAATTATCCTTAGTTGTGTCATAGGTTTCATATACAATGCATTTTTCATTTATTTTATTTCTTACTTGTTTTTTCTATTTGTTAACTCTGTAGATGCCTTGATGACTTAGGATACTGTGTGCCCATCAGACTATCTTGAATCATTGGTAGTTCTAGAATTTTGTACTTGGACTTATGCCAACATGCTTATGATACCTTTTGTTAGGTAGAGAGCAGGGTGTAAGGATCTTTGTATCTTCTTAGTCTTGTTTATGGCAGGCTTGATCTTTCTCCCAAACCTATTTCCTCCTTCCTTATCTACTTCCTTTTTTCACATATCTTCAACAAAACAAAATTAGCGCCTCCCCTCTATTTCTCCTCCCTGGATCAAAGTGGTGAAAACAACCCAAACTCTTTTTAACTTTGCCTCTCTGCTTTCATTATCCTGGGTCTCAGCTACTGCCATTATCAAGTGCCCTCCTACTTTTTGCATAATTTTCTCTCTATTTCCTCCTTGAGTGAGTTTGTTTGTCAAGGCAAAGTTCTGACTGTGCTCCAAATGACCTCCACACCAATATTTGCTGAATAATTTCTTTTTATTGACTATCTATCTCTCTTGCTTACTGCCTCTTCATTTAAGTGGAAATTTAGCATTGCTGAGTGACAGTGCTCAAAGGATCTGTGATTTTGGGCACAATTGACGAAAATGATTTTAGGGTTTTTTTTGAAGCTTTTTGGGCTTGGTGGCTTTAATGGGTGGCCAGTTATGGGTTTAATTGTTAATTTGTGGGTGGGGTGATGAATTTGGGAATCGATTTTTCTGTTTGGGGTTGCTGGATTGTGTGACCGCTGGATGGTTGGAGCAACATTTAAAAATGACTGAAAAGTTCTCCATGTTTGGAGAATCACTGTAGCAATGACAATTTTGTCTATCAGGATAGCTAATCAGCTAGAGCAGCATTTTTAGGCTAAGCTCTGCAAAATTTGAGAAAAAGGGGCTTTGCCTCATCTATTGGAGATGCCCTAAGTTCGATATCATAACCTTTATCATATTAGGTTATTCCCCCTTGGATTAATTATTAAAAAAAAAAAACGTTTATTCCCCCTTGAATTGTTCTACTCTCGCATCATCGCAACACCAACAGTTTTCAGTCTTGATTGTAATTTTTTCAATGAAACAGGTGTTTACATTTTATTGAATCTATGGTTGTCGTGACCTTAGACGTAGGATAGATCTAGCTTTTGAGTCCAATATTGTAACCTTTACCATATTAGTCATCTGATAATGAGAGGGTATGTTTAGCAGGATGTGTGTGAATCATTGATCTCAGGTCCTTGGTAATGGGTTGTTACATTGAGTTTGTAGAGGTGTCATCTCTTTTCTTCCTTGGTTTTCGGTTAATTATCACATTTTTATATTTTATCCAGTCTCCCCACTAGGCTTGTGGATGTTATCAGTGGTACATATTATCGTGCACTGTTAGTAGTGATTTTTTTCCTCCAATATCGTGTGCAGCTTCTTGGCAGGGTGTTTAACATTCTTCGAGAGAATAATCCAGAGCTGGCAGGAGATAGGCGTAGGACTGTTATGAGGCCTCCACAAGTTCTTCGGGAGGGCACAAAGAAAACTGTCTTTGTGAATTTCATGGACCTTTGCAAGACGTATGTATTTCTTTTGCTCTCTCTAATTTTTTTCCCTTTCCTATGTTGTGAATTCTTAATTATTTGCAGTAATGACAATCCTTGTCACTCTTCATTATTGTTTGTCTGTATGCTTGGTACACAATATTAAGCATAAAATGAATCATATTGTGAATTGTATGATATGTATTGAATGATTTATATTTATATTTATAAAAAATGATATGTATTAAACGATTTACAACAAGTTCTGAATCGTTAGGGTGTATTTAAGATGCTCATGAATCATACGATTTACTAGGGTGTATTGTGTGATTTTTCTTGAATTGGTGAATTGTTATGTACAGTAATACCTGAGTTTTTGCTTATCTAGACTAAAAAAATATATCTTCTTTATTGGATGATTTTTTATAATGTATTGTTGCTTTCAGTCTTTTAGAGAGACTATAGTATTTTTGATATGGCAATGAGAAAAAATATTACTTTCATTGTATAAAATGTGCTGGCACTTTGGAGTTAATCCATTTGAATGTGAAGTGTGAATTATTTATTTGTTATTACTTGATATCGTATGATAATTTACTAAATTTTGGATTCTGCAAATATATTTTTATTTGGCTCATTTTTTTTTTTTTAAATATTATTGCATAAGTGGTATTAAAATACACCATTAGCTGATTATTTTTCAAGTTTGTAATAAATGTCTTTTATATGTATATATTTATATGTTTTTTAAAATTTTTCATTGAATGTTCATGTATCTCACCACAAACAATATGATATGCTATGCAACAAAATCCAAGTTGTAGTTCTACAACTTTGGGGTCAGCTATGGATCTTTAACAAACTAATCATGGTTGGCAACATGTATTCTTTTTCATCATTCTGTCGTATCCAAAATCATACTCTCTATAACCTCCTCAATTCACATTTCCTTTTTTTTTTTGCTGTTTCTACTAGTGTTATTTTAGGTCATCTTTTATGTTTTTTCAATTGATCAAACTTGAGTCAACTCACTCTTCCTCACTAGTTCATTAATTGTTCTCCTTTGCACGTGACCAAACAATGTCAAGCTACTCTCCCTCAATAAAGGACCAGTCTTTTCTTTAAGTGAATCTTCGTTTCAAATCCCATCTTTTCTTGTATTTTCACTTATATATTTTAATGTTTTCAATCTACACTCATTTTATAAACATGTTTCTTAATAGCCCAACATTTAGTACCATAGAACATGGTTAGTCTTATAAGTTATAATAGTCTTGTAAAATTTCTCTTATAAGTTATAACAGTTTTCTACAATAATACCAACAATAAAACAATAAAAGGTATTCTATGATCACATAATACTCCTAATGGTTTTTCATTTCATCCACCATGCTCTTATCATATGATTTATATTCTTTTCAATCTCTATATCCTTATAAATTATTGACTCAAGATATCGAAAGCAATCATTCTTTTGTATCTCGACTATCAAGTCTTACAACCCTTCATCTGTGTTTCTATTTTACTGAACTTGCATTCGATGTACTTTTTATTAGTCCTATCTTTAATCAACTTAATATACTCATTGTAGTCAAAGGTGAGCTAGGCGCTCGCCTAGGCGCTTGGGCGAGGCGCCACTAAGGTGCCTTAAAGGCTCTAAGGCAATGCGCTTTTAGTGAGGCACTCGCCTTTAGATACTAGGCGAGCAAGGTGACCGCCTTATGCCATGTAAAAGGGACTATGGCGAAAGCCTAAATTTTATTTATTTAATGTTATGAAAATTTTTTTTTATAGTAGTTTGTCATGAAACCATTATTTATTAATTTTAAAAGGCATGTTATAAAACCTATTGTTAGTTAATTTGATTTACAAAAATTTGTTGTAAAACTTATTGTAATATAAAAGCTTGTTGTAAAACCTATTGTCAGAATAACTAATAGAGCCTAAATCATGTTAATCCTATTTTGAAATAATTTGATTGACCTAATTTCTTCATGCAATATATTGGAAAACACTTCATTATAATATATATATATATATTTGATAGGTAAGAAAAAGTATATTAAAAAAAATGCTAGATATAATATTTTAATATAGTAGGTACATATGATTTAAGTTCTATATTTATAATAAATAATTAGGAATTTGATGCCTCGCTTTACTCGGGCTAATGCCTTTTTGTCGCCTCACTCCTCAGGCGATACAAGGCCTTGGCACCTTAAAGTCACCTTTCACCTATGACTACCCTGAATATACTTTTGTGGAACATTCTTTTCTAAAACTCACCACATAACCTCTCTGGTTCTGTATCATATGCTTTCTCCAGGTTAATAAAAACCATACAGAGATCTTTATGGGCTGCTCTATATTTTTCCATTATACATTTTTGTAAAAAAAACTACTTTCATGGTAGATACTATCGTTATAGGAAAAAAAATGATAAATTGATTGATATGGTTTGCATTTTAAAAACTATGCTGGTGCATTTGAAGATCAGGTTGTCATTGTAGTTGTATGTAGTTACTTTCACTGTGCCTGCATGCATAATACGTGTTCTCCACTTATATTGGTGGTATTTGGAGATTGTTTGTTATGAAATGTATACAACATTGTTCACTGACATCTTTCTGGTGCTAATAACTGCTTCACCTAGGTTTTGGGCTAGAGTTCTTCTAGTGACATGCTCTCTAGTAGTAGTGTTTCATAATACATTTTATTTTTTATTTTGATTTTTAACATTTTGCCTTTCCTCCTCTGGGAAAAAAAAGAATGCATCGGCAGCCAGACCATGTCATGGCTTTCTTGCTTGCTGAGCTGGGGACAAGTGGGTCACTTGATGGACAGCAAAGATTAGTCGTGAAGGGAAGATTGCACCTAAGAATTTTGAAGGAATCCTGCGCCGATACGTTAGTAAGTGTCTTGTTTATATTTTCTGTATAGAGAGTTCGTTGAAACTGGAAAGTGTTGCTGTTACTCTTTTATTAAGTTGGTATGCACATGGACTGCAATGAGTCTGTACTTTATGTATCTGCTTCTGGTGTTTCATATAACCAGCAATAAGAAAAAGAATACTTCTTCCTTCCCAGCTTGTCTTGGAAAAAGTTGAAGGAGCTGAATGTGTCAGGAGATAGTATCCTCTTAACTGCCAATACTTTGGTTCTTTAGGGAAGCACTTGAAGTCATTTGGTTGAACTGGCACTTCTAGAGTTCTAGTTTATGCTATTTCAACCAACATAGTTTTTCTATGCTAAGCAGCTGGTCTTCTTGTTAATCATTTTGTTTCAGTGTTTCTTGTGCTGCCTGTGGATTATTTAACTAGCCTTTTTGAATTCTTATTAATAGCTACTTCCTCTCTTTCAGATGAGTATGTTATTTGCCTTGGGTGCAAAAGTCCAGACACTATACTTTCAAAGGAGAACCGTCTCTTCTTTCTCCGATGCGAGAAGGTAACTTTTGTGTACATTGTCAGATTATCTTATACACAATTGACCTTGGGCCATGCTGGATAGTATATAAGGCCTCCCTGAGGGAAAGTTTGATCTGGCATTAGTTACCATTGAATTTCATGGAAATTAAATGCTTCTGATATTGTGATTTTGTGTGTGTGTTTTATTGGGTTTTGTTAGTTTTAGTAATTGATCAACTGGATCACCATATTCATATGATCTAGTGTTACAAAAACTGGGTGCAACTTTCTGGATGTTTATATTTGCTTGTTCTCCATATTTATTTGATCTGATGTTATTCTGGAAGTGACTGTTGGTGCTTTTTATTGCATCCACTGTTGGTGATAGTGTGTTAAGACTTAGAGTTAAGACTGTTATCTTCATCAAATATTGTCTTTGTTGGTTGCCCCCATCACACCTAAAAAAAAAAAAAAACTCTCTTCCTTGACACTCTGAATTTTAACAACTTAATTATTCCTATTCTTTTGATCTTTATTTTTGCAGTGTGGTTCTGGACGATCAGTTGCTCCAATTAAAGCTGGTTTTGTTGCTCGTGTTGGCCGTAGGAACGCAGGGACATGATCTGCCCTTGTCCTTTCTCAAGTTCAAGCCTCATGGTTGATCGGCCCGTGAAGTTTAGACTGTTTTTGATTCTATTTACTATTCAACCCTTTATTTTGTGTAGAAGTCAATACCTATATCTTTTTGTATGGGAATTTGGATGAGGAGATGAGTTCTTTTACTGCTTGATCATATCCTATCAATTGTTTCTTAACGTAAAGTTTCAATTGATTGCTTGAATTCGAGGATATAATGTCCTTTTAAGGCATTGAAAGGAATAGTGTTCCTTTCAAATGATAGAGGTTCATGCCAATATTCTGACTGTTGGTCAGCTTTTAAGTGATTGTCTGAAACTGTTTATTTTGTTAGTTATGATCCTTTATATTTTGGCATGAAATCATCTGTGGTGGTTGAGTACTTGCGTCTTTGGTTAGTGTAATGTTTTTTTTTTTTTTTTTTTTAAGGACATAGAAATGCTTATTAGTACGCACAAATATGAAAGTAATATATAAAGTTTTTTAAATAGATTTATAATATATTACATAACCAGAGTATCACTACAAAATGGTCTAGTCTTTGTAGTAGTAGTCTGGGGTCATATGCCCTATTATGTTTGACATTATGGGAGGAAGTTGAGCTTTAGCCATATCGATTTAGTCATAAAGCTTTGACCGGAGAGTTTTGTGGTAAAAATCACTTTTATAGCATTTGGTAAATCGCATTTAAGTGTTTAAAATGTCTATTTGGCATCAGCTTTTAGCTTTAGTTTTTATGTATAGCTTTTTAAAGCATGACTTTCTCACTTTTTTCCCCCACTTTTTAAAGGCACAAGTATACTTTACTTCAAAAAAATACTTTACTACAGCTTTAGCAAAAAGGATTGTTTGCAAAAAGCTAACAGTATTTTCATTAACACTCTCAAATGCTATAAATGCTAAATTTTAGCATCAAAAGATCAAAAAGAATACTCGATCAAAGCTCTTAAATCCTATTAATTTTGCAATCCAGCTACAGTGGACTGCTATCTCTAGTAGTCAACTGTAGTAAGATTGTAAATAAAAAAAAAAAAAAAATGTTTAATAAAACATATTTCACTTTTTCTCTCACACGCATTCCCTATCTCTCTTTTTTTTTTTTTTTTTTTTTCCAAAAAAAAAATTGTTTAATAAAACATATTTCACTTTTTCTCTCACACGCATTCCCTATCTCTCTTTTTTTTTTTTTTCAACCCAAGCCGCCAAACCCATCTTTGTTCTCTATTCTTTGTCCTCTCTTCATGGATCGAAGGAGTCGTGGGTCAGAGTGTGGGTTTTTGGTTTGGAGCGTGGATCGAAGGAGTTGTGAGTGTGGATTGAAGGGTGGATCGAAACGTGTGTTGGAGCGTGGATTGAAAGAGTTGTGGTTCGATTTGGTTGATTTGGTTTGTGGGGGGTTTTTTTGGCTATGGGTTGTGGTTTGATTTGGCCGTGGTTTGTGAATTTTTTTCCTTTTTTTGGTTTGATTGCTGTTGATTTTTTTTTGTTTTGGTCTGACAATAGATGGGTTTTTTTCCTTTTTTTTCTTACTGTGGTTGGTGGTGTTTTGTTCCGATTACTGTTATTTTTTTTGGGTTCGACGATGGATGTGGTGGCCGGCAGTGTTGAGAATAATTGGGCTGAGAAAGAGAGAGACAGAGGAGAGAGAGACAAGAAAAATAAAAAATAATAAAGAGAATATTTATATGGAGTGTTAAAAAAAGAAGAAGCTTTGATGGAAGGGATATTGTAAAGTGATGTGTTATATATTATAAAATTAGTTTTTGAGATGGTAAATGCTAAATTTTTTAGAAGTGTTGGGAATGCTCTAAATAAGCTATTCTCAATTTGACACATGTTGGTAATCAAATTGATATAGAGAGAGATATGACATTGGAGAACATAAAAGACGTTTTACTTTTTATGTATAACTTTTTTTAAAACCTCAATTTTTTTTTCCACTTTTTCAAGGTACAAGTATATTTTACTCCAAAAGTATTTTCTTGCAGTTTTAGCAATTTTTTTTTTTGCAAAAAATTAAATAAGTTGTTTCCAAACTAACACATGTTGGTAATCAAATTGATATAGAGAGAGATATGACATTGGAAAACATAAAAAGTGTTTTGCATTTAAATTTTTTTTGATATAAAAGTGCTACTAAAATTAATTATTGTATTATATAAATACAAATCTCCACATTCAGTAAATAGCTTATGTTTGACTATTTTTTATAATTCTCATCATTATTTTCTTGGTCTTGTTATATTTTATTTTATTGATAAGTTGGTTAATTTGTGTTCAATTATTGATTAGAATCCGTGCATTAAGGCCAATAGCCTTGTAGTTCAATGTCTAGAGTTCAACATTCACCTACCCACATTGTAACTATCAAATTAACTAAAAAATAACAAAAAAAAAAAAAAAGAATATGTGGAGTAAGAGATTGTTCATATATATACATATAGCAACAAAACCTGACATTAATGGGTTAAAAGAAGAGTAGCATTGAGACGTCGGACATTTATCTAATTTTCATTAGACAATAATGGTTGTTGCATGCTTGACAGTTGACGCTTCTTCATGATTATCAACCTCTATACTCTCAAAGGGGGAGTGAGTCCTCATCATCATATGGTTTTCAATTGTTTAAGATAATCTTCATTGCAATGTTTGACACATTTCTTCAAATTCCTCATGTTCTCTCAATAGTGCATGAATGATGAATATGGATGATTTAAGATGTCGTGGATGCCCCTTGGTTGGTTTCCATGACAAACCAAGGGGCAAGGGGTATGCATGACATACCACATCCATCAATTAATACTTACCTTAGGAAGATAGTAGTTTTTATTTTTATTTTTTATTAATGAATAAGAAAAATCTAATCAAGGGGGAAGAGATGTAAAAATACAAAATCCCAACAAAATAATGAACTGTAAGAGCTGCCTTGATAGAGTCAAAGAAGGGAGTCAAAAAATTATGTAGCTAATTAAGTATTTTGAAGAGCTTCATTAACAGACTAGGAATCACCTTCAAATACAACAATTTTTAGATAATATAGGAAAGTCAGTTTCAAAGCCAAGAGAGTAACATGAAATTTACTAATAAGGAGGTCAACTTGGGCATGAGAGAAGATTGTGCAAACTGCAAAGATGACATCTTTAAGGCCATTCTTGTAAAGTGCAAACCGCTGTTGTGAAGGCAAACTGAGGCGTTATAGTAATATCAAAATTAATTTTGAACCAACTTGACTGTAAAGGAATCCATTTCGAAACCAATGGAGACCCTAAGTGTAGACCAAAACAATAATGTTCTAGACAAGCGTTATTAATACATTAAAGCATCAACAGCTTTTTTAGGATTGGGTGGTTTTAATGAACTACATTCTAGTGCTGATAAGCAGGAGGGGGGGGGGGGGGGGGGGGGGTGGGTGTTTCTTTTGCATCATCCTCAAATAGTGGATTTGGTGGTCTAATGGAATCAAAAGGACTTATTTATATGGGCTTTGTGGGGAACCCCTTCACCTGGAAAAATAAGAGGCCTACTACAGCTCACTTTAAGGGATCCTAAGGGGGTAATATTAGGGCTGTCCACGGGTCGAGTCAGCCCGGGTTTGGGCCCAATCCTATTGGGTCGGGTCACTAAAATATTGACCCGCACTCAACCGAAATACGGATTGGACTTGCTGGGTTGAATCATCGGTTGGAACAGGTCGGATTCAACGGCTTGGCGGGTTGGACTACTTATTGGGCCAAATTGTAAATTTTCTTGGATTTAATTTTTTTGGGCCTTTTTGGCCGAAATTATTGGGCTTTTCAAGGAATTAATAGTTTTAGAATTTTGTCATATCAAATTGGACATGTTTTTTACTTAATTTCTTTAAAATGGGCCTTCAGCCCTACTTGAATTTGTCCAAAACTCCAAATTCATACTTCCCAGAACCCACATATTGAGTATTGACATTTGAGAACAAAAAATTACATAGTAAAACTTGGGTACCTATTAAACATCAATAGCATGTAAAACCTAGGCATTAATCAAACAAATAAAAATACAATATCATTTTGTTACCACCTGTTAATCATCCACACATTATAACAAATATTTTCCAAATTGCCTAAGCATTAAGGCCTGGGCAGTACCTCAAAATTGCCTTAAGAAAACTCAGGCATATAAAAGTCAATCTGTCAATCTGAACACATATTAAACCTACCAACCATTCCACACATCAACTAAATTTCCAAAACCACACAACAACAAGCATTACTAAAAATACTATATCTTCATACATACATATATACATACATACATACATATAGATATATATATATATATACATATATATATATATATATATATATATATATATAATATATATATATAGTAAGTCATAAAGGTAACAGAGAAGGTAGTTACTGCACAAGGCTATAAGGCAATAGGCAATATTCCCAACAGTATATATAATTAGTTACAATTATGAAATACTATAAGTATTTCCAAAAAATAGCTTTCCTAAAGCAATAAAAAACTTATAGAAAGAAAAAATTGAGTTTTCCTTCCTATAAGCAAGACAAGAGTTCATGTGTAATTAGAAAAGTTACACATTTGTCCAAAAAAACTTCGAAATATATCCAAAAAAACTGCCTCCTATACAAAATGTGACTTTCCTTTCTCCTACAATACAAGAGGAAAAAATATTTATCAATAATATATAAAGACAAAGAACAAAAGCTACAGAATAACCAAAAGGGAAGTAACCAATATGAACAAAAATTATAAGGGCAAAAACATACCCATTCAGTGATCATTCATCAATACTAACTGTGGTACGAGTACCACCTTTGCTTGAGCAGGAACTAGGACTTGCTGCTGTTGTTGCTTTATTTAAAACTAGAAAAGAAAAAATTGAGACAATAGATTAAATTTTGCTCAAGTATATGACACATTTAATAACACTTAATAAACAAGAAATTTGGAAGTTAAACATATTACCTAATTCATGAAATTCATCTTCCAAGGCCTCCATCTCGTCCTTTGACTTGCAAAAAGAAATTGGGGCATGGACTTGCAGCCAGTTTTGAGCACAAACAAGATTTTGAACAATGAGAGGAGAGAGTGAACTTCGAAATGGATCAAGTATGTGCCCTCCGGTACTAAATGCCGATTCAAAAGCAACCGTAGAAACATGTACAGCTAGCACATCCCTAGCCATTTTGGATAGTACTTGGTACCTATCTGAATTGGCTTTCCACCACCCCAAAATCTCAAATTTCACATCCCTTCTACTCTCACAATTTTCAGCCAAATATTTTTCAATCTCATTGCTACACCCTATAGGCTTCTCAGCCTTTAAAAAACACTCATATCGTGAATTAACCATCACATATGGATCACTACAACCAATTGTATCACCTTCCATATGTGTCCTCTCACTTTCACTTAGTACTACCACATTTGGTGAATCAACCCTAGAGTAATCATCATACAACCTATCCATGGTCTTCCTCACCAAATCAACCATCTTATTAGCCACTTCATCCCTATAAATTTCAAAAAAAGAAAACTTTCAAAAACCTCATTTTCTTTCTTGGATCAAGAACCACAGCCACATACAAAAGCTAATTCATTTTATCCCCTTTCCCCCAGTACTTTTCAAATTTAGCTTCCATATTAGTTGCCATGTTTTTCAAGAGATGATTTTAAGATTTAATTAAATGAGAAATATTCTCTTGAATCACAAATATCTCATCAAAGAAGGTATTTGAAGTAACATACAAAGAACCGGAGAACTTTTTTGTTGCATTGTAAAAAAGTTTCAAGAAACCCACAAATGTCCTACAATTTTGAAAATCAACCCCACAAGGAGATCCCAAATCACCACTATTTTCCTTGTTCAAAAAGTATGAAGAATAGCTATCATCCTTAAAGTCCATTCTTAGGAACACTTTCTCAAATTTTTTAGCAGTATCTAACATAAGATAGGTAGAGTTCCACATAGTAGGTACATCTAGACTTAGTAAACACTTGGATTCAATATCTAATCTCTTCATAAAACTCCTAAAAGTTTGATTTCTATTTAGTGAGGACTTCACATACCTCACCGCTTCATGCACCCTAGCAATAGACGTATCAATTTCTTTCAAACCATCTCCCAAAATCAAATTTAGGATATGTGCACAACACCTCATAGGCAAGAACTCATGTTCTAAAACAGTCCCCTTCCAATTTTTAGTTACTACTTGTAAAAATTTAATGGTAGTACCATTAAAGAAAGCATTATCCACTGTCAAGGTGAATATGCCATCAACACCCCACTCACACAAACACATCTCAATCTTTCTACCTATAATCTCCCCATCTTCCACTTGACAAAAATTCAAAATTCTCTTATGAAAGTTCCAATCATCATCAATAAAATGACACGTGAGGGACATATAATTTAGATTTTGAATACTAGTCCATGTGTCGCACATCCTATGACCTTTCAAGACTTCCTTTAGTTTCTCTCTCTCAACACCATAAATGTCAATCATATCCCTAGCCACAGTTTGACGAGATGAGATATCCCTAATTTGCAACTTAGGTTTTAAGGTTGTTGAATATCTTTGAAACCCATACCCTTCAACAAACCTAAAAGGCAACTCATCTATTATAATCATTTTAGTGAAACTCTATTAGGGTTCTTAACACAGTTTGATGTATGATTCAATAAATTAGTAGTACCATGACCCTTACTATTAGCACGATAAGTTTTTTGGCAATAATGGCAAACAGCCTTAAGTTGACCCTCACTAATTTTTATTTTTTCAAAATGATCCCAAGCAATAGACTTTTTCCTATTATTACCACAAGTAGCAACTATCTCATTCACCTTGGTTTTATTATTAGGTTTAGGTGGAAGTGCCTCAACATTAGTTGGAGTGGCAACTGGTTCAGCTTGGACAGCAGATTTAGCTTGGGCAGCGGGTTTTTTTTTGGGAAGGGGTTGCATCACTAGAGGTTTCCATAACCTTAAGACATCAAATTTAAGCATTAGCAAACAACTATATAAAAAACTAATCCTAAGAAAGATCATTGTAGTTGACCTTTTAAAGGGCAAAGTCACATACATCGGGGCTTTATAAAATAAGAAATATTATTATGCTTAAGAATTGACTTCACAAGTACTAATTTCATTTAACACTCAGCGTTCTGTATCAAGGTAAATTACATGGCACTTCATGATTTCATTTAAATTTCAAGTATGTATGTATAAGAGTCGAGACAAAACTAAGAACTGATATAACTATAAGCATTTGAAAGAAAATTTCCTTGGCAAAAGTTCTTATATCATGCAAGTAAAATGACAACATACTACTCAGTTATTATACAAATAACAAAAAAGAAAATACATGATAGAATGAATTTCTAATTAGCTTCTACATGGCTTGCTTGAATATGTTCCTCCAATAGTTTCTTTTCTCTTTTAAATCTGCCAATAAACTCTTAACACAAATTACACTTTTTTTCTTTATAAGAACAACTTTTTCTTTGTAAGAACAATTTAGAGGATAGAGTCTGGGTTCAATACTTATCTTATATACATCCTTAAAGCACAAATATGAATACCTTTGAACATACTATGAAGCATGTATTCCTATCTTACACATTCCATGTTGCTTATTTGAGTTTTGTTGTTAATGTTCCTTCCATTAATATAATTATTTCATTTCTCATCAATGGACAAGATCAACTTTTATATGCAAATAAAAAATATGAAGCTTCTTTTGAGGTTAACTTATGATTCATGCTTAACCTAACAGAATGAACATCTAATTAGCTTCCAATGGGCTTACTTGAATATGTTCATCCACTATTTTTTTTCCCTTTCTTTTAAATTTGCCAATAAAAGAAATTACAATAAGATAAAAGCTAAGAAAATAAAAGCCTTAAAAAGAAATTACAAAGACATATCATCGTCAATATGCAAACACAATTATTGCAGTAAGATATTCCTCAAACAACAACAAAACTCAAAAGAAACACAAACAATAACAAGAAGTTAAAAGAGAAACAACTGAAGAGAAATGATACCTTAGAGAACTCTTAGCTGTTAGGGATTCAACCTTGAAAAGGAAGCAAAAAGCCTACTTTAGGAAAGCAAAATGAATCAAACAAATGAGCAAAAAAATACAATCAAATAAGAAGATAAGAATGTGTTTGGATATCATCTTTTCAAAATAGGGATTCATCTTTTTCTTTTTTTTTTTTTTTATTATTTTTACATTGAAGACACAAGTATATTGATCATAGAAAAAAAAAAAAAAAAAGGAATAAAACAGTCAGATAAGAAAATTCAAATGTGTTTGGATTTTATTTTTTTTAAATAGGGATTCATATTCTTTTTTTTAGTGAAGATACAAGTATATTGATCATTGAAAAAAAAAAAAAAAACAATGACTAAAACATGGCAGGTAAAAAATAACACTCAAAGCACACTAAAATAATGAATCAAACTAACTATAATGTCTTTGACCAACAAACACAAGTCTTCAAAAAATGATAACACAAACAAACACACTCAAATTAGGGGTTCCATCTTTCAAAAGTGATAAATCAAGTCTTTGACCAACAAATCAAATAAAAAAAAATTAAGGTTTCATCTTTGGATCCAATCTATTGTTCAGTTTTGGTCCCTAATCTTTAAGTTTTAAATCATTTGAACAAGATCCCGTCAGGCTTCAGTTGCTTTTCATATGATTCTTATTCATATAAAAAAATAAATCATTTGAAAAAAATGATAAACCCATATCACAAACACAAAATACAGAAAAAGAGGGATGAAAAGGGAATTTTTTTTTACCTGAGGCGGTAGCAACAACAACCAGCAACCAGCAACCCGGTGGAGTGAAGAAACTAGAAAGATTTTGGTTTGTTTGAAAATAAAAAAGAGAGATTTTGAAATCACTAGAGAGACTAGAGAACAAAGAGAAAGGTGAGAACTCAGAGAAGACCAATTATAAGAGAGAGAGATGAGGGTTGAGACTTGAGAGTCTTGAAGTGTTGCCGAGAGTAAGGAAAATCTGATTTGGTTTTTGATTTGAAGTGTAGCCGAGTAGAGTCACCATGATTCATGACCATGGGCATGGGGAAGTGAAAAATTGCCATCTAATTTGAAGTGTAGCCGACTAGCCGTTCCATATCTTCAGCAGAAGATTTTCTTTGAGTGGAAACTGTGTGATATGAGTTTTTTTTTTGTGTGGAAACTGTGGGAACAACTGGTTTTAGGGATGGATACTCAGGGGTTTTAGCCTTTTAGTCCCATCACTCTTGCAATCTTGCGTGTAGCACTAAACAAACTGAGCTTTTAGTCCAATCAGTCCACTTCCCATTTAGACTTCACGTGTTCTACAAATTACTAACATATATATATATTATATATATATTATATATATATATATATTTATTATTTATTTATTTATTTATCTTAAACCATCTGTCGGGTCCTGCTCTACGGGTTTTTAACCCATTAACCTGCCATCTGAACCGACTATTCTGGTTTTATTAGAGAGGGACCCGAATCCGACCCACCATGGACTTCGGGTCCACTCGCTGGGCCTCGGGTTGATCGGACTCGGGTGATTTGGTCAGGTCTTTTACCCGCTGGACAATCCTAGGTAATATCATGGTTTTTAAAAACCGAACTGGACCAGATAGTTGAACCAATTTAACCAAGAATAGAATGTAGATTAGTTTGGTAAAAATCAATAAAACTGATGGTTCAACCGTGAAAATCGAGCATCAGACATATTTTCTATTCTTTGACCATTCCGGTTTTTAAAAACATAGGTAATAACGTAATATACATAGAATACTTGAACAAAAGTATAATACTATAAATATGACTTTTTTTCCAACTCAAAATAATAAGCTCTCATTATTCATTAAATTCATAACTATTTGTTTAATACAATCTAGAAGCAAGTGTGGAAATCGCAAATCCTCTTGTATACAGTCCCAAAAAAAAGGGTGTCATGTACATTGCATTCAAATCCAACGCAAACAAAGGTGAAGTGAAACTCATTAAAATCACAAGTAATAACTCTTGATATTTTGGATTGGAGGCCCTTTTCAGCCATAAAATGGTATTACCTTGTCTAGAGTGACTGCAACCGATATATGGGTTACATCAATAGCTCCAACATATATAATTTTTGAAGTAAGACCAATATCGATCATTAAAATGGATTTTGCTTCGCATGTCATTCAACTCGCTACTAATTGGGTTAATAATATCCATGGTGATCAATGAAATAGCTGCTAACAAATGGTCAAATTGTTCAGGAACAGTTTCCCTTCATAGATTTTGTTTGGAATGTGATTAAGCTGCCTATCATATCAACTGGGTAAATAATGTCAACATTAATCAATGAAATAGTACTATAGTAGCTAACACATGGTCAAATTGTTAGTAATAATATATTTTCTCTGAATTTTGGATTTTTTTTAATGAAAACATTTTGAAGCTTTATTGAACACTACTCTATTTCCATCCCCACATCTTAAACTAATTAAAAACATGGTCACTATCTCTTCAATTGTCAATTTCCTAACAGGCCTCAAATCATTTTTCAAACCAACTCTGGATTGCCGTTTATAATTTCCTTCACTAATGTTTCCTTCACAAATGTTGGGATGATGAAAAAGTAAAAGGATGAAAAAATTGGAAGCATAGTGAGGAGGATAAATACAATTATTTAGTAATTAATTAAAAACCAACATTATCTCCATGGAATAATTGTATGTATGCATGTCTTCCATAATTATCATTAACAACAAATAGATTTTATCTTTTAATTAATTTTATTAAATCTTTTTATGGACTAATTAAAAGTAACCTAGGATAATCCTAGCATGTTTATGGTAAGATAAAATATCAATCAATTAGATTTAAGCAATAAGTAGTAATAAAACAATGATCTAGGCACTGTTTTGAACACAAAGAGGCCAAATTTCTCAAGATTGCAGTATGATGTTTTCTAATATAAAATTTGTGGCGAAGGGTATCTATGGAATTTTCTCAAAGATAAAATTGTTATTTTCCCTTACTATGCAGAGGGTAAAAATTGATTAAAAATAAAGAAAATGAAGGATTGCAAATGACGAAGTCTTCTATCAGATTTGGCATGTAATAGGTATTGTCTTATGTGCTCTGTCACATTCTAACATAAAATAGAAAATACTATAAATTTGTAAGTTATTGCTCAAATAGTCAATATAAGGTGAGTTATGACTTATTAGGGAATACAACAAAGTTACTATCATGTCTTATTTGAGGTATTAACAAGTCTACAGCCAAACTTTAATTCCAAAATTTTTTATGTCAGCTGTAGATCATTAACAGATTAATTATGGCCAGACACGTGTTTATCACTAGCTTGTAACCCATGCATATGCATGGATACATTTAAAGATATACAATAAGATATATAATATAATTCATATATATAATTTAAATACTATTAATAGTCATTTTTATATTTAATTAATTCTTTAACATTTTTTGTTAGGATATTATTAAGTATAAAATGTAAATTGTTCATTTTTATTTTATTTTATTGTGAAACACTTTTTTTATTACAATTCATTTATTCTAAACTCTTTAGTTTTTATACTTTTTTTATGAGATTAGTTTTTGTAATTAATAATTTATTTGGATGAATATTTACGATGTGGTCTCACCTTTGATTCTAAAATTAAGAAATAAAATTCTATAAGAATAAATAATTTAAAACACATGGTACAAAATTAAAACTCTAATTTAAAACTCTAATTTGAGTTTTTCTCAGGTTTACCTATTATTATATATAAAAATTGCATCCTAGTTTGATGTATCATGCCAGTAATATAGAATGGCTATAATGAATCCTTTCATATATAATAAATTGATTAAATTTTATGTTGGTTGTCAACCTATCACAATCCTCCTCTTTTTTATGAACAAAATATATGAAACTAAATATAGACATAGGTGGAGATCTGATTGGAGGTACCACAGACCCAAAAAATCATAAAGATATCATAGAATTATCCTTAAAGCATGTGTAAGTTTCATCTATTCTAATACTTTATTTCTGCAATCATTAACTTGTGATGAATACAGATTCCAACAGAAGTGCATGGATTTGTATAATTTCATTATGGTTCTTGTGATATATCATATATGTGACATGTCATGCACTGATTATATTATTTCTTGGCATTTGAAAATCTTGTTTAGGCAACTAGTTAACACGGATTGGCATTAGATTCAAATGCGTTAAGTAAAACTTGACTGTTGACTCTTTTATCTGAAATGATCAGAAAATCATGAGCTGATTTTTACTGTCATATTGTCTTTTTCTTATTGATGAGTTTTGATTTTCTCTGTCAAATTAAATACTTAATTCTTGTATGGAAGAACGACTAGTGGAATAAAAGCTTGATCCAAGGTTGTGTGATGTTTAATTTCCTTTGGTTGAAATTGAATGAGATCATTTATATACAAACTGATTTTTTTTTTTTATAAAATAAAATCATATATTAAAAAATACACGGATTTTTCTTAAGAAACTCAGACCAAAAAAGAAAAAGAAAGATCCTTCTTTGGAAGCAGAATTTATTTCTTTAATTTGAGTACACCTATCTCATATTTCTCAGTCTAAACCTTGTATATTCTTGTAAAAATATTAGAAGTGAAACTCATGCAAGTTTACAACCCAAACCTCGTGTCCTTACTCCTCCACAGTCCATACTCAGCGCCCCACCCCCCCCCCCTCCCGGCCAAAAAAAAAAAAAACCTCCGTACAAGTCCTTTGTTTCCATTTATTGTATGTGTTTTAATTCTAGGACCCCCTACCCCTACCCCGTATCCTATATATATAGAGAGAGGAAATCTTGTTTCCATTTATTGTGTGCCTGGGTCCTGAAGTTTCTTTGCACGCAGAAGAGGGAGGTGATGTTCTTTTATTTATGGTGACCTAATATGACTTTAAATATTTCTTGAAATCCTAGTTCATGAATCCCTAGGCATCTTAGTCATCATGCATCATAACTCTAGAAAATAGAATTCTTAGAGCTCTACTAGTTGACCTGTAGGCTGTAATCAAGCCTACAGTTGAGGCAACATAACCTTTAGGTTTTAAATATTTTCTTATGTCTTCAATGTAGATCTTTAACAACAATTCTAGACACTAAAAACTTATAACTCAGTTACATTTGAACAAGGTTTTGGAAAATGGGTTGCCAACACAAGACACATTTGACCCTAACATTTGGAATCTTGACTAGCCCTTGATCATCTCTTAATCAATCAAGAATAGCCTCTTGATCAACTCTCGGTCAAGGCTCAATCTTTAAGATACAAAAAATCATAAATCCAACGATGTGGGGTATTGTAAACCTAATTAGAGAGCCTATATAAAGGCTCATTATGCATAACTTTCATAAGGTTGTAAAGGAAAATTAATTTAATGTTATTTAGAGAGAAAACTCTAGCCTCTACATATTTAACCCGTGAGTACAAAAGTAAATGCTGAAGTTATTTTATTGTGTTGTTGATGCTATAGTGCAAATCAAGGCCAAAGTCACAGAGCCATCCCATGGTTTGCTACGAATATGGAATCTTCAAGAAGTTCTTGGAGTCATGGGTACCATTTGTGGGGTAACAACTGTTAACTTTAATTGGAGGTATCAAGTAGAGATAGGAGTTGGTTTCTATTGCACACTTAAAATTTATTAGTAAATTTCTTCTTGGGGTTTGGGAACCCTTGTAGTGGCTTTTCTATAAATGGTTTCTAAGGTTTTCCACTTTGTATTCATGATATTGTTGGACTCTTTTATTTTACTGTTTATTGCATTACATATTGTGATTTGCATGCGTGTGGTAATTAACTGGTATAAATTATGTTTTTCTAATTGGTTAATTTGTTAAATTAATTAATCTCACTATATATTAACTAAAGTAACCCTAAAGAGGAATGATTTCATATTTCATTTCAATATGTTTTGGCACCTAATTGGCAAAAGGGAGATTGTCAGGGTTCAAATATGTTGGCAAATCCTATTGCCTAAACATATCAAATTTTGGTTGTATCCAAAAGAATTGTGTTAAGGTTGAGTATAAGTCTGAAGTAGCTCAAAGGTGATTAAGTTTTGATTTGTTCAAGGATGCTGAATTGATGATCTTTTGCCTATATGTTTTACACTTTAATGAATTTTTGTAAAATCTAATTCATTAAAAAGTTATGGGACTTTAGAATGGACACAAATTAAACCTAATTTGAATTTTTTAAAAATAAGATATGACCATTTGAAGTTGGCACAACTATGTTGTCCATAAGAGTTCATTCAAGTTTCAACCCTCACTCAGAGAAATTGTGGCAATGCGTAAATCGACTTTGAACATCTAATAAATTAACCTAATAATTTCAAATTTTCTATATAAAACCACCTTTATTGCACAAATTAGGAGTAGAGATGCTGCCATAAAAGAGTAGATCTAAGAGTCGTAACTAACCCACCTCCAAAATTTTGGGACTAAGTTTTGATTATTGTATTTACTGTTGTTTTATACCCTCACCCAAAAAATAAAATCCCGATTCTGTCACTGTCTATTGGATTTTTTTTTTTATTGGACCTATTGGAAATTATACTAACATAAAGCCTCATATATTATTATTAAAGGGATTCAATAGTATGGGGTACGGTCACCAATGACAACATAACCAAGACACTCGTTGAATGTCAATTCCAACAAAGTAATGCCGAACAAGTTGCTTTCGCGTTTCTTTATGCCGCAACGTAAGTTTTATTGGTTCCTTCCTGTTTATTATCTTTACATATATGTCCTCATCTGCATGAAATATCATATAAATTATATATTTGCCTCGTCTCTGTACTCTCATGTTCACAACTTACTAAGTTTCCCTTCTCTTCTTCATCATTGATTCCTATGGAAAAAAAACATAGTTCAATTTCCCAACTACCTCCTGGTTTCAGATTCCGTCCATCTGATGAAGAACTCATTGTTCATTACTTGCAAAACAAAGTGACTTCACGTCCACTCCCAGCAACCATAGTTGCTGAAATAGATCTGTATAAGCAGTGTCCATGGGAACTACCCAGTCTGTTCTGCACTTTCACTCATTTTATTTCTCATCCATTACACCCTAACATAACTGAATTGTATTATTTTCTGTTCTCCTACTTTATACAGAGAAAGCTTTGTTTGGAGAAGATGAATGGTACTTCTTTAGCCAGAGAAATCGGAAGTACTTGAATGGAGGCCTAACAGAGCAACAGCTTCGGGTTACTGGAAAGCCAGTGGTACTGACAAGCCAATTCTAACCTCTTGTAGATCAGAGTGCATAGGAGTCAAGAAAGCTCTAGTCTTTTATAATGGTCGGCCTCCAAAAGCAGTTAAGACGGATAAAATCATGGATGAATATAGACTGCTCGACATGAGTAAACCCTCAATGTTAAACGGGTCAATGAGAGTAAGTGGGTATGGGTGTCAATGATAATTGATGGGACTGACGAAGTTGGACACAGACGAGTTCGCCTCCACATATGAACCTGACCAATTATCCGCGTCATTGACGAGAACATTAAAGCCATTCAATGCTGCCAATAATGTCCCGGACCGTTACAAGACTAGCTGGATGAACCGGTGGAAACGCATTAAAACCCATTACTCCGCCAGAGACGTTATCAGGGGAGACATTAACACCACAACGGCTATAGTCCAAAAGGATATATAAGGCCCTCACAACACTAATACGAGGTACACACAGAATCAGAACATATACTAAGCTATTTTTGATATTTTTGACTGCTACCTTCTTTCGCACTAACTTTGGCATCGGAGGCGTTGTGGCAGGCACCACGCCAATGACCATTTGAGTGAGTTCTTGCATCCATCACGTCGCCGAAGTGCGACCGGCACCGTCTAGACGAACACAAAGTAACTGACGAGCTTCTGCTTCATTAGTTTGGCGCCGTCTGTGGGAACGAAATTCTCGTACTACGAAAATGCGGTTCCTACCAGCTCCGATATCCAGATGGAATCCAACCAAGATTCAGCGGCCTTGGCACAGCAAGTTCAAAATCTCGCGACCACCGTCGAAGAACTCACCAGACAGAACCAAGAGATGAGACAAAGGCTACAACAGGAGGAGAGCCGGTCAAGGGCTGTCCAAGAGGATGAAGGGGATAGTCACGGGAGAAGTGACCGACGAAGGACCATTACTCCAGAGGAACAACATTTTGACCTCCTCCAAGAAATGAGAAAGGAGATGGACGAACTAAGAAATGTCATAAAAGAGAAGATGGATCGAAGCCTAGATAGAATGGTCAGGGCAACAGACTCTCCCTTTACCATGGCGGTCTTAGAACGACCAGTACCAGCAAAATTTCAGTTGCCTCAACTCGAGCCTTTCGATGGGCTCAAGGATCCCCAAGATCACCTTAATACCTTCAAGACGACCCTAGGCCTTTAACAGCCCCCTGATGAGATAATGTGTCGTTTTTTCCCTACTACGTTGAGGGGAGCTGGAAGAGAGTGGTTCACGAGACTGCCCACTTCGTCTATTGACAACTTCGAGCAGTTAAGTGGTGCCTTTTTGCGCCATTTTGTCGGGGGGCAGTGTCCCAAGAGACCAGCAGATCACCTACTCACTCTTAAGCAAGGAGAGAGGGAGACCTTGCAGTCGTACGTGAAACGCTTCACTCGAAAGACCCTAGAGGTGGACAATGCGGACGACAAGGTCCAGCTGACGACATTTAAAGCAGGGCTTAAGTCCAGAGAATTCGTTGTCTCGCTGGCAAAGAATCCGCCCCGGACAATGGCAGAAATGCTACTGAAAGCCCAAAAGTACATGAATGCTGAGGACACATTGGCCGAGGAAGGAAGGAAGGAAGAAAGGAAGACGAGCGTAGGGGCCAAAAGAGGGAGCGCTCAGGCCGCCGAGGAGGTGACGTAGACAAATGAAGGGATGAGAAAGCTCCACGACCGGTAAAATTCACACCTCTAATTATGCCTGTTGACAAAATTTTGACACAGATCCAGGATCAACACTACCTTCAGTGGCCGAGACCCTTGCATTTGTCACCTAACGTGCATGACAAAAACAAATACTGCTGATTCCACAGGGATCACGACCATTACACGGAGGATTGTCGAGACCTGAAAGGGCAGATAGAGGAGTTGATACAGAAAGGAAAGCTTCAGAAGTATGTGAAGAAGGGCAAATCCAACAGGTTCAGAGACGGCAACAAGAGCCAACGCGAATCCTTGTCCAAAAATGAGATTCGTCCATCCTAACCACCGCCGGACGTGATCAGGGAGATAAGCACAATTACAGGGGGCATTCATGGTGGGATCATACAAGTCTCTCAAGAAAACATGCCAGAGACAAGTAAACAACGTCCATATAGAACCCCTACTGAAGCAAAGTTGGACACACTAGGATATGTTTTTTAACGAAGAGGATGCTTGGGGAGTAAGGCAGCCGCATAATGACCCCCTGGTCATAACCTTCACAATCGAAGGGTTTAACACTAAGAGGGTCCTCGTAGACAATGGCAGCTCTGCGGACATCATGTACTTACCGGCCTTCCAGCAGTTGAAACTAGATCCTGGTAGATTGCATCCATTTGATTACCCCCTCGTCAGCTTCAGCGGAGACAGGGCATACCCAAGGGCGTTGTGACGCTGAAAGTCACAATAGGAGCCTACTCGAAGCAACAAACCCGTTATTTGGACTTCCTGGTGGTAGATTGCCCCTTCTCATATAATGTGATCATTGGGAGACCCATGCTCAACAGGTGGAAAGCAGCTACATCCACCTATTGCCTAAAGGTAAAATTCTCAACCGAAGACGGAGTTGGCGAGGTAAAAGGAGACCAAGTCTTGGCCCGAGAATGCTACCAGGCCGTGCTAGCTGTAGGGGAAAACCACACGTGGACGATCGAGGAAGAAAAAGAAGACAAAATGGAAGATCTGGAAACAGTAGAACTCGTCGAGGGGGAAACTGCAAAGGTGACGAGGATAGGAACAACCTTAAGCCCCGAGATGAAGAAGAGACTCGTCCAATTCCTTAAGGAAAATTTGGACGTATTTGCATGGAGTCACGAGAATATGCCCGGCATACCACACCAAGTAATCCAGCACGAGTTGAACATAGATCCCGGGAAAAAGCCCATCCAATAGAGACGACGAGTCTTTACCCCCGAACGAAACCAAGCAATCACCGACGAAGTTAACAGGTTGTTGCAGGCAGACTTCATCCAAGAAGTCTATTATCCCAAGTGGCTGGCCAACGTCATGCTGGTAAAAAAATCAAATGGGAAGTAGAGAATGTGCGTGGACTTTACGGACCTGAACAAGGCCTACCTGAAGGACAGTTTTCCCCTGCCAAGGATAGATCAACTGGTAGATTCTATGGCCGGGCATAAGTTACTGACGTTCATGGATGCTTTTTCAGGATACAACCAGATAAAAATGGCTGAGGAAGATTAGGAAAAAACTACTTTCATCACAAGTCGAGGGCTCTACTGCTACAAGGCGATGCCCTTCGGACTGAAGAACGCAGGAGCAACATACCAAAGACTAGTAAACAAGATGTTCAGCAAGCAAATTGGTAGAAACATGGAGGTGTATGTAGACGATATGCTTGTCAAGAGCAAAAAGGAATTGACACACTTGGACGATCTGAGAGAGACGTTTGATACCCTTCGAAAATATCAGATGAAGCTGAATCCCAGTAAGTGTGTGTTCGGGGTAGCCTCAGGGAAGTTCTTGGGGTTCATGGTGTCCCAAAGAGGAATAGAAGCAAATCCGGAGAAGGTAAAAGCAATACTTAACATGGCATCACCAAAGACCGTCAAGGAAGTCCAAAAGCTCACAGGGCGGATCGCTGCACTCAATAGGTTCGTCTCTAAAGAAACAGACAAATGCCTACCCTTTTTCAAGACATTGAAGCAAGCTTTTTCCTGGACTGACGAATGCGAGGCAGCATTTCAAGAGCTCAAGCGTTACCTGGGCAATCCGCCTGTCTTGAGTCCCTCAAAGGCAGGGGAAAACCTTTATTTATATCTGGTGGCATCAGCCACGGCCGTCAGCGCGGCCTTAATTCGAGAGGAAGATAAAAAGCAGCTTCCAGTTTACTATATTAGTCAAGCCTTCCAGGGAGCAGAAGCCAGGTATCCCAAGATTGAAAAGATTACGTTCGCCCTAATAGTGGCTTCACGAAAGTTACGACCATACTTCGAAGCACACCCTATCCTTGTAATGACGGACCAACCCATCAGAAAATCCATGAATAAACCTGAAGCAGCTAGGAGAATGGTCCAGTGGGCAATCGAACTCAGCTAGTTCGACATCGAATACCATCCCAGAATGGCCATCAAGGCACAAGCTCTAGCAGACTTAATTGGCGAGTTCACCCTTCCAAGAGACGACGACGTCAGAGACGAGGTGGAACAATGGACGATTCAGACTGACGGCTCATCAACCCAAAAGAAGGGGGGAGTAGGGG
Organism: Castanea mollissima; assembly: GCA_014183005.1. NCBI lineage: Eukaryota > Viridiplantae > Streptophyta > Magnoliopsida > Fagales > Fagaceae > Castanea > Castanea mollissima. Next base: position 30,788,814 of record JACAVU010000006.1, on the reverse strand, counting down.
TCATCATAAACACCCCCAATGGAGAGAAACTCAAATATGGAGTCCAATTAAAATTCCCGACGACCAACAACGAGGCCGAGTACAAAGGGATACTGACGGGACTAAGACTCGGGAAAGCCCTTGGGACTAAGAACCTGCTTATTCAGAGTGACTCCAAGCTGGCAATAGGGTAGATCAGGGAAGAGTATGAGGCAAAAGACGAGAGAATGCAAAAGTACCTCAAGATGACGAAACATTTAGCCCGTGAGTTCGATAAGTTGGACTTCGTTCAGATCCCGAGAAACCAAAATATGGCGGCAGATGAGGTTGCCAAAATGGCCTTGTCAAAAGAAGAACCAACGAACAGTAAACTTCTCATGGAGATTCAAAAACACCCCAGCATCGAAGAAGTCCCAATATTTTCCATCCAGAGCGTAGGTGGTTGGATGGCACCGATCATGTCATTCTTCCAAGACGGGCATCTCCCTCGTGACGCCCTGGAAGCCAGGAAGATTAAAGCAAGAGTGGCCAGATTTACGATTTTGAATGATACCCTATACAAAAGAGGCTTCTCCCTGCCCTATTTGAAGTGTGTCGACGAGGAAGAAGCCAAGTACGTTCTTCGTGAAGTCCACGAAGGGATTTGCGGAGACCACGTTAGGCCTAGATCTCTAGTAAGCAAAGTTGTTCGAACAGGTTATTTCTGGCCTACCATGCATGTAAACGCTACAGAGCTCATCAAGAGGTGCGATAAGTGCCAAAGGTTCGAGAATGTCTAGAGGCTGCCAGCAGAAAAGATGACGACAATAACCTCCCCGTGGCCGTTCGCATAGTGGGGGATTGATATCGTCGGCCCATTGCCCCAGGGAAGAGGGTAGGTAAGGTTCCTGCTCGTTGCTATCGACTACTTCACAAAATAGGTCGAAGCAGAAGCAATAGGGACAATCACAGAGGCGAGGATCCGTAACTTCGTGTGGAAGAATATAATTTGCAGGTTCGGGATTCCAAGAACGATTATATCAGATAATGGTCGACAGTTCGACAGCTAGGGATTTAGAGACTTTTGCTCAGGACTAGGTATCAGGAACAAGTTCTCGTCACCTGGACACCCACAGGCGAACAGGCAAACAGAAGTAACTAACCGGACACTGCTCAGAATCATCAAAGCCCGGCTAGACGAGGCAAAGGGCGTGTGGCCCGAAGAATTGCCCAATGTCTTGTGGGCCTACAGAACAACAGCAAGAACCCCAACAAGAGAGACGCCTTTCAGGCTCACTTATGGCTAGGGGTGTGCGCGGTTCGGTAATGGCGGTTTTTTTCTAAATTTATTACCGAACTGATAGAGATCGGTTTTTTTATAATTGATACCGATGCATACCGCCTAAGGTCAGTTTTCCGACCAATAGCGGTGCGGTTTTTTGCGGTGCGGTTTAGTCGGTTTGGTCGGTTTGAAATATTAAAAAAAACTATTTTTTAATAATAAAAAATTGGGCTTTCAAGCCTAATATCAATATATCAACCTGTTCAAGAAAAACATATTCCAAAACCTGTGCAAAAAATCTGTTCACATAATGATCCAATTTTTTCATTTAATTCACCATGCAAAAATATTTTGAAATTGCCTCAATAAGAGTTCAACTCCCAAAATACTATCATGTAGCATATAATATCATTAGTGTCACTTTGTTTATCAATGTCAATAACAATAAGCGTTAATGTATCCACTTAATAACGTATTACAGAACCATTTATCACTGTCCACAAATGCCAAAAGAAAGATATACAAATAAATTAGCATTTAGGCAAAAGAATGCTAATTGCTTGTATCCCCAATAATAATCCCATCCATGAATACCTAAATAACTATCATTAGTGAAAAGTCCACTACCAATACCATGTACAGATATAATTAGCATATAGGCAAAAGAATGCTAATTCTTGTAAGTCCTTTGTCCAGTAAGTCTGTGCACTATGCATCATTCTAGAACTCCTACAAAATACTAAACAAATCAAAATAAACATGTGTTAATAACAATAAAACGTTTATGAACAATAGAATATTTATAATTAACACAAACAAATGTATACTTACATAATACTAACTACTAACTAACTCCAAGTAAAGAGTAGCACATCACTCATCATCATCCAACACAACGGTGCTTGGATCCTCCTCCATAGGTATTGGGCAAACTGATGCAATTTCTACATTCCATTCAAAATAAAATGATTCGTAAGCATTGAGCAAATAAATAAACAATTGATATATACAACAAACAAATGAACATATATTTACCAGTGTCAATCTCAAAATCATCCATATCCTCCACATTATCCATGCACTCCCGAAGCTTTATTGGTATTTTTTTCTTTGCATCCTTTAACCAATTTGGGTACAAATAAGGGCTTCAACTGTATTAGGAGATAGTGAACTACGGAACGAATCCAAAACACGCCCCCTGTACTAAAAGCAGACTCGGATGCAACTGTAGAGACAGGAATAGCCAACACATCACGGGCAATTTGGGAAAGGACTCGATATCTAGAAGAATTCATTTTCCACCACATCAAGATGTCAAAATCTTCCACATCAGGGTCCTCAGAAGATTCCAACAAATACCTATCCAACTCAGATTTGCTTTCCACACTGTCCTCGTCCGCCAAGTGTTGCTTAAACCTATTATTATAACTTTTAATGCGATCAGACAATGAAGCATTACCAACACTTGGCATGGAGTCCCTAGACAATGAAGCACCATTACCACTAGAACTCGAAACTCCATTTTGACCCACTCTCTCCACGTACAACCTCTTCAATGCATCCCGAACTTTAGAGCTCATCTCATCCCCTTGTCCTTTCCATACCACTCCCTAAACCAAAACTTTACATACTTCAATCTATACCTTGGGTCAAGAACAACAGCAACAAAAAGCATCAAATTGATATTATCCATACTTCCCCATACTTATCATACTTTTTTTTTTCATTTCTACCGCCATACTCTTCAAAAGTGGATCCCCATCAACACTACACAACTGTTGCAATTGATCTTCAATGCTAATTAGCTCATGGAAGTATGTATTAGAAGTGACAAACAAAGACCCAGAAAATCTAAGTGTCGCCTCATAAAATATGCCAAGAAATTTCACAAAGGTCTTGACATTTTCCCAATCAAGATAGTTAGGAGGACCAATGGGCTTTTTCCCATTCCCATCTAATTCACAAAAATAAAGTTTGTAATGCCCATCCTCCTCTTCCAACCTATCAAATGCTCTCACAAATTTCAAAGCACAATCTAACATGAGATAAGTGGAATTCCACCTTGTTGGCACATCAAGGGACAACAAACATTTGGCTTTGATTTTCTCATTTTCAACACATTCTTGAAACTTCTCAAACCTTGCGGGAGAAGCTCTCACATATCGCACCGCATTCCTAACTTTGGTAATTGATTCATGAATGGACTTCAACCCACTTTGCACTATCAAATTCAAGATATGCGCACAACAACGCATATGCATGAACTCGCCACCCAATATGCTACTATCTCTTTCTTTTGTTTTCTTCTTCACATAATCAATTGCCACATCATTAGAACTAGCATTGTCTGCGGTGATTGTAAACAATCGGTCTATACCCCACTTCAACAAACATGACTCAACCGCTCTACCTATGGTGTCCCCTTTGTGATTAGCTATAGGGCAAAAGTTTAAGATTTTCTTTTGGTAATTCCAATCCCCATCAATGAAGTGTGCGGTAACTACCATGTAGTTCAAGTTTTGTATGGATGTCCAAGTATCCGTTGTCACACAAACCGTTGCCCAACAAAAGCTCCTCTCAAAATATCCACCTCACTAGAATAAATCTTCATACAAGCCCTTGCAATGGTAGTGCGATGGGGAATAGGAAACCTAGGCTCAACTATTTCCATAAATTCTTGAAAGCCTTGTCGCTCCACAAATTTAAAAGGCAATTCATCAATAATGATCATCCTTGCCAATGCCAACCTTATCTTCTCTTCACTATAGTTTGCAACCACTAACACATTTGAACCACTTTCCCCTTCTCTCTTCGCTTGGAAAGACAAAGTTTTTGCTTATCATCACGGGGAAAAGGCCACTTCTTACATGCCTTCATGTGTTGCAACATGCCTGAAGTACCATTTTTCTTACCATGACATTTATATTGATTTTACAATACTTGCATTGAGACCTAGGATTATCGGGATCAAAACCAGCCAACTTAATGAAGTGCTGCCATACTATAGACGGGTCTTTACCACCTTGTTTAGGTGATAGTGGGGGAAGTGATGCACCAAGTCCAATTGGTGCTGCAGGTTCAGGTGGGTTAGGGTTAGCACTACCAGGACTAGGAGGAGGTGGGTTATGGCCCCTAGTGCACCAAATCCAGGTGGAGCATCGACATCCATCTAATAAAAAAAATTTCAACCAACAAAAAACAAAGTTTCCACAACAATATTAGATTATAATTTTTCCAACAAATGCAGTATCAAATAGCCCACTCTCAAATCTCAATCAAATAACCCACACAACAATTCATGTCACTAATATTAACAACAATTCACAATTAAATAAATATAAAGTAAAAGCTAATTTTATATATAATTATATATAAACTTAAAGCAGTTGTTACTATATACTAAAAATTTAAAATCATAATGTTAAATATAGTGAGTGTTTAGTGATTACCTCTCGGTGAAGGATTGAAAGCGTGAACTCTCTCAATCTCGTCTCCCTCAAAAATTAAAATGCTGAAGAATGAAGAAAAAAAAAACGTTAGTGCTTACTACTTACTACTTAGTAGACTATGACAAATAAATGCTAAAAAATTGATAACATGTATTTGTTCCATTAGACATGTACAAAAATTTATCATTTTCTACATAGTTTAATTTGTTAAACCTCTTAAATTATATGATTTTAATATAATTTCTCTTTCTTTTAAGAGCACCATTAAAATGATTCAAAATTTGGGGGGCCAACTTCAATTTTTACATGCTACATTTTTTTAAATGTAAATAATATGTATATTATAAAACAAATAATATGGTATGAGGTGTTTTAAAAAGAATAAAAAAAAAAGTAGATCATTATATTAACATGAGCAAAGAGCAATTTTAGATATTTGTTTGGTTGGTTGATATTTTAGATATTTTAGATATTTTAGATCATACAAGTCAACAATTTTAGATATTTTTTTCCCAACCTATTTGAGATGTGGCATACTACGTAGGAGTCCATACTTCCTTTCTTTGAATTTGTACAAGAAGTCAAGATTGTTTTCTACTCTAGACCTCAAATTAAACTATCAAAAAAAAAAAAAAACAAAAAAGCTTGGAATTGTTCAAATTTGGAAGGAAACTCAAGTGTCAACTGTCAACCAATAAATTAATTCAATGTTTTGTGTCCATACATATGTCCAGCCGGCAGCCAAGGCCCAAGATGCATGATGAATCATATAAAAGACAAACACTATATCATATAAAACTCATTAAAAGACAAACACTCTCCACTCTCCACTCTCCACTCTCCAGCAAACACTCTCAAGTCTCCATTAAATATCTTATAAGACATGAGTCCCCACCACTAGCCAGTAGCCACTCCCCACTTCTTAGTTCTTACTTCTTAAATCTTCTTAGTTCTTATCCGGAGTTCCAAAAGAGAAAAACACTCTCCAGCAAACATTCTCCAGCAAACACTCTCTAGTATCTTCTCAAAGTCAAAATCTCAAAGCACAAACACGTTAATGGCAGATGGCTTTTGTACAAACACAATCTCTCTCACTCCATTTCCATTCATTCAAAAAAAGAGGGGCTGATGGCTTACCTGCTGCTGCTGCTGTTGCAAGGTGTGACTCAGGCCGGCAAGACCACTAGAGGCGACTGGTGAGGTGAGAGCAAGAGAGAGAGTTAAGGGTCCCAGATTGAAAGAGTGAATTTATAGTGGGTAAGTCTGAAACCTACATAAAACGGTGCCGTTTGTCCGTGTGTGTGTGTTTTTTTTTTTTTTTTTTTTCAATTTTATAATAACCCAATACGACTACGTTTTAGTAAAAAAATTTAAAACAGATTCACACCTAAACAATGTCGTATCCCTGATCTGAAAAATATTTCTCTATTTCTATTTTTTTTCGGTTCGGTTCGGCTCTACTCGGTGATTGCTTTGCATCTCCGATGTCTTCACCGCACCGGCATCGGAGCTCCGTTCACGTTCCGATCGCCGGCATCGGCTCCATCGGTCGGTGCCAATGGCGGTGCGGGAGGGTCGGTGCCGGTCGGTGTTGTCGGCTTCGATCATGGTTTGCACACTCCTACTTATGGCACTGAGGCGGTAATCCCTGTCAAAGTAGGTGTGGCCAACACCAGGCGAGAAGTATTCTACGAGGAGAACAACGACGACTAACTTCGAATCAATCTGGATTGCTTAGACGAAGTAAGAGACAAGGCCTCAAGCAAGACGATGAAGTACCAGCGGAAGATGACTGAATACTATAATAAGAGGGTCAAGCTCAGAAGACTTGAAATTGGCGACCTCGTCCTACGCAAGGTGACCACTGCAACCAAAAATTCCGCCCATGGGAAGCTCGGTCCCACATGGGAGGGACCTTACAGAGTTGTGTACTACTTCCGGCAAGGCAGCTATCATTTGGAGACCCTAGACGGGCAGAAGCTCTCGCGACCCTGTAACATTGCACTTGAAGAAGTCAACAGATGTAACACAAGAATGTACCCATTCATTAAAGTTAATGAAATAACGATTCAAATAATGTGTTTATACAGGTATCGTCAGTAGAAAATCCCGGAAACCTGCTACGGCCTAGACAGATGTACATTAATGACGAAGACAAAAAGATAAAGGAAAAATGCCTAAGTAATAAGATTCCGCGTAGACGGATGTACATTACTGACGAAGGAAAAAAGATAAAGAAAAATGCCTAAGTAATAAGATTCCGCGTAAACGGATGTACATTACTGACGAAGGCAAAAAGATAAAGAAAAATGCCTAAGTAATAAAATTCCGCGTAAACTGATGTACATTACTAACGAAGGCAAAAACAAAGAAAAACACCTAAGTAATAAGATTCCGCGTAGACGGATGTACATTATTGATGAAGGCAAAAACATATAAAAAATGCCTAAGTAATAAGATTTCGCGTAGACAGATGTACATTACTGACGAGGCAAAAAGATAAAGAAAAATGCTTAAGTAATAAGGTTCCGCCTAGACGGAAGTGCGTTACTGACGAAGGCAAAAACAAAGAAAAATGCCTAAGTAACAAGATTCCGCGTAGACGGATGTACATTATTGACGAAGGCAAAAACATAAAGAAAAATACCTAAGTAATAAGATTCCGCGTAGACGGATGTACATTACTGACGAAGGCAAAAAGATAAAGAAAAATGCCTAAGTAATAAGGTTCCACCTAGACGGAAGTGCATTACTGACGAAGAAAGAAATGAGATCCTACCCTGACGGATACGAAGAAGTTGACGAGCTTATATGGATGCACACAGGAACAACATGTGTAAGTAAATACGATATTATAGAAACCTAAAAACCAAAGGCAATTACCATTGTTTTTACATTTAAAAACCCATAAACATTGGGCTAAACATATGCTTAACAAATTTTTTTTTAAAGATGTTCTGGAATTTGAGCCTCAAACATGTTAGGCACCTTAAAAAAAAGAAAAAAAAAAGAATTTTTTCTGAACGAGTAATAGGATCAGACATCCGGGATGGCATCGTCCTCGGCAGGGGCATCAAGGGTAGGAGCTTCGACGACTGGGACACCAACAGCGGGAAGGTCTCCTGGAACGTCAGTCGCCGTGGCTTGGGCAGCTTTGTCAGCAGAGATCTCCCTGTCCACTTCCTCCATGTCCAACGTCTCCAAATCTATCCCAAAAGGGTGCTTGATGCAGTACCTCCTCAAAAGCTCGAACCCTTTGAAATACCAGCTGAAGAGCACAGAGTTGTACTCCTCAGTCTGCTGGAAACCCTCGATAGCCCTAGAGGCAACGACCTTGATCTTTTCCTTCGCGGCTGCAAGCTGCTCGTCCTTTTCCAGAACCAACTGCTGCTCAACCTTAAGGTCGTCACTCAACTTCTTGACCTCCTCCCTGGAGTGGTGAACGTCCTCCATCGCAGCTATCAGATCCCTCTTCAGCTTCGAGTTCTCCATCTCCAAGACCTTGATCCGAGAAAGCGAGGACTCAACCTTAGCTTCCTGAGCAAGATACTCAGTTGAAAGGTGAATAGTCTCCCCCAGCACCTAACAAAAAAAAAGAAAAAAAAAAGAAGAGAAGAAGGGACACGCGAAGGAATTTAATCCTAGCACACCTATGTAAAAAAAAATATATATATTAATACACACACACACACACACACACAACACATATATATATATGTGTGTGTGTGTGTGTGTGTGTGTCGCCTAAAATGAGCAGGTTACCTGGACGAGCTTATGGAGATGACGACTCATCAACTCATTTGGGGTCAAACCCGAGAACACCTTTAGGTCTTCTGCGGTTATGACCCTATGAGCCCGGTCCGTCGCCAACTTCTTGTCGTCCCAAATGGTGGACGAGCAAGCAGTCTCCTTCCCCCTATCTGACGTACGAGGCCTTTTCGAAGCGGGGGTCGGGATCTCTTCAACCAAAGTGGTCGGAGAAGCCGTCCTCGTCATCTCGGCGTCGGAAATCACCAGAGTGGCCGAAGCAGTCGAAGTGACGGAAGAAACCTTCCCTTTGACACGGACCACCTTCTTCCCAATGTTGGATAGCGGTTCGTCCTTCTTAGATCGCATCTTCTCGTACATGCCCTTGTTGAATTTCGTCGTCATCTCTGCGAAGGAGGAAAATCTTATAAAGGAGCAAGGCAAATAAATACGGGTACGAGATCGAGTCTGACGAACTCAGATGCTTACTCTTCTTTCCCTCAATGTCAAGGCTCCGCAGGACGTAGGGGGACAGATCGGGGCCAAGGTTGTAAAAGGCAAGCGTCTGCGGATCTACTAAGTCGTCCCAGTTTTCGATGGTCTGGGAATACACAATGGCCGTTTCAACATGCTCCTTGTACCTGCTTTTGAGCTTTGGCCTCCTTTTAACTGCACAGGAATGAAAGAAGTTAGTGATGATAACATCGGGTCCAACAAAAGTAAAAAAAAAAAGAAAAAAAAGAAAGGAGACTGACGAACCTAAAGTCGGGGTTCCCCACCGACGAAGCAACCTGGGGATCTCACCCCAGTCCTGGCTAGAGAGGGTCTCAAAATCGTCCCCACACACAAACACAAATCTGGACTTCCAGTACTTGAAGGACGAAGGTAAGCCCTTGACAATCCTGGTTCTTCTCTCCCAAGGTACTAGCTCATAATACTCATACTCTTTGGACTCTTTTAAACGATATAAATAAACAAGCTCATTTACCTTGATCATCTCCCCGTTAGCAGCCAACCATATTTCCATACAGTTGACCACTATTCTCCATGAATTGGGCATAAGCTGCCCAGGAGCGATACCCAAATAGGCTAAGAGCTCCATCACAAATGGATGGACGGAAAGCCTAAGTCCACAAGTAAAAGCGGCCTCATAGAAGCACATTTCACCTGGAAAAAACTGACAAGCCCTCTCCTCTTTAGTTGGCCGACGAATGCGAACTCGTTCTGAAAATTGAAACCTATCCCTAAACCTACCCACGGCATCAGAGTCTAACCTACACGCCTCCACGAGGGCATGAAAAGCCCTAACCTCTCTAAAGGTCGACGCGACTGTGTCCCCCTCCATAAGGTCGCCACTAGACAACAACCCAGTCTCGAGATCACTAGACCTAACCTCAGACATCGACTGTGGCTCCCTCACCAAACCTTTGAACCAATCGACTGACTTTCGGAGCAATGGAAACAAGTCGTCCAAAACAACGCCTAAGCTGTTACCCTCAAAAACAAAACCCTCCAAATTGGGAAAAACACCTAAGGACCCCCTAAGCGAGCAAAAAAAAAGGAAATCGAAGAACAAGCTTCTCTAACCTGTAAACTACTGACCATGGACACCCAGGCAAAGTGCAGGCAAACAGGAAAGTGCTAAAATTCCCAAAAGAAAAAAAAAAAAAACAGAGAAAACCAAAAAGCAGAAGCCAAAAAGAAATCAGATATTTGCAAAGAGAAAAAGAAAAAAGAAAGAAGAAGAAAAAGCATACCTTAAAGAAGAGAAGCAAGAAGCCCAGCGACCAAACACGCACCAGCTCAAAGAAAAATGAAGAAATAGGAGAAAAAGATGCTTAGAGGGATAAACTGAAATTTGGAAGAAAATGAAAGGTAAAGTAGGAGAAGAGGAGTTTAAAAACCAAAAATCGGCGAGAAACCCAAGGGTCATGAGGACATAGGCCTTCTCCAACCACATCATGCCACGTGGCCACAACCCACGTAACGCCGCCACTACGCATTCAATGCGGCATGAAATCCTAAAGGTCGAAAAAAAAAAAAAAGAGGAGGAAAAACTTTTCGTCTTCCACGGTCGTCAGGACACACATTGACGACCATGAAACCCGGGGGACAGCTAATGGGACTGACGAAGTTGGACACAAACGAGTTCGCCTCCACAGACAACCTGACCAATTATCCGCGTCATTGACGAGAACATTAAAGCCATTCAATGCTGCCAATAATGTCTCGGACCAGCTGGATGAACCGATGGAAATGCATTAAAACCCATTACTCCGCCAGAGACGTTATTAGGGGAGACATTAACACCACAACGGCTATAGTCCAAAAGGATATATAAAGCCCTCACAACACTAATACGAGGTACACACAGAATCAGAACATATATTGAGCTATTTTTGATATTTTTGACTGCTACCTTCTTTCGCACTAACTTTGGCATCAGAGGCGTTGTGGCAGGCACCACGCCGGTGACCATTTGAGTGAGTTCTTGCATCCATCACGTCACCGAAGTGCGACTGACACCGTCTGGACAAACACAAAGTAACTGACGAGCTTCTGCTTCATCAATAATCTCTACATATATAACGAAAATAGGGTCTAGAAAGTAGTGACAACGTAGATAGCTTACACAGGAGTCCAAGTACAAGTCCTTAATTATTTTCTCTTATTATTGTTATTGTTTTTTTTTTTTAAATCCCATTATACACAAGCATAGCTGCGATGGATTTATGTTATACCTTTTTTTTTTTCTCCCTCCATTCTAATCCCTTTGTATTGAGAGGATAACAACAGCAACCCTAACAGGCAACGATGTTGAACAACATAAAAAGAACCTTCTTGATAATCTGAGTTAAGATCTCAACTCCCCAGGTATAACAGAATGTCCAAAGAACTTACTTCAGGCCATTATCTGTACATTCCCCCTGTTTTTGATTCCCACATGTAACCTACAATCCTGAACTATTTGCTAGCATCATCTATAATATATGGACTGCCTTCCGGAAATAGCTTAAGACTCTCAATATCAATATCTTGATTCCCCAGCCAGGGAGCAGCAAGCAGAGACAACAACGAAAGCAACAAAGATTAATAAGCAAAGGGCATAAAATGATTGGAAAATTAATGGTTTAACATTTGCACAAGTTCACAGATGTGATGATTCATTTTTTTGGGATTAGGGGCACTTTGCAAGTTCCTCTCTACTCATTTCCCTCAATTGTGGAGATTTCCATACGAGCCCTATTCAGTCATTAACAAAACAAAAGACTGTACAAGTTCAAGGATATTTCAGTACTCTAGGAAATAAATTGTTTCCCAAATTTTACGATATCCAATCTTGTCTAGGCAAAAGTGACCTACAATTGTTAATAGCTATTATATTTTCATGTGGCACCCAGAAGGCCAAGGACCTGACGTCATAAAGAAAGTGACCTAGGTCCATGCTTCAACATAATTTCATATAAATGATTTTTCTTAATGTTAATTTCGTTTTTCAATTGTGCTTTGGATCTTCACACTAACTTCATAAAATATAATCCAATTAAATGAATGGAAATATTGCCTCTTTGTTGTCACAGTTGGATGAATGGGTATTATGCCGGGTTCCAACAAATGGCATCATATCAAAGAATACAAGTGAAGATCAAGACAGCTGTGGGCTGGAACTCCCAAGATACCCACCGAAAATTGAGGTGCAGCCAACAAATATAAACTATTATTCTGACATTATAAGAGATTGCCAAGACAAAGACTGTCAACTGCTTGCTTCAATACTTGCCAGTCAAGCTCTCCCTCCCATTCAGACCATTTCAAGTTTAAGCTTTGATGCAAGCAACAAAGCCAACAGTTTTACTTCAGTTTATGGCAATGGTCCCAATAATTTGAATACTCCAATACCAGTTTCTTCTTTGGGGAGTTATATCAACCAATTGGAAAGGAAATCTAGTGAGGAAAGTAAGTATTTTGAGAATTTCCTGTCCAATGAGATTCTAAAGGACAGGAACGAAAACAAGGATCTTCAACCTAGTAAGACACTGGCCATTTATGATATGAACTACTACAGCCAAGACCAGTCCCAAGACATTTTCAACCCTAAGCCCTCAGGACCCATCATTAATTCAGGAGATTATTGAATTATCCTTCACAGAAAAGAACTTACACTGAACAATGCTTCCTAAAAGGCAAAAGGTCCCTTAACTGTGGTGGCACAGTCACGAAGACAAAGGTCATATTAGATGTAGATAAGGCACAGGAGGCAAATTAGTCTCCAGTGGCAAGGGCCAATTAATAGAATGAAATCAGAAATTATGAAGCATACTTTGTATTTAATTCTGTACTGTAGAGCATGGACTCTATGTCAACTATCTGTATTTGTGCTTTCTTTAATAACAAACAGTGATATTACAAATCTAATGGCTAGGCATAGTTATATGCAGGACCATGAAAACAAATAAAACATGAAACCTATTAGTTGCGAAATAGTCTCTACTTATATAGTCTTACGTAAACTTGAAATTGAGTGTGCTTCAGTTGTAACATTAGTTGTGCGCATCTTAAATTCGGTTCATGTTCCTATAATCAGAAGGCCAATCCTAAATAGAGAAGGCAGATTAAGGCAGAGTTAATCTGCCTAAATTGCCATTCAACAAGAGCATAAATGGCCATTCAAATATTTAAGGGCACATGCACTTGCTGCTCATATAGCCGTACATTATAGTAATGACATCATTTAAACTATATGCATAAACTTGCCCAAAATATCAGTGTGCACATTTTCCTTGCAACTTTGAAGTATCATACTGGATCTCTACGGTTAAGGAAATTAGTACCATTTACAGGACACCATTGGTCTAGAATGACAGATCCTAACTAATGGTAAAAACAGGAGGTACCTATGCACAAAGCTCCCAATTTTGTGGGGCTATGGGAGAAAATGCTCAATAATTCATTGTGTTGATCAAAGTGAAAGAGAAAAAAAGGTTTTAATTCGAAATGGGCGAAAACGAAAAAGAAAAGCGATAACATATCAGTGTGACACAATTTGATCATTACCTATAAGCTTGAAACTGTGGTAAGCTAGAAATTTATAGGTAGGCTACTTTGTTAGGAAAATCTAGACCAATCTTTAAAAGGCCAGTACAAATTAAATAATTGATGAACAGATGGTCTTGAAAAGATACATGAGAATCCCTCAAATATTGAAGGTTATTACCAGACAGCTTTATGATACAATAAGCTGTAGAAGAAGCCTTCGAAATCAGTTCAGCTCAAAATACTGAAACAAACAAAAGTGAAGCATAATAAAAAAAAATAAAAATAAAAATAAAAAGTAGAATATACTGTCAAAGAATACAAGATCAGGTGACATATTATAAAGAGATTTATTGGATTACTGAGTATGCCAAAACTACTAAGAGCAGCTTTAACTGATTTTAACATTCTACAACATTTAGATACTCATCAAAATTATAAAGGCAATAAGAGCAGCTTTAACTGTCAATGCTTCCAACAATGGCACAAGATGTATAATTTACAAATTCATTAAACAAGCCAGATTACTTGAGAGTAAGTAACTCTTAAAAGAATAAATGATCGTTGAAGGCTAGTGTTTATCTATTCCATTAACAATACATATTAGGGCAGAAAGAAAACCAATGCTTCACAAGTCCTCACAAATATTATGAGACTAGCAAATAAAACATAAACAAATAGTGACTCATTTATATATATACAGGGTCAATGCTTACTCTATAAAAGTTGACCTGAGAACAGGCCCACAGTGGCTTGTACTTCCTTCTTGTAAGAGACAAAACGCAGGGTGAGACCAATAAATTTAGTTACACACACACACACACACACACACATATATATATATAGAGAGAGAGAGAGGGAACACAAAGACAGTTCACTATGACTTCCAGAAAAGTTTGACACTACTGCTAATTTGGTATGATCCTATCCTCCCCCGAATCTTGCCATTCAAAAAGATGAAAATGCCTTCATATTTACTGTGTTCATATGCAGTTGTTAACCACTGATCTTTCTTCATTGGCATATAAATATTGTAATTCTAAACTTAATAAATCCTCATGCATACTGGTTTTTCCAGCTACATAAACCATTGTTTTTTTTAGATTGGATAATTAAAACACAAAACCATTGTTTGACAGCCATCTCTCTCTCTCTCAAAAGAGCCAAGTGAACGGTAGTCATTGACCAAAATCACTTTAAAAACCAATTTTTCCTTAGTGTCCGTGATGTTTTTGGGTTAGCAACAAAAAAAGAGGACCCCATACCATGCACCATGTGCTTTTATAAGAGTACAAGGATGGTTTTGGCATAGCCTTCCACTTATGTATGAAGCCATAAGTTAACAAAAATTGCAAATGCTATTATCCTTTATGTGAGAAATGAAAGAAAGATCTCTTAATTTTGTGAACACATGCAAAACTTGCTACAGTTTCTTCAACAAAAAAAAAGAATCTTGGCACACTTCAAACTGTGGAACAAAGTACTAGGGATGAGAGGCCTGTGCAAAAGTCAAAAACCTCCATTTTCATAACCCTGGCAGTATTATGATATTTAATCTCTCAACTGGAATGATTCCTGGAAACTCTAGGTCAACTGGCACCTCCTCCACTTATAAGGATTGATCTTTTGAAATTCAGCACTAAATTGTATCTTGAATACTTTGATTTTGGTGTTTAATAGTGAATAGAACAAGAAATAAAGAAAGGAAAACACTTGGCAATCACACCTAGGCTTTCCTAAGCAATCACACTTAAGTAGGAGAAGGCATTCACACCCTCAAAGCTTAAAATAAGCTGCTAGAGTTTTATTAGAATCACTCTAACTTTCACTATTATTGACTACGAAGTCTACAATAAAGCCTTTATATAGGTTATTGTTAATCCTTTCCTAGACAGACTAGAACTCTAAATAACCTATTCCTAGAATTACTACGATTACTAATAACAAACAAAAAGTACTTAATAACTTTAAACCAAATAAGAAAAAAGACCCAAAACATAAATTAAGACTTATGCGCCTTTGGTACAGCCAAGGCAGCCCATTCCCAAATCTGAAAATTACCAAATTTCCCTTATTCTAGTAAATTTATTAAAATTAAACCAGCAACTTCTGCACGTAAAAAAACTTAATCCTAAGACTCAATAATAACTAAGCTATGAAATGTGCCAAGAAAGTCCCACATCAAACCTAGGCTACCTAGCCGACAAATCTTGAACCTCTTGTATTTAATCGTGTGTTTCTCCTCAAACTCTTTCTATCCACATTAGAGAGCGAGGTCATGGGTTCAAGACCCATCACTTTGCCAATAATAATAAAAAAAAAATTTCTGGAGACCCATAACTCAAATAAACAAAAGTCATATTTCATAATCATTACTTGATTTGCCAGATCAAATCAACACATTCAAGCAAAAATCTTACATAATTTTAATCAGCAATTAATAAATATAAGACCTTTTGGCCCATGATAAAAAAATAAATAAATAAATAAAAGGTCATCAAGAAGCTGATAACATAATCACATACCATATTCTAAAAATATTATTTTATTCTGAGAGAGACAGGACTTACTTATATAGGTAGGAAATGATACCAAGAATTATACACACCAGAATGATGTCGATGCAAAAGTTTCGACTGGATCTCAACTGAAACAAAACCAGTACAGTTTATCTCAACCACACCAGTCTCACCAGAAGAAACGAGTGCATAATATATCGGTAAATTTTACAACAGGTACCTGGGTCAGACTTTTCTTGAGCCTAATGTTAGTATTTTTCATATCAGATGTCACCTTGTCCGCCTATAAAACCACCAAAAATACCAGTAAGTAATTACACTTACGAAACATTTTCAACGTTGCTTGCGAGCATGATCTGATTGGAAAGACAATGATCATACTGAAGTAATAAATTTCTCACCTTTGTCTCAATCTCATCAACTAATGGAACCTGCCTGTCCATTTCCTGAACGTATTGAAACAACTGATTAATCTCTAGTTTCTTATGGCAGCATAATCAAATCAAACTACATGAATGACCAACCTCATTCATATCTTCAGCCAAATTTTTCAGTGTACCCAATCCATCTGATATGAAATCAAGACCTTGATCCTGCAGTTATATGTTTAATGAAATGAGAGTGCAGAACTGGAAATGATACAAGGCAGTAGCCCAATCATATCATCTGCCTTAAGCCATCCAATTGCAGTATGGACATAAAGATAATAATCAGGAATCTTACATGCCTGTTTCATTTTCCGCATTTCATATTCTTGTCTAAATTGACTTGATTCTTCAGTTTGTTGGAAAAAATCACTGTCAAAATTTCCATCTGAGGTTGGTAGTGAAACAATCAAGTATTAACAATCAATTCAAATGTTCAAATTCATTAAATATTGTGACTCAAGATAGATTACAGAAGCACTGGCACCTGATGAGTCAAACTTGATATTCTTATGGGATGCTGAAGCTCCCCACCCTCCAGTTTGTTTGGCTGCAGTTGTTGTACCATCTGGAATTGCTTGAATCCTCTCAGGCAGTGTAATAACCAGATCACCACGAGCGGCTAGATCTTCTTTTGAAAGACCTTTAACCTGTTTTATTAGATACCATAGAGAATTCAAGTTTAATGGCTTTGCATAATTAATATTTGCCAATATGCAAATCAGTATGAAGAAATATGAACCTTCACCATGTAATTTGGAAAGTCAGGACAATACCAAATGAAAAGTCCAGTTTTGAGAACTATACAAACATCAGTTTGAGACACATATCATGCCTATCCTCTGGGTGAACTTCAATGCAAGGCCTTTTTTATTTTATTTATATATTTCTGTGGGTCATGGATCTCACTTCATTGTTTACATAAGGTTTTCTATGGATATATTTGTGCCCATTTCATCCATACCACTCCTACTCCGCATTCTGTTCTGGTGCTGCAAGGCTGGTTTTCTCAAAATCTTGCTCTAAAATACTTGTTCTCACAAACTTTGCACTCAAAGTTTTTGTTAGGACCTAACTTCATGATACCCATCAACTACAAGGCTTTGTGCACATTGGTTAGGTGAAATATATGGTTGTAAAAGCAACCCCACATCGGTCTAGAAAGGAAATAGGCAATAGCAGTGATACCATCATAAGGTGGCAAGTGTTACATGAGAGCAAAGTGGAATCATCACTCATAAGAAATGTCTACCTAGCTAGGTGGGTATAAAGATAGCAAGAACTTTCCAAGGTTTGTATTAACTCCAAGGAAGCATTGCTGGTCAAATATGACAAACAAAAATGGAAGACCCCTTTATCGAGCTCCAAAGTGAAAGCTATAACATGCAAAGTGACTAACATATGCCAAGTTAGTAGAGAAGCCAATGCTGGTAGTTAACCCACCATGAACTCCCTTAATTGATCATAAGTAAAACAAGGGTCTTCCTACATGTTAAAATTACTAAACCTAAGATTTAGTAACTCCCACCCTCCCCCCCTTTTAGATATTGCTCTACCCCTTTAAAATTGAGCCTTTTGTGGTAAAATTAATACGGTAATTTTCAACGAATAACACAAGTTAAATGGACATTAATATCAAGAACTCAAGAAAATTTAACTAGCATTGGCTTGATCATACGACAGAGGTTATTGTTTGTCCTCTTCGAAGCTTTGTCTCTAAATCTTCGTATTCTTTTTGTCCTTTTTGTTATATTCTGGTGGGGTCCTAATTGTTTCTAATTTAGTTCATTTTATATTACTATGTATGGATAACAACATGAACTTGATTTTGGATTTATCATCACATAGTTTTAGCAGTTAGGAAGGTAGATGCCATACTAAAATTTGGAGGTATTGTAACATACTATCTGTGTTTTTTTCGCATACAAATAAATTTGGAGCTATCATTACATAGTTTTAGCAGTTACCAAGCTAGCAAATAGGAAAACCCAAAAAAAATAAAAAATAAATAATAAATTATGAAAAAAAATCCATAAATCTTAAAAGAATTTCACAGCCTATAAAATTTCAAAATTGCACATATATTAAATTCTTTTTTGAAGCATAAATAAAATTCAATAAAAAATTTACCTTCTTCATTGCCAATTTTCGCAGCTTAGGAATTTCATTCATCAATCGAGCCTTGGTTCGACGAACCTCCGCATTCATTGCCACAGCAGATGCCCTGTTAGTCTCCATTGAAGCTATCTCAGATTTCTGCATATTTCATTCAATGAAATTCCAAATCATTTGAGGAAAAAAAAAAAAAAACGGATTCAGTTAAGAAAAAGGAAAAAAAAATTGATAAAATGAAAGAGATTCGGACATGAAAAGCAGCTTCGATTTCGGCTTCGATGGAGGAGTAGAGGTGAGCGAAGGCATCGTCGCCGTAGGCATTGAGGTCGCGTTGCTTTTCGATGTCGTACTTGTCGTACTTCTTGCATATCTCGTCGACGCGGAAGAGAATGTCGATCACGCTCATTTTGGAGGGATAGAGAAAGCTCGAGAATGAATCGTTCGCGGGGAAAGAGAATAAAAAAATGCACGTTCGTTTTTCGGATTGGTGTCGTTCCTGGCATTGTGGTTGTTTGTTACAATCTGTGTCTCGAGATTTTCGGACGCTGTGTGCCCAAATGTGAAGTCGAGCGTAGAGAGTGGTTTGGGGAAGAGAGAGAGAGAGAGTGAAAACAGCGTGGACAAGTTTGTGCAACTCGGGGATATCTGACTACAGACCATCGTACAGAGAAAACCCAAAGAGCTTAATTAAACTTCAAAATTTTAATAGTAAGAATATTACGATCTTTGGAAGTGGCCTGTAAATGAACTAATAACACGGACAAGAGTATGTATACAATACGGTGACACGAAATTTTTTGAAAATAATAGAACTTAAAGCGAGATATGTCTATTAAATAATTATTAAATATATTTTTATTAATATTATATATATATATATATATTATTAAGCATCTATTTTTCATACAATATTAAATATATACCAAATTAAGAGTAATTATAAATAATAAAGCATATTCGGGATTATTAAAAAAATGTTTAGAAATAGAATACAAACTAAGAATAAGGATGTATACTTATTTTTAAATACATTATTACTATTCATACCATGAATGTTCTTTTTGTTTTATGAAATGGTATTCAATTCCTTTTGTTTTCATTTTTTTTTTATTAAAAAAAATAGACATGGCTAAGATACGCATGCAGATAGGGGTAGAGTCAGGAATTTTTATTTGGGGGCCAAATTGCAGCACTAATATATTTATTAAGACAATACCCCACATACACACGTTTTTTATATATTATATACACATGTTTTTATTTGATAAGTTATATATATATATACACACACACCCAACAAAAACAAAGAACTTAGTATTTTTAATCTCAATTATATTTGATGACGATCTTTCATAAAATAAAATTCATTTTTACCATTTTTAGTGTGAAATTCTTAAAAAGTTTCATTTTTAATACAAATTATCAAATTTTATACTAAAATAAATAAAAAATCTTTCAATTAAACTAATAAATTTTTTTAAAACATGAATGATCCGAAACTTGGAGGAAGAAGTTAAGCTCCAAACATATTTGAAGTTATCTTACTCTAACCCATTATGTGACAATTAAAGAGACATTTCATGTGTAGTTTTAGTGACAATATTTTTTTAATAAATCAATGTATTGTTAATTGCCACACAACAGGTTGAAAAATACATAGATTCAAACATATTTAGTGCTAAACTTTATCAAATATTTAACAAATATAAGAGCACGTTTTACAATAAAAAATAGACTTGCGAAAAATTATGTCTAAGTAATTGTTAGACCAATTATTTTTTCAAAGAAAATCATTGGACTAAATCAAATATTTGGGGAAACCAACTCTTATTTTTGTAGACTAAATTTTGAAAGTGTTAGAAATACTAAATTGAATAGTATTGTATTTCTTTTGGTAAAATAATACATGAGTGCCTTATATATAGGAGGCATATGAGTGCTATACAAGTAAATATGAGTGCGTACAAGTAGTACAGTGTGCAGTACAAGTAAGTGATCTAAATGGGCCAAGCCCACATATGAGTGTATTTAACAGCCTCCCTTAACTCAAGGTGGATGTGAGACCAACTTGAGATTGTCAACCAAATCACGAAGGCGTCCCTTAGGATGGGACTTGGTGAAGATGTCTGCAAGTTGATCTTTGGAGGAGACGGGAAGAGCTTGAGAGCACCATGAACAAGATGATAACGGATAAAATGACAATCAATCTCAATATGTTTAGTCCGTTCATGGAAGACATCATTATGATAATGTGAATGGCACTCTAATTATCACAATAAAGAGGTGTAGCAGAGGATTAGACACACCTAAGTCTGTAAGAAGCCATCGTAACCAAAGAAGCTCAGATGTGGTATCAGCAAGAGCACGATATTCTGCTTCAGTACTGGAGCGGGCCACAAAGGTTTGTTTCTTACTTCGCCAAGAAATCAAGGAAGAGCCAAGTAGAAAACAATAGCCAGTGGTGGACCTACGATCAGTGGGATCTCCTGCCCAATCAGCATCAGAGAATGCACGAAGTACAAGAGGAGATTGAGCTGAGTAGAAAAGGCCATGGAAGAGAGTGCCCTTCAAGTAACGAAAAATGCGCAGAACAACAGCATAGTGAGTTGACCGTGGAGCAGACAAATACTGGCTGACCTGATGAACAACATAAGGAATGTCTGGACGAGTAACTGTGAGATAAACTAGGCTGCCAACTAATCGTCTGTAAAGAGAAGGATAGACAATGGTTTCCCCCCCGAGGGAGTCAGATGCGCATTAAGCTCAACTGGGGTGTCAACAGTTTTGCTGTCAGTGAGCCAGCACGAGACAAAAAATCAGAAGCATACTTGGCTTGATAATATAAAGACCATCTGAGGAACGAGTGATTTCAAGTCCCAAGAAATAGCTAAGATGGCCAAGATCTTTCATCTCAAACTGCTGACTAAGAAAATCCTTGAGTTTTTGTATGCCACTAAGGTCATCACCAGTTATGATCATATCATCCACATAGAGGAGAAGTAGAATGGTGCCTTTATCAGTACGACGAAGAAATAAGGCAGCATCATAAGAACTGGCAGTGTAACCCAAACGAAACACAGTAGAGCTAATTTTGCAAACCAGGCTCGAGGAGCTTGTTTAAGACCATACAATGCTCGGCGAAGACGACAAACCTTGTTGGAGTCAATGGAGAGACCTAGGGAGGTTGCATGTAAACTTCTTCACTCAAGTCCCCATTAAGGAATGCATTTTTCATATCCATCTGAAAAAGATCCCAATTTCTAGTAGTAGCAACAGCCAGGAGGGCATGAACAGATGAGATGCGGGCAATGGTGCAAAGATCTCTTCATAATCAATCCATACTCCTGTGTAAAACCTTGGCAACAAGGCGAGCCTTATAGCGCTCAATGGACCCATCTGAGCGAGTCTTAATCTTGTAAATCCACTTACAACCAACCACAGACTGTCCAGGAGGAAGAGGAACTAAGTCCCAAGTATGGTTTTTGGTTAATGCATCAATTTCCTTTCATTGCAACCTGCCATAAAGGGTCAGTGGAGGCCTCACGATAGGTTTGAGGCTCGTGGAGTGTAGCAAGTGCAGTGTAACAATGGTAATCAAGTAAATGTGTAGGAATAGATCTTACTCGGGTTAAGTGACGAGGTGGAATGTCTGTGGAGGTGGAAGGTCTTGTGGAGGATCTTCAGGCGGAGCAGGAGCGGGGGACCCGGGCTCGAGTTGGGGTAGCTCGTCATCAATCTGCTCATCTTCGACCTGGCCAGAAGAGACATTAAAAGGATCGGGTGTTGTATAGAGAAGTCTAAAAGAGGATCAATTGGAGTTGGAGAAGAAACATGAGACTCTTCTGGAAAAACTTCAAGTACAGATGGTAGTGAGGGAAGAAGAACGAAAATGAGAGAGTTCAACAAACAAGCGGTGTTCCCAGAAAACAACATTACGAGAAACACGAAGGCGATGAGAGATAGGATCATAACAGCGATACCCTTTTATGTTTCGCCATAACTAAGAACAGCAGAGTCTAGATCGAGGCTCAAGTTTGTTGTGCTCATGAGACTGAAAAAAAAGAAAAAAGCAGATCCAAAAGAGCGAAGTGATAATAGTCAGGGTGTGACCCAAAGAGGCGCTCATACGGAGTTTGATTATGATGACAGTGCTTGGAATGCGGTTAATGGTGTGAACAGCATGAAGAGCAGCTTCACCCTAGAAAGGAGGAGGACCTTGGCAGAAAGAAGAAGAGTACGAACAGTGTCAAGAATATGACGAAGTTTCGTTCAGCTCGACCATTTTGCTGGGAGGTACCTGGACAAGTTGATGATGTACAGTGCCATAGGAGTGTACAGAGCTTGAAAAGTATATTGAGTGTATTCAAGAGCATTATCAGAACGAAATATTTGATTCTTTTGGAGAATTGGGTTTCAACCATTTTTGCAAAGTACTATAGATTGGCAAAATTTCAGAACGAGATTCATAGGAAATATCCAACTGTAACGGAATAATCATCAATGAAAACAACAAAATATCGAGATCCATCAATACTAGCAACAGGAGAAGGTCCCCAAACATCAGAATGAATTAACTCAAAAATGCTATTAGAAATAGAATCACTATTATTAAAAGGTAAAGCTGGCTGTTTTCCTAACTGGCATGAAGTACAATCAAAATTGTCTTTGGACACAGAACCTAACAGACCTTTAGAAGCTAACTGTTGTACCGAGAAGAGGGTGCATGACCAAGACGAGAGTGCCAAAGTGGAGGAGAAGGTAGGGAAGACACCGCAGCAGCAGCAGCAGTGCAACAGACACCAGAGCAACAGGTGAAGATGAAGATTATCCATGGAAACATACGCCCAACTCTAGGGCCTGTCCCAAGCTCTTGCCCCGTCCTCGGATCCTGCACAATACACCCAGAATAGTAAAAAATAAGGCAATAACCTAGTTCAGCTAATTGTCCCACAGAACACAAGTTATAGGATAGGTCAGGAACATGGTAGACCCAGGAACAGAGAGGTTAGAGGTTGAAACAAAACCAAGACTATGCCATGCATGGTGGAACCATCAGCTATGTGAATATTGAGGGGATGTGGAGCAGGATCAAGTTTGGAGAATAAGGACGAGTGAGGTGTCATGTGATTGCAACAGGCAGAATCAAAAAGCCAAGTTTGAGACTTACCGGGTAAAACTGAGAGAGCAGTGGAAAGAGATGCATTACCAGCCATACGAACAGCTTGAGCTATGATCTCCTGTAGGTCAGTAGGTGAGAGGTGATAGTGGATCCAGAAGACTAGGACTCAGCTGAAATGGGAGGCATTGGCGGAGTAGACTCAGTGTTAGCAACTGCAGCAGTAGATTTGTTGCGACGGTAACAGTCTCAATAGTGTGGCCAGGGCGCTTGCAATAGTTGCAGAACTTTTTATTGGTCTGTCTGCGACAATTGCTGGAGCCAGAAGAATCACCTGAGTGCTGAGGTTGCTCATGGAAGGAGTAAGGGCCAGAACATTAAACTTATCCTGGGCTCGAAGAGTTGCAAGGCGAGTTCTTCTCTGACTAACTCATTCACAACAGTATCAAGAGAGGGAGGAGGACAACGATTCAGAAGCTGACCTCGAATGGGCTCATAGTCCTTGTGGAGTGACATCAAAAACTCATAGAACGAAATTCATATCTAATAGCAGCATATTGTTGGCATCTTTTGAGCATGCCCAAGTTGGATCAGAAAGGTCAATTTGGTCCCAAATGAAGCGAAGCTGATCATAGTAGTCATTGATGACTGCCCCGGTTCTTGCCTGAGTTGATGCAATTCACCACTAACTGATATTTCATGGATCCGTGAGTGGTAGAGTATCGTTTGGCCAACATATCCCATGCTGGTTTGCATCATCAAGCTGCCCACAATTGGAGATGGAGGGAATGGAAGTATTTCGAATCCATGTGAGGATCATGTGATTGTGACTATCCCATTCAATCATGCGATTGAGAAAAGCAGCTCTTCTTCACTTGCCCCCTTCACAGGAATAGTGATTGCACTGCAATAATGCCAGAGCATGCAACCCTTAAGGAAACTGCGCATAGCTTGAGACCAAGATAAGTAATTCCTAGTCCCCTCCAATACAGTATTGATGGGGCGAGGAGAAAAACATCATTTTATCCATTTTAGAGACACAATATGCAAAAACAGATCGCAAAAATGAAATTTACGCGAAAAACTGAGTAAGGAGAACTTGGCCTAAAAAGTCACTCCAAAAAAAGTCAACGTCAAAGTCAACGGTCAACGGTCAAACCGCTGGCGTGGCAGGCTGACGTGGCAGGCTGACGTGGCTAAGGCTGACGTGCCTGGCTAACGTGGCTGGCTGACGTGGCTAGGGCTGACGTCAGCAGGATGAATTTGGCGCATGACGGCGCGTGGTAGCGCGTGGTGGCTCAGTTCGGCGCGTGGAGGCGCGTGGGCGCATGACCTTCAGGGCAGAACCTTTGGGCGGCGCGTGAGGGCGTGTGGAGACTCCGATGACTGTAAGGTTTTCACGAGCAGGTAGATCGGAGCAAGACGATCTTCGTGGTACCTTCAGAAAATTTTTCGGAGCAATATTCACGGCGGTGCCGAAAAAGGAAGTGGTCTTTGCAGTGTTCGAACTCCCCAACGGCGACTGCTACAGGTCCGGAACCTGAGGACGATTGTCTGGAAGACTCGAAGGTTCAACGGCGAAAGACTATGGCAGTGGTTGTGACGCGGAAGCAATATGAAAATGGAGTTACACCAATAAAGACAAGACTGCGAAGAAAAGTTCAGAGCAGTGGCTCTGATACCATGTTAGAAATACTGAATTGAATAGTATTGTATTTCTTTTTGGTAAAATAATATACATTAGTGCCTTATATATAGGAGGCATATGAGTGCTATCAAGTAGTACAGTGTGCAGTAAAGTAAGTGATCTAAATGGGCCAAGCGCACATTGAGTGTATGTTAACAGAAAGCATTAAATAATTAATTATATATATATATATTATATATATATATATATATATATAATTAAAAATTTGGGGGCCATAGCCCCCACCCTTACACATAGCTACACCCCTGCATGCAGAAGTGTTTCAAGCGTGCCGAATGTTTGACACAGTTACAACACGGTATGGCACTCCAAAATTAAGTATATGTTCTTCCTAGAAAATGATAGATACATATATGCCTTACATTATAGATCATGCGGTAGTAAGCGCATCTCCAACCCTGGATTAGACCTAGATTCACATTGCCCCTGGGCTCTGTTTTATCTGAAATCAAGTAGTCGATACAAAACCTTTAGCCTGGGTTCTCAAACTATGTATTACTTATATAACAAGTAATCTAATGCAACATGAGTAATGAGTTTCTACTATTCATTTAAAAAATTACAAAAAAAATGAAATGGAAAGAGAAATGACTTTCAGCTTTGGAGAGGCTGAGTAGGAGGAAAATCCCCAGAAAGAACAAAATAAACCCAGATCTCCTGTAATTTTCCATTAGTCCCTGAAACTCGATTTATTTTTTTTCCTTTTCTTTTGGTTAAGCTTAAGAAAATGCGTGCATTGAAGCACTTAAAAACTAGTACATGGAAAAGAAACAAAAGATAGGCTTAGAAGTACTAAGGAATTTTTTGTTAATTTCAGCATATCTGAGAGAATACAAGATTGCAATATTTCGACAAAAGCAAGGATAAGAAAACATAGATATTTTGGAGGACATGGTGAACCAGCTAGTTTTGGACATTGCGTCGGTAATTGAGAGGTTAACCTGTGATAGCATCACCTATGTGCATGCTAATCACTAGCATTAAATGAATTTAATATCTTTCATCCCAATGTGACAAGTGACAAGAGAGGTCAATGGCTAGGTTGTTAATCGACTGCCAATGCTCTTTTATCCTCTTTTGAATCGCAATATGGTTTGCTATTATTTAGCCTCCATTTGGATGTTGCTGAAAGTAGTATTCAGCTGTGTTTGCGTTTGCTATAGTGTTTTCAGTTTTTAGCAATAAACGGTATCTAAATAGACTCTTAAGGGTGCAATATTTGTTTTGGTGTATGTGCAGCCTAAAACTGCATTTTTAAATCAATTTGCATTTTTAAAGGTGTGTAAAAGTGATAAAACGCCGTTTCGGGAGTTTAGCTCTTTCACAAGCGCTCCCTTTTAAGGTTTTCCAATGGATATTACAAATGGGCTCTTAGATTTAGTAGTTTGAAGGTATGTTCCCATTGTTACCTATGGACATCCTATTTCCTGGCAATTAATGAAAACAAATCATTATTAGTCCGGTACCCCAAGGTCAATAATGCAGTAAATTTGTTAATTAATTTTCAATTAACTAAATTATGTTATCACACAATTCTAATGATATAACCCATAAAAGCAGTAAATCACCAATCTGTAAGCACATTAATAAAAAAAAGTTAGACAACAACATGGGGACAAAGAGGAAAACCAATGGATAACATCTCCAAAGGGAAAATCACTAAACGGTAACGTATCTCAATTAAGGCAATCCACTATGTGAAAAGAAGTTTATAATCTAAAACAAAACATTTGCTATCTAGACTCCATGACAAAATAGACAACCTGCTGTTGCAGCTCATAACAGTTTTAGAACACCATACTTATCGTATATGGATCCCTTCAGAAACAACCCGTTTTTGTCAATATATAATTAAAACCTCCAATCCAATCCAAGGCATCTTCTAATTGAATGTTTGATCTACAATGATCTCACTTGGTTGACAAGTTCTACGGTTTCAACTTCCAAGTTCTTGATCACACCTATGGATACAAACTGTTAAGTTTCTCTCTTGAAAACACACAAATGGAGGCTTTGTTTTTCTCACACAGTGGCATTAAATTTTTGCCTCAATCTGCCTCACTATTAGTCGGGTATATAAGGATTTATATAGATAAATGTAAGTGAGATATCAAATTAAATGTAACTAATAACACAAAGTGCGCCACTCTCGATCGAATAAGTTTCATTGTAGGAATTGTTGAACTACGGCTTTTGGTTGATCAAGGATTTGTCCAACTGTGACTTACGATCGATTGAACTTCGATTAAGGATCTATCGAGGATGACAAAGATAAGCCATTTCTACACAAACTAACTTTGAATATTTGAGCAACATATTAAACGATTTTCAAAATATAAACATTGTTAACAAATATTAGAGCACTAACGTCAAGTCTGCTAAATGCTATATTTCTAACATTTAGCACACTAAAAAAAAAAAAACCCACTTACATCAAATGTACCAAATGCTAAAAATTTTTAGCATGGATCTACAATACCGTTCTACTAATTGAACGGTACAACAGAAATACTAAAAAAAATTAGTCTAATTTTCTCTCTCCTTCGCACATATTTGACTCTCTCTCTCTCTCTCTCTCTAGAGTATGTGGCGGTGTTTTTTTGGGTAGTTTCTTGCGTCAATTTTTATGGGTTGCGATGATTGTGGGCTGACTTTGGTGGTTGTGCTTATGACGGCCGGTGGTGGTTAGTTAATTTGAGTGGTGTTTGCTTGATTTTGGGTGGTGGTGGTTGTGAGGTGGAATATGGTTTTGTATTTATTTATTTATTTTTATATTGTAGGAGTTTTTTCTAGGTTATTTTAATGTGTTGTATATATTGTTTTAATGTATTGTAGGGAAGAATAGAAGATTTGATAAATGTTGCAATGTTAAATGCTATGTTAAAATAGATAAAACATATATTAATGTATTAAAATGACATTTGGCTTAATACAGTTGACGCTAGTGCTCTTACCAATCTAAAACCTAATGATAGAAAAAAAAATGAAGGTAAAAAAAATAGTTGTGACTATTTTGACGATCAAGTTAGTGAAAAAAAATCCAAAGAAGGCTAAGAAAACTGATAGGCCCAATAAATATCATTGTCTAGATGAGCCCATCAAGTGCCATCGTAAATCCCTCCTCAGCATGGACGATAGTAGAAGTGCTATAAATAGGAGCATTCAATGCCTCGGACGGTTACCAATCGGCCAAGAAGACTGTTGGAGACCTATCAAAGCTTACATTAAATGAGCCCAGAGGCATTACAAAAGAAGCAATTATACCACTATGAATAAGGTACAACGGCTAGAAAGAAAGAGGATGTATATAAGACACAACTTAGAGCTAAACAAGGTACATACATACACACTGGCTGAAACACTTTATTCTCTCTAATTCTTATAAGTTATAAGCCCTCTCTACCATTTCTAGTCGCTGACTTTACCATTAGAGACTCCATGGCCGACACCACACCGATGACCACTCAAAGAGGATTCCATTCTTACTCTTGCAGGTATAGAGACGAAGTCCATACTAACCTATCTGGACGAACTCACTTGAGTGACAATCTAAGCATCATCAGTTTGGTGCTGTCTATGGGAATGACAATTTCATACTTAGGTTCAAGAGCGTAGTTCCATTCAACTCTAGAGTCCAAATGGAGTCCAGCACGCCACAAGATTCTGCAGCATTAGCCCTACAAATCGAAACACTTACAGCTAGTGTAGAGGAGCTTATAAGACAGAACCAAGAGATGAGGTCGCAGCTTCAGCAAGGAGATAATCATTCTGGGACCAACCAGAATGACGATGGAGACAGCAAAAGAAAGAACGACCATCAACGACCAACTACTCTTGAGGGAGCAAACTCAGACCTCCTTAGGGAAATGAGAAGGGAAATGGACGAGCTGAGAAGTGCAATAAGGGAAAAAAACAGATCGAAGCTTAGACAAGATGGTCAGGAGGATAGACTCAACCTTTACAACAGCGGCCCTGGAATGCCTAATGCCTTCATAGTTTCGTCTCCCACAACTTGAGCCGTTTGACGGTTTGAAAGACCCTCTGGACCACCTCAACACCTTCAAGGCAACTCTGGGTCTTCAATAGCCCCCAAACGAGATATTGTGTCGTTCTTTCCCCACCATTCTGAAAGGAGCAGCACGGGAGTGGGTCATTAAGCTACCAACGTCGTCCATTGACAACTTCGAACAATTGGGTAATTCCTTTTTACGCCATTTCGTCAGTGGACAGTGCCTGAAATGGCTAGCAGACCACCTGCTCACCATTAGACAAGGGGAGAAGAAGACCCTGAGGCCACATGTGAAGCGTTTCACTAGAGAAACCTTAGAGGCTAATGAAGCAGATGACAAAGTGCGGCTGACGACCTTCAAAGTTGGATTAAAATCCAAAGAGTTTATGATCGCACTCGCTAAAAGCCCTCCTCAGACAATGGCGGAAATGCTTTTGAAAGCACAGAGATATATGAACGCGAGATGAAGAGAAGCCCAAGGAGAGGGAAGGAAAGGGAGAAGACTAAAGGGGGCAAAAAAGAGAAAGGGGTGATCGTCAGGGCACTGATAGGAACAAGAAAAAGGATGATAAAACCCCTCGAAAGGTAAAATTTACCCTTTTAATTATGTCTGTTGACAAAATTTTGACATAGATTAAGGACAAGCATTACCTCAAATGGTCAAGGCTGTTGCACTCATCACTTAATATGTGTGACAAAAAGAAGTACTGTCATTTCCACAAGGATCACGGACATTACACAGAAGATTGTAGAGACCTAAAAGAGCAGATAGAAGAGCTCATTCGAAAAATGAAGCTGCAGAAGTTTGTGAAGAAAGGGGACTCCAACAGATCCAGAAGTGATAACAAGGATAAGCACAAAGCTATTTTGAGGGACGAGGACAACACGTTCAACCATCCACAAAGCACGATAGGAGAAATAAAGACAATCACAGAAGGACCATCCACAGGTGGGTCTTTCAGATCCCTTAAGAAGTCATAACAAAGGTAGGTAAACAGCATCCACAAGATACCACCCCTAAAGCAAAGAAGGACAGACAGGGACATCCTATTCTCAAAAGAAGATGTCAGAGGTGTGAAGCAGCCGCATGACGACCCCTTAGTCATAATGCTCATGATAGAGGGGTTTAACTCCAAGAGGATCTTAATAGACAATGGTAGCTCTGCAGACATTATCTACCTCTCTGCTTTCCAATAGTTAAAGATAAATCCCTAGAGACTGCGGCCTTTTGAGTCCCCTTTCGTCAGCTTCAGTGAAGATAGGGTGTATCCTAAAAGCATAGTGACACTGATGGTCACGATGGGATCTTACCCCGACAGTTGACCCATCTGCTTAACTTCCTAGTGGTAGACTGTCTTCCTCGTACAATGTGATAATTGGAAGGCTTACATTTAACTGCTAGAAGCCAGCCACGTCCACCTATTGTCTGAAGGTAAAGTTCCCAACGGAGAATGGCGTGGGCGAAGTCAAGGGAGATCAAGTGGTGGCTAGGGAATGTTACCAAGCAGTATTAGCTGCAAAGGAGAACCATACATGGACGATTGAGGAGAAAAAAGAAAAAGAAAAAAGTGGAAGCCCTGGAAACCGTGGAGCTAGTAGACAGGGAACCAACAAAGACTACAAGGATATGGACTACTTTAAGGGAAGAGATGAAGAAGAAATTAGTCCAATTACTTAAGGGCAACTTGGACGTTTTCGCATGGAGTCATAAGGATATGCCAAGCATAGCAACTGAGGTCATCCAACACTAATTGAATGTAAATTTGAGAAGAAGCCCGTCCAGCAGGGGTAACGAGTCTTTGCTCTTGAATGAAATAAGGCAATCATGGATGAGGTAAACAAATTACTGGCAGCAGACTTCATTTGCGAGGTCTATTACCCAGATTGGCTAGCCAACGTCGTCTTAGTAAAGAAGGCGAATAGGAAGTAGAGGATGTGTGTAGACTTTACAGACTTGAATAAAGCTTGCCTGAAAGATAGTTTCCCTTTGCCAAAAGTAGACCAGCTAGTGGATTCCATAGTAGGACACAAGCTCCTTACATTCATGGACGCATTCTTGGGATATAACCAGATGAAGATGTCAGAAGAAGACCACGAGAAGACTGCCTTCATCATAAGCCAATGGCTCTACTGCTACAAGGTAATGCCCTTCGAACTGAAAAATGCAAGAGCAACCTACTAGAGGTTAGTGAACAGGATGTTCAATAAGCAGATTGGGAGAAATATGGAGGTGTACATAGATGACGTGCTCGTCAAGAGCAAGGAAGAATCTGCTCACTTGGACAACCTCGAGGAGACATTCACTACTTTTAGGCAAAATCAGATGAGGCTACAAGTGCGTCTTTGGGGTAGCATCTGGGAAGTTTCTAGGATTCATGGTGTCCTAAATGGGGACAGAAGCAAACCCAGAAAAGGTGTGAGCCATATTAGAGATAATAGCACTCAATAGGTTTGTCTCTAAAGTGATGGACAAATGCCTGCCCTTTTTCAAAACTCTGTAGCAAGCCTTTACTTGGATAGAGGAGTGCGAGAAGACCTCCTAGAAACTTAAACACTACTTAAGGAATCCACTTCTCCTGAGCCCATAAAAAGAAGGGAAGGACCTGTATTTATACTTAGTAGTATCAGCTACAGCCGTGAGTGCAGCCTTGATTTGGAAAGAGAATGGAACACAACTCTCGATTTATTATGTCAGTCAAACATTCCAAGGAGCTGAAGCAGAGTACCCACAGATCGAGAAGATTGCATTACCTTGATTGTAGCCTCACGAATGTTGTGCCCCTACTTCCAGGCGAATCCTATCTTAGTGATGACAGATCAACCTATAAAGAAGTCAATGAACAAGCCCGAGGCTGTAGGAAGAATGGTTCAATGGGTAATAAAACTTAGCCAGTTCGACATTGAGTACCACCCCAGAACAACTATCAAAGCACAAGCATTAGTAGACTTTATCTCGGAGTTCATGATCCCTGATAAAGACGGGGCACTAGGCGAAGCGGAGAGATGGACGATCCAAGCTGACGGGTTGTCAACCTAAAAAAGGGGCGAAGTGGGGGTTATTATTGTTACCCCAAAAGGAGATATGCTCAGATATGGAGTTCAGCTTCAGTTCCCCGCCACTAACAACGAAGCGGAGTACGAGGCAATACTTATAGGACTAAGGGTCAAAACGACATTGGGCGCTAAAAACTTGCTCCTCCAGAGCGATTCTAAATTGTCGTTGGATAGATAAAGGAAGAGTATGAGGCAAAGAAGGAGAGGATGCAGAAATACCTGAGGTTGATGAGGCATCTGGCCCAAGAATTTGATCAGGTAGAGTTCATATAGGTCCCTAGGAGCCAAAACATAGGGGCAGACAAGATAGTGAAGCAGGCGTCATCAGAATTAGAATCGATGAGCATAGATTTAAAGATGGAAGTCTAGAAGCATCCCAGCATTGAAGAGATCCATACCTTCGTAATTCAAAGCAGAAATAGCTGGATGACCCCAATCCTATCCTTCCATCAAGATGTATGACTTCCACAGGACGTTGAGGAAGCAAGGAAAGTCAGAAAAAGTGCAGCCAGGTTCATTATCTTGAACAATGCCCTGTATAAAAGAGGCTTTTCCATACCATACTTGAAATGTGTCGACAAAAATGAGGCTAAGTACATCTTAAAAGAGATCCACAAAGGGATATGCGAAAACCATGCAAGCCCAAGATCCTTGGTAAGTAAGATCGTCAAAACAGGTCACTTCTAGCCTACTATGCAAAAAGACGCAAGAAAGTTCGTTGAATGATGCCACAAGTATCAGAGGTTTGGAAATGTTCAGCGCATCCCAGCAGAGAAGTTGACACCTATAACTTTCCCGTGGCCATTCGCCCAGTAGGGGATTGACATCATGGGTCCACTACCCCTAGGTAAGAGACAGGTAAAATTCTTATTGGTCGCGATTGACTACTACCAAATGGGTTGAATTAGAAGCACTACCCACTATAACATAGGCAAAGATCCAAAATTTTGTGTGGAAGAACATAGTTTGCAGATTTGGGATACCACGGACGATCATATCAGATAACAAATGACAGTTCAACAGCTAAGACTTCAAAGACTTTTACTCAGGATTGGGGATCAAGAACTAGTTCTCATCTCCAAGACATCCACAAGCCAACGGACAGACGAAAGTGACGAACCGAAAGCTACTGAAGATCATTAAAGCTCCACTAGAGGAAGCAAAGAGCGCATGGCTAGAGGAATTGCCTAATGTCTTATAGGCATACAGAACTACAACAGGGACCCCGACAGGAGAAAATCCCTTCAAGCTCACCTATGGCACCGAGGCAGGTATTCCAGTCGGAGTAGGCGTCACCAGCATGAGAAGAGAAGTTTTTAGTGGAGACAGCAATGACGATCAGTTAAGAGTCAACTTGGATTGCCTAGATGAAGTGAGAGACGGAGCATCCTAGAAGATGACGAAATACTAGTAGAAGATGGCCGAATACTACAACAAGAGGGTGAAGCTCAGAAGACTCAACATAGGAGACCTCGTCCTATGCAAGGTTACGCCAGCTACTAAGGATCCAACCCAAGGGAAGCTTGGGCCAGCCTAGGAAGGGCCCTATAAGATCATTCATTACTCAAGACAAGGCAGCTACCACCTAGAGATGATGGACGGGAAGAAACTACCACGACCATGGAACATTGAGCATTTGAAGAAGTATCATCAATAAATGTAAAAGACAATTGTATCCACATTTGAAATAAAGCAACAAAAGCACTATTCAGCCAACATTCTAGCTTATTTTGTGTAAGCCTAGAACACTCAAGAAAAAAAAAAGGCTAAGTGATAAGATTCCGCTAGATGAATATAAATCACTGACAAAGCCAAAGCGACAAAATTCTATAGTTGGATGTAAGTCACCTAAAAAATGCTAAGTGATAAGATTCTGCTAGACGACTGTAAATCACTAACAAAGTAAAAGCGACAAAATTCCTTAGTTGGATGTAAGTTACCTAAAAAAGGCTAGGTGATAAGATTTTGCTAAACGGATGTAAATCACTGATGAAGCCAAAACGACAAAATTCCTTAGTTGGATGTAAGTCACCTAAAAAAGGCTAAGTGATAAGATTCCATTAGACGGATGTAAATCATTGACGAAGCCAAAGTGACAAAATTTCTTAGTTGGATATAAGTCACCTAAAAAAAGATAAGTGACCGAAACTCCACTAGACGAATGTAAGTCACTGACAAAGCCTAAGCGGCAAAACTCCTCAGCAGGATGTAAGTCACCTAATAATGACTAAATAACCACAGACGGGGGTAAGCAAACAAAGATTTTGGCAAAGGCGCAAGTCACATGCATCAAACATAACAAGAAAAAAACCTTCAAAGGTATGAAAATAAGCAATATCATAAACATATCTTGTCCATAAACAAAAATTAAAAGCCCAAAAAAAAAGGGGCAAAGAGCATTGTATTGGAGTTAGAATAAAAAGCCCAAAAACACATTGGGCACCTAAAAAAAAAAGTATATATGTGTACTGGGCAAGTTCATGTAGCAACATCGTCACTATCAGCAGGATTGGGCTCTGGAGCATTCCTCTCAGGAGCAGTAATAACGGACTTAGAAGTCTCTTCCGTCTCTATCTCCTTATCTACCTCCTCCAGGTCTAAGCTTCCCAAGTCTACACCGGTAGGGTGCTTGATGAGATACCACCAAAGAAGCTCAAAACCCTTGTAGTATCAACTGAAGAGCATAGTGTTGTACTCATTAGTTTGTTGAAAGGCTTCAATGGCCTTGGCAACAATGGTCTTGACCCACTCTTTTGCAGCTTGGAGTTGTTCATCATTCTCCAAGGTCAATTGCCTCTCAGCCCTCAGGTCGTCAACCAGAACCTTTGCCTTTTCCTTGGTGACGTTGGCCTTATCTATGGCAGAAATGAGATCCTTCTTTAGCTTTGAATTCTCTGCCTCCAAGGCCTCCACCTTGGACCCCATTGATGTGGCCTTTACCTCTTGGCTCGGTACTCTAACGTAATGTGGATGGTTTCCCTCAGCACCTGATAAGATGATCACACAGAGATTCTAACTTTTAGATCCACGCAAAAAAAAAAAGGGAAAAGTAAGTGATACTAGTACTTCACCTGGACGAGCTTGTGAATGTGACGACTCATGATCTTGTTGGAAGGCAAGTTAGAGAAGGCCTTGAGCTCCTTAGTAGTGAAGGCATCCTACACCCTCGTCAGCACCAGGCTGGCTTTGTCCCAAATGCTTGACGAGCATGAGTTGGCTTTCTCTTTGCCTTTGTTCGCCACCCACTACTTCTTTAGGTAAGGAGTAATCTCTTCCACCGAGGTGGCAAGAAACGCAGCCCTCGTAGCTCCAGGGTTGGAGGCAACAGGCATGATGGGAGTCCCCTTCTCCACGACACGCACCACCCTCTTCCCAAGGTTGGATAGGGGCTCATTCTTCCTAGTCCTCATCTTGGAATACATCCCCTAATTGAACTTCGTCATCATCTCTGCGAAAGAGAAACACTTGTTACATAAAATAAAAAAATAAAAGGGAAAGAAAAATCCAAGTCAAAGACGAACCAAATAAACACTTACTCTTCTCTTTGATTTCAATGGCACATAGGACGAAGGAAGAAGGCTCTGGACCGAGGCAATGACGAGCTAAAGTCCTCGGGTCAACCAGGTCGTCGAAGTCGTCAATAGTCTTGGCGTATTCAGTAGCTGCTTCGACGCGCCACTTGCACCTGCTCTTGAGCTTTGGACACTTCTTAATTGCACAGACACAACAAACAGAAAGATTAGCTACAAATTAAAAAAAAAAAAGGACTTGTAGAAGGACGACGTACCTAGACTCGAGGCTCTCTAACGACGAAGCAACCTAGGAATGTCACCCCAAAATTCATCAGAAGGAGTTTCCATCCGTCCCCAAACACAAAAAAGAACCTCGATTTCCAATATCAAAAGGACGATGGCTAATCAGTAAGGTCCTAGCCTTCCTAACTTAGGGCAAAGTTTGTAGTACCCATACTCCTTTGACTCCTTTAGACGATACAAATGTGTGAACTCGTCCACCCTAATCATGTACCCATCAGTGACGGTCATCCATATCTCCATACAACTGATCACAATCCTCCACGAATTTGGCATAAGTGCCCAAGGTTAAAATGATTCAAAAGCTCCATGATGAAGGGGTGGACGGGAACCTAAGACCACACTAGAAAGCGGCCTCATAGAAACACACTTCCCCTAGCAAAAAATGACAAGTCCATTCCACTCCGTAAGGAAAATGAATCCAAACCCTCTTAGGGAATTGGAACCTATCCCTAAACCTGGAGAGGGTGTCAGAATCCAGACCACACACCTTCCCGAGGGCATGAAAAGCCCTAACCTCTCTTGGGCTAGAAGCAGCGGTATCCTCCTCTACCTCAACAAGGTAGTCACTAGACGACAATCCAGTCTCTAGTTCATTAGACCTCACCTCAAACATGATCCCTCAACTACCCACTAACTCCTTAAACCAATCTACAGATTGACGCAATAAGGGGAATAAATCAGTTAATGCCTAATCTAGACCGTGGCCCCCAACAACAAACCCTTCGATTGAAGGACAATGGTTACGGAAAGAACCTAAAGACGCCCCTAATCGTGCAAAAAGAAAAGAGACAGAGGGATAGAGTTGCCTAATTTCAGAATTTCTAAGCATGGAAGCTAAGGAAAAAGAAGAACAGGTATCTAAACAAAGCCTGAAAAGGGGAATAAATGGTGCTACAAGGAAAGAAAAAGGAAAAGTGAAGAGAATCGTACCTCAAAAACTCCAAGGCTAAAAAATTCAAGCTCAAAGAAAATGGGGGAGACACCCAAAAGTTGAGAAGCTCAGAAAAAGATGTGAGAATAGCAAGAAATGAGAAAGTGGAGAAGAAAACAAAGAGTTTTTAAAAAACCACGCCTAGAAAACTAAAAACCAGCAAGAAACCCAAAAGCCCCTCTAACCAAACAAAGGCACCCACAAGTCAAAATGCACCATGTGTCCACGATGCGTACGGTGCTACCACTACACATTAAATACGACTAAAACGGAATCCCAAGGGTCATGTATGAACAAAAAACCTTCCATCTTCCTATGATTGTCATTACACATAAGGACGACCATAGGACTAGGGGCAGCTAATACGCCCAATAAATATCGTTGTCCAAACGAGCCCATCAAGTGCCATTGTCCATCCCTCCTCAACATGAACGATAGTAGAAGCGCCATAAAGAGGAGCATTCAATGCCTCGGACGGTTACCAATCAGCCAAGAAGATCGTTGGCAACCTATCAAAGCTTGCATTGAATAAGCCCATAGGCATTACAAAAGAAGCAATTATACCACCATGAATATGGTACAATGGCTAGAAAGAAAGAGGATGTATATAAGACACATCTTAGAGCTAAACAAGGTATATACATACACACTGGCTGAAACACTTTATTCACTCTAATTCTTATAAGCCCTCCTTGCCATTTCTAGTCATTGACTTTACCATCGGAGACTCTGTGGTCGACACCACACTGGTGACCACTCAAAGAGGATTCCATTCTTACTCTTGCAGGTATAGAGACGAAGTCCATGCTAACCTATCTGGACGAACCCACTTGACTGACAATCTAAGCATCATAAAAAACTATTCATAAAATCCAAATAGTACTTCTTAGCTGTGGGGGGGGGGGGGGGTGCTTAGGCCATTAGGCCCAAAGGACCGAAATAAGGGAGAAATTTGGATCTACCAAAATGGGCTTAACTAAGGCGGACCCTAATGGCCCTAGGGAAGCCAACTCAGAAAAAGGAAGAGACAATCATCACAAATTCCAAAAAGGACCATCTAAGGAAGGTCCACTTCTTGAATACCTTCAAGGAGGACTCCCTCCTTAGTAACATGCTAAAAATTCACCTAGCACCCAGTACATAGACAAGGATCCATGTGGACTAGAAAGTGACTAAGCCTAAAAGCTTGAAGAAAGAATCTTCGAGAGGAAGCAATCATCCTCTTCAAATTAAGGTTGCATTTGGGAACAATTGGAAAGCTAGCTTTTAGCTTATTCAACTTATTTCATGTTGCTCAGGTGACACATTGTAGGCCCATGTTCTTGACGTTTTTATTTGCTAGTGTAATTTGCGGGCCCACTTGCATTACTTTGCACTGTAAGTTGGTTTACTTTTTTTGAATATAAAATATTTGCGGGTCCCATGGGTTCTACATGGCTTTTTTTATATATAGCTTTTTTCTACTATACTTTTATGGTGGGCCTTTTTTTATCCTAGGTTATACTTCTCCTTCTGTACTATGGCCCAATAGTTCTAGGGTAGGAGAGTCAGGACCGACTTAATTAAAACTCACCTTAAACCAACTTGTGCATAAGCGAAGACACCTTTGCAGAGATCTTAGTCACGTGCCCATGACAGGAGATGTTGTCATAAAAAACGTTATGGCAGGAGGAACATAATATAATAAATAAATAAATAAAGATATTCTAATTAAAGTGCTTCTACCAACCAAAGATAACGTTTAAACAATATTGCAACAGGAAAACACGATAGTATGAGTATGGCAGAAGTAAGTTAGCAACAAAAAAAAACTTTAATACTTAAACAATCATGGTAAAAGAAAGGAAGGGGATTAGTCAACTAAGCTTAACTCCTTAGCTGATTTAAGTTCAAGAAGGGAATCAATCTCCAATGTGGCCAATCTCACAGGGAAATCTTGCTATAGAAATTGGCTACTTTGAAAAAATGGACATAGGTGGCTTAATCTCAACTCCCTTAACTTGCTAAAGAGTAGGCTATTGAGAGGAAGAGAAATAAGTAGCCTATTGGTGCATGCTCTATCACTCCTCCAAAAAAAAAAAATCTCCTTTGTTACTCTCTACTCTTTTGTTTTTCTTTTCCGTTTTCTTTTTGTTTTTAGTTTCTCTCTTCTTTCTTTTATGTTTCTTGCTATTCCTCCTTGTTGTTCACTATGCATGGCTAAGGCATTTTTATGCTACTTGCTGTGATAAGATTTACCGTTTGTTGATGTCCACTTTGGCAAGGAGGCCCAATAACAGGAAGAAGCCCAACAATATGGGAGAAAGAGAGTTAGTAAATTGAGTAGAAAACCATTAAACCTGAATGGCAAGATTAATGGACCATAGGCTTAAAAAATAGCAAAAGGGCCTCAAAGAAAGCAAGTGGGCCCAAAGGAGCCTAGAGAAAGAAATAGTAAACCCATGGGCATTATGAGAAATAGAAAACAAGTAAGAATGGGCCAAAGAGGCCCAAAGTAAAGAATTAAGTAAGTAAGGGGTTGGTAGAAAAGCCCATAAAACCCGAAGGTAAAGGATATGGTAATTTGGTTCAAAGAAGCCCAAAAGACTTAGCAAAAGCCCATGGGAATGAAGAATTGCAACGGGCTGAGGATGCCCAAGAAAATGGAACGGGTCCAGGATGCCTAAAAGAATGAATAGGCCAAGGAAGCCAAAAACATGAAAGGGCCAAGGGAGCCTAAAACAACATGAGTATCAGCCCAATGATGATGTTGGGCTACTGGAATTGAGCAAAAGGATAGCATACAATAGGCTCAACAGGGGCCCAGCAATCACGAGTCAAATAATAGCATGGCAAGAATAACATAATGGCATGGCAGAAGTGCTAACCGACTTGCAAAAAGAGTGAGGGATGGATTAGAAAAGGAAAAGCCTGCAATCAAGCAAGGCCCAGCCCAAGAAAGAAGTAAGACATAAAGAATAAAAGCTCAGAGACTCATTCACCCCACAAGAGGTCAAGAACGAGTAGCAAAATGTGCAAACGAGCCTTCAGGTCATGCCAAACACATGAATAGCAGACAAGCCATGGACACACATGGTAGTCAAGCACGCACAAGGCTCAAGCACAAGGCTCAGGCACCACCAACTTTTACCCAACCAATACGAGAGTGGTGGGCCATGGTTCAGAGGTAAGAGAGGGTATGGTTTGGAGGTGGGGGGAAGAGAAAAGCCTATTTTAGGGTTCCCGCTCAAACTCTTTTGAGGGAAATGTCCTGCTGGGATGACACACCATCCAAAAAAGGGAAAGATGAGTCGAAATCACTAGGTGCATGCCATGAGGGATAGTGAGAGAGATTGTCCACCCTTATCTGGATAGGATTGCCATGGTGAGCAAACAAACAAAATAAGATTCTTTGTCTAAAATGGGTGTGAGAGGCCGAGAAATTGCCTTTCAAAAAAGATAAATTTTTGGAGTGTTTTTTAGGGCACCTCTCTTTTTGGGTAAGTGGTGCGGAGTCGCCACTTATTTTTTTATACAAAAAAATAAGAAAAAAAAATATACAAATACATGACTGAATTGTTCCATTCATTGATTGAATAAAGAATTACAAATTTGAAAAATTGAAAATTACATGGCTTTGGGTCTTAGTTACAAACTACCAAATATACATGATTTTTTGTGCTAGTTACAATCTACCCAAAACAAAAACAAAGATAAAGCTAGATGTACTTAACCAAAAATCTAAATCCGGAGGTTAGGTTTCGGAATGGGAAGGTGTTAAGTACGCATACCGCCCAGATAGAGTCTAGTCTTCTAGACTCCGGTGACCAATGTACCATTTTTATGCATGTCATGAATGATATGTTGAACATGTGAAAAACATAATTACATAAGTCTATTTTATAAATGAAATCTTTTCTTTTGAAAAGAATCAAATCTGTTTTGATTAGTAAAAAAAATGGATTTTGATTTGAAAAAATATCACATCTGTTTTGTAGTGTAGAAAAAAGTAGTTTTTGAAGATGAAAATTTAGATCTGTTTTTATTTAATAAAAACAAAGTTTTTTGGTTGATTTTAAAAAAAAAAATCAAATCTATGAGAAAGAAATAATAAAAAAAAAATTGGTTTTAACTTTGTAATTTAAAAAAAGGTTTTTTGAAGAGAATTTCACTAATAATATGAATTTATGCAATCATGAATAAAAACAAAGATAAATATAGTAGTACATGATCTCTTTCTTTATTTCAACAATTTACATGTATTAAAAAATCAGACTTGCATCTTAAGAAAGATACAAATCACTTTTGATTTGAGAAAAATTTATATCAGCATCTCAGAAAGATGCAGATCTCTTTTACATTGAGAAAAATTCAGATCTACATTTAGAAAAAATGCAGATCTATTTTTATATTGAGAAAAAATCAGATCTACATCTAGAAAAGATGCAAATCTGTTTTATTTTAATAAAAAGAATTATTTACAAGTAAATTATTGACATCCAAGAAAGATATTATAACAATCATATAAAAAAACAACAATCAACAATTCATATTATGATTATTTGAAAAGAAAAAGATATAACATGCATCATCACATCATAAGAAAAAGGGTTAAGAAACAACTTCTTGCATGAGCACTCTTTGTTCTTGAGAGGATTTTTTAAGGTTCAAAGAAATTTGTTCAATTCTCTTTGAAATATAAAAACCCTAATTTAGGCAACAACACTCAAAAAGGGGATCAGAATATATGGGTAATTTGAGAGCCAAAAACGTATGTCTCTCAGAGTGTAGCAAAAAGGTGTTAAATTATGAGATTCAACCTTTATTTATAGAGGCCAGAGGACTCTAAAATATAGGTACGAATGATTGGGGTTTGAATTCGAATGCATCCTTTTGCAAAAATGTCGAAAAATGTGTGTCTTATTGTTACCCGAAGGCCGTTGGGCCAAAGCCCAACAAGGTGCAATTTGGCACTTTTGGAGTGCCGTTTGGTACTCCAAAAGTGCCGAATTGGCTCTTGAAGGCCGAATGTGCTTTCGTGTTTGGGTGCCATTTGGACTCATTTCTAGGGTTTTTTGACCGATCCTTGTATCTAGGCGTATTTTCATCCTCTGTCCATGATTTTTTTTAATCTTTTTTCTAGATAATTCAGGCTTTTTAAGAACAATTATCTTGAAAAATTATCTTGACCCATTATCTTGTGGATAACTCCCTTA
This sequence comes from Castanea mollissima, assembly GCA_014183005.1. Lineage (NCBI taxonomy): Eukaryota > Viridiplantae > Streptophyta > Magnoliopsida > Fagales > Fagaceae > Castanea > Castanea mollissima. Next base: position 30,746,457 of record JACAVU010000006.1, on the reverse strand, counting down.
AAATAAATCCTGATAAAGTTCAGATTATTCAAAATTTTATTGTTATCCAATCATAATTAATTTAAATTAATCGTGTGTGGTCGACTCTTCCTAGACACAATGTATATGGACCATGCAAACTTGATCATGCGATATCTTTCGATCCGATGGTCTGATTTAGAAACTGGACACACCATTGCAATCGTTAGAATCTCGAGATCATTGTTATGATATGTAAAGAATGACATCATGCATTTAATGCAAGAACAAATTAATGCATGTGATGCAAGAACAAAATTATGCATGTGATGCAAGAATGATTTTTCGGGTAAATGGATGGTCATTCGAGTCATTCTTCTTGATTAAATCATGGGTACAAAATTAAGTGTCTACAATGGACTGTGGCACGGTTAGCACAGGTAAGCGGTGATGGCTAGGCAACCAACAAACCAATGAGTGGTCTGGGAAGAACACCCACACTAAGACAAAAGTGGTTAAGGGGTAAAATAGTAAAAACCCAATCACGACAAGCAGTATAAAAGGGGCCTCAACTGTGCACAATGGAACAACAACAACAACAACAACAACATAACCACAGAGCAGGAGAGAACGGGGAGAAAAGAAAGTAAGAAAGGAAGTGAAAGAATAGAACACATAGAAAGAAAAAGAAAGGAATTAGAGAGAAAAATGGAAAGCAAAATAAGAGTGTAATAGTGGGCATGCACCAATAGGTTATTCCCTTCTCTCTCTCTAAAAGCCTACCCTCTGTAAGGATTAAGAGATTTAAGGATAATCCATTTAGGCCATTTCTCAAAATGGGTAATTTTCATGGCAGGATCCTCCTGTGAGATACATTGAAGTGTGGTTCCCTTCTTGGACTTAACTCCGTAGGGAAATCAAGCATGGTAGATTGACCATTCTTCCTTTTATTTTATGATAAGCATTAGTGTGCTCTCCTTTCTTTATTGTTATCATCTTATTTATGTTGCATTTATATTGCTATACTACACTTGCTTGCCAAAACTTTTTTGTAACAGCTTCCTCTGCCATGGGCATGTGACCAAGGTTTCAGCAAATGGGCTCTAGTTGGTGCACAAGTTGGCTTGGGGTGTGTTGCAGTCAAGCCAATCCTGACTATCCTACCCAAAACCATTAGGACATAGTGTAGCAAGAGGCAACCTAGCCTGTAGTTGCGAAAAGGCCCACCACATTTAACTTGACGACCCCACTAGGGGTTGGGAAAAGACAGGGAAAGTAGACAAAAACCCTCCAAGTTATGCCCCCAAGATTTAAAAAAAAAAAAAAAAAAAACAACAACAACAACATGAAAATGAGTATTATGCCTTCATAGGCAGAGTTAAGGCCAACAATGCCCTACCACACCAATCTAACTGAGCGGAAGGTGTCAATAGGGCAGGGGCTGAACCTCAGCAACAACAAAGGGTCCTTATTGATAACACCAATGTTTTTATCGAGGTGTTGCAATCATTGCAACATTCGCAGCAGCAAATGATGGAAGAATCCATCAAATGAAGGTGAACAAGACGAAGGAAAAAGAAGCCAGCATGACCCAGAGCATGAAGCAGACAAAGAGGAGACCGAGAATACAGAACAGCATTTTATCACTATGGCCAAAGTTGTAGCACTCCTAGAGCAAGAAAGAGCAATGCGTCCAAGGAAGGTTTTACGCAAGAAGACCTCCTTACCCACTAAGAATACTTAACAAGCCATACCCCGAGAGGTATGAACCACGAGTTTTTGCACAATACGATGGCAGAATGGGAAGTGTCGTTAAGCATGTGAGCAAGTTCATTGATCCTCTTGGCCCTTACGCAGCAGACAAGGCCCTATGTTTTCGAGAATTTTCCAAATCACTAAGTGATCGTATGCACACCTGGTACATCGGTTTGAAACCAGGATCAATCCCAACATGAGATGACATGGTGGAGGTATTTTGTACTAAATACTTTCACGGATAAGAAACAGTAACACTCGCAACTTTGCAAGAAACCAAGCAAAAAAGCGGCAAAGATTTGATAGAATACATCAAAAGGTTCAAAGACATAGCACTTGATTGCTATAACCATTGCAAAGAAAAGACGTTAGTAGAAATGTGTATGGGAAACATGATCATGAAGTACAGAGCTATTCTAGAACTAGAAATCTCCCAATTTGCACAGTTGTTGCAGAAAGCTAGAAAGACCGCTCAATTAGTGAGACCAAGTTCTAATAGGAAAAACACTTCATAAGCTATGGCAGTATCGACTGGCAAAAGAAATAGGAAGTCTGACGGGAGGGAGTACGATGCTCCTTCGCTGCTACCATGTACCCCAAAGGAGCTAGACGTGCTCCTAGATAAATGGATCGTAGATGGAGTTTTTAAGCCTAACAAAGTTTCCAAAGAGCCCATCTAAGAAGAGCGGAAAGACCCGTGTTTCTACTGCTTGCACAATTTTGTGCAACATCCTACTGCAGAATGCTGGGCGCTCTGCAGACTGATGCATCGAAGAATCAAAGAAGGGACTCTAGAGCTGTCTTAGCTAGAACTTCAAAGAAACCCACTCCTAAACCACAAGGGGAAGGGTGTAGCAGCGATTGTCATTTGCCCAGTCTAGGGTAAAACAAGAAGGAAAGGTCGGCCCTGCCTACCGTAGCAATTACCACCTTGCCAAAAAGTTTCAAGTTCAAGAACTTGTTTAATCAGTTGGGACTCACAAAAATGAACGAAGGATAGCCAAAGAGGCTTTGGTGAGTATTGCCTTCGAAGCAAGAGTAGAATGCTTCACGAATGGCAAGGCCCTATTACAAGAGGCAAATGAGATCACTTTTAGTAATGAAGATATGGAAGTGGGGTACTAGGATCATAGGAGGCCCCTTTACTTGGTAACATCCATAAATGAAATCCCCATCAAGAAAGCCTTGGTGGACACGAGGGCTTCCGTAAACCTCATCCCGCAAGTTCCTTACAAACAGCAGGAATTTCAGAAAGAAAGATTCAGGGATGCCCAATAGAAGTAACAGATTTGAGGGAAAAGGTGAATAACCACAGCCCACATTTAGCTATGGTTGAAAATGGACCAATAATCTCTTTGGCTCACTTCCACGTGGTGAAAACAGAGGTCTCATACCATATGCTATTAGGAAGACCATGGTTGCATAAGCACTAACTAGTCCATCTGCTTATCATCAATTTGTAAAAGGAAGGTTGAATGATAGGATATATAAATAGCGATGAACCCATCGCCCTTCAAGCAACTGGGCTCATCTGGTAAAAATTGTGTTCTACGATGAGTGGGCTTCATCAGGAGAAAGCTCAGTGTCAAAACCACAAGGCACCTTTGTGCCTAGGTGGGAAGACATTCAAGATAACCCAGAGCCCAATCCAAGAGGCTATTAATGCAAAAAAAGAAGAGAAATGAAGCACCCGCTCTAAAATCAGACGATGCACCACATTGCGTCAAGGTCAGGCTCCTAATGGCAAAATTGTCTACACTTTATGAAGGTGCACAGGGCCACATGTGATACGCAAGAGGGCATCTGACAAGGACCACAGCATAAAAGCTCAGTGTGCTGCGTGACTCAAGAAAGTTCGGAAGAAGAGAGTAATACGGAGGAACAGGAGGAAATTACAGTAGAAAAAGGACACACAGTAACAATAGAAGAAGGTTGGAGGAAGTTGACTTGGAAACTACTCCACAATAGCAGTGCCCATCTAATTAGTTCAAAATTATCATAGGAAGAAAAGTCAGAATTATATCGTTTTTGAAAGAATTCAAGGATGTTTTCGCATGGGATTATAGCGAGATGCTTTGGTTGGATCCCGGACTAGGGGTGCATATGCTAAATGTGGATCCCGAGGCTAAGCCAGTGACTCAGCCTGCCAGAGTGTTCCACACTAACATTGAGAAGCAAATAGTAAAGGAGGTGAAAAAGTTGCTGGCCGTGGGTTTCATTAGACCCATCTAGCATCCACACTGGTTGTCCAACATTGTGCCAATAAAGAAGAAGAATGAGCAAATAAGGTGTTGTGTAGATTTCAGAAATCTTAATAGAGCTTGCCTAAAAGATGAATTCTCATTGCCAAACATGGACTTGTTGATAGACTCTGCAGCAGGAAACATCATGTTTTCATTCATAGACGGATTCAGCAGATACAATCAGATCCGAATGGTGCCAAAGGACACAAAGAAAACTGCTTTTAAGACACCCATAGGCAATCTCTACTATAATGTGATGCCTTTCGAGTTGAAAAATGCGGGCATAACCCACCAGCACACCATGACGGCCATATTCCACGACATGATACACGAAGAGCTAGAAGACTATGGGGATGACATAGTTGTGAAGTCAAAAAGACGAGAAGATGATGTCCAAATATTGAGAAAGGTGTTTGAAAGGTGTCGGACCTATCCCCTTAAATATGCCTTTGGAGTATCTTCTGGGAAATTTTTGGGTCTCTTGGTCCACAGCAGGGGAATAGATGTGGACCCAGCCAAAGGCATAGCCATAACAGACTTATTAGCATAATTCCCAAGAGAGGAGGAATTCCCACTGGATGGCGAAGTTCTAGGGGAGGTAGCCACGACAGAAATAATCAAGGAGCAATGGTAATGAAGTTCGACGGATCCTCAACTGCCCACTTAGAGGCACAGGAATAGCCCTATATCATGATAGGATGAGGCCGTAACGCTCTCATTCAATTGGAATTTCCTTACTAAAACAATACCCCAAAATATAAGGCTTATCTTATCGGGCTAGCCATGGCCCTCGAAATGGGGTCAAACATTAAGGTAATAGGTGGCTCTAACCTAGTAGTCTGTCAGACCAAAGGAAGCTTCTTTTTGAAGGAGCCCAACTTAGCCCCGTATAGGACAATGGCCCAAAAGATGAGGAAAATTTCTCAACATTCGAAACAGAGCACACTCTAAGGAGTGAAAATCGATACGCAAATGCATTGGCAGCACTAGGGTCACAAACATTGAAGGAAGTAACACCAAGATAAAAGTCAGCAAACAAAGGAGTCCATTATTGAAATGTTGAATGAGAGATTCCAAGAAGAAAAAAACGAAGAGGATTGGAGGATTCCCATAAAGGAAGCCTTGATGAAAGTAGAAGGTATGTAGAATTGAAGGCATTACAAGACTATGCCCTGGTGAAGGAAAGAATTGTACTGCAGATGCCGGGAGGAATCCTGTCCGATGTATGGGGTAAAAGGAAGCCAAAGAAAGTTAAGGGAAGTCCATGACAGAACCTGCGGGTTCTGCGGAGAAGTCAGCCTTTACTGTAGACTCTAGAGGGTGGGTTTCTATTGGCCAAGTATGGGTAGGGGTGCTAACCATCTATACCCAATGCTAGGCCTGTCAACTTGCAGCAGACCAGAAGAAAGCTATATTGCTTTCATCAGCGAGGATTGGAGGAACCCATTTGTGCGATACCTGGCAAAAGGCGTCCTGTCGTAGAAACATGTGAAAGGTAAAGCTTAAAAGGTTAGCAGCGCACTACTTTTTGCACGACGGAGTCCTTTTCAGAAAGGGTATGATAGAGACCCGTTACAATGTTTGGGTCCCGAAGAAGCAAGGGAAATGATGAGGAGGTACATGCAGGAGAATACGGGGAGCACAAGGAAAGAAAAAGTTGTATAGAGGCCTGCTACAGATGGGTTATTACTGGCCCACCATGAAAAGAGACACAACATAATTTGTGAAGAAGTGCCACAACTGCCAAGTACAAGCCAACTTAATTCACACTCACCCACAGAACTTACATAGCATGGTCACACCATGGCCCTTCCACACTTGTAGGCTTGATTTGGTGGGTCCAATTAATCCACCATCACGTGGGTACATGGATCCTTGTGGCTACGAAGCATTTTACTAAGTGGGCAGAAGTAATACCACTCCGTAAAGCCACAGGAGGGACAGTGGCAAATTTTATCAAGGAAAATATAATTTTTAGGTTCAGAGTACCTCACAAGATCATCAGTGACAATGGCATGCCCTTTGTCAACAGAGGTGAGAAAGATGCTAAAATCTAACCAGATCAAACACCACCATCATCGCCCTATACCCTCAAGGGAATGGGTAGGTAGAGGTGACAAACAAGACCCTCATAAAGATTATTATCAAGATAAACCATAGTATATTGGGGGATGGACGACGCACTTGCCAAACGCCCTTTAGGCTTACCGAAATTCATCAAAGTTACCACAGGGTTTTCACCCTTCTCTTTAGTCTCTACGATATGGAGATGATAAGCCCAACTAAAGTAATGACTCCTTCTTTGAGAGTCATGCAAATGCATAAGAGGAAAAAGGAGAAGGAAATTTTTATGGCAAAAAGGTGTGAAGACTTGGAACGACTGGATGAAAAAAGGGAAGAAGGCAGCCACAGATACAGACAGAGGATGACTAAAGCTTATGGTAGGATGGCTAGAGAAGAGTGTTTTTTGAAGGCAACTTCTACTAAGGCAGTAGCCCATGTCAGGCGAAGTATGGCAGGACCATCTAAGTTCTTACCAAAATGGGAGGGATCCCTTGTGGTAAGAGAAGCACACGCAAGTTGGAATTATCGTTGGCCCTAGATGGTGGCAAAGATCTAATGGACCCCATCAATGGAAAATGGCTAAAACGATACTATGCTTGAGAAAGAAAAGTATCATGTAGTTGTCTCTTTTTTAGTTAGTTCCTTATTTTCTTTTTCTTTCCTCCAGGTGACCATGTCACAAGAAGATATTGTAGCATGCTTCTATAGAATGTAATGAAAAATCTATGAAGTATTAGCAAAAGAAAGCACATTATATCATAGTCACAGCAATACTTATAGCAAAAGCAGTAGCAAATGTAGTATTATAGTTTACAAATTCAAACTTTAGCAGTCATATCAAACTTGCTAAATAAGTACTGTAGGAAATAAAAAAGTGTGCTAGATGGGAAATAAGGAAAAGGAAACAAAGGGGAAACTACATGTTCTCATCAAAGACCAAAATTGAAGGTCTGATCTCCAAAGTGACTGGGGCCAGCAACATCAGAAAGTAGGCATTCGCGACGTTCTTCCAGGTCCGCCACCTCCTTCTCCATAGCGGGCTGAACCTTCTTCATAAAGAAGGCTCGAGTAATCTCTCACAAAGGTCCAGCATGAATTTCACCGCAAAGCCCACTCTGATCAACTCCTAAATTGCAGCCCTCCACTACAAGATCCTTTCGGCAGAAACCATATCAATGAAGTTGTGCTCGATGTCATTCATCACGCTCCCTAACAACTTCAATAATGTTCCCTTACAGAGCGACCAAGAAGAAAACCCCGCATGAATCCCCACAACTCCTATAGACTGCCTCCAAATGGGAAGCACATTCCCTAGGAACCTTGAAGCCGTGGAAATCAAAATAAGGAGACCCAGCACCCCAGAAGTCAGGATCAGGATTGTTACCTCGGGCTGGTCAAAGCATGTGAAGAAAGCCGCAACCTTACTTGCGGATCAAGGACTGTAGTAGAGTTGCTGCTACCTCAAATTGAGAGGGTGCGACCATACCAGTAAGAATTGGGTCTGAAAAGAGACATGGAATAAGACATAAGAAATGGATGAAATGGAAAAATGGAAGAAACGAATCCCTGACAAAGATAAGGAAGGAAATAAAAGGAAGAAAAACTCGTAGAAGTGAGGGTTGCAAGTGTGGCAGAACAGGTGCTGCAAGTGCAGCAGAAACATGTGCTGCAGATGCGGCAGAAACAAGTGTTGAAGGTGCGGCCGAACATGTGTTGTAAGTGTGGCAAAAACAAGTGCTATAGGTATGGCAGAAATAGGAACTGCAGTCTCAGGCTCCTCAGGAATATCTGTAGTTAGAAGAATGAACATGCAAAATAATCAAAGATTGCATCAGAAAGTTATACAGATATATATAAAGGAAAAAGAGAGGAGATGGCAACAATAAAAAATGGGGGGAAAGCCTAACAAATGCAAGGAATACATACCCATAGCATCGGTCTCATGCTCGCCACTGTCCTCCTCGTCAGAATCCCAGACCCTCTTCTTCATGGTAGGCTTATCATCAGAATCCATAAGAACCTCCTCAGATCCCTCATCAAAAGACAAATCCACATCAGGCCCACGAATGGTAGAACTAGGAATGGATGAAGAATGACCACCAAGAAGACCCATCCATTACGGCCTAAGATAAAGCCGTAAAAGGATCATTAGTCAAGATAAAAAGGGGCATAGCAGGGGAAGCGCTTTCAGTTTAAGAAGTAGCCACAAAAGTGACTCATTTCTGAGGAGTAGGGGTCTCGGTAGGAATGGATAGACTCACTGTCCCTCTCGGTCCAAGCACCCTCCTCTATAGGACCAGGCTCAGTAAAAGGGTGAGAGTCTTGGCAGGAGCCCCCTATGCAGTAGCAGGAGCCCCCTATGCAGTAGCAGAAGCGGAGGCCATGGCCTCAGCTACCATATTGGCCCCATCAAAGAAACCCTCCATAGGTGTGCCTATAGTAGTAGAAACCTCCTCAGTCGTGGGGTGATAAATGGAGATGGGCTCGAGGTTAGCCTGAGGAACACAAAAAATAAAAGAGAAAGCGGGGTAGAATAATAGAACGCATGATAGTGGTGATGCACACACACACACAACACACACACACACACACACATACAAAAAGAAAAAGGAGAGAAAGAAACGGGGCACACGATGACATATGGCAATGGGAGCACATGCAAAAGGGAAAGGAAAAACATACCTCCAACTTAGGCTCGTCAACCAAGATAGGGCGGGTGGTAGAAGTATCCTCCTTATACTTAGACTGCAAAAAAGAGGGACAAAAAAAGAAGGAATAAGTAAAGATGCATATGGGGTTAGCAGTAGAAAAAGCCTGAATAGAAAAAATATAGAAGAAACAAAATTAGAGATAACATGCTCTCCTCTTAGTGGGGCAGACGAAGGGGGTGGAGATGTCTTCCTCTTGCTGCCTCGGGTCCTGCTAGAAGGAGGAGCATCAACGGATAGCCACGGAGCAGTAAGCCTAGATTTGCTTACAGTGGGCACTTGCTGGAACAAGTACAAGCAGAAGGAGGAGGAGAACTCTCCAAGACTATATTACTTATGGGAGAAAAGCCACCCTTAAAGGGACAATATCAGAACAGTCTTGGAGAAGTCATCACCTTTCTTGGCAAGCTTAGGCTTGGCGGATCGAGACGCAGAGTCTTTCTTCACAAGTGTAGGAAGGTTCGTCACCTTCACTTTCTTCTCCCAACTCGTAGGAAATCACCAGCATACCAATACCGCCCTTCTCCTCTGCATCCCACTCAAATATAGCAAACCACTCGCTTCCTAGCATATGCCACCACAGATTTAGTGGGAAAAAGTAACCGAGGATTGGTAGAAATAACTACATGGAGACCATCAGGGGAATGAGAGAAAAACCACGGCTACCCAACAACTCCTGCTCAAATGAGATCACCATGGCCTGCCAGTACCCGTGCATGGCTGCAGTGCAAATACCCTTTCTTTGTAAGCCTGGAATGGTGACTGCTGTAAAATGCCTACTCTAAAATTCAAAGGCATTGTGTTGTAGGAATGGCCGAACAGAAGTAGCAAACTCCATAATGGCAAAAAAATCATCAGGAATATCCTGATCCAACCCAAACTGCCTCCTCCCCTCACCCTTCACAGAATAGTGCACAAACCAAATCCCCTCATCGACCAGATAAGGTAACCACCCAACATTGGTGGCTGCCAAGTATGTAATACCCCTCTCATCAAAACTAGTCAATGGGGTGGTGGTCCTAGCAGCATCAACAAAAGAACGCATGACAGAATCAGCACACGTATAACCAGTACCTAAATTCCTATATGCTCTCCAATAAAAACCAACTCCTTTATCAAAGAACTCCACAGCAGGATGCCTAAACGCTTCATCCAACCCAACGAAAAGCCAAGGAAAATAAGGCACAAAACGACCACAAAAATCAGTATGACCTTCGGACATGAATGGTACCTCTCCTTGGCAAAGCAGACAGCCTACACTTGGCCAAATGCCTAGCACAGTGCTCCCATAACCCTCCTGCTTCTCATCACTTTGCAAATATTCAACTGCACATACAGATGACCTAGAAACATGGGAGCCAATGGCAGACTCACCCCAGCAGATATCTTGATGGCTAATCAAAAATAGAGGGGCTTTACAACATAATAAGGATGAGAGCCAAAGATGAACTTACAGAGCTAGAATGTAACGAAGGCCGCATGGCGAGCCACATCAGAAGCCTTGGAAAGTCTTGGAAAAAGCCCCAACCCAATGTGACAACTTCGCATTATCACTCATTCCCTTCCTCAACTCGGCCTTCACGGCCTCCTCCTCCGGAGAGAGCTCCAAAGCACCGAGGTCAACATCACCAAGAATGGGCAAAAGCAATTGGTTTGCCACATCTTCCAAGGTCACGGTTATCTCACCATAGAAAGAAAAATGGTGTGAGTAGCGGTGCACCACCAGCGGACCAAATGGCAGAGATTGAACAGTCCCTATACTTGGACAAGCAACATGACAAGACAATGGCCTTCAACACACCAGCCCGTTTTAATGCTGCCATGAAACCCTTGTCGAACACTTGTCGTCTACCCACTCTTTCCAACCAAAAGAAGTACTCATTCCAAATTTGAAGAGAATAGGCATAGGGAGTGCAGTACCTTGGCGTATGAACGAGATCAAGGATCAAAGAAGTCAAAAGGGCCCAGACACCTCCGTGTTGTGACAAAAAATGGAGAGCCATACGTGACCCCGCGATGGAGGCAAGTACTCGTCGGACACTTTTGGGAAATGAGCATGGGTCTTGTACCAAGGATCTATGAGAGGAGTGTATTCACTATTCGGGTCGCAACGTCCTTCTTCCTCATCAGAGTGCTCCAATTCAAAGAAAGGAGCGTCTTCTCCCACGGCTTTGGTAGCAGGATCGTCGGAGGCGATTTCTTTCCCTTACGGCAAGAAGAACCTTCACTTTTTGCCGGTGACATGGTAGGATGATTGATCGCAATGGATGGGTGAAAGTGTTTGAGGGAGAAGATGCGGTGAAGAAAGGAAAAATAAAAAGGTGTTTTGTGTCAGTGGCGAGAAAGGAATCTACTTAAGTATTGATAACGCTGACACAATAGGATGCAATGGGTCTTCATCAGATAAGGCACGGTATTAATGAACAGAAGTTGTGTTTTAGAATAACTGCTGACTGGGAAATTCTAAGAGACAACACTATTCATGGTAAGAAAGAAAACGAAGCGGAGCCCACAGTTTGAAAAACCCCGTGAAGAAAAAAAAAAAGGGAAGAAGAAAAGACAGAGAAGAGAAAAGAAGAATTTTTTTTTCGCATATGAACAGTAGGAGCACTTCATATGCTTAAGGGACTGAATGTTGATGCCCACTTTGGTAAGGAGCCCCAATAACAGGAAGAATCCCAACAATATGGGAGAAAGGGAGTTAGTAAATTGAAAAGAATCATTAAGCCGAATGGCAGGATAATAGACCATAGGCCTAAAAAATAGTAAAATGCCTCAAAGAAAGAAAGTGTGCCCAAATGAGCCTAGAGAAGAAAGTAGTAAACCCATAGGGACTATGAGAAATAGAAAGCAAGCAAGAATGGGTCAAAAAGGCCCAAAGTAAAGAATTAAGTATATAAGGAGTTGGTGGAAAAGCCCATAAACCCCGAAGGTAAAGGATATAATAAGTTGGGCTAGGGAAGCCCAAAAGACTTAGCAAAAGCCCATGGGAATGAAATTGGAATGGGTAGAGGATGCTTAAGGAAATGGAACGAGCCGAGGATGCCCAAAAGATGAAATGGGTCAAGAAGCCCGGAAGTGAATAAACGGGCTAAGGGAGCCCAAGACAGCATGAGTATCAGCTTAATGATGATGTTGGGCTATTGGAATTGAGCAAAAGGAAATAATACAGCAGGCCTAAAAGGGCCAGCCAGAACGAGTCAAATAATAGCATGGTAGGAATAACAAAATGGCACAGTAGAAGTGCTAACCGACTTACAAAAAGAGTGAGATATGGATTATAAAACGAAAAGCCCTTAATCAAGCAAGGCCTAGTCCAGGAAAGTAATACATAAAGAGTGAAAACTTAGAGACTCATTCACACCACAAAAGGTCAAGAACGAGCAGCAAAATATACAGACGAACCTTCAAGTCATGGCAAACGCATGAACAGCAGACAAACCATAGACCACATGGAAGGGGCACGCACAAGGCTTAGGCACCACCAACTTTTACCAAGCCATACAGGAGTGGTGGGCCATGGGTCAGAGGTAAGAGAGAATATGGTCTGGCGGTGAGGAGAAGGGGAAAGCCTATTCTGGGATTCCCGCTCAAACTCTTTTAGGAAAATATCCTGCTGGGATGATATATCACCTAAAAGAGGAAAGATAAGTTGGAATCACTATGTGCATGCCATGAGGGATAGTGAAAGAGAATGTCCACTTTTATCCGGATGGGAATGCCACGGTGAGCAAACAAAAACAATAAGACTCTTTGTCTAAAATAGGCTGTGGCACGGCTAGTACAGGTAAGTAGTGATGGTTGGGCAGTCGACAGACCAGTGGGTGGTTTGGGAAGGACACCCACACTAAGACAAAAGCAATTAAGAGGTAAAATAGTAAAAACACAGTCACGACATGCAATATAAAAGGGGCCTCAGTCATGCACAGTGGAACACAACAACAACAACATAACCACAGAGTAGGAGAGAACGGAGAGAAAAGAAAGTAAGAAAGGGAGTGAAAGAACAGAACACTTAGAAAGAAAAAAAAAGAATTAAAGAGAAAAACGGAGAGCAAAACAAGAGTGTGATAGTGGGCATGCACCAATAGGCTATTCCTCTCTCTCCCTCTAATAAGGATTAAGAGATTTGAGGATAAGTCATTTAAGCCCATTCTTTCAAAGTGGGTAATTTTCGTGGCAGAATCCTCCTATGATGTTGCCCACATTGAAGAGTGGTTCCCTTCCTAGACTTAACTCTGTAGAGAAATCAAGCATGCAAACTGACCATTCTTCCCTTTATTTTATTGATTAAGCATTAGTGTGCTCTCCTTTCTTTATTTTTATCATCTTATTTATGTTGCATTTATATTACTGCATTTGTCCTTCCTTTATTAAGCTCATCACTTAGTATTTTCTGTTTTCTAGCTGACAGTAAACATATTCGTTTTGTCATTGCTATACTACACCTGCCTGCCATAACTTTTTTGGAACAGTTTCTTTTACTATAGGCATGCAACCAAGGTTTCAATAAAGGGGCTCTAGTTTGTTGCAGTCAAGCCGGTACTAACTCTCCTACCCAAAACCATTGGACCATAGCGTGGCAGGAGGCAGTCAAGCCTGTAGTTACGAAAAAAGGCCTACCATACCATTTTACCCCTCAACTACTTTTGGCCTATTGTAGGTGTCCTTCCTAAGCCATTCACTGGTTTGCTGGCTACTCAGCCACCACCATTACCCTGTGATGGCTGTGCCACGTTCCATTCCCAGACAAAGCGAGATTTGTTTTACCATCCGAATAAGGGTTGGGTATTCTATCTTACTAACTCCTGTGGCATACACCTAATGATTCTAGCTCATCCTTTATTCTTTTGGGTGGTATGTTATCCCATCAGGACATGTCCCCCAAAAGATCTTAAGCGGGAATCTCAAGATAGACTTCCCCCTTCTCTCCACCGCCAAACCATACCCTCTCTTACCTCTAACCTATGGCCCACCGCCCCTATAAGGGTTGAGTATTTTCTCTTACTAACTCCTATGGCATACACCTAGTGATTCCAGCTCATCTTTCCCTCTTTTGGGTTGTATGTCATCCCATCAAGACATGTCCCCCAAAAGAGATTAAGCGGGAATCTCAAGATAGACTTCCCCCTTCTCTCCACCGCCAAACCATACCCTCTCTTACCTCTAACCCATGGCCCACCGTCCTTATATTGGCTAGATACAAGTAGGTGGTGTCTGAGCATTGTGCGTGCTCCATTCTCATATGAGTCCATGGTTTATCTAATGTTCATGCATTTATCATTGCTTACAGGTTTGTCTGGTCTTGCACATTTAGTTGCTCGTTTTACTCTCTGTGGCGTGGATGACTCATTGGGTCTTCATTGTTTGCATCTCGTTTCTTCTTTAGGCTGGGTATTGCTTGGGTATGGGCCTTCTCTTCTTTAATTCAACCCCTGTCTCCTTTTACTTTTGGTTCATGGGTCAACTGGTATTCTTGCCATTCCACTACATTGCTTCTGTCATGATATTGCTTAACTTGTGCTTGTTAGGCCTCCTTTGGGCTTGCCATGTATTATTCATTCTCTTAGTGCAAGTCACCCAATATCTCTGCTAAGTCATTTCTCATATCATCTTGGGCATCCTCAGTCTACTTCATTCCTTTTGGCATCCTTGGTCCATCTCTTTCTTATTTTCCCATGGGCTTTTGCTAAATCTTTTGGGCTACCCTAACCCAATTACCACATCCTTTACTTTTGAGTTTATTGGCCTTTGAACCAATACCATTTACCAATCCCTTTCTTTGGGCTCATCCGGCCCCTTTTTGCTTGCTTTCTAGTTCTTATGATTCTCATGAGCTTACTACTTCCTTTTTTGGAGTTCCCTTGGACCCATTTGCCTTCTTTAGGGTCCTTTTACTGGGCCTGTGTACCATTATTCCTACCATTCGGGCTTAATGATTTTTCTTACTTTGCTAATTCTTCTTTCTTCACCCCTTCTATATTGTTGAGCTTCTTCTTGTCATTAGGCCCTTTTGCCAAAATGGGCATCAACAACTTTCGGTAATAATATTTCAACAAAAAACTAAATAAGTTGTTTCTAAATAGACCCTACATGCACTTCACCTATTATTAATGCATTTATGGCTAAGTGACACACCATTACGGTTCTAAAGAGCCTAATTTTCACCCATATCTACCTCAAAAGAAAAGGGAAATGGAAGATGGGGCTAGTATCTTCTCTACTACATATCCACCCTACAAGTAAACAGTAAAGAGGGTGCCTCCACAAGCAGCTTGGGGTATTCCCAAGAACACCCTAAACTATATAATAATTTTAAAAAAATTATTTGTTTACTCTTTAAAAAAAATTAAAAACACTCCAAGCAAAATTAGAAACACTCTCAAATAAAAAATAAATTTTATTTGTTCTACTTTCAAGCAAAAAAAAATTCAAAAAGAATTTTGAACCAAAATCTAAAAAAGAAATTATAACAGAGCAAGCCCACAAAAAGCCCAACATCAATCCTAAATGTAAAGCAAACCCAATCTTAAAAAAAAAAAAAAAAACCCAACAAATAGGAACGGAGCTATTGTTAGGAGGAGACACTTGACCCCTCCTAACAATATTATTGGCACTCTAAAAGGCCATAGAAAGAATTTATGGATCTAATCTATAAAAGAAAATTTAGCAAAACCCAAAAAATTTAGCACAACAACATAAATCACAAAATAGTAAAGTTAAAGAAAATTTAACCCAATCAACCAAATTTTATCAAAAACAAATAGGTCGGCCTTTCAAAAATTTAAAACAAAACTAATCTGTCATTCCCTCAAAGATTTTAGAGAGAAAAAAATCACACAAACACAAACAAACAAATAAAACCCTAAGCCTAACCAAGAGACTCAACGACTACTGGTTGAAGTAAAGCAGTGAAAGGAGAGGCAGCAGCAACATGGTAGCAACAGAGCAGCCAGCCTCGCCCCTAGCCCAAACTCACCAAATCTGGTCTCTCTCTCTCTCTCTCTCTCTCTCTCTCTCTCTCATGAGCAAGTGAGCAATGAGTACAAAAAATAATCTCTCAAACTGTCTGATAAAAAAGAAAGACAGAGAGAAAGAGAGAGTCCTTTCTCTTTTTAACAGACTTAAACAATGACTTAAAGAAAATAGTAGAAGTGACTAGTGGTGTATTGATTTCCTCCCACGTGTTGTGCTCTATGAGTTGAATTTTGTCTTCTTCTTCTTCTTTTTTGTCTTTTTGCGCTTATATGAATAGCAGTTTTTTTAATGGTAAATAGTTATGTTTGTCTGTTAGTGTCTTTGTTTTTAAGTAAAAATTGAGTTTGTTTGAAACTTTGAAATTAATTAGGAGTTGAGATATTATAAAGTTATTGAATTGTAGTGTCGTGTTGTGTACATAGTGCAACAATGAATTTTATTTTATTTTTTGTATGTGCATTTATTTCTCTGTTTAATCTTTGTTGGTGGTTTATTAAGAATTTATTTGAAAACAATTTATTTATTTGAAATTGAAAACTTTTTATTGGGGGTATGAGACTTGTCTGTTGAGTGGGGTGGGGGTGGATGGGCATATGGGGCCAGGTGGGATATTTGAATTGGGGAAGCAAATGCACATGAGATGTGTGCTAGTGCAACTAATAAACAATAATTTAATTAACTAATAATTAATTAATAAAATTAACTAATAATTAATAATTTAGTTAACCAATATATTATAAAAGAAAAACAAATTATATTATATTAGACTAAACAATAATTAATAATTTTATAATTAATGAAATAACAATATAACAAATTATTAAATTTTGTAATTTACACTTTTTAAAAAATATTTTGAGAAAAATTTCTAGCTGCACAATATCCACCCTACGGGTAAACGGTAGGGAGGGTGCGTCCACAGGGATGGATCCCCATGCACGGGAGATCCGAAGAAATCAGATAAGAGAGAAAAGTTGTTAAAGTGCAAATCTTAGAAATATAAAGAGTGATTCTACTCCTTTGTAACTCTTCCTCGGACTTTCTGAGGATGATTCTATAAATCTTAGTGTTTTCGTTAAGTGTTCAGTTGCAATTCTTTTCTAATCTTTTCTTTATTCAATTAAGCTCTTTACCCATACTTAATAAATTAGTTGTAATGGTCATCTGATTAACTTGAAACCTTAAGATATTAGCTGACCACACATTAACATATCAGTATATCACCCACCCATGCAATTCCCAGGGGAAGCTTTCCCTGATGACGCTCCGGCCATGCTCTCTCTTTACCTTGTGTTGATGCATTTAATGATAATGGTGGTCTGTTTGCCTAGTTAATAAATGCAGAATGGGAGGATGGACCTTTACAGGCCATTGTTCTGATGGGAGGAAGATCGAGTGTCCAACGACTTTCACGGATTTGACCTGGTGTGAAATGACTCAGGGCATGACTTAAGCATGTTCCATTGTCCATCATGAGACCTCAGGGGCAAAACTTAACCTATTGAGATGGGGTCACGAATCTGGGCCTCAGCTTTTGGGGGCTGGACTGACAGGCTTAGACTTGCTTGGATTAGACATTCCTTACCCAACTCTTGGGCGTGCTAGACTAGCTGGGCCTACTAGTCTTAGGCTTACTCAATCTTCCTCTCTAATATGTACCTTAATATGCGTTTCAGTACATGATTCTTGAAGCAAAACAGAGAGAATGGTCACCCCATTATTATGGCACAAAGCCCCACTCTTTTGCAATGTGTCCTTCAATCTGTTTAACGTCAAACATCACCGCGAGGCGTTGAAATTGGGACAAATTTATCATCTTTTTATTGCGTATTTTTCATTTATAGATAGGTTGGGATACAACTTATTTTATTAAAAATTAAAAATATTTTAATAAAATATTTTTTAAATATGTGAATAGTATGTAAAATTTATTTTTAATAAAAAAGTTATTGAAAAATAAGGTTTGTGAATTTCGTAAACAGTGCACAGGACCTACTGATGTGTACTGTCCACCATTGATTTTGCTAGTGTGAACAGTGCACTGACAGAAAAATCAAAAATAACGGCTCAAAAAAAAACGCAGACACAAAACGAGCTGCTTTTCATCCATATCCAAACATATACATAGTATACTTAAATTTCAATTAGTTCAATTGATAAAATTTGATGGTAAAATACACAATTATGAACCCTATAAAAAAAAGTATAGCATATATAATTAAATATGAAAAACAAATAGAGACAAGAATGAGCACAAGATAAAGCAAAAAATATATATTCACATGTTTCAACAGCTGTTCATCTTTCGCATTCATATCTTTAATTGGTCAATGGATAGAAAGATTATACTCAACGAAAATTGATTAGTTCATTTCATCTTATATATATTTAAATGTTAAAAGAATTTTAAAAATATTTTATCATTCAAGAAATCAAGAAAGTGCACATGGATTTTAGTCAACGATCCTAATTAAGCTCAAAATAGGAAATTTGATAAATATCAAATATCAAATTATTTTCAAAATTGGCTTAAGGATGATTGTTTAATAATAAAACAAAACAGGGACTATATACAATATATGTAGGTTTATTAGTTTACTTAGTAATAAAAAAAAAGTATTTGTTTTCTGCTTCTTCTTTTTTTTTTTTTGAGAATGTTTATTTATTTTCTTCTTGTTTCTCCTCACTCAAGCTGGCGAGGTACTCATCAGTCATAAAGTCATTTGTGGAGTACAAACAAACGGGTCGGCACGTTATGTGGGTGATAATTAAGTACTAAATATTCATTTATCCAAAAAAAAAATATATATTGGAAGCAATCAAAATTAATTTGACCATAATGCCCTTTTGTCTTCACTAGATTCCCATTTGAAAATGCCAAAAAAAAAATATTGCTTAATAAATCTATTTTTTAAAATTCATGTACTACTTTAACAATACATTTTACATTTTATACTCTTTATTTTATAATACATCATATTAAAATAATTATTAAAAAAAAAGAGTTTTATGAAGAAGAATGATTAGAAAGGAGGGGTAATTTAGTAATTCAAATTTTTTTTATATATATATAAAATATTTAAGTGTATATATTTGTGAACTTCAAAAAAAAAAGTTTATAAGTATGAAACTCTTGCCCCACATTTCACAAATATTTATTATTTATAAAGTAATTATTACACCAAAGGCCCACCGTGGTAAAAAAAAAAAAAAAAAAATTTGGTTCCAAGGAAATATAAGTCTTTTGAATCTGAACAGATGTTTCCTTTTTCTGATAATTATATACTAAAAAAAGCCTTAAAAGAAAAAATGAGGAAAGAAAAAAAAATCATTATGATAATGATAAGTGTCTTTATTGAAATTTAATAAGGAAATAAAAAAGGAGAGAGCTTGACTTTGTTGAATTCCATTCTGATTCCATACGGAAAAGCTAAATTGAAAAGTTGTTTCCCACCTACACCTCTCTCGTCTCTCTCTCTCTCTCTCTCTCTTATGTACCAGTGTACAACTGCAGATAGATAGATAGATAGAACTAAGCCCTCTTCTCTCTCTTATGTACCAGTGTACAACTGCAGATAGATAGCTAGATAGAAGTAAGTCCTCTTCTCTCTCTCTCTCTCTCTCTCTATGCAAACTGAGATTTTTCTGGAGATTTTTGTGTAGAGCAAGGCCTTCTTCAATTAGATCCATCACCCCAGTTCTCTGAAATAACAAAAGCTCTATATTCTTCACTCTCTGGTAAAATTCTTACTCTTTTTTTTTTTTTTTTTTTTGCTTTCTCTGATATATATATATATATTGTTACTGGAAATGCTATATTTAGTTAATAACATAGTAATTCCATTCTCTCTGGTCTGCCAAGTTTAAATAGGATTGGTAGATGAAGAAGGATTCAATTTAAGGTTTTTCTGATTTATACAAATACAAAACATAAGGACTATTACTATGATGTTTCTTTTCTTTTCATAATTCCTTCTTTTTTTTTGTTGAATTCTCTATAAGTTTCCTAATTTTATTTATTTTTATTAATTAAGTAAATATAATAATTAATTATAATTACAAAATATATGGCCTGCAATTTAAGCTAGAGAGTTTCTTCCACGTCTAGAATCTGTAGATATTAAGGAGAAGAAAGTGAACGCGTGGCATAGCTGGACTTCTTGTTGGGACAGTTGTGTTCTATTTTGTGTCTTCATACATACTAAGATACATGGTCTGAATTCCCGCGAGGACTTCTCCTTATTTTTCGCTCTTTTTGCGCGTGTTCACCACGCTCCATCTAGATCATTGTGCCACTGCCTGTGCCTGCTTTTATTTTGTTTTTTTTTTTTTTCGCCCTTAATTTATTAATAATATATTGATAACCATAGGGAACCCACCTACCTCTCAGTCTATGTTTTTACTTTTTACTAGCACGTGGGTTCGGTGACATTAATAGTTTACCCATAAGAATTAACAAAAAAAATCCCAATCTATTCAAGACTTTTGTGCTTTTTTTTAATGAGAAAATCTATAGAGATAGTTAGATACCAAAAAAAAAAAAATTCTTTAAAATTTTTACCTTTCATTGATGTGAATTTTTTTTTTTCTTTTTATGAGAAACTCGTAATTTTATTAAGTAGAAAATAAATTCATTACATAACTAAATTTAAGGTTTTCCTTTACTTAATGTAGATCGTTAGTGATAAGTAAAAAAATAATGTTAACACTCAGTGTCAATCTAAATAAAAACAAGGGAAAACTTGGCAATTCAATCGATACAAAAAATATTTTTTTTTTTTTTTTTTTTGGTGTATTTGTAGCATTGCTCATCTCAAAGTATACAAATGGAGCCTAGAGTTCAGTGACCTTTCCTGTCTACTTAAAAAAAGAAAAAAAAAATCTTATTTAAACGACAAATGGCTTTGGTTGTCATTTGTCTATTTTTAGTCTTTGTTTTTAGTCTTTGAACAATATGTGGTAGGTATTTATCTACCTGTTCCATTTTCCAGATTTAGTTAGTATTACTATTCATGAGCTGTAGTCATTAGTTGCAGTGGCATGTAAGATTATTTAACTGATTTTTTTGGATATTCAGATTTCCTCTCTTCAATCTCCACGACTTTCAAAAACTTAGCAAATGGCTACGACATTGGTAAGAAATGAATCTCTAATAATACAGCTTTCCCACTTTGCATATTTACTTTTCTTGACTCTCAAACAACTGAATAATCTGTGTTTCATTTAGAGCGTATTTGATCTAATCCTTTTGTCCTAGTGAAACTTTGAATAAGTTAATACAGCTTTCTCACTTTGTATATTTACTTTTCTTGACACTCAAACAACTGAATAATTCATGTTTCATTTAGAGCGCATGTGATCTAATCCTATTGTCCTTGTGCAAGTTTGAATAGGATAATAAATCCATCTTGTAAGATACTTGTGGTACTGTATGTTTTGGCCTTTCTATGTTTTGTTTTGCATTAAGTTTTGTCAATCCTATCCTACTGAATTATAAGATTATATCCAAAGCACATTTTCTCTTGGTTATCAACCAGTCAAAATGCTTCATTCATATGCATTGTCATGATTGGACTTTGAAACATCATGTCCATGTAGTGACTCTTTCATCAAATTAAAGATGGTGAGTATAGAATGGACATGATGGTAAGAAGCAATGATATTTGATTCATACCTTGAAGGCTGAAGCGGCTACTGGCTACAGCGGATTTGATAATTTAGAGACTGAATATCATATTTGATTTGGCGATGTGTAAAACATAGCGTGGTATTTGAAACACAATGGTTTGGTTGTTTACCACTGGACAACCTAATAATGTTGAACTATGGCATATATCTATATTTAAAATTCCCTTTTTACATAAAATTTGTGTTTCTTTTTTCCAGCCCTATCCAGTTTCTTCAGCAGGACCTGTGAACATCAGGTGGCTGTTTAATGTGGCCGGTGTAATATTGTTCAGTTTTTATTTCAGGAACGATCCCTTAAGCTTCCGAAGAGGACAGAATCAAGACTGTCTCGTTCATGGTGGTGGGATAGTCATGTCAGTCCAAAAAATTCAAAGTGGCTTGCAGAGAATCTTGAGGGTGAGCACTATGATAGTATTTGGTCCTTTTGATTTGATCTTCTTCATTTTTATGAATAACTGCCACATGTAAGAAGTCAAAGGAAATAGATCACCATATCTTACTGCTATTTTTAGTCAGTTTTCTAGGTAAATAAAAATAGCTAATTTGAGAAAAGACAAATTTATCATTAACTAAATTTGACTGAGTATTAACATTATATTTAGATCTAGCCCTATTGGTTGTCCTAATTTTTATGGTGTTCAAACATCGTCGGTTGGGCATTTATGTTCTCAAGAATATGAATTAGGTTCATAACCTTTTACTATATTTGCCTGGCGCTGATTTGATAACCTTGTGTTCATGCACATGGATGGACATCCCATCAGCATGAACACAGGCTAAAGAACTTGTTAAGACATATCTTTCTTTTTTGTTTGAACGACATTTGTTACCTGTAATGTGGTATCCATGATTTTTCTTGGCCGGCATAAATATTTAGTTTCACATTCTAAACCAAGCTAGGTTAAAATGAGTAAAATGGGCAATTTGTAGGACATTATTAGAGTCTTCTTTTTCTCTTAACCTAGGGGTGAAAAGGTATTCCTCAGTTTCCAACTGCCTTAGGTTTTCAAACCAGGCATTTTATATGTCACACAACTGTTAAATGCATTAATCACTTTATCTAAAATGCCGTACAAGAGGATAACAAAACGATCATTGACCTCAGAGATGGACCAGAGCATCAAACGTATGTTGAAGTTGATTGAAGAGGATGGAGACTCATTTGCCAAAAAGGCTGAGATGTATTATCAAAAGCGACCTGAATTGATTTCTCATGTTGAGGAGATTTACCGCATTTACCGGTCACTAGCTGAGCGATACGATCACGTGACAGGAGAATTGAGGAAGAATATTCCCTCAGAACTCCAATCCCAGGGCTCAGGCGCTTCTGACATTAGCTTGGACTTGTCCTATATTTCTGATCATAAGTTGGGTCGTCGTAGAACTAGCCACCGAGCTGCTGGTTTTGATTACTTCCTTGGCTCTGGTGGAAACGGCACTGATATCAGCCAGAAAGAAGGGGATGATATATCTACATTGACGGACTCTGAAGCAGAATCTGATGATTCCTCGGTCAACAATTACTCAGTTCTATCTGGGTACAGTGGTGATCAAAGGGTGAACAGGAAGACAATTGAATTGGAGATTGAGCTCCGTGAAATGAAAGAAAGGCTCCGAATGCAACATGAAGAGAATGCCGACGGTTCATTGAGGGGAGCAAAAATCGAAAATCCTGATGATTTCAATGCTAGAATTGCACTGTATGAGCAAGAGCTGAGGATTGCAAATGAAAAAATACGCCTTTCAGAGGATGAGAAAACTCGGCTGAAGATTGAGAACCAAAGATATAAGTCACCGGAATTCGGTAATGATAACCAGTCAGAGCTTGGATCGTCAACACTGGAAGATATGAAGATGCGGGATGCTGAGCTGGACTTAGAAATTAATCGGACACCAGATATTCTAGAAAGGATTGGTGAGTCAGAGTCAGACATTTTGGACCAAGATGGCAAGATTAAAGCATTGGTGGAAGAGCTGAGAATCAACAGAGAAAGGCTTCAGGACTCGGAGAAGGAAATTGCTAGTTTAAAGCTTGAACTTCAATCCTCTGGAAACATACGCCATTTGCAGGAGCAGCATGAATCGGCTAAAAAAGAAATCATTTCCTGGAAAACAAAATTCAACTCAGAGAAAAGAGAGGTCTCCAAGCTGCAGGAAAGAATTTCCAGGTTGAAAGCTAGTTTATCAGACCGGGATCATGAGATCAGGGATTTGAAACAAGAAGTATCTGATGCTGAGCAGAAGATTTTTCCTGAAAAATCACAATTAAAAACAGAAATGTCTAAAGTGTTGGAGATCGTGATCGTTTGAAGGAGGAGGTCAGAGATTGGGAAAGTCATGCTCGTTTGCTAGAAGATGAGATCAGAATGGCCAAGGCTGAAAAGATGGAAATGGAGGAAAGACTTACCGGTGAACTTGTGCAGTTGAGGGCAGAAATTGATGAGAGGGGCGTTCGCATAGAAAATTTGAATAAGAGCCTTGACATGTTAACATCAGAAAGAGATGAACTTGATGCAAAAGTTCAGGCACTCGAAGCAGAGGTGAGTACTAGAGACGACCGCATTGACGAAATGGATGTGTATTTGCAGCAATTGCAAGTGGAACATGTGGAACTTAAGACTAAAATGGACGGGGCACGTAAATTGTTGGAGGAGCTGAGAGCAAGAGCAAAGGAACTTGAGGGGGAGATTGAGAAGCAAAAAGCTTTGATCTTGGAAGGAGCAGAGGAGAAACGAGAGGCTATAAGGCAGCTATGCTTTTCTCTCGAGCATTATAGGAATGGATATCATATGCTTCGGGAGGCTTTTATGGGGCACAAGCGAGTTCCAGTTTTGGCATCATAATAACTTAACCTATGTAAACTACTAAACTTACATATATTTCTTCTTCTAAGTCATTTGTTTTTTTCCCAGAGTGAATCTTTCATTTTCTGGGTTTGGAAGTACCCAACTCTTACTATGGAGTATGGACCATGATCATATGGTTTTCACGGTACATCAGTGTGTGTGTATATATATATATATATATATTGTGCATGTAATGCAGGAGTTTCCTGTTTTTGGGGGCAGTCTGGTGACATAGAAATTGGCGTGGCAGCTCTGTAGTTCAGCTGAAGTCTGCACGTCATTTTTTTTTTTTTTTTTGAGTTTGAAATTCGAGTTTTGGTCTGAATGTGTTGACGTTGAGTTGGATTGCCTTTGCCATTTGAAAACTACTAAACTTCTCACCAATTTAGTAGTATGTTCTATCAACAAAAAAAAGTAGTATGTAAATTATAAAGCTTGGAGTTTGATATATGCTGTGAATAAAGTTGTTATTGTTGTTATTTTATTTGTCAAATTTCATGAAGTAACTTATTTTTTTATAAGTATGATGAGATGCAGGCATTTTGTTTTCTTCAATAAGTTGCGTATGGAAAAAACAAAAAAGAAAGGTTAAATAAAATATTTATGGGGAAAGAATTGCGCGCCAGGTAGGGGTCGAACCTACGACTTTCTGCTTAGGAAACAGACGCTCTATCCACTGAGCTACAGGCGCTTGCTTGTAACGACAAAGCGGCTAATTTATTAGGATTTAAATGGTTCAAACCTCCCCTACATTTATGATTTGGAATTTGAGTAATATTAATTAATACATAAA
Organism: Castanea mollissima; assembly: GCA_014183005.1. Lineage (NCBI taxonomy): Eukaryota > Viridiplantae > Streptophyta > Magnoliopsida > Fagales > Fagaceae > Castanea > Castanea mollissima. Next base: position 30,721,424 of record JACAVU010000006.1, on the reverse strand, counting down.
AATCGTACAAATTGATATGCCAAATTATACTGATATTCCAACTTTAGAACCTCATTGTTTCTCAAATTTTCAAAGTATAAATAAATCGATGCCAAATGTTCACTTAATTAAAAGTTGGCATATTAGTATATAATATATATATTAGCTTAAAAAAAATATATGTGTGTGTATTAATATTACTTAAATTCAAAATCACATTCTAAAGGATTAGAGTGGCTACTTCCACTGCTTTTTTGAATTTGAGTAATAATAATACATAAACAAGGAAAATAAATACAACTTTTTAAAACCTCATTGTTTCTCAAATTTTTAAAGTATAAATATATTTTAGCCCATTTTCATAAACAAGGCAAATAAGTTGATGCCAAATGCACACTTAATTAAAATTTGTCATATTAGTATATACTATATAGGCGTAAATGCACTTTTAATCCTTACATTTTGACCTGATATCTATTTTGGTCCTTACATTTTATTTTTATCATTTTTAGTTCCTAAACCAATTAGCGCGTAACGTTTAGGTCTTTTCCGTCACTCAACTAACGGCAAAAACTGATGTGGCAAACGAGTGCACTGTTGGCACAGTAAATAATGACGTGTCTATTAAAATAATATTAAAAATGCTGATGTGTCCATCTACGTCAGCTTCCACATTAGTATCTAATCTTAAAAAATAAATTTATTAATTTTAAAAATTATAAAAAACAAAAAAACATAATTAAAAACAAAAAAATTGGGAACTTAGATCTGTTATGTTATGTTTGTGCCTAGTTTCTTTTTCTTCTTCTTCCCACTTTGTGACTCTGTCAATTCCTTCTTCTCTCTTTTCACAAAATTAAATATACTAGTTTTTAGACACAAATTTTTTTTTTTTTTTTAACTTTTGAAACCCCACAAACCTAGATCAAAATCCCAACCCACTGGCAATATAGATTCAAAATTGTCTTAAGCCCTTTCTCTCCAAACTGGTTTAAGTTTAGACTCTCTCTTTAACTCACCCTCTCTCTTTACCTCTCTTATTGACCCTTCATATTAGATCGTGAAGAGAGAGAGTGGGCTTTCTTTTCCTCTCTTATTAGCCCTTCAGATTAGACAGAAAAGAGAGAGAGTGGGCGAAGGCGAGAAAATTAGAGAGGGAGGTGTGGGTTTGGGAGCTACTGCCTAGGGTGGTGGCGTTGGCGAACGGTAGTGGGAGAAGGCAAAGAAGATAAGGATGGCAACTTAGGGTGATTTTGGAGTGGCAGCTTGGAGTTTTGGTGAACAGGGATGGATCTTGCGGCAGTGCTCTTCTTCAGATCCCAGCGAGTCCACCTCCACCACCGAAGCGGTGGCACTCTTCTTCAAATCGGTCAGATCGGTCATTCTATTTGGGTCTTGCTAGGTTTTGCTGGGGTTTGTCTTGTGGGTCATGTTGTTTGGGTCTTGAGACCGTGAGAGTTGATCATGATTTTGAGTGGTCATGTTGTTTGGTCTTGAAACTGAGAGAGTTGTTCTTGTTGGGAATGAATGGGAGAACTCGGGTTCATCAATGAAAGAGTTATTGTAATCTGGGTTTGTTCTTGTTGTTCTTGTTTGATCTTTGTTTTTTTTTTCTTTTTTGGTTTGTGTTGTTGCAATTTGGGTTTGTGTTCTTTGTAATCTGGGTTTGAGTTCTTGTTGCTGGGTTTGATTGGGAAGATCAAGAAGAACATTTTGTAATTTTCTTATGAAAATTATTAATGATAAGTAATATTTTTTTTAAAATTAAATTAGATTTAAGGTTTTTTTAATTTTAATAATATTTTAATTATTACGTCAGTGCCACATCAGCTAATAGGGTGTTCTGTTAGCCACGTCAGCATTTTCTATTAGTTAGATGACGGTAAGGATTTAAACGTCACGCGTTAATTGGTTTAGAGACTAAAAGTGGTAAAAATAAAATGTAGAGACCAAAATAGAAATCGGGTCAAAATGTAAGGACTAAAAGTGCATTTACACCTACTATATATTAGCTTGAAATATATATGTATTAATATTACTTAAATTCAAAATCGCATTCTAACGGATTAGAGTGCCTACTTCCACTACTTTTTTGAATTTAAGTAATAGTAATACATAAAAAAGGAAAATTAAAATCACATTGTGAGTTTCAATTAGTTCAACTGGTAAAGTCTCTGATAGTTATATAAGAGATCTGGGGTTGGTTTGATAATAAAGAGCTATTATCAGGAGCGGACGCTATAGGTTGAAACTCTATCAAAAAAAAATTCAAAATCACATTCTAAAGGATTAGGGTGCCTACTTCCACTACTTTTTTGAATTTGAGTTTGAGTAATAGTAATACATAAATCATACAAACTAATATCTCAACCTTTAATTACAACATAAAATATATATATATATATATATATATATATATATATATATATATATATATTATGCTATTTACACGACATCATCAGAGATTGGGCCCTGGTCTACTTCCTATACTTTTGTGATTTTGAATTTGAGTAATATTAATACATTTGTTTTACAAACTAGTATGTCAACTTTTAAATACAATATTTAAAAAATTGATTTATTATGTTATTGATGTAACATGATTAGAAATTGTGCTTTGTAACAATAACAAGTGTTTTCCCCAAAAGCAACAACTAGTGAATTTGGGTTTAGAAATTAGCCTCTTCGAAAATAAATCCTCCAAAAATAAAAGTTTGTAGTGGTATAACATTTACTTATTAAAATGACTCCATTCACATTTATTAAAGAGTTTTGTGTAGAGTTTAAAATGATCACTTTTAGTTCCTAGCAAACTTAGAGGGATTGTTTTTAGTCATTCCGTGAACATCCATTAAATCTCTCTCATGTGATGATGATATAGCCAAAATTGACACATCATCCCTCTATAAGACACATTAAAAATTAAAAACGATCATTTTAAGTTTGTAAGGGAATAAAAGTGATCAATTTATAAAGTCAAGAACTAAAAATGATCACTTTAAATTTGTTTTGAACCTTACCAGATTTTGTGATTGATAAGATTATCTCCAGTAGGCTCTTTAAAGCCTTTTTTGGAGAGAACATTAAAAAAAAAAATCCTCCAACAGCCTCTCTACAGTAGCTCTCTTGAATAAGAGAGTATTGTAGCATTTATTGTAGGAGTTCCAAATATTATCATCTATTAAAATAATCACCCAATTGATAAAAAAATGATTTTTTTTCTCTTTCCTCGCTTTCTCTTTCTTCCTCTTTCTCGCTTCTCCTTATAAAACAAAGGGAAGCAACTCTCTTACAAAATCAACGTAACTTTCTCTTGCAAAACTGATCCGGCAAATCTTTCAACTCCCAAAAAAAAAAAAAAACCTGATAGAGATTCTCTAAGCTACTGTTTAAGAACCAACCATATATTTTAAGCACATTTTTATAATAAATTTAATAATAGCAGCCTTAGCATTTTCCAGCGTTCTCAATTTCAAGCATCCTATTCCTATATCATCTCAACCCACATGTCGGCCCATGCGCAGAAGCAAATTATACATTCAGCCAACATTTTTTTTTCCACGGTTTTGGTGGTTGTTGCTTTGGTCTTTTCGCAACCTACCAAGTTTTTTTCGCCCACAGAATACAGATCATTAACCCAGAACAAGGACGGGAATGAAGACATAACCAGGAAACTGTTCGTCTGTTAAGCTGAGCCAAAATGGTTATATAACACAGGTTGGCAAAATATTTAGCAATATACCACTGTTTATAAAATATTTAACAATTTATCACATTTTTTAAACTTAAATTTGTGAAACTCGAGTAGCCGTGAAACTCAAATTTTAGAAACTCGAGTTCTTTGAAAAAATAGTCTTCAAATTTGTCATGCTATTTTTTATGGAACTCCAATTCCATAAATTTTTTTCCAAAGAACTCAAGTAGATCCTAATTATTTTGCAAACAATAGTAAATCCATACATATTTTGTTGGGCAAACAATCTAGTCTGAAGTTTAACATATGCAAATGGTAAACATGCCTAGATCCAATTATCAAATTTTCACTTGGGCTTCACCTGATTGGATCAGATCATTGGATTGCCTATCCTATTCACAGACAGCAAAAACCTTTCCAGTTACATTCGGTCCAAACGAAGACCTTTTTCTTACTCAAATCAAACCCAACCCTGGATGATGCTCTATTAGGAGCAATACAAGCACAAGGGTGAAGAAATCACTTGAGACCTTATTTAAAAGTAAATCTTCAGCAGCTTATAAGAATTACACAAACGAATAAAGAAAGAATTCCAGTATTTTTGACTTGTGAAAGACAATGCCCATCCAATACATGTGTGTTTGAGCAAAAATTCATAATGATATGTGAAAGAAAGTGTTTAATAAACATGCTATTGTCACTGCAGGACCCCAGAAGGAGCTGCAAACAAGCAATAGAAACAAAGCATTATTGAAATGGGATCTACTCCAATTGTTCACTGAATCCTGAAAAACGATCTAATCAAATGGCTCCAGGAGAATCCTGCATCAGTATCATTGCCCCTCCGCCTCAGGTTTCTCCAAAAATGTCTTCTTTATCCAATCAAATGGCTGTTAAACATTTGAAACAAAATCATCAGAAACTACAGCACAGTTAAGCCTACCAAAAATAAGAAAAATAAATAAACTTGTGAGATAACTATGAACAAAATGATTTAATGCGTATATAAAACAAGAGAGGAACTAAGGTTTGCTGTCAATAACTAGATTGATTTAAACAAATATACAAGAGGATTATGAAGATAACTATACAATTTCATGTACTAGAACTAGAGTACTCATAAACGGATTAACACTGGAAATCATTATGCTTCTTTCCCATGTACATAACTACATATAATGTTAGTCAATGTAGATGAAACTACAAGTTAACACAAAGCTTAATATGTGCATAGCTGCTGATTCTACAGATCAGATAATTCACAGCTGCCTTCATACTTTTGTGGATAGAAATTATACAACTTAAAAGTTTCATTCGATTCACATCAGATGATTCACTACTGATTCAAGATTCTCTAATTTATCTTGTGGATAGAAATTATATGATTTAAAAGTTTAGTAGCAAGAGACTAGTCATCCGAGTCCAACAAGGGAGATGTAAAAGTAGGAAACCATTGTAAAGTGCCAAGATAATCAGGATCACAAGATGACAGAAACTAATTCACACCAAGTTTTGAAAAGGGGAAAACAGATGGAAGATATCTACAGCAAGCAGTGAGGTATAATATTAATGTTGTGAGTTGAAACTATATGGTCCAGAACATTGTATATTACGAAACATAAACAACATGAATTGTAATTATTAAAAAAAGAGTCAAGTCTCAAATAAGAAGGGAAATTTAGTCCTAATAGGTTGTCCAATGCAGTCAAACATATGTCAGCCAATGCCTACTATCATTTAATGTCTAGTATCCTCCAGCCAAAGAAAGGAAAAAAGGACCACAATTTCCTACTATCCATGATCCATTATTTTAGCAAATCACCCCCAAAAAAAAAGGCGTACTCAGTGCACAAAACTCCCACTTTTTTTTTTTTTTTGCCTTTTACTTATTGGGGGAAAGGGACTAATTCTTGGGTTCAACCCAGCAACAAGCCACTTTTGGGTGGAAGGCACTTGCCATCTAGGGCGCACGGATACTTCATTTAGGGTGTTGTACCCATGTACCCGTACCCGTGTCCGTGCTTCCTAGCTTGCCATCCCAAAGGTCCGATGAAAAAGAGAACTAAAGCTTCTACCTCCTTTTCTATGTTGAAATTCATAGAGATACTATGAGTTCTAGATAGCATATTTTACTCTCTCTTTTTTCTTTTTCTTTTTGTTAGGCTCATATAGCTCCCTTGTATTAGGCTTGCACCCATTTGCACCTTCTAAATGAAATTATCATTTTTTTTTTTTAAATGAAAGAGATATACCATACCATATACGCAATTAAACATGAGCATCAAAAACTTGTTCTTCTTCCTTAAATAATCTAAGATTTGGCGAATACTAAGATGCAATCCATCATAATACAAATATTTTTCATATTGTTAGAAAATGATATTAGGAATAAATAAGAGATAATTATAAAGTAGAAGTAGAATCGAAAATCGGTTTGGATGGAAAGGGAAGCTGACCTGGACGACCCAAAGAGCAGTGGCGGTGGCGGCGACACCCCACAAGGCAGCAGACTGAACATCGATGGGCTGAAGTCTAGGCCGAAGAAATTTCAAGAGTCCTCCCGATCTAGATGCGATCCCAGCAGACATTTTCAGATTTTCTCTCTCCCTAAACTCACAAAACCCTCTCTCTTTCTTTCTTTCAATGCGTTTAATAAAATAATATTATTAATATATACCTGTAAACTTTGAGTAGAATGAGCAGCAACGCGGAATATGCCTTAAACGCGAAATTCCTTTCTTTTCTTTTCTTTTCTCTTTTTTTTTTTTTTTCTCTCTTTTTTTTTTTTTTTTTTTCTAGCTTTTGTTACAAACAGAAAAAACATTAAAAAAAAACAACCAGCTTTTAATCCCATATTTTTTAGGCCAGTTAGGGATTTAACCGTGGTTGATAGAACTGACGACGTGTATTCTTTTTCTCCATTATATTTTACCTGAAATGATTTGGACTCTTAAAATTTTAATAAAATTATGAACAAATAGGATTAGTGAGGTAATGTACAAATTGTTTAATTTATATTATCATTTAATATTTCATTCATGATATAGATAAAATATATTTGCAGGTATAAAATGAAGTATGAAAAATAAATTTGCGAGTATGAATGTGAAGTGTCCAATATGGTCCAAATTTTATAAGAGAAAGAAAAGGAGAATAAAAAAGGCCTCATGAACATGTTATTTTATTGGGAGTAGACTACTAGTTTTGTGTTAAAAACAAGTTTACCGACTAGTTGGACTCAATTCAAACTCAAAGCATAAATGTTAACGAAAATTCCAATTTAAATCCATGTCTATGCATTCAAACAATATGCATCCATGTCTTGTACCATGGTCCCCATGCAGTTCAATTCGATACAATGTAGCATGGTCAACCTGTACCTATGATATAACACTTTTTTTAGTTCAATTCGTTTTGTATCGAGTATCGTACAATATTAACAATTATGCTCTGTGATACTGATGTTACCAAATTGTTATCTTACAAACAAGAGCAGTAACCTGACAAAGGGAAGCATCGGCTCAGGATAGTAAAAGCAGAGGCATCCACCACCGAGAGTTAGGCAGTTGCCAAACTGTCGGAACTATTCTCTCCTACAAGCATCAACACAAAAATGCATGGCCGCCAAAAAAATTTTAAGGAGCACTAGGACTAGAAGTGGAAGGAGGTATCCTCACATTTTAAAGCAACTGTACTGCTTTTTGTACATTAAAATTATACAACTCATTTTGTATGGTTTTTCTACAAATGTTCAAACTAATCTATTCAAATATTAGACAAGAAATATAAGGTACAAACTCTTTCTCCAAAAAAAAGGGTGGGTGGGGGTGGTTTAGAGGGGCGCAACCAACGTGACTTTCCCACCTGAGCGTGATCATAGGAAGGTACAAATTCAAATATACCTTTAATGATGCAAGTATCTAAGATAAAATTTCAATTAATAAGAGAATTTTCAAGAGAAATTGACTATTAAGATATATAATATTCGCCACCCATTAGCCAACCCTACAAGTCCCAAGGCATCGAGCCAGGTCATTGCTACAAATGCCGGTGACATTCATGATGTAAAGGAACAACATAACCAATACACAGACTTTACAATAAACTCTCATCTTTAGCAAATTGCAGTAAAAGCCCCTAAGTCCAGAAGCAACACACCTGCAGATGCATTTGCATTTCATTAGTATATCTTACCAATGATGCACAGAATAAGCATGCACGGATGCCAAATGCAACCAAACAGAAGAGGGACAGAAAAAGGGTCGAGATATTTATCTTCAGCTCTTCACGGACAGATCATTGCAATATGTAGAAGTTATGGAAAACCAACTTTTCCACAAAAAGATGCACATCCTACTTACCAATGTAAGGCTCTTGGAGCCTTAGGCATTGGATCATCAATCATCTTTTAAAGAGGTACCAAAGGTAGCCTGCATCAATCATCCCACGCACTATCTGCAGCACCCTCTCCTTTAACGTTTGAGGCTGCAATCATGAACATATACTTATCCTCAATGTTTATTGGTCTGGGTGAAGCTGCTGCTTTGTGTGAAGCTGCTGCTTCTCTCTCCTTCCTTCTTGCATCCTGTAAGTTAATACCGACAACCATCATGCTTTACCAAAACATCAAAAGACTTCCTCTTTTTTTTTTTTTGGGGGGGGGGGGGGGGGGGGGGGGGAGGAGAATGGGGGGCATACTCAAGCCACTCCCATATTCAAATAAATTTTTCGGACCTCGTCCATGATTCCCACTTGGCATACACTTTAGTCCATTCCAAGACCAATATAGTCAGAAGCTTTTACTGGCATAAAATGCTAAGACTCCTATAAACCTTTCTCTAGTGTAAAAACTCTCAGACTCATACTCTCTACTCGTCTCATGTGCACATTATATTTCTTCTTTTTTTAATAAGAAATTTTCTCAAAATGAAGCATAATTGTAAATTTATTTTAAAAGATGACAAGGGCCAAATCTTCAATTTAAATTTTTGTCAAAAGAATCCTATAAAATGGACTGAAGTATATCTTGCGAAAATACAGAGGGCCTTATCAAAATCAAAATTGAACCTCCCTCCTATTTTAAAAATTACTCAAGCCTCCCTGTATTTCATACCTGGCATAACTTTAGGCCAGTTTGTTACTGATACAGACAGAAATATTAAAGACTTCATCAGAAAAATTTTAAATGCCAAAGTTCCCCTTTTAAAAAAAATTTATTATATAAATTTCTATTATCCTGTTTCTGCTCTAAAATTCCTATATATATATTATTTATTTATTCCCCAAAATGAACTAGAATCCTAATTTTTGTCAAAAGGGACGGGCAGAAACATTATTTACATTTTTGACTGACAGAATCTTTTGACATGGAATAAAATGTAATTTCAAACAACACAAGAGGCCCCTGTATTTTTGCTTAAATCTAAGGGAAGTTGAAGTTGTTTAAGAAGGAAATGGAGAAAGCTCAGGATGTCAATGGTCAACAAAAAGCAATCACAATAAGTTATAATAACCAGATCTACCTTCCCAACTGCATAATTCACAGGGTTCCCAGATTGAACATCTGCTATTGCTTTCTTTATCTGTGCCACAAGCACCTGCAAAATGCACTCGCACCAATCAAGCGTAAAAGTCATCTACAAGTGGAAGCAAGGATAAATGGAAGTAAAAGGAAGAGGTGTAGTAAAATATACCATATCACGATCGGTGTAGAATGAAGTAGCTTGGCCCATTGATCCTGCACGCCCCGTCCTTCCAATCCGGTGTACATAATCTTCCATTGTCTATAATTGAGGCAGCCATAACTGAAGCTTCAGGTTTTGCTATCTCACAAGGAAAAAAAATGACTCAAAAATACCAGGCTAATGAGACGCTAACATATCAGTAGCAAAAAGATCTCATTGACCACAAGTTGAGATTCACATCACATGGCACTTGTATACTCAAGAAGATCACTACTGATGACATTGTAAATTGCTAGAATGGCAATTTACAAAATGGAGAGTTCCCAAAATTTCAGATAACCCTCCAAGGCAAGCATGTGGAATTCAGATGAAACTCAATGATCAAGTAGCTCTCATGTGCAGCCAAATATACCTTGGGAAGATCCAGATTTATAACATGAGCAACTCCTGTGACATCCAAGCCACGAGATGCAACATCAGTGGCAACCTGCATACAAGCATCCTAATAAGACATGGATAAAGGAACGACCTAAGACCTTCATAAATATATTCAAGTAGAACTGAGAGACATATAAAGATGAAGAAATGACCTAAGACCTGCATAATTGTATTGAAGTAGAACTGAGAGACATACAAGGATAAAGGAAATACTAAAGGCCCTCATAAATGCATTTATGCAGAATTGAGAGACATAAGAATAAAAGGAAGAAGATAAAATCAGTAAAAGTAGGAACGTACACCATTTTGTCCATGTCGTACCAGAGAATGTTTTTAGTTTGGTCAGCGAAATAAAATATTTTGATGCTTGTCATTAATGGTGTACCACTTCGAGATTACCATTATAATGTATATACATTCATGAAATTAAAAAGTACTGATCACAGTCCAAATAATTTATTATGAGTGTTTGAAATTGCAAGTCTGTGCCCTAATTAATGTCAACCTATCAATTCATAATAAACAGAAAAATCGATTAAACTTAAAAGCTAGTAAGTGAAATTTGGCCATGTAGAAGGTTCAAAAGAAAAAAGTAAAAAAACATGGAGGACAACAATTAAGAATGATGAGTGGGCAGACAAAGTACAAACCAATGTAAAGTGTAAACATTGGTATGTACACCCACTGAAAAGTAAGCAGATACTTCATTCGAAAAAAGGTAAGAAGCATATTTCTGAGAAGTGGGCTACAGCTTTTCCAGATTAAAAAAAAAAAAAAAAGATGTGCCTCTATGTTGACACCAACAAAAAAGAGAAAGGGAAACTGATACCAACAATGATCCATTCAGCAAAATTTGCAGAGCTTCAAAGAGCTTTTTTTTATAAAAAAAAAAAAAACCAGTCTGAAGCAGCTAGTATGTCCTGAAATTACAATCATGATCCAAAACACCCCAATATTTTGACCAGTATGTTTCAGGGCTTCACCATTCCAATTTGGTGACCGTGAGAAAGAGAGATATTGAGAGGACAGAGAATACGAAGAGAAATAATTAAAAAAAGTAGCATTGCTGCAGTGCTTTTTTTAAGCATATGGTACATCCAATGTAGCTTGCCTTTTGTCAGTTGTGTGCTAAAATAGCTTTGTTTTTTTTGGCATATAGCGTATCCAATGCTAATGCTCTAGTCTGGGATTAATTTTTAGATATCTTGAAACAAAATGGTTTTGATGTTCTTGCTCTATTGTATGAGGTGGCTGCTATTCTGAACTACTAATGATAATGTGTGCGTGCGCGCGCGCAAGAGAGAGAGAGAAAGAGAGAGAGCCATAAAAATTCCACAGGACATCAAATGCACCTTAATGCTATGTTTGGTTGGAGTAAAAAGGGAAGGATGAGAAAAGGGGGAGAAAAAATAGGTATTTTCCATTCTTTGGTTGAGGAGAGAATATGAAGAAAGGTAAACGGGTGGGTGATTTTCCACCCGGGCCTGCAGCATGTTATCTTCCCAAAATGGACATAAAAGAGTGGGCAAGTAGATGTGAAGTTAAAAAGTCATTACTATCCCTATTACCCCATTATTTCAAACTATAATGGCGGCATAATCGTTATCTAATTTCTATCATTCCACTTTTCTTACCTCCTACCAAACACACAATGAAAAATTAAAAAAATTTCTATCCTCCCAACCAAACAAATCCTAAGGGTATGTTTGATTGGGGTGAAAATAGGGAGAGGAAAATAGAGTGAAAAATGTCATTTTTCACTGTTTAGTTCAAGAGAGAAAACAAGAGACAAAAGATGGAGAGGAAAATAATCCCTCTAGGCCCATATTTTTTTATCCTCCCAATTTGGGAGGAAAATGGGGAGGAAAAGATGTTGAATGATGTAATTTACACAAATACCCTCACTTTATTGCACTTTTCTACCCCTCTCACTTTCCCACTACGCCTAAGACCTGATTTTGCCTCTTCGTCCTTATCACTTTCTTAGCACCTTCCTCTTTGCGCAGCAACATGAACTACTCTAGGTTCTCCTCTCTCTCTTTTTTTTCCTTTTTTTTTTTGCCTTGTCCTCATTATATTCCTCATTATATATTTCTTATATATTATATAACAAGGACATAATAGTCAATTTATATAAATTACATTTTCCATCCTCCCCTTTCTCTCCAACCAAAAAAAATAAAGGTTTTCCACCCTCCCACTTTTCCACTCCTCCAACCAAACCCATGAGGGAAAACCAAATCTTCTCTATCCTCCCACTTTTCCATTCTCCCACTAATTTTTCATTCTCCCACTTTTCCACTCCTCCAACCAACAGGCCCTAAAAGTTCCCCAACATTGTATATTTCCCTGATTGTTTACTTTTTGTTATTTTTTTTATATGAGCATGTTTATAAGAGTATTCTTGTAAACATTCCATAAACCCTAATATAAATATGGGCGAAGGCCAAGGGTTCATCAATGTAGCCTCTCTCTCTCCCTCTCCTCTCTCTCTCTCTCTCTTTTAATCCTAACATTTCATATTCCATAACTCAACTCCGACGAACATTTCAAACTAGTTTGATATTCCAACAAAAGATTTCCCAGCAACACAATTGTGATTACCAAAATATTAGTAGAGCCATTCCTAAATTCACGTAGAGCAGCCTCTCTTTCACTCTGACTACGGCCACCATGAAGAGCAACTGCATGTAAATCTTGTGCTACCAATGCTTCAGCAACTTCATCACACCTTGTCTGCATGCAGAACCAAATTTTATTTTATTAAATTTCATGCAATGACCTTACAAATAAAATTGCATAATAGCAAGTCAGATAAATGGTCTTTTAAAAAACTATCAGAAGTAACTGCAGTTTACTTGAGAGAGATGTGTGCTTAGGGTATGCAATTTTAATATTAAGGAAAAGAGCAGCAAGGGAAAAATGTCATTGTAACATTTCTACAGTATTTCTCTTTAAAAGAAAATGAGATACTCACTACATTTTCAAGATTATGTAACAGCAAGAAATTCAGAGAATAGTCAAATGTGAACTCAAATTTCACAATATTTTTCTTTCAAATTTGGCAATGATTTGAGTTAGAAATTTCATGTGTAAATTTGAACTGTGCCAAGTTATTCAGTACATGAAAACAAAACACAAACCCCAGATGGTAGGTGTGAAGATTTGCGCTAGGTCATTTTAAAAAATATACACTCAAAAGTTGGGATGCACATGCATGGTTGAGCATAGCATCAGCAACATGTAAACGTGTTTGAATCAACAACACTTTTCTAGAAAGTAAGGTGTTGGTGCAGAAAAAATGAACATAATTGTTTATAAGCAAAATTGTAACTTATAGGCTAAAAACTGATGATAAAAATGACATAATAAATTTGAAAAACTCAGCATACCTTCCTTTCCACAAACACAATAGTTAATGGAACAGAACGACCAGATCTTCCAGCTTGTGATGCCTCCTCTACAAGCAAAGCTAGAAGCCTATCAATCTACAAAATATTAAAGGCAATAACCACATTAAGTCAGGCCAAAAACTTTACCTAGTAAGGATCAGATGCATTTGAAAGCAAAGACATAAATATAAGAGTAACATTTTTTTATATAAATTACAAAACTTTGATAAATATACAATTTTGTCCCTACTATACAGGTAATATACAATGGGAACAATACAATCAACCTCTTAAATTACAATGTGCTCCAACAAATCAAACAGAGCACAAGAAAAAGATTGTAACATAAAAGAAACTTGTTGAAGAAAATTGATTGGTTGAAGAAAATTGATTGATGGAAGAAAAACCACACGGTAGCCGAAGAACAAATACATTCCACCACATCTTTCCATATCATCAAATCCAGACACAAAATAGTAAGTAATATCAATCTATGTATCTAACTTTGTAGTGACCTTTCCACTCAGAAATTGTAATTTTTACATGTAAAAAATTTTACTGTAAAATATTTGACAGTAAAATAATTTCAAGTGTTTGGAATGACAAAATGCGTGAAAATGCAAACTGCCAACAGCCACCTCAAATGAGCAAAAACCACCAAGAGCCACCCCAAAATAAGCATAAACCATTAAACCACTCCAAAATCTCTCATTTTTCATGCCCAACCAAAAGCAACAAAACTCATCCAAAATAGAAACGACACCATTTCTTTCTTTTTTTAAAAAAACCCCAAACTCAAAGATTTGACTTGAAAAAATTCATTTATAAACCAAAACTCAAAAACCAGTTTCAGTTTCTCTCACACCAGTCTCACTTTCAAACTCTTTTTTTTCTGTTAAAATTCTCAAAATCCTTAGCTCTCTCTCTCTCTCTCTGAGAAACAAGAAGCAAGCAAGAAGAAGAAGATAAGGGCATTTTGGTAATTTTCGATTATTTTCATTCATTCATTCATGCTCTTCAACTACAAGAACAACAATAGTACCGGCGGTGGCTAATTCTGGATAATGGCTATGGTGGCTCCGACGAATGCGGCGGTGGTTTTCACAGCTCTCGCCGGAGTCACCTTGGTCGCCGCCATAGTTTTCACTGCTCGTAGGTAAATTAAATGCTTTACTATTTGGTGCACAATTAAAAAATCATAGTCGCCTTGGTCGCCTCCCATCGTCAGATCTGTCTCCCTTCTCCACGAGATGGGTATAAGAGAAGGGAGACAGATTCGACGATGGGAGGCGCCAACGTAAGCTGGAGTTGGCCGGTGGTGCCTCAGATCTTGGAGCCAGTGATTTGTGGGAGAAGGGACCGGAGGTGGCTGGGTTTTTGGAGAGAAATTTGATTCGGGAGAGTTTGAGCTTCAAGTGATTGTAGGAGTGCTATAGGGGATGAGCTATGAAGCACGGGTGCGTTTTCAAATTCGGGTGCAGGTACGGGTGCGGGGTGCGGGACTCGACAATTTTTGAAAAAATAGGGTGCGGCGATTAAAAAATTATTAAAATCATTTTTATTTATATATTTTATATATAATAATAATAATAATAGAAAACCCATGTTATAATAATAATAATAATAATAGTAATAATAGAAAAATAAATAGATAGTAATAAGTACACAAAAGTTTTTGACACTTATTATTGACAGATCTATTAAAATAGATGAGGCTTCTAATAAATAAATTAAAACAAATGTGGCTTAATGACTCACGTATTTGGTCAGTCTAAAAACAAAATAAAGGATTATATATATATATAGAGCAGATATTAAAATAAGTGTTCTCCTAAAAAAGAAAAGATGGGCTCTCACGTGTTTGGTCACTGGTCAGAGAGGCACAGCAAACAAAAAAAAGAAGAGCCCTTTAAGTTGGTCTTATCAAAAAAAGAGAAACAAAACTCTTCGAAAAAGAGAAAAAGAAACAGAACAGCAAAAGAAACGGAACAGAAGACGCGAAGAAGACGAAGTGAAGGAAGACGGAGTTGCAAAGATACGATCTCAGTCCATCGGTGCAAATCAGCCCAATTTCCCACGCGTCGGCCCGAATCGGCGCCTTGTCGGTGCGTATCACGCCAAAAAAAAAAAAGGGGGACGCGGCACGGTCGCGCAGGCAGCGGCATTGCCTGCATGTCCCCGTGTTGCACCGCGGGTTCGGCGGCCCAAACGCCGCATCCGTGCTTCCTAGGGGATGAGTATCGGGGTGTGAGGGAATAAGCAAATGTAAAATGTTTTACCAAAATTTTAAATGTAAAATATTTTACATAAATTTGCTTAGGTTGATTTAGTTGACTGAAAATATTTTATTCTTGACCAAATATTTTACTGCAAAACAAACACCGTAAAATTGGAAAATATTTTTCTAAAAATATTTTACATTGAAACAAACAGAGCGTTAGTTTAAACACACATGGAAATGAGTAAACTGAAAACTGAACTCATAGCTAAGAAGAAACAAAATCTAAAGGAGCATAAGCTTCTTCAATCACCCTCCAGGGGCAAAAGGGAGCCCTCATAAACCAAAAGAATAAAAAAGGAACCAAAATTTTCAGTATAGATGATTCAAACAAATATTAATCCAGCTTTCAACATCATATGTAGAAAAGACAATTTGCATTATGCATCAAAGTAAGCATACCTTCTCACTTTCGGAAACCTTATTCAATGTTTGAGATACATTTGCTGTTGGGCTACTCACATTTCCAACCCTCACTTGAACAGGTTTAGTCAAGTAATCCTGTCATTGGATAAAACAAAAGAAATGATAGTTCTCAAAGCAAGTCTAGGAGTTAAAAGTGTATCATATTCATATAATATGGAAATATATATATATATATATATATATGCAATCTAATTCGCTCAACTTTCCATTCACATTTTTATCTAAATATTTTTCTCTCAAGTGGTAACTGAATGGGTATAATCAGATAGGTATCCTGCTAGAATCTTGCCTGTAAAAAGTATACAAAATCGATACATAGTCAAGGTCAGTTGATGCTCACTCGGGCACTAGAAAGATTTCTTAAGTCCAAGAAAAAAAAGTTAGAAACTTAGTGTTGCTCACTCACCCTACTTAGGAGAGACACATGAGAACATTCACATACTTGTATAACTTATATGATGCTTGTGATAGCAATAGAAGATCAGCAGGAGACCTAACCTGTGCTAATGCTTCAATCTCCACAGGCATGGTTGCACTAAACAGCAAAGTTTGATGCTTTTCTGGAAGACTCCGCATCACCTGAAACAGGGTCAACATAGGGTAACATGTCTTCTTCTGGAATGTTGATGGACTACGCATATAGAACAAAATGGCATGTGGCCACCCAATTCAAGACTACCCATTTATTGATATTTCTTTCATGTCAGTTCACCCATAAACTAAAGTGGAAAAGTATAGCTTTATCAAGCAACACTATGACTGACAGTAAGCAAACACAATTCTTTAATTTGATTAAAAAAATGCAATTCGTTAATTGCTCCGTACGAATTTACAATGGAAAAACTCCTATTCGTTGTAAGGTCACTAAAGGAAAGGTTAGTCATAAATTTGGAGAGTTTGCTTCTACACAGAAATGTAGACTTTCAAGAACTAATATTGGACCAGGAAGAAAAAGGGGGGGAAAAGGGGGAAAAAAGAAAGTATTCCCGCTGCTGTGGCTAACCGAATTGAGAAACTACAGAGAAATTTCTTATGGGGTGGCATTGGAGATGAACCAGAATTCCATTTAGTTAAATGGGCTACTGTCTGCAGTTCCATTGCTGTGGGTGGCCTTGGGATAAGGAAAATAAGACATTTTAATGAAGTTTTGCTTGGAAAGTGGCTATGGAGATTTGGGATGGAGAGAATTGCCCTTTGGAGGCAAGTGATAGAGGCGAAATATGGCTGTGAATGGGGTGGCTGGTGTACTAGGCCTGTTAATGGTCCATATGGCGTGGGGTCGTGGAAAAATATTAGTCGGGGATAGCCTTCTTTTTCTCGACACATTCTATATGATGTTGGGGATGGGTTAAGAGTGAAATTCTGGCAAGACCATTGGTGTGGTGAGACTTCCCTTGCAATCAGTTTTCCGAAAAGATTTTGCCGAGACAAGGAGGCTAGTGTGGCTGAGCTTATGAAGCTTGATAATGGAGTCCTCTTTTGGGATGTAAGTTTCTTTAGGGGTGTGCATGCTCAGGAATCAGAGGCATTGCCTGGTTTTATGGATACCATTTATGGTGCTTCGGTGAAAGAGTTTAGTGAGGATAAGATGCGTTGGAAAATTGAAAGAGAGAAGGGTTTTCTGGTTAAGGATTATTATAGTCTCTTAGTGGGCTCTAATGATTGTTGCTTTCCTTGGAAGAGTATTTGGAAACAGAAAATTCCTTCTCAAGTTGCTTTCTTTGTTTGGACTGCTGCTTTGGGAAAGTACTTAACGATTGACAATTTACGAAAAAGGAAGGTTTGGATATTGGATTGGTGCTACATGTGCAAGTGCAATGGTGAATCAGTTGACCATCTTTTTCTCCATTGTCCAGTTGCAATGGATATGTGGGCAATGGTGTTTGGATTGTTTGGAGTTAGCTAGGTGATGCCGCAATCTGTAGTGGGGCTATTAGCATGTTGGCAAGGCAAATTTGGTTGTCATCGAAATGGGTATATATGGATGATTGTTCCACATTGCTTATTGTGGTGTCTTTGGAGAGAGAGAAATAGCAGGTGCTTTGAAGATAAGGAGAGATCAATCTCAGACTTGAAGCTATTTTTCTTTAGAACCCTTATAGATTGGTTGACTGCTTTGCGGAACCAATCATTTTTATCTTTTCTTGATTTCTTAGATTCTTGTAATTTTTGTTCTTGATTGTTTAACCCTTGTACACTCCCTGGGTACTAGGGTGTTTCCTTTTTTATATCAATAAACATCTTACTTATAAAAAAAAAATGGCACGAAAAGGAAATCTTGTTTAAACAAAATAACCATTAAATTTAGTATGTTCTGTAACCTAAAAGAATATTTTAAAACAAAATGATTATAATGTTTGTGTGAGAATGAATTGAAACACCATATACCTCTCTTATCTGTGGTTCAAATCCCATATCCAGCATTCTATCTGCTTCATCCAAAACAACAAATGAAACTCTAGAGAGGGAAGTGTTTCCTTGTTGCAAATGATCAATAAACCTTCCAGGAGTAGCAACAATGATATCCACTCCTGCCTTTAGCTCAGACCTCTGTCATAAGTCATAACATCCAGCATAAATATAAGGTAAGCATGGAACCCAACTTTCACAGAGGATCAGACCATAAAAGGAACATTCCAGTATTTATGTGTTAAAAAAAAAAAGGATACAGTTGAGGATTACATTCTACCATCTGCCAATGGAGAGGCATTCAGGAGGAATAAATGGTTACCAAACTGAAAAGCTATAATTTATTCTTTTTTACCACAACCAGAAATTTCAACAGCAATAAGAGTATAATACAGGACAAGAAAAGCCTCTATTCCTTCAATAAACCTCGGAATTCGAAGAGTACAAAGCATAAATTATCTGGTCAAAATTACTCACCTGCTCAGCAATATTTGTTCCACCCACAACTATTGCAGTTTTGAATGACTCAAGAGATCCACTAAAGGCCTTAACCTGTAAAGAATTAGATATATCAAAGGATGCCCAACTTGATGGGTCAAACAAACATACATATTACATACAAAAGAAATTTTTTTTTTTTTTTTTTTTTTTAAAAGAACCTCCAAAGCATTCAGGTATATAATATGAAAGGTTAAAAAGTAGCACTCATTATGTATAGAAAACGACCATCCCATGGTTAAAGCTAGATATCATGAATCTTAAATAGATCGTAAAAATGGTTCTTACTCTTAAAATCCAAAAGAAATAGGAAGGGTACTCAAAAGCAAAGAAACAAAGCAAGCTATTAACTGCACGATACATTATATACACTTGAAAATACTTACAAACATACACGAATCATTGGGGAAGTTTTTAGTCACACAAATAGTATGTAATACCATCCAATTCAGAAATTTCCAAACAATCCTCAAATTTCTGAATGAAGAACCAAATACACCTAAAAACTCAAAACAAAAAACAAAAACAAAAACATAATAAATGGGAAAAGAGTTGCATGGTGACATGATTTCTAAGAAAAACACCGACAGAAATTTCCACTTAAAAAAAAAAAAAAAAGTTATAAACTCATGATTATTGATGTTATGTAGCTGAAGAACAGCAACAGCTATCTCACCTCTTTTTCAATTTGCTGGGCAAGCTCTCTAGTAGGAGCCAGAACCAGTGCCAAAGGTCCATCGCCACGACGAACAGGAGGTTGCGCCAAGCAATGCTGCATTGGAATAAGAAAATATGTAACCCAAAATTAAAAGATAAAAACTGAAGCATAAGACAACAGATGTAGTAAAAGGGAAGAAAAATCCACTTAGCAAGCTACATATTCAATCTGCGACCGCATAATAAACGAAGGAAACATCAAATTTCATCACATAAGACCTGTATCATCGGAATGCTGAATGCAGCCGTTTTGCCACTTCCCGTTTCAGCACAACCCAGCATATCCCTTCCACTGAGGGCAACTGGCATTGCCTGCGCCTGAATAGGAGTAGGCGTAGTGTATCCATGAATCGCTATATCCTTCATAATGCTCTGATGCAAACACTGAAAATATAGAAATGCATAAAATATTTCTTAACCTCATTCGTTGTAAGCAACTAACTAGACCGGTTGGAACGAGATATAAAAACTATGAATATTACCATATCCGTAAAAGACTCAATCGGTGCAAGCGCCGGAGATGAGTCCGACGCAACAGTAACATCAACATTGAGCCGCAAACGAACATCTTCAATCTGTACATATATATATATATATAGATAATAGCTCCATTGATAGCAGACACGGCGCACAAATTTACAAGCAAAAAAAATGACAAAATATGTAAAAGTAGCAAAACCCTAAGGAAATGAATTCAGGGCTAAGAATCAAAGAAATGAACACTGAATCGACGCTTTTTGAGATAGAAAAGAAGCTCAGAAAGCGAATAAGCAACCTGGTCGGGCTTCATGCGGAGAACGCGTTCGGAGGGTTGCCATTGAGGGAGGACGGAGTTGGGGATAGAGGAGGCGGAGCTGCGGCGGAAGGCAGAAGAGCTGGAGGAGGAAAAGGAGAGGTTGGTACGGCCATTGTCTAGGTTTGCGGATGAGATTTTCGTGGCAGTGGTTGGGCCTGAGTTTCTGAGAGGTGGAGGCACGTACGACATCGTTTTTGCTCACTCTTTGTACGGGAAGGTTTTCTTCTTTTTTTTCTCTCTTTTTTTTTTTCTCTCTGAACAGAGGTTTCAGACTTTCAGTGTGCGAAAGTGTGAAGTAGAGCCTGTAGAGGTGTTGATTCTTTTTCTTTCTTCTTTTTTTTTTTTCCTTTTGAGGCTTTGAGAGAGAGTTGAGGCTGAAGAAGATAACAGTCAGATGGAGTCTCTCAGTGATATTATTGTTGCGTTGGTCTTGGATTTGAACTTTCTTTTACTTGCGCCCTGGTGGACTGGATAGTGGAGATCTTTTTGCTGTTTGTGGACTAAAGCTGAAGACCCGAGAGAGAATCTATGGGCTAGAAAGGGCCTGTTACGATTTGTGGTATAGCTATAACTTATGGCCCAAATGGTTTGAAGGTTTGCCTAATTTTATTGGCCTTTTCTCTATTTTCCCATGCAAATTTACCATCTCCCACGGGATGGAGAATAAAAGAGATTTTTGTTTCTCTCATTTGTATTTGTTATTTTGTTTGAAAGGTGAAAAAATAGAGAGATGAAATAATCTTTTATTTGATTAAGAAGAAAAATAAGAAGATAAAAAATGTTATTTGCATGAGTTTATTATTATCCCCCTCTATATCGAATAAAAATGAATTTGTTTATTTTTTTAACCTTAAATTTCTTTTAATTGAAAATTTATAATTATTATAATAAAATATAACAATAAACAAAAGGGCAAAGCCTTGGGTGGTTGGTAGTCATGATTGTCAAAATTGCAATTTGAATTGTAAAGTCGCATGATTTTATGACCTTACCTCATCAAAACGTTTAGGATTGCACTAAGATTGAAAAATTGTAAGATCGTATGGGATCCTACCAAAATATAAATTTTTGGCTTTTATGAAATTTTAAGGGTTTTTATTTTTCTATGTTGTTGTGATAGTATGGCTTCTTCTTCTTTTTTTCTAGAGAATTATGTTAACATAGACAAATGATTTCTAGTTTATAGTTCACTTATAATCAAAATGAAGAAACGCTTCATCATTTCTAAATAAAAAATTTGATGTTGGCTTTACTACCTTTTATGTTATAATGTTGTTAAATTTGTTTAATTAGTATAATAATTTGTGTTCTGTTATTACTTACATGTTTTTTATATATATAATTTTATCAGTTATGCTCGTATTTGTATACTAATTTACTAATCTTTTTTTTTTTTTTGGCATACTATGTAATTGTTGCTGACCGGCATAACTTCAATAGTTGAGTGTGAAGCTATATGTTGATGTCTTTTACAACTCTAGTATACAGATATATAATGTCTACATAGATGATGATTATTAGAATAATAGTTATAAAAACCTTAGAATGGAAATGATTAAATGTTCACTTCTCTTTAATATTCATCTTACTTTTGAGTTTCATATTGTAGTTAGCTAATTTCAATTTGCTAACTTATTTTGGATTTTAAAATTAAAACCTAGAACTTGGAAAATATATTCCATATGCGTTGATAAATATTTTGGTACTTGGTTGCTAATTAAACATTTATTGAATTTTTTAGATACACTAATTCAAATTTTAAATATATTTGTTTAGTTTGTAGAGACATAATGATGTATAGCATGCAAATTACATCATATGATGCAAATCTTTGTTTTTTTTATTAATGAATTCATAATTTATGTGATTATTCAACATACAAAGTCACTATTAATGTGTTTTTTGCTTTAAATCTGAAAATAGGTAGGATCTTACGATCCACAACTCGATCTTACAATCCACAATCTTACTTACCTCCTACAATCCTGTGTAAGATCCCAATCTTGAAAAACTTGTTGGGCATATAAAAAAGTAGGTGCAGGCGGCATTAAAAAGAAAGAGATAAAAAAATGTGTAAAAATGATTAAAATATTTGTGGGGAAGTTTAGTTAAGTCATTTAACTTAAGCTCTCACTTTCTCCCGAATTTGGGGAATTTACATTTTGGTGGGCCCGTGCAAAAAAACATCTAGATCCCACAATTTTTTATTCACTTTCTGTTTGTGAACCAAATAAGAGAAAATTGGTATTTTTCATTGTTTTTAAAATTGGACCAGACAGGTTGGTTCAACCAATTGAACTAAGAACTGGAGTCGAAGTTGAGACAGTAAAAACTAGTCAAAACTAAGAAAAACCGAAAATCGGTCTCTTTTTCGATTCTTTGACCATTTGGTTTTTAAAACCATGTTATTTTCCATTAACTTTAATCCCCTAAGTTTTTTGATAGGCAAAAAATTTATTGACCCCTTGTGATGAATTAATTGATTAATTATTCAAATTTATTAATTAATCAAATTAATATGCAATATACGTGGCAACACAAACAAATCACCAACTAAAATATAACGCAGCGAAAATAAGGTTGACATGGTGATTTGTTTACGAATGGGGAAAACTTTTGAGGCAAAAACTCTATCGGATGATTTTAAGGTCACCACTCCCGAGAATTCATTATTATCACAGCAATCGGTTATAAGTAAATGAATCACAGTTGAACCCTTATCCCAATATCCAACTGGACTTATTTGTAGTGACAATTTCTCTTTTTTTATGCACGACTCTCAGTACATAACTAACCAATAAATGTAGGGATTTCAGTACGCCACTTGATCACCAACTTGAAAAGGATGTTGGCTGCAAAATTCTTTAGTTCATCATACGATGAAGATCACAAAACTCCTTGGTTACAAAATCCTACAGTGTACACACACAGTAACTTCTTCAAGATGAATTAGGGCAAACTAGGTTTCTGACCACAATTTGTATAAACAACACTTACTTCACACTTGTGCAACTATGCAACCTGTGACGGCCCTTAAAATAATCCTTATATATGTTTAAGGTTGTGAAAAAAGAATGCTCAAACATTCATTCACGGATTGGAATGAAATCATATCTAAAAAACTGTTTTTCATAAATCTCGACAGAAACCCTATATGTCTAATAGCTGTCGAGCCACGAGATAAAACAGTTTTTTAAGCCTCGATAGATACTAGCTATCGAGTTTTAGAATCCAGCATTTCTTCACTTCATTCTTGGACAGACTTACAAGACTTTAACACTTGAACTTGATACCTTATTTCTTGAAACATTAAACACATTATAGAGGAATGTGATTGTAAACACAAAATTTCTCAATTGCAGAAAATTAAACAATTGAAAAGAAATATGGTTTGTAAATATAAAATTGTATTGATGAATAATGAGTACAGTCTCTATTTCAATTCTTTTACAAAATAATACTCTCTAATTCTATCTTCATTGAACTTAACTCGAACAAGGAATTTTCTTGACTTTAGTTGGAAGATGGATTGAACAGTTTCCACAACAATCTCTAACTTTGAGCTTATTAAAGATTTATTTTTTCAAGTCTTCGAATGTGAAGGCTTTTAGGTTGAAGTTATTCGGGGTTTTAGAGGCTTGATTCGTTAGGTTTCAAAGATTTAGGGTTTGTTGAAGTTTATGGAGGCTTTTTGTAGCTTAATTCCAATAGAACTTCAAAGAACTTCTTTGAATGTTCTTCGTGTGCTCTCGAGGCAGAATTTCTCCAGAGTTTTGACGTCTTAGAAAAATTCTTCCTTAATATGAGAAGGGATGTCATTTATTTATAGTGATTTCAGAGGATAAGCTCCCCTTTGAATTGATATGCTTGAAAATATGTAGTAGGTGTTTGATTTGTCCAAATTTCGTTTAGAGATAATTATTTATATTAATCTATTTTGATAAATATCACATGTTGATAAAGATAGTAATCAACAAAGATAAATAATTATCTCTATTTAATTTATTTATTTTAATAAAGATAATTATCCATCAATTTTGAGTAGAAAATTTATCTTTATTTTATTTTATTTATTTAATAAAAATAATTATCCATAAACTTTGAATAGTAGATTTATCTTTATCTTGTGGGCCTAGTGACACGTGGCAAATTTCAATCAATTTGGATGAAAGATGTCATCATTTGATTCAGTTAATTTAATAACATATTAATCTATAATTTGTCATTAAATTTTTGATGTGGCATTTTGTAATTGGTTTGATAATTTTTTGCCTCCTACAGTGATTCCTAAGAATCACATTCTTAGGAATGTAGCTATTCCTATGTTTGATTTCATTGGAAATCTCTTAAGATTCTTATGAATGTGAAATGATAATATTTGGTTTATGCCTAGAAATTTTAAATAAATTATTTATTTTTCTTATTCTATCCTTAGATTTGAATGTGAACTACTAAGTCCTTTAAAAAAAATCATCCTCTAAATAAATAATGAAAAACCAAATATAAATTGTTAATTACGACAAATTCATTAAAATTATAATCTAACATTTCAAAATAACAAGTACAATACAAAAATAACTATTTGAATTCTCAAATGTTTTTATTCTTAATAATAATTTTTAAAATAGTTTAATCCATAACAAAACAAAAGACAACATTTAGGTCAATAAGACCATAGATTTAGGAATAAAAGTAAAATTAGTTCATCAACAATGAAATAAATGCGATCTATTACATATATAATGTATTCACCCCTACATTTGTGAGCACTTGAATAAAGATAAGGGAAAGGATATTGATAATTTGTTTTATATTTTATCTTAATTGCTTAAATGATAAGAAAAAATGGTTAAAATTGTCAATTTATAAAAAATACAATTTCTTTAAGCTTGTGAATCTAGATTCTCACGTGTTTTAAAGAGAATCCACATTTCTACTGAGCGTGCTTTGCAACCAAATATGGGAATCTTTAAACATTCCTGTGAATCCTAAAACATTACCCTGTACTAAATGCCAAATTAAGATTCCTAGGAATGTGAGATAATAATGTTTAGTTTATTCTCAGGAATCTTAAATGAATTATTTATTTTTCTCATTTTATCCTTAATTTGAATGTGAACTACCGAGTCATTTCAAAAAAATATTCATCTAAATAAATAATGAAAAACAAAATATAAATTATTAATAATTTGTTGAGCAACACACACACAACA
Source organism: Castanea mollissima (assembly GCA_014183005.1). NCBI lineage: Eukaryota > Viridiplantae > Streptophyta > Magnoliopsida > Fagales > Fagaceae > Castanea > Castanea mollissima. The sequence goes on along the minus strand of JACAVU010000006.1, from coordinate 30,695,900 downwards.
ACAAAAATGAATACTTGACAATAATGGAGGATCCCTTTCAAACTTTTTTTTTTTTCCACACGTAAAACCTAAATAAAACTTTGTTAAAGAATATATCAATAGAGTTGTCTATTCTGTTTATGTTATTTTGGCGGGAAAAAAAAAGACAATGGAAAAGATATTGATGATTTGCTTTATATTTTATCTTAATTGCTTAAATGATAAGGAAAAATTGTTAAAATTGTCAATTTATAAAAAATATAATTTCCTTTAAATTTGGGAATGTGGATACCCACCTATTTTAAAGGGAATCTACATTTCTACTAAGAGGGGAATCTACATTTTTAATAAGAGGGGTTTAAAAGGGGAATCCAAATTCTCCTGGTATCTAATTCCCTAATGTGATTTGCAACCAAATATGAGAATTTTTAAATATACTTGAGAATCTTAAAACATTACTCTGTACCAAACGCCATATAAGGGTATCTGTTAGTATTTTCCTATGAAAATTAAGAGGTAAAGTTCGATATACATGGATTTTACAATATAATTGGACTTCTTAGGCCATGATGACAAATATTTGGATTCAAACGAACACAGTTGCTTAGTTGGTTTTTTTTTTTTTGTGTGCAAATGAGTAAATATACAATATTAAGAACCTTAAAGAGGTCTTTGAAATGTGAGACGTGTGTTGAGGATATTACACAAAATAATAATGGAAAAACAATATTAATATAAAAGACAAACAGAAAATAAATAATTTAGAGGCACTGTATCGTTTTTCTTAGACAATATTTGCCCCCATACTTTTTGTTACTAAAAAATTATTGTAAATTTGTCTCTAGGACACAACTAAGATGTTGTGTTCTATAGATAGTAATTCTGGAGAATAACTACAGGATTTCAAGTGAACATAAGCCTCTATTTATACCCATAGAATAATGTTTCATGAAAAAACACGTATGAAGAGATAGTTATTTTTTTAAGCGAATATAACCCTCTATTTATATCCATAGGGTTATGTTTCATAAAAAGTCATATATGGAGAGTTAGTTATTTTTTCATAAATGGTTAACAAGGATTGAAACCTCTTCAACCTTTCTGAATAGTCACAAAAAAATTCTGCAGAAAATTTTAGAAAATTACAAACACTTAGAAAATTTCAGAACTTGAAATTTCACTTTATGAAACTATATTCTAAAAACTCAAACATCATTATTACAACTTATCCTTGTATATACCTATATATATAACAATGTGGATGTTTTCTATGTATCATCCTAGAAAAGTTAAGAAGCATGCTCATCGTTTAATCTATTGGAATAAGAAAAAGTTCGAAGAATACTGAGGAATACGTGTTTGAGATAAAAAAATTTCATCTTAGAAGGCAACAATATACTTTTGATTATTTCTTCGTAGGTTTGACTGATTTAACTAATTGTTCAATATTTAGGGAGTTTTTGTAAATTATTAAATACGAGACAATGTTCATAAGCATGATTGTTGGAAGCTAAATGCATTTGTTTAGATAAACAGAGCAATAGTGTTCTTTTGTTTAACTACACACAAAATCTATGTTTTTTTTTTTAATTTCAATTCAGTGCCAAAAAAAAATTCCAGTTAAAAAAAATCGATAGAATAAAAAAAGAGGCATTTTTTTTATAGAAAAAAGAAAAAAGAAAAAGAAGAAGAAGAAGCATTTAGACAACTCGCCCATGGCATTGCACGGACTTATATAGTTTGGGAAAAAAAAGTTACAATACTATGCTACTCTTTAGTAAAGATTATTTTTGCCAATTTATTTTATTATTTAGTCTATTTTTGCTACTATTTATGGACCTTACGACACTTTTTGGTACTATTTATGAGTCTTATTGTAATATTTCAGCTAATTTTTACCTTTATTTATAATTTTTTTAGCAAAAAAATTTCAATTTCAGTAAAATAAATAGATTCTAAACTGATCCTAAGTATACTTTATTTGTTTTGGTATAAAATGAAGGTTAATGAAAATCAAGTCAAAAATGACCAAAAAATGTTTTCGGTTATTGATTATTTTGTGCGTTCGCTCCCTTTATTCCTTTATGCCACCAACACCACTACCACAATCATCAATAATGCCACCAACACTACCAACACCATCTTGTTGTCACTGTTACCACCATTGATCGCCATCACCACCACCATATTATCTAATGCATTGTCATGACCACCACACACCATTTGATGTCGTCACCACTTTGTCTTTGTCATGGTGTCACCACCACACCGCCCCCACTTGTCACCATTGGGCCCATATGAAATATCAATAATTTTACATGGGACCCCAATGACACAAAACATTTTGGGATCTATTTTAGAGTTCAAAGTAAAGACCAAAAAAGAAGAAAAGAAAATCAAGTTACTTTTTAAAAACATTTCCAATTAAAGAAACAAACATGGCCTAAATTCAAAAATTCCAAGGTTTTATATCTTCCATAGTTTTTCATTTAGGCTTTCTAAATTTCAAAAAATTTATTCTAACCCTTTATATTTAATTATGTTTTCATATTGACTTTTTAACATTTTAAAATTTTCATTTTGACACTTCATATTTGATTCATTTTGAAATGTCAAAATGAAAACAATCACAAACAAAAAGTACATTGTAGTCACCTTTCTTAAGAAAAAACATTATATATGTTTGTTGCAGATAACATGTTCTACTTATGTTTCTCATTAGTCATTAATTAGGTAATTAATGTCCAACGTAGAAAATTATGAGGATGATTTATATTATCGAATTGAGATCAAGTACTGCATTTGATGTAATTGCTATGAATGGCTGAGAATTAAAGTTGTAAAAAGTAACTTCAAATTTTAACCATTGAGTATAAAAAATGAGAAAAAGTAAAAAAGTAAAGTTAGTAAAAATTTGTTGTGAGAGGGACAAGTTAATTATATGAGTAATGTTAAGAACACATAAAAATACACAAGGTGAGTTGTAAACAATGAAAGTATGTCCCACATGGCTCATCATTACACATTCACTTATTACAACTTGTAACTTGTCACGTAACGAATTATAGCACATAATTATACATATTTATGTGTCTATAAGATTACTCTTTTTTGATGCACGTGTCTATAAGATTACTCTAATTACGTGGCCATGCCGGATCTCAATCTTACATTATCTACTTCAAATTGCTGATGCTATAATAAAAACATAAAATTGAGTGACATAGAGGTGACGTGGACGAATGCTGTCGCAACACAGGAGTGGTGGAGGTAGCTTAACGTTGAGGTGTTGAGCACATCGTAGTAGTGGTTTTATTGGTCGGTAGGTAGTGCCATCTGTTATGTCCTGCGTCCCTTTCCATGGTAGTAGGTGAGCCCTAGAAAGTTTTCAACTTTCGACGTCGGGGTCTCTCTTTTTAGCTACCCTTTTCTTTTGCTACTACTTTTCTCAGCCAATAGCTTAGTTTTAAAATATCCTTTCAGTTTCAGGTACTACTGGAGTCTGGTTTCTTCCGGATCATTCTATCTCTTTAAGATAAATCCTACCTGGCCAAATAGATTCTGTGTCCATATGTCTACCACTTATGAGTCGATTTTTTTTTATTTACTTACAGAATTTTAACCTATGACGTCCACTTGTGATGGTACTCTTTATTATAAAAAAAAAGACACTAATTGATTTTTTTAGTATAGGCGAGAATTGAATTTCATATCTTTTATTTAACAATCAGAAGCTTTACTAATTGAGTTAATTAGAATCTACAAAAACAAATTAAGTTGTGACAAAATATGTGACCTAAAGTTTTTAATATGTTATACAATACATAGTAACCAAGCAAAAAAGTGTCACTATATGAAATTGACAATAATAATTATTTCATTTTCATGGATGGTTAAAATGTTGATTAAATTGAATTCTAGTGCATGGGGGCCTAATTAACAAATTTAAGTATATAATTCTCAAAGGGTCAAAAGGTGTAAGGTGAAATCCAAAATGTAAGATGAGAGATTGTGTGATAGAGTGGTAGATAGCATGCGGGAGTTAAGCACTTAAACATGCCTTCAACAGGCCTAGTGCAGACACCGTCAAATTTAACGGCACTTGCAGCTAAAGCTACTTTTAATATATATATATATATATATATATATATATATATTTTTTTTTTCAAATATATGTTTCAAACCTCGTGATTAAACAAAGATTAGAATTAAAAGAAGGCAATCGACGTAGAAAATAAAGATATCCCCAGAGAGAATTGAAGAGATAAGACTATAAGAGTACAGACCCAGTGACCCAGTCTAGGCAAGTTGCAGCCCAACTTGTCCAAGTGTCCATTCAGACCCCAGTGACCCAGTCTAGGCAAGTTGCAGTCCAAGCGTACGTTCAAGTTACTGCTCTATACAACACAATTTTTAACTTTTTATAATCTTTTATTATAGTATTATTTTTTTTCACTGTAATATATTACTTCTTATTTTTAGTTATTTTTTTTTGTTTATTCCTAATTACACATGTCTTCTGTCTTCTCAATTTTTACACCTCATATTTTTAAAATTTTATCACATCTTAATCTACACTTTTACATTTACGTTTTGCCTTCCTCTTTATTTGTAACTTCTGTGTCTTTTATCAGTACAGTGCGGCATTACTTCTTCTCAAGTTTTGAGTCTCAAATTTTTCAATACAATTTTTTTTAGCTGTACAAGTACCTTTGTTCATTTATTTTTCTTTTTGAGGTTTTGTGGTTTAGAGAATGCAAATTTATTTTGGTTTTAAGAACAATTTTTTTTAAGCACAAACTTCATGCCGGCCGAATCTTGAATTTCGGCCGGTATTTACTGAAATACTTGAAATAGACTGGAATGACCTAATATTTTTTCCGAAGTAGAATAGGGCGGGTTATTGTTCCGGTTTGTTTACCAGTGTGATATTGTTTGGCCGAAACGGAATGAAATTAATAACATTGAATCAAACCTAATTACCTAAAGGCTAAAAAAAAAAAATTGTATAATTTATACTTCCTAAAAAACACCATGAACGAAATTCTTAGAGCCGCCATTGTGTCCAAGCAAGCTAAGCTAAACTATTTTTAAGATTTTAGATTTGACTTTTTATTTTGTCATATAATTTTTAAAGTTATCTCTTTATTTATTATGTTTCCGGGATCTTGACATGGTACGTGGAATTGGTCGACCTTGACCATGTAACTGAAGAATTATCTTTCCTTTTCTTTTTTTTCAATTAATTTTATATTATCTTTATTAAAGTACATTTTTTAAATTAAAAAAAAAATCAAGTCTTAGGGTTACGTTTCATTTTTTTTTTCTTTCGACGTAATGACTATAAATGTGGCAATATTGGAACAATAGCTTTTTGTGGGTTAGTGTCAAAAACCAATCAACACTACCCCTTTAACATGGTTAATAAATATGTTAAATCCGTGTTAACCTACTTAATCTGCAATCAATCTGAATATAAATAAGTGCCACTTTTCTTTTAAATAAATTTAAATTATAAATATAATTAAGTAATTAAAATAAATTTAATGGTCATATTGATAAAATTCTTTGTTTAAATTCTAAAGTTCCCGACTCTTTTACTCAAAAAAAAAAAATCTATTTTTTGTTATTTTCTTTTCTAGATTGTGTATTAAACAAGTTGAAATAGGTTATGTTGTGTTAACCATGTATTAGGGTTAAGTCATATATTTGAATATCCATACCAAACACAATACTAACACGACCCACTAACATAAATTGTCACCCGTAAAATGAAAGGGAGACAATGTTTTTTGTCAATGGTATATGTTATATTTTGTATTGGTATAGCACAACTAAAGTTTTTTTTTTTATAAATATTTATCTCTATTTTAAGATGTATTTTTTCAGTTCTCTTTTAAAAATAATAGTTAATGATTTTTTATTTAGGAATATAGATGTCATTATATTTTCATATTATGGCATAGTATGAGTCAAATGACTTATTAATTTAGTAACATCATTACAAATGTCGTATTCGGATACCTTTAACAACTCATTTTTCACCTTTATTTTTAAGAAAACGAAAGGAAAAAAAATGGCAAATATATCAACAAAAATGAGACTTAGATTCATTAAACTTTGTGAATAAAATATTTATGATAATGTTATTTCTTATATGTTATGCAACTGATGGTAATTTAATTCTACCCTTTTACTCTCTCCAAAAAAAAAAAAAAAAAAATCTGCCTATTTCTTTCCTTTGATCAGGATGGTAATTCTACTTAGTGAGTTACACAAATTAAAATAGTATTAATTTTATTGCGTTAAATCAATTTGTGACTCCCATTACATTGTCCTTAAAACATGAATTGTCAAAATATATTTTTCAGATAAGTTAATAACTCTAAAATTTTTCATATATCATATTATAACCTTGATCCCATTTAAGCAAAAAAGAAAAGAAAAGGTTTTACTACTGTTAGAGATATATTAGCTCATTAGCATAAGTCCAAGCCTAATTCTACTTTGTGTACAAGTTAAGTTTCCTACTTGTACTAGAAGTCTAATAGTTTAGGGTTTTGTATACTATATATATACACATGTTATGGTTCATTGTAACACAGGATTTGTTTTACACTCTAATGTATTATTGATGTAGCCCTTTAGGGTTTCCTCCGTGGATGTAGGCCATTAGGCTGAACCACGTAATCCTCTTGTGTTATTGTGTTTTATACTTTATGCTTTCGCTTCCGCATCTATAATAGCATATTCAACATGATATATCACTGCTAATATTTAACAACTACAGTTGAAAAAAGTCACTTAAAAAAAAATCACAATTCAAAATATGTATTTTTTTTTTAAGAGAGTTTCAACATTTGGTGTTCCCTTTTGATGATAGCTCTTTATCACCAGACCAAGATATCAATCGGTTTATAGCGTAATCGGAAATTGAACCCCAGATCTCTTATTCAACCATAGGAAATTTTACCAGTTAAGCTACCTTGAATCCACAAGTGACTATTTTTTAATTGCATGTGTTCACATATTTTATTAATGTTCAAAATATTCACATATTTTTAATGTTTGATTACTTAGAGAGTTCTCATCGACATTAAAGGAAATAATTACTTATTATATAACCTCTAAGAGTCTAAATTATATGTACTTTTAACTATATTAATGAAAGTATGAAACTAATTAGTACATCATATAATGCAAGCCTTGTGGGTCAAATCCGACGGGTGATTTCGGGTCTCAAGCATAACATAGATTTCAGAACCCAAAACAATGAAATCAAAACCAGAACAATCTTTTCAAAAAAAAAAAACCTAAAACAAAGAAATCAAAATCCATACCCAAAACCTAGATCTATGACTAAAAGTCTAAAATGAAATCAAAACCCAGAACAGAAGAATCTTAAAATCAAAAAAACAGAACTAAGAAATTAAAAACCCATATCTCTGAGACTAAAACGAAAAATAGAGAGAACATTAAATTAGCACCAACACCGCCACTCCCTCCCCACCACCAACACATCCATCACAACATCAGCACAATTTTTTCTTTTTCAAAAAAAAAAAAAAAAAATCTTTTTTCAACTAAAACACCATCAAAACTACACAGATCAGAATCTCAAGAGGATACTTCAAGTAGATCAGAGAAGGCTTGTGGAGTTTGAGACACGATGAGTGCAACGAAACTTTGAATGAGTGAGGCACAGTAGGGCCAACTGGACGACGTCGGCAAGGAGGCTAGGATTTAGGGCGGCGATGAGGCTCACCTTGGCAACAACGATCGCAAGGAAGCTAGGGTTAGGGATTTGAGAGAGATATCAGAGAAAGGGAGAGTGAGAGATTAGAGAAAGTGATAGAAGACTTTGGAACCCGTGAGAATTTTCTGAAACAAAAGCATGTAACTATGTGTTTTTCCTTTTGGTCGGACGGGTCGGTTTACACAGGTTAGAAGCCAAGGAGCCCGAAACCGACCCGTAAAACAGAATTTTAAACTTAATTGACCCGCATAGACAATTGGATCCGCCCGTTGGCCTTCGGGTTAGACCGAGTCGGGCGGGTGGGTCGAGCCTGACGGGTTGATGGACAACCCTAATTTGCAAGGGATAGTTTACCAAAATATATTTTTATTTTTTTCAAGAAATTAAATTTGATAATCTTGGTAATTATTAATAAATATTTATTATGATTACATTTGTATATATAACTTTCTATTCTACCATTTAAAGAAAATTAATATGATGAGTCAAAATTCGAATGAAGGGCTTAAACATAAAAGATAATTTAAAATAATTTATATATATATATATATATATATATATATATATTAATTTATAAAATTTTGAGATCTCAAAACCTTATATGGCATAATTTTATAAACTAAATTAAAATTAAAATCTCTCTCTCTCTCTCTCTATATATATATATGTGTGTGTGTGTGTGTCTGTGTGTGTATTATACTGTGTGATGCACAATTTAGTTAAAAATTTTATGTTTTTTTTTTAAAAAACAGGACCAAGCCTGATAATCTTATTACGAAGCTGAAAAATCTTTAGAAACAAAAGCGTATACATCAAATAAAACATCTTCCATCTAAATTAATAAGGGAAATGAAAGTCTTACTCTCTAGACTAAAGCATGTGTAACAACATTGTTTTGCCTAACGGTATGAGAGAAAAAAAAAAACAAACAAAAAAAAACCTCCAAAAGGAGTTAACATGAGTTAAAGTGCCTTTGACTAGATGGCCAAAGTACGAAGAAAACATATCACCCGTTTTTAAGAGCTTTGATACCAATTTCCGAATCTCCTTCAAGGTGGCACTATTGTAGGCCGATTTTCGAAGCAAAAATCATTGCACGTCTTGTCGCAAACATCTCTCCAAGCACTCCACACTATGAGGTCTTTAGATTTTTTCAACCATTGCTGCAATAATCTAACCCATGGAGTCCCTGGTCACAACTCCAAAATCGCACCATCAAAATTTGCTTTAAACTCCTCTCTCCCCCCCCCCCCCCCCCCCGCCGCCGCCCCCATTTTGGTGGCAACCATTTGCGACAGTGAGACAACTTCCCATAGCTATGCTCCTCTCAACTTGACCGAAATTGTAGCTGCAACTTTTCACAACTCCACCAATACTTCCCAGCAGTGTGGTCTTCTCCAACAATCGACTTTTGTTTTGATGAGTCCAGATGAACCATGTCATGGCTGCAAATAACTCCTTAACTCCTAGTTTTTAATAAGCTGATCCATTAAGTTTAAGATGTTTCCATTTGCAGCCTTGAAACGATTAATCCAACTAAATTCCTTACACCACACAATTTTCACAGCTTCATAGTTCCACAAAGCATGTTTAACATCCTCAGGAAATCTGCCACAAAGATGACATAATGGGTCTGCTATGATTTTTCTTTTCAAAAGATTTGCCTTAGTTAGTTAACTATCAGTGCATGCCTTCCACAAAAAATGCTTAATCTTACATGGCACCTTGAGTTTCCAAATTCCAGACCACAACCTAAGCCTCCATTTCTGTTTGAACCCGAGGCTTCTTCACTCCTTGCCTCATCACATAAAAGCTTATAGCCCGATTTCACCAAGCAAATGCCATTTTTTCCAAGGACCAGTAGAACAAATCTGGTTGTTTTGATGCACATAAGGGAATAGCTAGTATCTGCTGAGCTTTAAAAAGAAAAAAAGAATTTTGAATCACATTCACAATTCAGCCGCACCCATTTTTATGTCCTATCCCGAGAAGGAAGACACCACTCTACCACTTGGAAGTCCTGGTATCCAGCTATCATTGAAGACATCTTAAATGGTATATATATATATATATATACCATTTTAGTGCCGTGGCACGTTCTAAAGGGATAAGCTTCTGCGTATTTGACCTAGGATTTTCTAAGATTAATGGACAGTGTCTTCAATTCATCACTGTTTAGATATACTCCCAACTTTTTTTTGAGAATCATTTAAATATACTCAACTGAATTGAAGTTGAGAATTTTTTTTTGGTCTATGAAGAAATTGAATTATTATGAGCATTATTTTTTTCCCACTTGGAATTACATGTATATTAATATCTACCATTTTAGTACATTATATATGTATCATTTTAGTACAGTAGCACATTCTAAATAGATAAAAGCTTCTGTGTATTTTACCTGGGATTTTTTAAGATTAATGGACAATGTCTTCGATTCATCACTCTTTAATTATACTCAACTGAAATGAAGTTCCCATATACATTAAAAAAATAATAATGAAGAGGAGTTTTTTTTTTTTTTTTTTTTTTATAAAAAAAAAAGTCTTTTGCCAAAGAAATTGAATAATATTTATGAGCTTTGAGTTTTTTTTTTTAAATTTATTTACGGGGAATCATATAAAACCATTTTAGTAGCGTACGTGACACGTTCTGGAGAGATGAGATTTTGGGTATTTGACCTGGGATTTTCTATGATTAATGGACTATGTCTTCCATTTATCGCTCTTTGTTTGATTTTTATAAAATAAAATAATTTTTATTTATGGTGAACGAATCTAGATCTATTCATGCTTTAAAAATTGGAGAGCAGAATGAGCTTACAATTATATAAAATTAACCAGACCTTCATTTTTTTTTTTTTTGTCTACAAAAAGTTATTTTTATTTGTACAGTTCCTTTCCACCATTAATATTGTTATCATCAACAATCCACAATCTTTGACAAATCATGCGATGTTGGAGCCCATCAAATTTGGATTTTCTATAGTTTTCTTCAGCTACATTCACTCTTTGTTTTCATGCTGCTGTCCTGCGCAAGTGCAATTGCAGCTAATTAGTGTTTAAACAAACAAAATTGAAAATTGTGACTCAAACACCCTTAATTAAACACTTACTAAACACAAAAAAAATTTGGCCCACAGTTTTCATTATTTAAATATTGAAAACTGTTGTTAGAACTTACATACCAAATAGTGGGCTTGTTTGGTAGAAGTGTTTGAATATTGTTATTCAAAATGATGTGAAAATTATAGTTTAAAAAATGTTGTGAAAATACGTATTTAAAATACTTATAATGCAAAAAATGTATTTGGTACTATATTTCTAATAATATCTTTTCAAAAGTGAAAAAACATAAATGTTTAATGTCTTTTCAAGTGCTCTCCAACGTATTAGTGTAATTGACATATTAGATACATTGAACACAATCCATATCCTAACATATTTAGTATATTAATGCATTGAACATAAGTCGTGTTCTTTGATAAAGACGAAGATACGTTTAAATTCTTGACTGGTACACCAAAAAAAAAAAAAAAAAACTTTGCTTAAGCTTAATGTTCCAAGTTCCAACTCCATGATGTGACAAACATTTAGCAGCAAGCAACATCCCTTGTTTATGTGGCCGTCAATTTTTTTTTTTTCGATAATAAACAAAGAGATTAATTGGGATTCACGTTTGCAGGTAAAAGTCAGGGTTGTAGTTTTCAAAAATAGTGTTTAAGAAAGTTATATTAATTGTCAACATCTGTTTGTTTGTTTTTTGTTTTTTTTGTTTTTTTTTTGCATCTTAAGTAAGAGTTATGTTCGTGATACATAAAGTGGCACAATTTGACGAATTGTGAGTCATAGAGGTGTGCCTTATATAGATTTATTATCACTCTTCTATGATTTACAACTCACCACATGGGCGAATTATGACACAAGTTGTATCACTTTATATGCCACTAACACAACTCCATAAGAAAAGCCTTGTTTTGAGCACACTAAATTTAATTGTTTGCTTAACTCTCTCTGTCTTAGGTTTTAGTACACGAAGGTTACATTTGACATTAGTTTAAAAAAGCCAGTTTTTTTATTAAAAAAATTAATTATCTTTTTTTGCTATTATTCAACTTATTTTTGTTACTATTCATGAGTACTACTGTACTATTTCAACTATCTTTTAGCTTTATCTACAGTATTTTTACCAAAAAAAATTTCAAATTCAGTTAAATAAATTATTCCCAAATAGATTCTTTTAACTATTTGCTTAACTGTCGATCTTTATTAAACAAATATAAGAGGTGTTTATCACCAAAAAAAAAGCAAAAAGAATTAGAGCAGGCTTAGTAGATTATAAAAAGCACTATAATGTAATAATTATTATTATAATTAAATTATTTTGGTTATATTTTTATTACGAGGAATAAATTGTATTAAACATTGTAATAAATTGTAAATACGTGTATTTAAAAAAGGGAAAAAATATCATAACTATTCATAAACCCACGCAATGCATGAAGAAGTTAAGTAATAAAAATTAATACATAAAAAAAAATCAAAAAAGAAAACTTTTGAAAATAACCTACTTAATTTTTTTTTTTTTTGGAGAGAAAACTTGCATTCATTGATCAAAAGGAGACAATAAAAAAAAGTTTCCACCAGGCTTATACATAATTTGGGTTTATATTTTTGATACAAGAGAAAAACAAGAGAATACTTAATTTAATTAGAATGTGTTTAAAAAATATCAAACCTAATATAATAAAAAATTTGTTTAATGTTAAATTGCTTTATAACAAAATTATAAGTTATAAACTTATAATTATAGTTTAAGTAAACATAGTTTAAAATTATATGTGGGTTTTAATTAGCTCAACTAGTAAAGTATTTGATGGTTGCATAAGAGATTTGAGATTCAATCTTACACCAAAAATCGATTGGTGTCTTGTCTGGTGATAAAAAAAACGTTATAAGTTAAAATTCTAAAAAAAAATATAATAGTATCTTATAACTCTTAAAATAATTTTTTTTTGAAAGAGCTTCCAAGAGCTTATGTGGCAACATTAAAAGAAGTTAACAAAAAGCCAATAGCTTCTATTTTTTTATTGTCACTAGTAGGTAACACAAGCAATGCACACAAATTTTTTTAAAAAATTTATATGTAATATATGTATAATTAATTAGGGTTGGGTTCAAGTTATAACTAGTATAACTTTAAGTAATATTACACCGCCCAATATTTATTAATTATATGTGAATTTTGATAAATCTACCGTTGGATTACATTATTTTCGTATATTCTTCATACTTAAAAATTTTAAAAATAATCAAACATTAATAGTCATGTCATCAATCCAATGTTTAAATTTAATTTTTTGTTGCTTAAAAAATAATTCATAAAAAATGAGTTTACAAATCAAATAGTAAATTATATCCAATTGGCATGAAAATTGTGATGCATGTTAAGAACATATAGAACTTGTAATTTTAAGTAATGTTACACCAGATGTAAATTGAACTCAACACAATTAATAATTATTAAAACTATTTATAAAAAATTATTAAAATTAAAATTAGAAAATTTATATAAAATAACTTTTCTAATCTATTAGTAATTAGTATCTATATTACAAAATTTAATGTGTGTAACTCAGAAATGAATTTAAAGGTATCTATCAAAGGAATCTAAAGTAACTGTTCATAACATCTGCTCTAGTAATAAGGCCATTAAAGTATGACAATCAATTAAGGCACTCATAAATGAAAGTTTTCAAATGACAAGGCCCAAAATTAAGAAAGGAAAATTGATACATTAACATTTTATATATGGAAAATGAATAATTTTAGAAAACTTATATTTTAGAAACCTGTTTCATTTTCCTATAATAACAATTTTAAACTGAGTTAGAAAACTATATCTTTACTTCCATTATTTAGCTTGACATGAGAAATAGTCGTTTTCCATAAAATTTTAGTACAAAACAATTTTATTTTACACCAAACTAAATAAGAAAAATCAAGAAATAATTTTTCTTTGACTTTCTTTTTCTTGATACCATTAGACATAGGAAAATATGAAAAACTATCTTCATATTGTGTTTTCTATCAAAACAAATTGAGTGACACTTATTCGAATTCAAATTTGTATGGTGAAACCAACTATGTGAAAAATAAAAATAAAAATAAAATTGATTTCATTTTTATTCACTTAAATGACCATTAAAATAATTTATAATAATTTTTATAAATCTGAGTGCATAAATTAAATTAAAAATTGATATATTATTATTATTATTATTGAAAGTTCTGCCATGCAAGGATAACCCATTGGACATCCCTAGTTGGAGGCCGAAGCCCGAAGTGCCATTCTTGCAATTGGTTTGATATTTTGATCGCATGAGACTTTCATTTTTCCTTGGCAGCAAAAACTCAATTTCCTTTTTTTGTTGGGTGAAAAGACTCAAAATTTAATTTCCACACGCTTCTATAATGGCTGTTAATCATGTGCCATTTTTTAAAAAAATTTCCTGTGAATAATCATATGTCATTGTACTAAGCTCAATCAGAACACAAATGGTGGACCTACCTTTTTATTTATTTACCTATTTATTTTTCTTAATAAAAAAATGGCCTTTAGTGTAGATCTCGAAGACAAAAGTTAATACTACATATATTACTAATTTTTTTTCATAGATAATGTCATACTATATATATCTGTGTCTTTCTCAAAAAAAAAAAAAAAAAATACTCAGTATTGTTGAGTCGTTCCACATCGGTAAGGTAATATTGAGAATAGGTTTATATCTTGTTCTGCGACACTAATTGTCGTATACAGTTTTGGTATTGGCGTGTGAGTGTATTCTCTTATCTCTTCTCCTTCCCCTATGTATATTGTGGGGAGTGAAAAGACCCCGTGGCTATATGGGCCTTTGGGCCATGCTAGATTGTTATCAAATTCTCAATACTTCCAACTTGAGTTTCAAGCCCACACTCTAGAAATTTATATTGTTTAAGGCTCATTGGGTCTGAACCCGTAACTGTTCTTGAGTTCAGGTGCATTTGTGCTCTTACATATATATATATATGTGTGTGTGTGTGTGTGTTTCTCAAAATAATAATAATAATAATATACTACTAAGCTTGTATAGGTTTCTTACTCCAAGCATAATACATATCAAACATTATATAAAAACGATACCAAAACTCTTATTAGTAACTCATGTTCCGCAATAGTGGATCATGAACCCACCTTTCATTTAGTACAGCCGCAAGATCCGCAACACCATCATCTTCACACCACTAATTGAGATATAATAGTATCATAAATTAGTGGATGGAACAGATAGATCACTAATAAAATTCTTATTAACACAATCGTGATATCCATCATTGCATTTTTTTAAAAACAAAACAAGAAGTAGTAAACCATATTAAGAAACGTATACATATATATATATATATATTAAAGTAAAAAAAATGAAAATGCAGCCTGTGGGTCCAGTGGTCCACACAATAAGTTGCATTTCGCATTTGACATTTTCTGCCCACCAACCCGCTTACCTACTACGTAGGAATAAAGGTAAAACCCAAATTTTGCAATATAGATTATAGAATAAAATAAAGCCTCCGCCGTTTAAAAAAAAAAATAACGCCGTTAAAGTCCACCCACCACCTACACCGATTGACACATGGTTCTTTCTCACCTAACCCGGGGCGTCGTCAAACTCTCGCCAACCCTCCACCACACCACGCCACAAAACCAAAATGCTACTCTTCCAATTTTCAATACCCTCCAAAACCTTATAAATTCCCATACCTTCACTCACGATCTCACCCAGCAAAACAAAACAAAACACAAACTCTCTCTATTTTTTCTTTCTTTCATTCTCTCTCTCTCTCTCTCTTTGTGTTCTCTTACTTGTCCTTGTAATTAACGAAAATGGATCTCCTCCTTTTGGAGAAGACCCTCTTAGCCTTATTCATAGCTGTGGTTGTAGCCATCACCATCTCCAAGCTTCGTGGCAAACGCTTTAAGCTCCCACCAGGACCCATACCAGTGCCCATATTCGGAAACTGGCTCCAAGTCGGTGATGACTTGAACCACCGTAACCTCACAGACTTAGCCAAAAAATTCGGAGACATATTCCTCCTCCGAATGGGTCAACGAAACCTCGTTGTGGTTTCCTCACCCGAGCTAGCCAAAGAGGTTTTGCACACACAGGGTGTGGAGTTCGGGTCCAGAACCAGAAACGTTGTGTTCGATATCTTCACTGGTAAAGGTCAGGACATGGTGTTCACGGTTTACGGCGAGCATTGGAGAAAGATGAGGAGAATCATGACCGTGCCTTTTTTCACGAACAAGGTGGTTCAGCAATACAGGCATGGGTGGGAAGCTGAGGCGGCCAGTGTGGTCGAGGACGTGAAGAAAGCTCCTGAGGCTTCGACGACTGGGATTGTTATAAGGAAAAGGTTGCAGATGATGATGTACAACAACATGTACAGGATCATGTTTGATAGGAGGTTTGATAGAGAGGATGATCCTTTGTTTATGAAGCTCAAGGCTTTGAATGGAGAGAGGAGTAGGTTGGCTCAGAGCTTTGATTACAACTATGGTGACTTCATTCCAATCTTGAGACCCTTTTTGAGAGGGTACCTTAAGATCTGTAAGGAAGTCAAAGAGAGGAGATTGCAGCTCTTCAAGGACTATTTCGTCGATGAGAGGAAGTAAGTGAAAACAAAATATATGTTGTCTTATTCTTTTAAATTTTCTTGTTTTTATGCTACAGTATTGATTATTCAACCTTTAACCATTTTAAAAACTAAAAAAAAAAAATCACTCCGCATTATTGATGGGGTTGTCACGTCCAATAATCAAATTTAAAAAATATTTTATAAGTTTTTTTTTTTTTTGACAATTTTTTATATTTCTAATATTTATAATGCTGAATTCATGAGTATGGTTCCACCACGATGTAACCCACTTAAATACTTGCAAAATTTAGTACTAAAAAACATATATAAAAATAAAATAAAATAAAAGATGTGTTACCGTATCAAGCTTGAATGGTTCAACAGATAGATTAAAATATGGTCAACATAATTGGCATGACTGAGCGGTGCTGTTCAGTGTTCATTCTGCACTCCCACCGATTAAGAGTTGGCATCAATATAAAATACTTATTCCTTCGGCTTAGGGATTGCTTTATGTATATTGAATTGTTGATTTTTCAAATGTTTTCTTTAATTAATATTGCTGATGAAAGGTTATGGCAATTGTTAATAAACTGTTTTAGATACTACTTGAACGGATGGAAAATATAAAAAATTGTCAAAAATATTAATTGTTTTTTTTTTCTAATGAAATGTTTCAAAAAATATTTTCTAGACTAATATTCTTAGGGATTTGTTAATTTTTTCTGAGAGTAATATAATTTTTAATAAAATTATGTATAATTGATTGCAGGAAACTTTCAAGCACCAAGGCCACTGACCATGAAGGTTTGAAATGTGCCATAGATCACATCTTGGATGCTCAGCAAAAGGGGGAGATCAACGAAGATAACGTGCTTTACATCGTTGAGAACATTAATGTTGCTGGTAAGTTGCCCACACGTTATTGCCGGCTTTATGAGGTTGTCTGGTTCCCAAGATATGATTATATTTGTGCTTTATCATATATGCCCATGTTCACTTTTAGTAATATTGAAATACACAAGGGTATTTTTGTCTTAAAATCAATTGGGATAATAATTATTAATTGCTATAACTAGTTCTTTTTTCACGGGTAGCTTAATTTTCTTTTTGTCATTTTTACTAGGACACACGGGTTCTTTAATTAAGAAACTAATTTCTACAGCAGGAGAACATGTTCTCAACAAACCAAATAAAATGAATGAAATAGTATTAATTTCACAACGGCGAGATTGTGACACTATTAATTGCGTGCCACGAACATAGTTGGATGGTGTAATGCGTCAGTCTCATTCATTACTGGGATATGGAATATTCTTCATGAAGCTAGTAATAGGCAAAACGCTTGACCTTAGTTTTGTTCCCATTCGATCCATAAATTTCTGTTTACTAATATCTATATTTCCAATCAACTGCGGTAATCACACGTGTTGTTTGGTCTAGTGATAAGGGTGCGGAGTAATATGTCTTAAGGTATAGGTTTGAGTTCATTTAATTCATCCGTGACAGCGATTTGAGGTCTTAATCCGAAAGCGATTAGGGGTGCTACACAAAAATCACAATTTGTTTAAATAATAGGTTGATTAACAATATTTTTAATAAATATTAATCATAATGGGCCACGTCTAGTAGTTATTTAAAATGGTATGTCACTAATAAAAATTGAGTTGTTTGCATATTTGGTTTTGTAATGAATTTCTTATAACCTTGACCCCAAAACAAGTTAGTATATAGTCCCTTTTTTATTTTAGGGAAAGTGAGTATATACTTCGTCATAAATCATCGCAATACAAGCGTGTCTAGTAAAGTATGTGATACTAACTATAATTATTGAACTAATGATGTATAACATGACTTTTCTCTTATATATATATAGAGCTCCTCTGAAATAAATCTTCTATAATATAATATAGCCGTCAAAATAAAGCTAGCTAAACACAAATTATCCTACATAACTAGTCAGATGTGTCGGCATAATGATTAGAAAGGGCATGGGTATATCAAACTTTAGGTTGAATTAGATAAACTTTGATGGACTACTTGATTCCCTGATGTTACCACTTTACCAGCCTTCCAACCTTACCGACCACCAATTTTATTTCTTAATCCATTTTCTCTCCTACCTCTCTTGACTAGCTCTCTCTGATTGAAGCCGTTGAGTGCACCAAAAAAAAAAAAAACGTGTTAACTTTTGGCAAGGTCTGAAGTCTCAATAGATGCACATTGTGGAGCCAAGTATCAATAAAATACAATTTTGGACCCCATGGTCATGTTCATCAATGATCACAAACTATATGATAAACGATGAATCATCTTTATTATCAGATCAAGACATGCTCATGAATTTTTTGATGTAAGCAAAGATTAAACCTTAAATACCTTATTTAATTATAAATTTTTTTATAAATTTAGTTAATTGAATCTCACAAATAATGAATAGACAAAACATGGCAGATGCCTTGTTTTATATTTTTCTGTTCCCTTTATTTATATTGGTCCAAGTAGAAGCCTTAGCCCATTTTGCCTTTTTGGCCAAGCAAGCCAGAGTTTGTGGACAGCTTTTCTTTTTGCTGCCGAAAAGGGACATCCTTACTCCTTATTGTCAGCATCAGCAGTACCGTATGAATATGATTAGCTGACGGAAGTTGGTTGAACCCCACTAGCTGTGGTTGGTGGCGATGGTACCTCATGATATGTTTTACCTTTTTTTAGGTATTTAGGTGAACCAATATAGTCAAATATATGAAAATGTGTGGACGACGTTTTTGTACTCCCTTAATCCTGATTTATGGTAAAATGCACTCAACCATACCTTTCCCTTTTTCTTTTTAATGTATTTTAATGTTTTAAGAAAGACTTTCTTAATCTAACTCGATCGTGCAAAATGGATTTGCCAACAAGTCATGATTGACATGCCTTAATTAATGTGTCACTAATGAATTGACATGAGAATGATATTGTTCAGATCATAATAATAAGTTATGTAAACAATTGTTTTAAAAAAATGGTAAAAACTGTTTTGTCTCTAACATTTCTCTAATAAGAGTCCATCCTTAATACCTGATTTCTATTCTTATTGGTTGCATATTATTTTAGGACTGTTTAACATGTTTTTCTTTCTTTTGAATTCTCTTTTGGAATTTTGCTTGTACTAGCCTCACAATCTTGCTAATAAGTAAAATCTTGTGTTTGTGGAACAGCAATAGAAACGACACTATGGTCAGTTGAGTGGGGAATTGCGGAGCTGGTGAACCACCCTGAAATCCAGAAGAAGCTGAGGCATGAGATTGATACAGTGCTTGGACCTGGTGTCCAAGTCACCGAGCCCGACACCCTAAAGCTCCCTTACCTTCAAGCTGTGGTCAAAGAGACTCTCAGGCTCCGAATGGCAATTCCTCTGCTTGTTCCACACATGAACCTCCATGATGCAAAGCTTGGTGGTTTTGATATCCCAGCAGAGAGCAAAATCCTAGTAAATGCTTGGTGGCTTGCCAACAACCCGGCCAACTGGAAAAACCCGGAAGAGTTCAGGCCGGAGAGGTTCTTGGAAGAGGAGTCTAAGGTTGAGGCCAATGGCAATGACTTCAGGTACCTTCCCTTTGGTGTTGGAAGAAGAAGCTGCCCTGGAATTATTCTTGCATTGCCAATTCTTGGTATTACTTTGGGACGTTTGGTACAGAATTTTGAGCTCCTGCCTCCTCCAGGGCAGTCAAAGATTGACACCTCAGAGAAAGGTGGGCAATTCAGTTTGCACATTTTGAAGCATTCTACCATTGTTGCAAAGCCCAGAGTATTTTAAATTCCAGTTAGGGGCTTCCTTTTTGGTGTATTGAATGTTGAACAATGCTGAACTTTTAGAATGTTGGATTGAGCTGAACTATGTCTGGAAAAACAATATATGTGGGATGTCACAGTGTAAATCTATGAACTTGGAATGGTTTTAAGAATTTGCGATAAGTCTATATTCTCAATTCATATATATATATTATTGTTTTGTTGACAAATTTACAGTACCTACAAAGGCGTGCAAAAACCAAAGAGTGTGTGCTCTAGCATTACACAACAGAGCTCCAAACTTGTAATTGCTGGTACTAAAGAAGGCAAAACGTTTTACATGAATTTTTCTGATAGCTAAAAACTTTTAGAAATTTGTAATCAACATGAAATAAATGCGTAATGTTTTATAAATTTCATGTTCACCATGGGGGTGACACTCCCAATCAAATCATTGGTAAAACTGAGTCTCCTTTGGTATAATCTCCTCCACTGCTTTATTTAGAGCATCTCCAATAGTATTGGCAAACACAAAATCATCTTTATTTTATAGATTCTAATCATAAAATAGTTCTCCAATAGCTTTTTAAAAACTTAAAAAGTTTTTTGCTAATGAACCGTCATCCTCCAAACCTAACGTGCTATTGTTCATTAACAAAAGAATAAAACAAAATAAAAAATTAACAAAGAAATGAGTGGGGATGGGTATGGGAATACGTGCGTTAAAAAATGAATATATAATAAATAAAGAAATAATATTTAAATGAAATAGAGAAATGATAGAAAATTTGTTAGAAGATGTATCTGAAAAAGTAAGTAGATAAAAAGTAAATATTATTATTCACTGTTTAAATAGTACAAAAATATAGAGAAACTTATGAAGATACTCTTAAGTTGTTTTCAACAAGTAGTGCAATCAAAACGTATTCAACTAATCTATAAATGAATCTTATGTAGGTCACATTTTGTACCATCTTTATGTCTCGTCTGGATCTCAAAACAGATTTGTCACACATCACTCTCACATCTTTGACATCACACACTACCTACTTTAAATGACTATGACCCAATCTCCAATAAATTGTAAGAGGGACCAATTCATCCATCATTTATTTCACAATATTGATGTCTCTTTCTTGGATAAAATAATTTGGCAATTTGGCTCAATGTTTTGTGGTTTTTCAGTCTCCACATGTAGACTGGTATCCCCATTAATGCCTGATCAGAACAAAGTGAGGTTGTAAACTCTGTTGCCAGTTTGCAATATTGCAGGAAGTGCTAACTACTTCTGCTGGCACATAACTTGTGACTTCAATGAATCAATGAGAGTGGCCACTATGAAGAAGGTTAGAGAACCTACTGTTTGTTCCTAGTTGGTCCTGTTTAGTGTTGCAATTTTGTTGTTTGTTTGAAAGTTACTGTGTACAGTATTTGTGAAGAATATTGGCTGTTTAAATTGTTAAAGTTGTTTGCAGCATCGCTGCTTGTCCTCCAATGCTGTTAGTTTGCATCCTGCTCTGATACCAAATTTGATCATGTTGATTTAATGGGCAGTGGGTACATTTCTCTCATAACAATGGCTTTAAATCTCCATGAGTTCTCATAAAATCTTATTTTTGTTTATACTTGAGTAGTATGGGCTCAAGTAAACCTTTTAAATAGTTGATGATTTTGGGTTCAAAATTTCTCTACATTGTACATGGAACTAGAGAAAGTTTTGCAAAACTGGTGTAAAACCAATCATACTTCGATTATAAATGTTGGATTGTTAAGAAGTAATATATTCATAAATTGATTCTATCTAAAATGAGACTGTTAATATAAATTAATGAAATATATTTTTAAATAAATAAATAAATCGCTTAAAAATAGTGTCATTTTTTATGAAAAGTGCTATTAGAAGCACTAATTTTTTTTCACATACTATTTCACATGCCATAATGCTATTCATCTCTTTTGAGCCCACTCAGCTCAAAGGAAAAGACTCGCTCGCTATGAAAAAGTATATGAAGTTTTTAATGTGTCTAGAATTATTGATGAAATTTTGGTGCCACACCATTGGCGACAACTCGTTATATTGCGAGTTGTAGTTGGTAAAAAAATATCTCACTATCACCCTTACACCAACCACAACTCGCCATATGAGAAAGTTGTGGCCAATGGTGTGACACTAGAATCACTCATTATTGATCGATAAAAAAAAATTATATGAGAGTAGTTTGAGATGATTTTGTAAGACCATGGTTAGCTATGTAGAGGAAGAATTGAAAACAGATCTTTTGTTTTTTGAATGTTCATTTTCAAAGAGAATTTTGTGGCGATAGAGTTGATGCTTAAGGCCATTTTGTAACTGTCTTTTTTATTGTCAGATCAATTATTAGACATTTTACCAGTTGAGCTAAACAGAACTCATAATACTTCCATGATAATCTCAAATTGTAATTAAAAGTTCAATCTTCGCCTGCACTTAAAACATAAACAAATAAAAGATTGAAAAATGCAAATGATATCCAATATTTTTTAAATTGTAAGATCATCTTAACTGACCGATATTGTCCATGTGTAGGCAAGGGCCTTTGGCTCCATCCAAGGGAGGCACTAGGCAGGCATCCAAGTTAAAGTCTACACTCTTCATCTACCAAATTGTAAAGAATAATTATTTTTATTAATTAAATTGAAAATAAAGTAAAGCTATAGACTAAATGTAATATAAAAAAATATCAATTATCACCCAAAAAAACCTTGACCGATTCCAAAATGACTGGATATTTCCGATATTTAAAACTTGTCATGGTTTAACCTCATTCCTCATCCAAAATTGACTACTTCGTCATTGTATTCATCTCCAAGACAAAGTAAAACCTCTCAACTTCAAAAAGGTCCAAATAATTTTTTTTTTTTATAAAGAATTTAAAAACAGCCTACCTCTGAGATGTACCAGTACAACAAACAAAAATAAATCAGAACATAGATTGAAAAATATGAAAGAAAAATATTTATATATTTATTGAAAAGATGTGGGTCTTAAAACCAGGCCCTCAAATCAAGAGAAAGCATCAGAGAGAGCAGACATGTTGACCCATGAATTCAATTTCCGTGTACACTACCATGCTTCCTTCATTCTTTTGTAATCCAGAGCATCGGCTTATTGTACACGGCTCTACCATTAACATTCTTTTCCTAACAACAAATGATTAAAAAGACACTAGTAAAGCTACAAAGATTCCATGGATGCAGAGCTTTTAGATTTGAAAAACTTTGGTTTGGAAGATATAAGCAAGAAAAAATATGCAAACCCAGATTTGAGAATGAGATGCAGATAGCATAGATGCTGTTATCATGCAGATTTGTGAGGCGCAACGATTCATTCTCTTTAACCTGCTTTTATAGGTGAAGGAAGAGTCAGCTAGGGTTTTCTAAGTCTCATTAGATTCCTTAAATTACGAAAAGCCCGATTTTACTATATGAATTAACTGGGCTGTGGCCTTTTGGGTTTAGGCCTTGTGGATTGCAAATGGGACCGAGGCCCAAAACTCTTAAGCTGCAAACACATAACACACTGACCCTAGCAACCCAATAGGAACCGTTTTATGGGTTATTCAATTGCCTTATCAGCTTTTTTTTTTTTTTTTTTTTGAGGAAGGCCTTATTAGCTCTTTGATGTAATAATAATAATAATAGTTATCTTATTATTTATTTATGGGAATTAATAAAAATTAAAACATATAAAACACGATTTCCTTAGGGGATCTCCAATAACATCTCTACTATCTAGAAAATATTCATTTTTCTATTTTTCTTTGACTCTTTAACGATTGGTTTGAGTAAAAAACAAGTAAAACACGATTTTCTTAGTGGTCTGTTTGGATGTCATAATTTTGGCATTTGAATTTGGATCTGAATTATTAAAATTCAAATATCTTGTTTGAATGGTTTAAAAATGTCAAATATTTGAATTTGAAGAATTTTAAACCTTAAAAATCAATAGATTTGAAGTAATAACTAAATTCAATGGATTTGAAACCAAATCCACTAATTTAAAATCTAAATCCAAATCCAAATTCAAGTTTTCAAACACAACCTAGAGGAACTTCAATAACATCTCTATTTTCTCACTACAATTTAGAGAAAATGTTCACTCGTGTTTATATGGCTCGTAATCATATATGCATATGCTTCTCATTGACTCTTGAATGATGGATTTGAGTTAATTTCACTTCTTGCAATGGAAGAACTACTGGAAAGGGAGAGAGCATCAACATCACGTCATGGTTATGTTCAAGTCCACACTAGTGAAGTCGATACCGTACCAGTACGTATACCGGTATCGAAACGATAATGTTTCGTACCGGTTTAAATATCGGCCGTACCGGCCAATTTCAAGTAATATCGGTCGATACCAAACGTACCGGCAGGTACAGAAAAAAACTTTTTTTTTATTTTTTTTTATTTTATAGTTTTGTAATTTTTGAATTTTTGTAAGGGTATAATGATAACTTATTTACATTAACTTATTAGTATTATTTGTTTTCTTAGTATGCAATGAACAATTAAGCTTTTTATTTTTTATATTGTGTCTTTTTTTTTTCTTTTAATTGATGCTAAAGTCTAAAATTATGAATAATTTGTTCTGAATTGAGGTAATTTTTTATGATAAACTTTTATATTTATTATAATATTAGTGAAATATTATATGCTTATAAACATAGTTCTAGAGATTTTGTGTATGTGTGTGTATATACATATATATATAAAATAGCGGTAAACTTGAAACAGTACACCGGTATTGACCGGTACCCGAAATATATCGCACCATTGGTTAAACCGATACAACCTCCGATACAGTATTGACTTCCTTGGTCCACACACTCAACCAACATGAATCTTTGCGAGGTCAGTAAAGACTTTTTTCAACTATTTAGTTGAATCACTTGTATATTAGCCTAATGTATTTTGGAGAAAGTTTTGGATGAGCCGTCTTCTTTTTTTCTCTATATCCAACATACACTAGAAGTGCATGATCCATATATCATTAAAAAAAATATAAATTATGTCAGAATGCTCAATTCATCTTCCTTACAAAAAATAAAAATACAAAATAGTCAATTCATCTTCCCTTTAGAGCATTAGCATCTGAGATGTCAAAAAAAAAAATATTTTACACCCTAAAAACATACTTTATCTATTTTATCATCTCATTTTATAACTCTCCTAACATCTCGGTTTCTATTTTTACAAACAACTCATTAAAATAATATAATATATCAACAAATATGTCAAATAATATTAAAAATTTGGTCAAACTACCACCACTGGTCCAGTACCATTGTGGCCCATTGCAAACCCACATCCCACATCCTATAGCCATTGGCAAGCGCTGAGCAACCCACACACCACCACAATTATAGCCACTTCTAAAATCTCAAACCAAATACCGAACCCACACTAATGACCACCACAATCATACCCACTTCTCAAATCTGAAACCCACACCACCACAATCTGGTGGGGACACAAGATACAACAAGCCCCCAATTATATGCATGTATGGGAGGAAGAGAAAAAAGAAGACAGTCCAACCTGTGGCCTTATGGATGGAACCTGTTAGTTATTAGGTTTGAGATTAAGCAAGCCCGAGCATTTAATAATTAGGGTTTCTTTATGCATTTTTTTGTTAGCTATTTAAACACTTTTTCTGATTATTGTAAGACAGCTTTTGAGAATTATTAAAAAACGTGTGTTTTCTTTTACACTGGTGCCGACTTCAGTTTGTTTGGTGCTAACCCCAAGCAATTCTTAGGTGCTAACTCCTAGGGTTTATCTTTTGTTCTATTGTTGTTTAATTACTTCATTGAAATAGTGTGGTTGTCCTACGTTAGTTTTGGTATTAGAGCAGACTTCCGGTCCATAGAACACAACCGTAGACAACCACTTCAAAGCAAAACCATCAAAAGAGCAAGCCAACCAAATATGATAGTACCTTTCAAGTTTTTGCCCCATGAGATCTTGAACAAGCTCAAACCAGCCCCTGCAATCCATATCTACCCCCAAGCCCCACATGAGTTTCTCACCCCTAAACCAACAAAGAAGCTAGCGACGCCTCCCAAGTCGGTGGCCACCATTTGTGCCCACCTTTGATCACGGAACCCATAGCCCACAGCCCACAAACCACAAAAGAAAAAAAAAAAGGAGAAGAAGCAGAGACCCACGAAAGACCCAGTCGCCCAACACCCACAAAATCAACACCCACCGCCGCGAAGCCCACCAGCCACCAGCCGCCGCAAACCCAACTTGCATATAATAGCTCTGTCTATAGGCTTTAGTCCTTTTGAGGTTGTGCATGGATATACATCTAGGAAGCCCTTAGATCTTTTGCCCATGTCCCCAGATGTTAGGATTTCTGAATCTGCTGAGGTATTTGCACAATATGTTCATAATTTGCATAATAGATTCGCAAAAAAATTCAGGTAAGTAATTCTTAATATAAAATTCATGCTGACACTTATCGACATCATTCAGAGTTTCAGGTAGGGGATTATGTTATGATTTGGATCCAACCTGAACATTTTCCCTTTAGGATCGTTAAGAAATTGCAGGCACGTAGTGCCAGTCCGTTCAAGGTATTGAAACGAATGGGTTCAAATGCATATGTCATTGACCTTCCTCATGATTATGGTATTAGCTCCTCCTTTAATATTAAGGATCTAGTTGCTTATAAAAGCCCTATAGCTATTCCTGGTACTCCTTTTGATGAGCCTTTGCTTGATCCTATTGATGCCCATATTCCTACCCATTTACCCTTAAATCTACCCTATGCACATAAAGAATCTATTGATGCTATTTTAGAAGAGTAGATTGTTTCTACCAGGGATGGAAGAGTTCACCGTTTCCTAGTTTGGTGGCGTGAGCGACCAGATTCTTATTGCACATGGATTACTAGAGATGAGTTACAGCGACTGGATCCTGACTTACTGGAGTACAATCATAGCTCTTCAGATTTCCACTCGACGAGGTCAAGTTCTTCTCACCTGGGGGGAGTTGGTGGGGACATAAGATACAAGCCCCTAATTATACGCATGTATGGGAGGAAGAGCAAAAGAAGACGGCCCAACCTGTAGCCTTATGGATGGAGCCTGTTGGTTATTGAGTTTGAGATTAAGCAAACTCGAGCATTTAATAATTAGGGTTTTTTTTATGCATTTTGTTGTTAGCTATCTAAACACTTTTTCTGATTATCGTAAGACAGCTTTTGAGAATTATTAAAAAACGTGTGTTTTCTTTTACAGTGATGCCGACTCCAGTTTGCTTGGTGCTAACCCCAAGCAACCCTTAGGTACTGACTCCTAGGGTTCATCTTTTGTTCTATTGTTGTTTAATTGCTCCATTGAAATAGTGTGGTTGTCCTATGTCACAATCATACCTACTTCTCAAATCTCAAACCAGATACCACTACAATCAAACCCACGGCCCACAATTTCATGCCCATTGGAAACCCACAACCTAAAACCCGATCTGAAACCCCACGGCCACGACCTAAACCCATAGACAAGACCCACCACCGATATAGACCCACCACCATTGAAACAGATCCATAGACGAGACCCACCATCGAAACATCGGCCACTAATTCAACTCTAGCCATCAAAACGCCTCACATCAATACCTAACTCCACCATCCAAATGCCACCACAGACGAAAAGAGATAGATTAGAAAGAAACAATGAAAATAGAAAGAAGAGTAAGGAAATAGAGAAGAGAGAAATATAAAGAGAAGAGGGAGGGACAGTGAAGAGAGATGGAGAAGAAAGAAGAGGGAGAGGCCGAGAAATAGAGAGAAGAGGGAGAGTCAGAAGAGAAAGAGAGTGAAGTGAAAAATAAAATATTAGTATTTATTAATACAAGTAACTTGTGAACCATAAGGTTACATATATGCAACTTTATTGTAATAGGTTGGGAAAATTTTTTAGGTTTGGCAATTGGGATGTAGCATGTTTTTAAGCAATTAGGTTGTAAAATAGCAACTGGAGGGTTGTTGAAACATTTTAATATTAATTAATTAAAATGGTTTTATATTACAACATAAATGTATAGATGTGGGAGTTAATATAGAAGATAAGGAGTTAGTAAAAATGTTTAATCTCACGTTGAAAATGAGAGAGACTGTTTCATTCTTTTTAATTATGGTGATTAATAGGCTACTATGTATTTATTTAGATATTGGACTAGATACGTGCGCAAGGAGGAGGTGAAGGGAGGAGGTATGAATCAGCCTATCCTCCTACTTGACAGCCCATTCAAAATAATGATCATATCCATTAGCGAATAAATGACCCGAATTAATACCTAATTTTTATTATGGAAAACGAAGAGCCATTAACTCGCTTAATGGACTAGCTGTTTGGGCCTTTTCATTATTTAGAAACTTTTTATCTCATCTTGTGGGGGTAGAAGGGTCAAAATATGTTCTTGGGTCTTGGGCTTGATCCAAGGGTATTAACTCGTCCGAAGAGGGTTTAGTGGTAATAGCTATACCAACCTTAAAAGCCCACAAGCAAACTATTGCGAGAGAGTTTGGTGGAAATAGTCCGAGGAGGGGCATCTCCTCGATTTTATGAGGTGAAGACTATACTATGCGTCATGATGTTTATAAGGAAATTTTAGGAGGTCGGGTGGATGAAGATGTGTTCCACAAGGATATAGAGAGAAAGAGTGAATGAGAAATATCTTGGAAAAAGCTGTTGCCATCGCATTAAAGACTCTGCACCTACCTCTCTGACCGCATTAATGGAGAAATGACCTCTGAATAGTAGTGATCAACCTTACAGTTTTTGTTGGAAGACTTCAAGAGGGTGGTGGATGGGACAAGTATCTGGATGGGTAATCTGAGCCATACGTGGAAGATGGAGGGAAGAAGGAAAAAGAGATAAAAGGAAAAGAAAGGCATTCAAGCAATGGGGGGGGGGGGGGGGGGAGGAAAAAGAGAAAAATACTGTAAAAACCACCTTCAGTTGTAATCTATTCTTAATACAAGGAAAAACAATACATGTTATCCTCGACTTACATCCGAGGAGAGTTTCTATTACATAGTTAATTCATCGCACGTAAATTGAGTATTTAACCCATTGTTTTTGTTATCCAACATTCATAGAACCTAGATTTTAAGCTCACACTCTATAAATTTCATTGTATAGGGTTTTTTGGGCCTATACCCTTCATACTGTTGGGTTCGGGTGCGTATGGTGACCTTACACATCTAGTAACGGTGTAACTCCAGCCCATCAAATTAATATCTAGCAATTAATCTTGTAACATCCACTACATTAGAATAATGGACCTAATTAATCATATTAATTTGGGTATTAATTTCATGAGGCTCATTGAAACTATAAATAGACTCATTCAGACCCAATATAAGTTATTGCAATATACACTAAAAAAAATAGAAAGGTTCTTAGCAAGGAAGAGTGTTCTTTTTGGTGGAGTTTTGGGTTTAAACACTTTATGCAGAAGCTGTTTTAGCCATAAGACATTTGTTGGACTGTTGTATCTTGGGGAAGACAAGTCAGAAAAGGTCTGCACCAGTTGCAAAGCTTAGTCAACTAAAGGCTTGAATCTTCTTAAAGAAAGCGAGTGCTGCGCTTCAGTCCAAAGAGTGTTATGTATTTTCTAATCTCAAATTAATAATATTCAAAAGTATTATTCAGTTTCTTTTTATATTATTTCCATTATTATTGTGTTTGCAGTAGCATTTGGATATGACATGCATTTTTTGGGGGTTGCATGGGCTTTTAAATGACATCAATGTGCTCGATCATTTTCTAGGTGAGCTCGTTTGATGACTAAATCAATGGTCATAATTATACAATGAGATACTATTCTACTAATGATATATAGCTATACTAGCCAACTCTTGTAAAACAATCACAATTCAATAAAGTAACAAGAGAAAACACTTTGATGTAACATGATTTATAATTGTGAATTGACCTACACATTTTTGGAATCATATAACTCATGAAGACATTATGAAAGCATACATAATACTGCATAACATGATTATTGAAGATAAACATGATGTCAATGGAGTAAAAGACTTCGGTAATGAATAAGTGTCTAAAAACATCTATGCAATAGTGTAACACAAGCATACAACTAAGCTTACAAATTTCATTTGATGCCTTGCATTAGAGACAAAGAAATTCAATCTTAACTCAAATTAGATGTTGTGGAGCGCTTCATGCTACATATCCAAAAAATTTGACAACTTTTTTAACATTTCCTAAGTTTGCAAATCTTCATTGGTTTTCTTATAAGCCTGCTACTAACAACCCACCATATTATACTTTTTTTGTCAAAACTGTTGTGTCTCTAGACTTTTATTTTTATTTTTTATTTTTTATTTTATAATGCTACTTTGACTGTAATTTGAAGTTTATCAAACACACTATGTGCAAGTACTTCAAAAATTCCATTTTTAAATAAATAACTGTGTGTATTTTGTTTGTTTGTTTGTTTTTTTTTTTTTTTTTTTTTTATAGAAAGAGGGTAATGATGAATAATGTTTAAAAATGAGATAAAGATAGTGTCCTAAGTTTTAGGCCTAATGAAAAAGATAAAGGAAAAAAGCCTAAAACTTAGGAACAATAAATTACTCTTTTAACTTGTTTGTGTTTTTTAATTTGAAATTATTTAATTAAAAGACATGGGTATTTTAGAGAATTTAAGAATTTATATGAGAGTAATTTTTTTTTTTGAGTATTTATATGAGAGTATTTTAGTACACAAAAAGTTGAAACCCAAACACGAAATCTTAATATTAATAATATAAAATCTATAGATTTAGAATCCTCATATTAATATTATAGAATCTATATTTATCTATACTATTATTTAAGGGGCTTCTCCTGTTTGGATTCCTTAATTTCAATGCCTAAAATACCCTCAAATTGACTAGTTTGTAAAGCTTAGATAATAGGGTTAGACATGTAGAATTAATAATTAAAAAACTCCTAAATTTTAGCAAAATATAAAAAACCATTTTACAAACTATTGCTCCTTGAATAACTGACTCCCACTCTTCAAACACCATACACAACCATCCGTCCATCCCACTAACTTCCCACTAAATCAAAATCTCCTGGGATCAGTTACTACTTTTATATCTCTATCTTCCCACTTTTACCTGCTCTTCTACTTATTTTTCAATTCCAAATAATCACATTCCACTCCTATTTTAGATTCAGTTTTCACCTTGCACATGTTACTCCATTACTTTGGAGAAAAATTAGAATGAACTCGCCTCTGAGCACACTCAAAGGCTCTTTTATTTTTTGGGTAAGAGTTAATTTAGAATATTTATTATAATTTGAGATTACTACATTTTCCAATCACAGGAAAAAAAAAACCTAGGGGTGTGATGGGTATTATATGTGGTGAAATAATTTTTCATCACTCCACTAGGCTTTTTTTGGTGATTAGAAAATATAGTAATCTCAAAGTATAATAAATGCTCTAAATTAACCCTTACCAAAAAAATAGAAGAGCCTCTGAACACGTGCTCAGAGGCTAGTGTTATTAATTTATTTTTCTTAATAATTTTTTAATGGGAGTTATATATGAAGTTATTATAATCTTAAAAGATAGTCACTTAATAAAAAAAAATCCATAAAAATAACTAAAAAAAGGGTAAGATGGGTATTTGAATTTAGATTAACACCAAAAATTTACACTGTTGTTTTGGTTTTGGATTTTGAAAATTGATCCAAAGCATTTCAAATAGTCATCCCTCGATTTTCCCAATCATTGAAAAAGTATAAAATCATGGAAAAATTCAAAAAAATTCCTTCTAAATAATATCTAAATAATATGCAAAATTTTAGAATAAAAATACTTAAATTTTTTTTTAAGAAAAATTTAAATATAAAATAGTGCTGGCATATTATTAAAATACCTAAAACATCGGGATTTTTTTTGTTTTGTTTGAAGTTGTAAAAAAAATAGGAAACCATCGTTGAACGAGTCACCAGCCCCCCTCCCCCCCCCCCCCCAAAAAAAATTGATGCAAATTTATTAACTAAGGACACGTAACACTTTATGCAAATTCAAAAGGCATGGTTTGTTTGGAGTCTTTTTGTCTTTTGGTAAGTAATTTTGGATTGGATTATATTTTACCATTTTTTTAAATTTTAAAATGAAGTAACATTTTAAACTATCAAATATAAGATATATTTAAGGATGTAGGTTTTAACCCCTAAAAGTTAGTCTATTATTTAGAAGCAATTTTCACCACAACCTTAAAATTTTATCTTTAAAGATAAGTTCTCCAATATCATTCATGCTTTAGTATCTAAATAATAGGCAAAATTTTAGGAGTAAAAATAGTTAAAACTTTTATAATAAAAAAAAATGTAAAACAGTGCTAGCATATTATTAAAATACCTAAAACACCGGGATTTTTTTTTTGCTTGAAGTTGTAAAAAAATAGGAAACCAACGTTGAAGGACTCACCACCCTTAAAAAAAAAACATTGATGCAAATTTATTAACTGAGGACACGTAACACTTGATGCAAATTCAAAAGGCATGGTTTGTTTGGAGTCCTTTTGTCTTTTGGTAAGTTATTTTGGATCAAATTAAATTTTATCAATTTTTAAAATTTTAAAATTCAAAATGAAGTAACATTTTAAACTACCAAATATAAGATATATTTAAGGGTGTAGGTTTTTACCCTTAAAAGTTAGTCTATTATTTAGAAGCAATTTTCACCACAATTTATCAATAAATGGGTTTCATCAATCACAATAGCATGCAGTAATCTAAAGAAACAATAACAACGTGAAAGTGAAAAGAAATTAAAGAAATTCACAAAATGTACCTATGGAAATTCATCCCTATAACAAATTGGGGGGGAAAAAAAAACCCCTACCATACAAAAAAGGAGAGACACTTCTTTGCAAACTGCTTTTGCTCATCTCCAGAACCAGTGATTTGCTGCTCCAAAACAAAGACTCGTGAGATACTTTAAAGGTTGCATTAAAAGAAATGATTGAATTCTCTTGCAAGGTTTTCATTCTTGGGTCAGAGGATTGAAACATGTCCATACCACTACCTTGTCAGCACGAATTAGTAATTCTAGCCACCCACATGTCACTTCATCACTATTATCATTAAAGCTTATAGTAAAAGTGTAAAACAACCAATAGCCAAAACACAATAAGACCCAAAAATTTACATAACCGATCTGTAAAAGGAAAAGAAAGAAAGAAAAAGAACCTTTTGTGTTCTGTTTTGATTCTTCGCCTCCCTTGGTACATTCTCACTCTCAATAAAATCCAAGAACATTTTTTTCTTATAGTCACGTTATAGCCTTATTGCAGATAGTTTTCAGTTGCATAATAAATGTAGCAAATAGAAATTTGGAGGCGTACAGTTGTAGTTGGGCAATGAAGGATCTAATTGTTGAATTTTGGGATCAGTTATTTCAGCCAATTTTGAGTTTGAAAGCGTGAGAGTGGTCCTATTTTTTAGATGGCGTTTTACGTGGGAGTTAAATAAACATTTTTACCAAATTTTGTCTCTACTTAAACACAAGGTGTAGGGGTATTTTGGAACAAAAAAAAATCCAGTCCAAATATGTACAACTACTTAAATAGTAGTATAGATATAATTTTTATTTTAAAAATCTAATTTATAAGTGAATACAAATTTAAAAATTAATAGGAGAGTAATCCTATTTTTTAGGCAATGTTTTAGTAGGAGTTAGAGTTAAATTTTTACCAGATTATCTTTTAGTTTTGTCTCTACTTAAACATAGGACTGTAGGGGCATTTTTGAACTAAAAAATTAAGAATCCAAACAGGGGAAGCCCCTTAAATAGTAGTATAGATTCTACGGCTGGTGACTCACCAATCTATCTTTCCATCAAACAATTTTAAAGAATTTTCTTCAACTCTTGCCTTTTCAACCAAAGCCCACGATGATGGTCAGCAATTCCTAAGATCCCCCAAATGGCACATTTCCCATTGTTTGGATTTTTCCTAAGTTACTTTCATCAATTCAACTACATTTATAATTGAAAACTAAAAAACTCATCACGCTACTATCCCTAATAAGAGACGGTTCTCTCTCCTCTGTTTGTATAGTCTCTGTCTCCTCAATCTCCACTCTCAACCCTTTTATCATTATGTCTCCTATTTGATTAATCTGCTTCTCATGAAATTCTCTCTCTACAATTTTCTATAACTCTATTTTTTTTTTAGTTTGCGTTGCAGAGAATGATGATAATGCCAATTACTCAGTTCCACTGCCACGTGATACCAAGTAGAGGGCGTGGTTGTCTTCAAAGAGAAGTGCCCACAGGTCTTTTTTGTTTACCAATGGGTGGTTTTTTTACTGTTCTTTGAGGTAGGCTTGCCTTTGTTCCCTCTTTTCTATGAATTTATGTTTTAAAAATAGTGAGAAATTGAAAATTGAGATCTCAAAGTTTCATTTTCTCACGTTTTGAAAATTTTTCATGACCTTTCTAATGAGATTTTCCTATTTGTCACCTTTTATTTGCGGATGATTGTTTGCCCTTTATTCATGGAGATGACATAGTGTATTCTGCCTATATAAGGTAGCGATATTAAAGTTGGCTGAGTGAGAGTGTTATTTTATGAATCAAGTAGTCTAAGCAGATAGTATTTGGGAACCTTAAATTTTACTTTGATGTATTTCTAGGTGCTGAAAATTCTGCTTTCCACTTATATTCTGGGAAGTCCTATTTGCTTTTTGCTAAACAATAACCAATAAATTATACTCTAAAAGTGATATTATTTGCAGGTACAAATGCTATTATAAAATTGATGCTTCACACTCATCGGGATATCCACAATCCATCTTTCTCGGTTTCAAAATCTTTCATAGCTACTTTTTGTAGTAGTTATCTTTGTGAATACTCGATATTTTGAATTAATTCAATTCATTTTCATATGAGATGGAAAAAAAGAAAGAAAGAAAAAGACTACATATCCATGGAATGCAATTTACAACACAAATGTTCTTATGAATATATGGTATTATAGTTGGGAATGGTGGGGAAGGAATGAAATGTGTGCATGTGTAATTTCACTTTCTCTCTTACTCCTTCTATAACATAAGCGCTGACAATCCTTTTTATTTGAAAATTGGGAGCAGTTAGTGAATTTAGTTATGTTAGATTGATAAGTCTTTTTTTTTCTTCTATACTACTATTTAAGGGTTTTTCATGTTTGGATTCCTCATTTTTTAGTTAAAAAATGCCCCTACAGTCCTATGTTTAAGGAGATTCAAATTAAAGGACAATCTGGTAAAAATGCAACTCTAACTCCCACTAAAACATTGCTTAAAAAATATGATCACTCTCTTTTTTATTTTTAAATTGATTTATTCACTTATAAATTAGATTTTTCAAATAAAAATTATATATATAAAATAATTAAATACAAATTTTTTCTACAAAATAGAACCATTAAAAAAAAAATCTCATCGCACGTGCGAAGCGCGTGTGATGAGGCTAGTACTATTATTTAAAGGGCTTCCTTTGTTTGGATTTCTCATTTTTTAGTTTAACAATGCCCATATACCTCTATGTTTAAGTAGAGACAAAACTAAAAGACACTATGGTGAAAATGAAACTTTAATTCCCACTAAAATATTGCCTAAAAAATAGGATCACTATCCTGTTAATTTTCAAATTGATTTATTCACTTATAAATTAGATTTTTAAAATAAAAATTATATATATAAAATAAAATAAAACACAGTTTTTTTTTCTACAAAATAGGACTCTTAAAAAAAAAAGAGGTGCTAAGTCTACAATATTTTACAATAAATTATAGATGGTTAGTTGTTATTGGTTTAAATTTGAACTTAATACTAAGATTACTTTTTTATCCTAACAATAACAACCAGTAACAACCTGTCACTTATAATTTATTGTAAAAATATTGTAAAAAAATTGTGAACATATCATTTCTAAAAAAAAAAAAGTCTCATTGCATGCGCGAAGCCTGAGACTAGTAGATAAATCCTCTTGTTTTGTATTCACTGTTACAAAAAAAAAGAAGTCTTATTTATATTTAGGGGAAATTACAGTAAACCCACCTGTGGTAAGGCCCGTTTCATTTTGCCAACCTGTGGTTTAATCATTTACACTTTGCCCACCTAAGCTTTAATCCGTTACCCACCTCACCCTCAGATGTTAGAAAAACACCTTTTTATTCCAAATTAGAACATAACACGGATAAAAAACCCGAACTAATAGTTCTTTTCCTCACGAGCCCTAGAAACACGAAAATCCCTTGTATTGAGCTGGGTTTTGATTTTTTAGATCGTGCTTTCGTGTGAGGGTGAGGTTCTGTCTGTGGGTTGTCTTGAGGCATTGAATATTCGAAGATAGATCATCACCAGGTACGACATTTCTACTTTATGTGGGTTGGGGTTTTAATTTTTGTGGGTTGGGGTTTCAAGTTTTGATGGTAGCTTTGATTCAATGCTAGGAAGTTGATAATCGATGTCTTCTTCGAGTGGAAATTACTCAGGTTCAAGTGGGCATTTGTGTACATATGAGACTTGTGTGCTGAGAACAAGTCTGACAGTGGATAATTTTGGGAGAAAGTTTCTGGGTTGTAGCCGATATAAGGTAAGTATACTTTTTACTTAATCTAGTTGATTCACGTGAGATTGGAATGTGATGTGTTCAATTCAATTTATGAACAAGTTGGTCCCAAGTGCCCTTTCTTTAGATGGATTGATAATCCCACTTGTAGGCGTGGGAATGAAGTTGCCCATTTGGTGCAGCAAAAGCTGGATTTACTGCGGAGTAAGCTGCACCTTGCACATGAAAGGGAAAGTGCAGCTACCTAGACAGCAGTAGAAGCTACCTAAATGGCAGAAATTGCTTAAGACAGGGCAGCAAAAGTCACTGATAGGGAGAGAGAGTTTCGAGCTTCCTCTGTTCAAGCCAAGGAGATAGCAATGAGAGCTTTAGAGCAAGAGAGAAAGTGCAGAATTGCACTAATTCTGTCATGGGTTTTTTTTATTTTGGTTATGTTGTTTTCATGTTTTGACTCAACTGAGAATATTGGAATGATGAGATTAAGTCTACCTGGGGGGTTGTAATATAAGCTGGTACTCAATTGTATTGTAATAGAACTATGTAAGATTTTTTTGAGAATGAGAACTATGTAAGATGGTAGATGTCGTTGGCTTGAAGCCACTTAATAATATAAGCATTTTAAGATAAAGTGTTATTTATGTTTGATGCTGTTGGTATTTTTGTTTAAAGTGAATTTACTACTTGTGAGCTGTGAGCTGTTGGTGTTAGTGTTGGTGTTGGTGTTTTGTTGGATGGTGTGAACTGTGCTAGGATTGTGAATAAAGTGCATGACAACTATCTGTCAACTTGCAAGAAAAGACAACAAATGCACACATACACCTATTCAACACATACACCTGCTAGTCAACACATATAGCTGCACACATAAACAAACTCATATATGGAACTCATATACAAAAAATTGCAATAATATGAATAATAATTTTGAACCTGTCATTAAGTTGGGAAATTGTATACATAATAATTCAGCAACCATCAGTAAATATAAGCATTTGGTACAACAACCAAAACAGTTGCACCTACCCATTGTTTACAAAACTTACAAAAGTACAAAAAGTGTTTGAACAGGGCAATTTAAAAGTGTCTTGCCATTGTCTACAAATCCCAAACAGTGTCTGCCCTAACACTACATAACCCTAATAGATAGTAACAAAAGTGTCTTGAATTAGTCTTCATTTACTGCCCCCGCCTCCTCTCCCACCACAGCTGGTCTTTCGAGCTCTTGTTTTACAGTTCTGAGTCCTAGCTGCATCACCCCTCCTCTCAAAGCAGCTCCTCTTGTAGCAGGTATCCTTGTAGGTGCTCTGTTGTCCCATGTTTCTGCAGGGGTGTATGCTGCTGGCTGGCTTGAAGAGAACCAAGGAGCTCCTCTAACTGTGTACCTAAAGTCTGAAGAGTACCACTGACTTGGGTTCTGTGACCATGGAGCTGGTGGCTGTGACCATGGAGCCTGTGGCTGTGGCTGTGGCTGTGTCCCTGCTGTTTGGTTGGATGAGGATGAGGCCATAGTGTAAGGTTGAATTGAGGATTGAGTTTGTGATGAAGATGGGGCCTGAGATCCTTATCTGCATGTAGAAGGCCTTCCACTTCCCTGCAACCAAATATGAACATTTTTTTTATAGTGTCAGCTATTGGCATTTTGCATTTGAATAAAAAAAGTTTGTGACAACTTACAGATTTCTGCAATCTCTGCCTCCTCTCTCATGGTGTCTTACCAATGACATTAGTCTTGCATCCCCTTGCATTGTGCCCTTCCTTTTGACACCTTCCACACCTCACTAGCTTGTTTGATCTAGACACCTTATAAGGGTTCCTTAGCTCATCAGCATCTCTCTTCCTTTTCATGGGTGGCCTGCCTGGTGGCTTATAGATAATAGGTGCAACAGGCTTGGGTTGGCCACTTGACATCCACTCAGATTGGCCAGGCATGGGAGGTATGGGTGTCTTGTATGTCTCCACAAAATCATCCTTGTAGTAGCATGGATAGGTGTAGTCTTCTGGTTTCTCACGATTTACAAAAATTGCTGTAACTCCATGCTTGCAAGGGATTCCTGTCAAGTCCCATGCTCTACAACTGCATATCCTCTGTACCAAGTCCACCACATGTCTTTCCCTCCCATTGTCAACCTCATACACAAACCTCCCAGATGGCATCGCACAGAAGTTCTTAGACTCTAATTTTAACTTCTCTAGCTTGTCCTGTATGCTTGGACACAACTTGCCACCATACTTTTCTATGCCAATCTTCTTTATATACAGCCTGGTCATAGCCTAACTCTGATCCACTCCAGCATTGATAAGATGGGCTTGTCTCTAGCCTTCACAATCATAGAGTTAAAACTCTCACTCATATTGTTTACTAGACAATCTGTCAAAGCTCTTGAAGAAAAGTGGGATCTGGTCCACTGTGCAGGCTCTATATCAACCAGGCACTTCCAAGCTTCTTCATCCAAACTCTTAATATGCTCCATCTCCCTCTCAAATTCCCTGGCTGATGTTGTGCCAGCACACCTCCACAGTACACTCTTCAACTCCATGCCCTTGTGGTTAACCTCAAAGTTGTTGTATATATGCTTCACACAATATCTGTGCTCCACAGTTGGGAATAGAGTCTCCATTGCAGGTAGAAGGCCCTGCAATAAAGTAAGCATTCAATGTCAACAAGTAAGCATTCAATGTCAACAAGTAAGCATTCAATGTCAACAAGTAAGCATATAAAAAGGTAAGCATGTAATGATAATACCTTCTGCCTGTCACTGATGAATACCAGTTTGAGCTCCTTTGGCCTGCCAATGTCATCTGCAAACTGCTCTAAGAACCAGATCCAGCTGTCCTTGGTCTCTTGCTCAACCACAACCATTGCCACTGGGAATATATTGTCATTTCCATCCTTAGCAGTGGCAAACAATAATTGTCCACCAAACCTCCCCTTCAAGTGGCATCCATCCAGCCCAATAAAGGGTCGACAACCACCTAGAAAGCCAACCTTTTGAGCATTGTACCTAATGTACATCCTTTTAAACTTGGGTTCTGCATTCTCATTTTCCATCTTTGTTTGCAGAATCACCTTGCTTCCTACACCTGTCCTCCTTATCATTTCTGCATAATCTCTAAGTAAGCCATACTGAGCCTCCTCATTCCCAGTAATCAGTCCCCTAGTTGCCTTCCTTGATCTATACACCTGACTAATACTCAAATCAACAGAAATCTACTGCATCACATGGTGCTTAACACCTGAGACCTCCCAATTAGGATTCTTACCAAAATCCTCTAAATACTTGTTTGCCACATAGGCTGATGTAACTTGCCCATTTTGAAATGTAAGGGGACAGGTACACTCAGGATAAAGTGTCTTGATCTCAAATGTGTACTCTCCAGTCACCATTGAGGCATAACATCTCCATCCATAATTGTTCTTACAATGTACAGAAATCTTCTTCTTCTCATTCAACTTCCACTTGACATCAATGTGATTCTGAATCACATACTCCCTCAAAGCCTTCCTAAACACCTTGGAGTTTGGGAACTTCATCCCTTTTACCAACCTAACATTTTCCATATCAGTCCTCTCATTGAACTCTAAATTGCCAGGCCTCTGCTCATCATCAGACCTATCCAAACTTGCAATATCATCCTCTAAAACTGGCTCAGCCCACTCTTCATCTAAATCTATGTTTGGGGGAGGAACATTGCTGGGGCCAGGTGCATCTGTGTTTGGCTGAGGTGTATTAGTGTTTGGATGAGGTGTATCAGTGGTTGGTTGTCGTGTATCAATGGTTGGACCAGTGTTAGTCTCAGATGACACTGTGTGAGGTGGAGAAGACTCACAAAAAATGTCATCAGCAAAGTCTTCTCCTTCCAGACCTTCATTCAACCAATCAAACTCCTCCTCTACCCCTACACTACCATCACCATGTCTTGTAGCAGCTCCTACACCACCCCCTGCAGTAGCCCTTGCAGCAACTCCTGCACCAACCCCAGCAACATCAGGAACTTCAACTACAAGTGGAGCATGACCACTCTCCACATACAGTATGATGGTGTCTTTAAGCTCGCACATGGGCACCACATTTTGATCATCTTGTATGAGCCTTAAGTCTTGCTCCGAGTTGCCCCCAGCACCTAAATAATGAACCCTACACGGTTCATCAATCCCCAAGTCCTCACATATACCTTGTATTTCAAAATAACTAAGCCTATCAGGATCCCTATGCACTATTTCAACTTTCCCTTCAAAGTATTCTAAACTAAGGTTCCACACAAAAATACCCCCATAATGTACCTCAAATTTCACTATTTCATCATCCATCTGCAATAACAAATTACCATTTGACACGTACATAATTAACAATTAAAGAATAGTAAACAATAGACACAAAAGAGTAAACACTTGCATGTTTCTGTTTGGCTTTTGGGATGCAACACACACATCAGAGGGACCACATTTCTGCTTTGCTTTTGTTTCTGTTTTACTAAATAGCAAATACTAAAATTTAAACCACCAGAAACACTAAACTTTCCCATTCGGTCCACTGTGAGACACAATGAACACAACAGACAAAATGCCCATAAACAAACACAACACAAATCCAAACAACAGGTAACATTACATCAACAAACACAACCAATAATCTCATTACATTACATGTAACATTGACCAATGATTATTACTCAAAAAACTATAAAACAACCACAAACCCAAATTAAAAACCCAAACAGTGACTGATTTCTTACCAGGATTTTAGTCCCTCGAACAACCCGTTGCTCGTCTAGGTTTATACTTGCAGTGCAAACTCAATATCAGACGCAGAATGGGGTTTCACAAGGGATTTTCATGTTTCTAGGGCTCGTGAGGAAAAGAACTTTTAGTTCAGGTTTTTGATCCGTGTTTTGTTCTAATTTGGAATAAAAATGTGTTTTTCTAACGAATGAGAGTGAGGTAGGTAACAGATAGGTAACAAATTGAAGTTCAAATAGACAAAGTGTAAATAATTAAACCACAAGTAAACAAAATGAAAACGGGCTTTAAAACGTGTGGGTTTACAGCAATTTCCCCTTATACTTATGTAACGCACTAAGAAACGCGCCAGAGTACTTACAGTCACAAATACAAATAGTTGAAACATTTCGAACCTTCGTTGCTTTTTAAATTTCTACTATTGTGTGATAATCAGATATTGGGCACTGGCATTTGGCACAGAGAGAGAGAGAGAGCGAGAAGCGCAATCAATTCGTTAATAGCAGAAGACGAATCTCTCAAATCAGTTCCTCTCTGTGTTGCTTTGCTTGCTTGCTTCGTAAGTTTTTATTTGATAATCAACCTACCTATAAATCCTGTTTAATTTAAACCAACTTTGATTTCTGTGAAAAAATTTAGGGTTTTCAAGTGTAAGAACAAGCTCAAGCTTCGTGTTCAAGAGCATTTTGCTTCAGTTCCTGAAACTTTTCGGACTCGGTAATTTTTCTTCTATAATCGAACACCATGCGATTTACATTTCTTAAATTTCTGATATTATTTGCGTAATTTTGTTTTTTGGTAAAAATATTGTTACATTATGTTAGGTTTTCGGTGAATTTTGACTTTGGTTTTGGTAGCGGTTAGGGTTCAGATTGAGTCTCTGACAATGCTGCAATGGATGGGAGGGTCGAGGCGGAAAGTGGCGAATGTAAGTGTGGCTGTTTCAGATTCAAAGTGTTCAATTAGTTTTTCAAAAATTCATTGTATGATCATGAAGTTTATTTTAAGTTTTTAACATTCAAATTGTTGAAAAGCAACTTCAGAGTTTTGTGAAATGATGGTGAATTTGAGTTCTGATATGTGAGGATTTCTGATTTTGTGCATGGTGTTCATTGAATTGTGCTGGAATGGCTAAAAATCCAGTCAAGGAAGTCTACTCAGAAGAGGTATATTGATATGTGTTACATTTGTCCCTTTTGTTTTTTAATTTAAAATTTTCAATACAGTTTTCTTATCAACTGCATGGAAATTCTTTAGCAGAAGCTGAAAAATGAAGTTATAGGGTTATACATGCGGATGCATTTTGCTGTTGGATGATATTTATTTTTAGGTTTTTTTTTTTTTTAATGAATAACTATTTCAAGGGTGGGAAAATAATTTCTGTTTGATGGATGTTATAGGCTAGGAAGCCCGGACACTTCATTTAGGGTGCTGTATTGACCATTTTATGTTATAATTTTTCAAAAATTGCTCGTGTTGTACTTTTATCCGTACCCGTGTCCATGCTTCCTACTTATAGGATATTGTTAGATACAGAACATCTATATGTTGTGACTCTTATTAATCTTTGAAGGCAAAAGCAATACTTTGAGCAAAGGAAACGACAGCAACAGCAGCAGACAGCTGGGTCAGAGAGCTATGCTGATGGAATGAATGCATGTGGTGAACATCACAAAGAACAGCGGTCACTGGATATTCTTAGTTTGCTTAACTTGTCAGCAGTTTCTCAAGAATGCTATTCTACTTGCCCTAGTGGTAAGTATATTAATATTCTATCAATACCAAAAGTTACTGGCAGATTTTCTTGAGTTTGTATAAATAATTGAGAATTAAGACTAATGGTGTGATGCTGAAATTTCATAATTATATTTTGTAATTGGATCGGATATTTAATTTTTGAAATTAGACAGATGGAGATGGAACCTATCTAGCAAACGCACATGCACATTGAGCCATCTTTGACTGTCAGAGGCTGGTGACAGGACCGTCTCCATGCCCCTGAAGTCAATTATTGGGCTCCAAGCACTAACTTAACTCTTCATAATAAACAAATTAGCTGACTATTTTTTCACTTTCCAGTTTTTTGTTTCTTTCTAAAACTTCGGTTGGTAATTTATTAAAAAAAAAAAACTTTAGTAACATTTGTACTGTACTGTTTTAATGGCCATTTGCTTAGTGCTTCTAATTTTGGTGAATGAGTCAGTTTGATTAAATCTGCTAATGAAATATCTGGAACGGCAGTAATGTGTTAGCAATATGAATATAGATTCACCAGAGATCTCGGTCTCGGATGCCTTGCCGTATAAGATGTGTTGTAGTTGATGTGTTTTATATGTGCATGTATTTTGTTGCTATTTAGAATATATATGCTTTCTTA
Organism: Castanea mollissima; assembly: GCA_014183005.1. Taxonomy (NCBI): domain Eukaryota; kingdom Viridiplantae; phylum Streptophyta; class Magnoliopsida; order Fagales; family Fagaceae; genus Castanea; species Castanea mollissima. The sequence continues at coordinate 30,651,966 of JACAVU010000006.1, read as the reverse complement.
TCTGTTCTTCTATGTCCTACTGTACAATTATATAAGGAAAAGAAGATCTAGAGGTTAATGCTTCGACAGTGAAGTATAATATCTCAAAGGGTCCACCAACAATCCTTTCCCACACAGTTACTCATCCTGATTCTGTCGGGTTCAAGGAAGCAAGTATGTTCTCTAATGGATCTCCACTACTGTGTGAACTTAGGCATGTTTTCTGACCACTGTTCTCTGGACTTTTCTAAGAGGATATGAGATGTTTAACATATGATGGTTGTGTACGTAAACAGGAAGCCCATCACATTGCCGAGTGGAGACTGAATCTCCAAAGAAGTGAGTGACGAGTGTATGTCCACGTGTTATACATCTTGATACCTATTCAGAACATCTCTCTAAACTCCCCTCAAAAGAGCATTATTTCAACTTATTAACAACTAAAGAGATGTGATTCTCAGTATTATTATAATTACAATGCTTCCAATAGGGCAAGGATTTATTTTCCACATATGTTGTGTGGTTGTACTTGAATTTGTTGCAACTTTTGGAAAGCATATCTGCTTATTTTCATATCATAACATGATTTTATCTGTGAATTGTTTGCTTGAAGAGTGCTTGTTGTTCTCATGAAGAGTTGATGTATTTATTACAGGGTTGGAATTGGTGCCCATAATGATAACAACACCGTTTTCAAGGGAACTGAGTCAAAACATGATCAATGGAAGACAGCAACCGATCAGCGTAAGTAGCAAACATTCATTAGCAATAAGCTTTGAACTCTCTTGCTTCCATGCATTCCCTCTCTCTGTGTGTGCGTGTGTAATGTAATGGTATTTTATTAAGAAAATAGGTTACTTTATGCACACAAAATGAAAACAAAGTAGCCTAATAAGATTTTTAAAAATAATTCAAAAAATTATGCACAAAAGTAAAGTGATTCTATAAATTCTAGTAGGGAATTGCTATTGGTAAGATCTCACCCACCGGACCAATCATACAGAGCTCTAATCATCAAAGATTCCAATTGAGTCAACAAGCTTTTGACATCTTGAAACGTGCTTTTGTTCCATTCCCACTACACAGACCCATACAGCACCAACCAATCAAATAGAAACCTTTCTTGATGAGATTCTCACAAATAAGAATCCCCCTAGTCTATTTTCCAAACAAAGAAAGAAACCCTCTTTGGAGCCTTGACACACCAAATACTCTTCCAAGGAAAAATGAGTAGTACCTCAGATGGCCTCCTAATACAAACGAACGTCAAACCTACCACTCCTGTTTAGTCTCCCGCTTAGCTTATAACGGCCTCACCCCTAAAGGACATTTTTGTATAAAAGATCAAGGAGAGAAGTCACTGACTCTAATTCCTAGTCATTACAAAAAACCTCTGTGGAACTTGACATTCCAACTCCTCCCATCCCATCCACTAGGCTAACCCAAATGAAGTGAAGTGAGGCATCTTCAACTGCTAAGCAATCATACAGAGCAAGGTACAAATTCTTTTGAGAATGGTTCCCACACCAATGGTCATGCCAAAACCTTACGCGCTTGCTATCTCCCACAGTGGAATGCAAATGTAGAACAAATTTGTCCCATCTTGCCCTAATTTCTTTCCATAAACTACACCCATGGGTCCCTCTAACTGACTTTGAAGTCCACCCACCCTAGTTGTCCCCGTGCCTAGCAGCTATCGCCTGTCATCATAAAAAGTGTCTTTGTTCCCATAGCACCAAAGCCATTTCCCCAATAGTGCTTTGTCAAAGATTTCTAACTTCCTTACTCCCAATGCACCCTTTGCAAGAGGAAAGTAGATTGTATCCCATCCCACCAATGAGAAATTGAACTTCTGAGGCACCCTACGAAATCTTATATAATATCTCCAACCTGTTGACCATGCAGGTGGAAATGGTAACAAGATAAATATAGTATGTAGGTAAGCTCAAAAGCATGCTTTTTAACAGTGACAATCAGCACTCCACTTTCTCTAGGATAGGGTTCCACACAAATATAGCTTTAAAGGAAGCCTCCAATGACATCCCTAGTTATGTCATCGGCAAACTCCCAACTTTACAACAACGTATATTGGTTAGGACTTCCATGCTGCCCACATTTCCTATAGGGACCATCTCACTCTTACCCATATTTACTTTCAGGCTTGTAACAACCTTGAAACAAGTCAACATCCTTCAGAAACAAAGAATATGTTCAGTATCCGCATCACAATAAAATTGTATCATCTGCAATTGAAAGATGGGAGATAGAGAGCCTAGTTGTTGTACCCCTACCTCTGTTCTCTTCAACATCCAACTTAAGTCTTCCATATCCAGTATAAACAGCAATGGGGACAATGGATCCCCTTGTCTTAGCTCCCTTGAAAGTGCTTTGTTATATGTGTGACTAAAAAAGTTGAATTTTCATAACTTTTTCACTTCATCTCTCTCTTAGAGCTATCTGTTCTTGATTTGCTTGGTGATGATGAACTGAACGGCAATGAAGAAGTCCATCCGATGCATGAAGATCATGTTGCATTTTCAGTTGAAGGTATGATGTTGGTTTTGGATATGAAGCCAGGTTTTATATGTTTCAGCTCATAGTGTTCAATATTAGCAAACACAATATATTGGTAGATTATTTGTTAAACAACGTAAACTATTATTTATTACTGCGTATCTTACTCATCAGGTTTGGGTAAAGTGGGAATGGAGACACCAGTCCATTCACCACAACAACCTGGCAGGTAATTCAGATATGACATTTCCAAATCATCATTCTGGATTAGGTTTTTTTGATATTCTATTGACATGTAACATATTTGCTGCCATCTTCCATCCATAAAATTCTAATACCATCATTGTAATTTGGTTTGCACACCATATCGTGATCATAGTGATCAGTACGATGTTGTAATTCTTAAGGCTTCTTTGTGTCTTTGGACATGAAGTAGTCTTTCTTTAATAAAATGATATCAGTAGAATATTTCTCGAACTGAAATGATATACTTATTTTTTTGAAAAAAATTTATGGAATGCTAGGACTAGATATTTATAAATTGATATGCCATTGGAAAGTCAAAATCCCCTCCTACTTAGTGAGTATTTGCTTGTATAGATGAAAAAGTTTTGGAAAACAAACAAGAGTATTCTCATAGTTAGGAACTGAAAATTAGACATTTTTTGAAATAGCTGATTTGTCTTTGTCTAGTTGGTGAAAATTGCTTCAAGGTGTGTCCAATGCTAATGCCTGAGAAATTTGTTTGAACTATTTACTTTTTTTTTTTCTAGATCTAAAAGCAATGCCTATTTAAATGCTTCCACCGGTGTTCAAGTTTCTAGTGCTAAGTGCTAAAAGAAAACTCTATGCAAAAACATCCAGTCCATGTTCTTTTGTTACGTGCTAAGGGTTGATTATTGGTTTGCGATCCCAATATATTCTTCAGTATTCCTTGTATCTGCTTTAGACTTACTGTTGATTTTGCTGCAACTGATCTGCTCATGATTGACAATACTAAACCAAAAAAATATCTGGTTCTTTGATTCAGTTCTCTTTTGATGTCTACTTCTGTTGAAAGAAAGGGTCACATTGCTCTTCTTGTTGAAGCTTGCATGTTTGACTTTTCAGTACTGAACTTCATCCTTCATGAGCTTATTGTTTCACTTTCCCATCTTAACTCTTAATGCTTGTTTGATTATAGGTACTTCTCATTTGCTTGTTCACCTTTGAAGGCTGCAAGGCAAGTAGCTATGTCAAAGAACCGTAACTCATTGCTGGGTGACCTTGAAATTGAAATGGTGAGAGCATTATTGAATGCATTCTTATACAAATTAAATTGTTGCATCGCTCTAATTTCTTTAGTTCATGTGCCATAGCTATAAGCTTTTCTTAATGCCATAGTTTTTCTTTTGTTGTTTTTATTATATTCTGAGACTAGCCCGGCAATGAAAAAAATTGATTAATTATTTTGACTTGCTGAATGCAGGATACAATGATGCAAGATATCAATATGCCCCTATGTGGCAGTTCTCTGGAGTTTTCATCAGGCATAACACATTCATATAGCAATCCCAAGCAGAAATCAGTCTCTGCCAGAACTTGGATGCAACATGACAGTCATGATAGTAAAACAAATAGTTTGTTTGATGACAGAAGAATCTTTTATGACCGTGAAAACAACAATGAGGATATATGGGATGGTAGTTTACTATTTACATTTTCTTCCTAAATATTTTATTTCATTTTCTGTGTTCCTGAGGGTTGCTGTGATAGATTGAAACATAATATTTTTCTTCTTTCTTTAAAATTATTTTTATCTTTAAGAAATTTTGGTATATTTCCCCATATCATTGTTAGTTATAAGCTTATAGGTTGATCTGCATCTCCATTCTTCTATTGTCTACTAAAAATAAAAACTGGTGTGATCATTCTGTTAATTTGCTCTCTCTTTTTTTCGATGTGCATCAGCTAGGTCTTGCTTCCTAGATGACAACTTCCTTGATGAGAGGGAGTATGATGTATCTTGGAAAAACTGGCCACCTGAAACTGAGAGTAATTCTATGGATTTTTTAAAATATGGACACTTGGAGATGTCAGATTACGCTTTTGAAGAATCCCATCTACTGAAGAAAAGGTGTTCTAATAAGACCGATCTTTTGTATACTTATTTTCAAGAAATGACAATGTATAGCTTATTCATGAAATATCTGTGCAGGGATGCTGCAACAGCAATGGACAGATTCAACATCTTAGGTACTTTGTCTTAGCTGAACCATGAAATAGTACTTCTATTCACATATTGTAATCAAGTTCATGAAATTATAGTGGAGTGGAAATATTCTGTCATTGCTCTGTACATTTTTTAAAAAGAAAAATTGCCAACTGCACTTGCCTAGTGTCATTATTGGTAATAGTTCCTTGGAAACCATACCCTGGTCCCTTCAGATTGTGTATCTAGCATGGTAAAGTACTTTTTACTGTAGTGGTTTCTTCTGGAACTTAGGGAATTATTTGTATAACAGTATATATTATTATCCTAAAATTTCGGTCCCTTAGGATTAGAAGGTAGGATTAACCTTGTAACTTTTTCAGGGATCCTGTTTTGCTACAGTTCTATCCTATTTAGACAAGTTTTTTTTTTGGGGGAGAGGAGGGGTGGGGGGGGGGGATTGGGATATGGTTTTGGAATACAGAGAATGTAGGTTCATTTGTTTTAGGGATTTAAAAAAAAAAAAAAAAAAAAAAAATATATATATATATAATATATATATATATATATAGTATTATTATTAGTATTGTGCTTTGCTCACTTCATTTTGGTAATCAGAGTCACCTGCTTCATTTTACAAGCACCAAGCATCAGAAAGTGACATTGACTTCATGATTTCCAGTAGAGCAAGGTAGGCCAATTTTTTTAGGACAGTTTTATAAGTAACTTGCATTGTCTCAAGATTCTGTCTTTGTTTGATGATAGACGGCCAACTTTGGGAAGAAAGTTGGATTTTAGAGATGTAACCAGTCAATCAGATTGGTTTTGCTTTACAACAGAAGATGCAAAAGATAATTTGAGCATCCTGAGGTAATTGCAAGTTGTATCAAAGTCATTTCACATGGTTTTTTCATAATTTTTTTTTGAACTTTGACATAAATGCTTCATTACCCATTGTATACTTTTGGCAGTGAAGAGTCCTGTTCATCCAGTGCAGGTTATATTCTTTGATTACAAAACACTTCATTAACTACTCAATATTAGTTTGTTTCTATATTCACTATGAATACATTCTTATGGTTTACTGAAGTGATCTTTTTCCCATAATTTATGATAGTGTGGGGTGAAGCAACCAATCATTTAGAATCAAATGCTGCATCAAGACAGAGAAGGAGACCTAGCAATGCTTTCGCTGGCCCTCGAAAAAAATATGATGTGAAGAAAATTTTTGCCAAAGAGACATGGTACAAAGACACGGATGAAATTGGACAAGGAAATGATTTGCGTGGTTCAGGAAAATGTACAAATAGGTCAAATCCATCAAAGTCAAAACCATCCCATCACTCTCAAGGAAAATTAGGACAAAATGGATGTTGGCTTTATGAGGATGGATATAATTCAGTTAAAATGAATTCAGGTTTTAGTTCTTTCTCTCGAAATTCAGAGACAAAACTTCCATTCTCTGGCTCCAAGATTTGGATGGAAGATCCTTCTAGTGAGTTGCCTGTCCCTAGATCAGATATTGATGCCATCGCTGAAAAGTTTGCACTTCATGATTCCCCTATATCCTCCAAGGTTAAGTTTGGCTCAACCATGCCAGATTTATCTCCTGATTCTAAATTGGAAGGCACGCCTCTGGGTTCCTTGCATCTGGCTGGCTCTCATGTTGAGACACCCTTTCCTGATATATCAGCAGAGGAAAGTGCTAGTAGAGAAGTGGAAAATAAGGCAAAAATCCAGCCAGGCCCCTTCAAAAAATTGGGGCTCATTGAAGAAATTTGCATGGGTAATGGCCTTTTTTCAGAGAATAAAAAGGCAATAGATGGTTCGAGCTCAGGCAACATTGATTGTGGATGCGAGGAAGAGAGAGGTGAATCTCAAGAAGTAGTGCAAAATTTAGAAACATCTTCTCCTGACCATGCAGAGCGGGTGTCATCGTCTTTGTCAATCTCTGAAAAACTTCAAAGCATAGTAGAAGAACAAGAGTACGTTAAATGGACATATAACTGTCTTCTTGTTATTGTTTTTTGTTCCCTTGCCTAAGAGTTCATATCTTAAACCTACTAGGCTAAAATGGTTACGTTTGTGGCCAGACATTATGATGGCGATGAAGCTACTCTTCCATGTCAAAATGAGAATAAAGGTGTGTATTTGTTGAACTACCCTTTAAATTTCACAAAATTCTTATTGTATTTTAAGTTCACCATTTCCTTTCTAGGGAATTAATCTATTTTACTTGTATGTTGCTGCAGAAATACAAGATATTGGGCCTCAGGAAAAGGGGATAGTAAGGAAAACAGAGAGTAACTGTGACAACTCATCTTGTCAGATGATGATGCTTGAAAGCTATGTTCTTCAGCTTCTTTGTGTGCAAAATGTACCGAAGGATGCATCTGCACAGGGCACCTTGAAGAAGCTATAACACCTTCACTTGTAATAGAATTGGGGATTCTTTTGAAACTCATGGATAAAAAGATCAGAAAGAAACTTTTACTGTTATTTTACCATAGCCCCACAAAATATTTGCACTAATGCCAATTAGAAAAAGCAAAAGCCACATAGTGTGCTGCTATATACATGGCAAAACTTTTAGATTAACTATAGAAAGATAAACTAAACTAACACTAGCGTTTCTAGATGGCAATAGATGCACTTAGGTCAGTCTTCATTTTCCTTTTCTTATGGATTTTTTGGTGCATATTCTTCTTTTCTAAAGGAGGCACTCATCTTCCCATGCAAAGCATCCCTTTGTGAGGATTGCTGAACTTTGTTAACTGACATCTTAACCTATTAACATCTGATTTCTGGAGCGGCTTCAACATGAATTCCTCAGCTCCTTCATCCAGGCACCTGATCAAGTAAAGAAAACAGAAGACATAATAAAAATTACAGAACTTTGGGGAAAAAAAGAAGAAGAAAAAAAGAGTAGAAAAATTAAATGTAGTTTTTAGTGCTAGTGGTTACTTCTTAATTCGAGTTGGGACATTCTCAGATGACACTATCACCACTGGTATATCCTTCATGGTAGGGGATTCCTGCTTACAGAGACAGATTTCTGGTTAGAGTTGTCATTAAGTGCTATAGATACATATATGTCAATAGGAGACCCTCTAATACATCTTATATACTCTGATGCTTTCATGGTATGTTAAGGAATGATTAAATAAGTGATCAATGATGTATATCTTTAGAGACTGGGATTGATGCAATAATGCAATAAAAGACTCATAAACAGAGTTTTGTTACCTTAATTTTTTTAAGTAGTTCATACCCTGTCATCCCTGGCATACAATAATCAGTGATTATCAAGTTTACCTTCGAAGCCTGCAAAGAGATACCTTATGAGTTATACAGTGAAAGGTAAAGGTAATGCGTACAATTATTGATGAGTTTTAATGCAATTATTGCACATATAAAAAAAAAGTTTTAATGCAATTATTGATCTACATTCTTTATGTAGCCATTGGGGTAGCTGAGTCAATGCGCAATTATTGATCTACATTCTTTACGTAACCATTGAGTAGCTGAGGGAGCCCATCTGACTGGGTTAATCCATTGGGTTGGTTGCCACTATTTTGAGCCAGGTTGGGAGGGTTGCTACTTTTAATAATTTGAGAAGTTAAACAGCTTGGGAGAAGCAATGCTTTTACTCTCAAAAACCACCCAAATAGCACAAATCTCTTCACAAAATAAATAAATAAATGAAACACCTATGAACAACAGAGCAAATAATATGCAGTCTCATTAGGTAAATGGTTATTTAAAATGAAAATAAAATTACTCTTTTTCCTCGAGTTTAAAGGCTACTTACAATGCTATTGAGGGCGTGTTGCCCATCACCCAGGCCTAACAAATCCAGTGCCTTTTGCCCGTTTTCTGCTGTAGTCACTAAAAGGAAAGAATCCAAATTATATATTAGGCACCAGTACATCATAACGTACGTAAAGCCTCTAAAGTCGAAGGGTTATAGTGAGATGCATTAAAAAATCAGGAAGTGGCCCTTCTGGCCCTAAAAAAAGAAATAAATTATCTAGGTCATGTAATTAGTGCTGAACAATGGAGCACATTAGCTGAGAAATGTGATAAACATGATTAAAGAGTATGGATGTACCCAGCTTTGGGTCTGTAGCTTAAACCCAGAACGTCTTTTTTTTTTTTTTTCCAAAAAATATAAAAAACTATCTCTCAATGAAACTTTATAAGTAATGATTATCATAAACTCGTTATTACATATTTACCGTAAACACATTGTCTTGTCTCATGGACAATTTTAAAGAGAGTGTATATAAATGTCCAATAATGAATGGATAACAAAATTTTCCCTCCCTGTTACCCTACCATCAAGAGAAAGTTGTTCTCTAAAAAAAATAAAAAAAACACTTGCAGGGCTTTGGCCCACAAGGTGACAACTGGTCAAGTCTACGGTAAGACACCTGGACATTGTGCAGTTGCTTTGAAGGACGTGTCTCCCTTTGGTGTTTCTATTATGAGTGCCAGTGAAAATAGACACACATTATATATGGGATCCACATACCTCTAAGGATATTGAGTGATGGTGACCAAGATCAGGAAGATACACCCCCAAGATGTGAACCATTGACGGTCTCTCCTCGCTCAGACAAGACAACAACTTCCACTCCTTTTTTTCTTCTTTTGTGTTAAGACTTAAGTAGGAATTTAATAAGACTACCATTTTAACCAACTTCTACTACTGTTTAAATCATCCTGTAAACTATAAACTGCCTATTGAAATAATAGAACTGAGATTGAAAATAATTATGAGAGAATGACCGTTCAGTTACAAACTGACATGAAGAAGACATAACGTTCTATATATAGCACTACGAAAAAAAAGAAGAAGAAAGAATGGAAAAGAAAATCAAGAAAACCAAGAAAGAGAAAAGGAGAGAGGGGGCATCATATATATATACCTTTACATGAAGAGTTGGTAAGTAGCTTTTCAATGAGTTTGCGGTCCAACAAACTGTCATCAACGGCTAAAACATGTGGTTTCTCATCCCCCATTGCCATTGATGCTGAAGAAAAAGAGGAAGAAGAAGCCATCCTCATATGCCTGTAGGTTACAATGAGAGCCCCAAAGCTATATATGCCCACAAAACCCTTTAAAGAAAGACAAGAAAAGAGACCGCTTTAACAAACAAAGACAGCAAAAAGGGAGAAGAAAAAAACGTTTTCCTGACAAACTCGGCCAAAAAGGGTACGAACCTAGCTACGTGAAAACAATATATTGGGTTGAGGGTGGGGCTGCTATTACAGTGGGGGGGCCCCCTTCTGCTCTTGTAGGTTAACAAGAAAAAAAAAAACACAGAGGGTCTGAGTATTAAGAATAGTAGCACAAGAAAAAGAATAGGAAATGAGTGACAAAATCAAGGTGTCACAGATATTTCGTGATCCTTTTTGGTATTTGGGATACACAAAAAACAACAGTGTCACCTGCTCGTCTTCCTAATCCAAATTCAGATCCCCAGAGCCAGAGAGAGATTCTACAGCTCACCAAAACTATTTCAATTAGTATCTTCTTCTATTTATACACTTCCTTTTTTAGGCTAGGTAGGAGAGGAGCCCCTATTTTATTCTCTGGACAAGATATTGTAGTAGAATCTTGTTTATATTAAATGTTAGAGTTCATTCTTATTGTATGTGGATTAAGGGATTCGTTTTACAAAAATGGTATCTACATAATCTACACGTTACCAAACGTTATCAATGGACAATGGGACCTAAAAAGCTAAGCTAAGACTACTAGCATGGTTTTAAGAAAAACCAGAGGATACCATTGGCTAGGAGCGATCAGATTTTGGATTTTATTCTTCTGGTTGGCCAACTAATTAAACCAAAAAAATAAATGTTCTAAGTGAAGTTACGCATTCTAAGTAAAGTTATGTGACAAAACCTATTCAATAATTATGATAACTTTTAAGAGAATGTGTAATAAGTAATACTACACATAAAACACAAGGAAGAAAAACAATTAATTAGACTTAATGATATGCCTTAATTAGTAATTGAACACGTATGTTTATATATAGGCGTGCCTCCATAAAGCATGGCCAAGTTAATTGAATGATTTTAAGTGATATAACCTTGTAGTGATATTTCTTTTCTATGTAGTAAATGTGGAAGTTTAAGCTTAAAAAATCTACAGATTCATACCATTTTGATATTGAAATTATTAAAAAATCAAAATCAAAATCAATCCTTTTGTTAAAAGGAGAAAAAATAAAGTATTTTCGTAATCCAATTTTCTTCAAACATATTGAAAAGTCAATGAAAATGCAAATGCTCTTATAAAAGGTAGGTAAATCGTATAATTGATATATAACATAATTCTTGTATGTCCAACAAGCGTGTGTGTGAGAGAGATCAGAATAAATCATTTGGATGGGTTTTGACTTTTTTTCATGATCTTAATTGCTTATGCTAGAAAATATTACCTTTTTGGCATAATCTTCTTGTGCAGAAGAATCTGAAGATTTCTATTGATTTTACACTCTGAAATCATAACAAAGACAAAAATGGATTGCATAATCATTTTATTTTATTTTAAAGGGATTGCGTAATCATTTTAATTATTCAAACAAAGGTGTTCAGAAATAAAGTGTAGGGTTGTAATTGAAGTGGGACAAATTTCGAACTCGGCTTGGTTATACAGAAAATTACATTGTTAATAGTAATTTTGGGATTTGGAAGCTATCAATATTTTGTCCAAGTTCATGGTAACAATATTTTATATATTCATATCATTGTAAAGGCTCTCACTACTACACCCTATATATATATAGACCCTTCATTATTGGTTATTGTTTCTATCTTTCACGACTCTGATACCATGCAAGGGTTGACACTAGTGACTAGACCTTTCTAATCGGTCATTGTTTCTAAATTTGACCCGGCTCGATTACATTACACTATATTCATATCAATGACCGATAATAAATGGTCCAATAAAACACAAGCTTCGTATCAATGTTTTGCAAAGTTTCTCAAAGTTGACTTCACTGGTCACTAACAAGTTATTCTTTAGAGGAGTGTTATGTTCATAATATTTCTATAACACTTTTATAATAAATTTTAAGTGATAAATTATTACTGATTTTAACTCACTAATAATAATTAGTAATTATAACAAATTTTAAGTGTTAAATTGTTACTGATTCTAAACTCACTTATAATTTGTTGTGGACATAAAAGTTTTCTATGGTTATTTCGCTAAGATCATAGAGAAATCCTCTATTTTTATCGTGGTGTATGTTAACGATTTAATTGTTACTAGTATTGATTTCTATGCAATTAAAAAACGAAAAACACTTCCTGGCAAAGAATTTCTTGAAGCACTTCCATAGCATTGAGATTGCATGTTCATAATGAGACATCTTGTGTCAAAGCATGTATATATGTTGAACATTCTTAAAGAAGCAAGATACATTGGTGCTAAACAATCTGTTCCCCCCCCCCCGGGAACAGCACCTTCACTTAACTCTCACTATGGGAACTTATTTATTAGTCCCCTCTGTTTAGCATCTAATAAAGGACGTCTCATGATGATATCTTGAAAATGAGGGAAAGAAATGCAAAACTCACATTTTTTTCTTTAAAAAAAAATAACTATCATTCTACAAATTTTGGATTTTTTTTTTTCTGCAATTTTGGGACCTTTTGTTTGTTTAATGGGGGCGTTGAAACCTTTAAAAAAAAAAAAAAAAAAAATTGGGACATGTGGGGGCCTAAAGCCTTGGCCTTGAATAGGCACTATAAGATTGCAAATGAGAGAATCACACGTTCAGATATTTTGTAGTTTTTTTCTTTTCTTTTTTATCAAACCCATGACAAAATTTTATTAAAAAGCTTAACTAAAGCCTCCACTAATTTAACCTTAAAACCTGTGTTCACAAGCTTGTTCACTAAAAAAAACTTCTTAAACTTGACTATCTTGTTAATCAAGTTTCAAAATTAAGTGCAAGCTTAACTTAATTATAAACAAACCGAACACAAAGAAGATTTTTATAAAGTCAAGCCTAAACAACTAATGACCAAACTTTGTTCATTAGAGTGTAAATAGCAGAAGCAAACAATTTATCTCTTGAATAATTAAATAATTTATCAGAGACTGAATTTTTGATACTGGATACATTTGGTTATGTAACACATTATTCAGTAACCTCTTGGCTTGAAAGAAGGGCAAAGGGTAACCTAGTAGTTTGTTCACAACCAGCTATTTATGGTTCCAACGGATGTGTCAATAAAAAATAGAGACCAACCCAAACCATTGTACAGGATTCCTTGTTAAAATTTCGTTTCAGAAAATCTGACCAAATCATTATTATACATTTAAAAAAGATTTGAAAAACAGATCAACGAGCTGCAACTGTACATACTAGAGAGAGATGATATGAAGCCAGTCTCGTGGTCTCTAAGAACTTATTAAAGCCAGAATGGGAAAACATTGTAGGTCTACCCAGAACATGGCAATTAGTGAATGGGAAACTCATGGCTTTAAGTTGAAGTAATACCCAGCCTAGTGCATAATCTCCAGGACTTTACAAAGGGCAACAATGAATTACACTTGTATGATCTCAATCAGCGATTCAGCTGTATAGATTCATCTCCAACCACTGCCAACAAGACCCAGATTATTCCTCTTGTATGTGATGAAAATTCACACAATCTTCTAAATCTCCGAAACTGTTGAAATAAATTAGCCCAATAAGTTGAAAAGTATAGCATACAATATTGGTCAAACTAAACTTTCCACTCCACAAGTGAACAAGTTATTAAAAGATCCCAATGTCATTATTAGAGTTAAACCCATGATCCATACTAAACAGGATATAGATGAGCATAATATTCAAATTAAAGAACTTATGGAATGTGAAATTCTGGAAAATTAATGAAAGACCTGGCAGTTCATAGTTCATACAGACTTGCACATGAGCCTTCGTAAATGGTTTAGAAAATTCCATGCTTTCTGAGAAAGGATTAAACGAACACCATAGAAAAGATTCTTAATTCAATTGCTCTTTTAGACTTCTTAACATTCTAAGCTATAATTAGATATCATCCTTTCATGTAAAATTGTGTTAAGCTGCTCAATGAAAAATTATCACACAATATTTGAGAACTTTAAGAACTTAACTCTTTTGAGTAATTGAATAAAAAATCTAACTATGACTGTTTTCTTTTTAGAGAGAGAGAGAGAGAGAAAGATGGGGTGGGGGGACGCTTGTTGATGGTGAAAACGCAATACCTAGTTTTACACTCTTTTATGCCTGTCAACAGATATCCGTCTTGCATTCCAATTGACCCGCATGTAATTGCATTTCTTCAACTTGGTTCAACCAGATTTCCTGAAATAAAAGTCCAGCTTACCAACTATAAATACCCTCTCAAAATTAATATTTACATGAAAAATAATCCTCAATTCTAGTATATCCATAAAGCATTCTTCAAGAAGAAAATGAGAAGCACAAATTGTTATTAGAAAATGTTATCCAAAAAATAGTCATTATAAAAGCAGGACAGCACCAAAAGCGAAAGCCACAAACCTTTTTACCTTCAGCACTAATATGCTTGTATGGGACTTTGTTATGTATTTAGAAATACACAGATGCCACTTTATTATGTGATTTAATAAGTAGTGGAAGTAAAATTCATAAAGAAATATTTTAAGCCAAAGCCATTATAAATCTACATTCAACCTCCATTTCTTTTCATTTCAGGCAGTGCACATTTCAAGTTCTGACCATGGAAGTAAATCATGTCAACCAAAGAAGTATACATTTCACAGTTCAGAATCACCTAGGAACTAAGATGATACACCGGACAATAATATTAAGTCCTATTGAACTTACTAGATCATTCATTTCCTCAGAAAGTGCTTTATCCATCTGATCAAACAGTGCAGTCCACTTTGCTTGATGCATGTAAGGAATTGTACTCATGGGACATTCCACAGTAGATAATTGGTCATTCTCTTTGACAGCTGAGGACTCTTTTGATATCAGAAAAGGAAGTTCTACCTGGATTACATCCTTGACTCTCATCCTACTACGCTTTAGTGCTGCACAAACAAACAGGAAGTTAATTTAAACATAAATATTAAGGTTAACAATTTTCACTAATGTTCATAGAAGCTACAAGAGAGTGATATGCACCTGCAAGGCGCCCTTTGATATTCTGGCAAAGGAGAGCCAACCATTGAGAAGCTAGATTTGCAACTGGGAAGCAAAGATGAAATCCAAATCAGTTTAAGATGTCCTATGCTTTCTGATAATCAGTATTAGAAAAAAAAAATCATAATCTGAAGAAAATCATCTGATATTGGCACTTTATTTGGACTTTATTCACCAAGTAATTTAAGCATAGAGAGAGCGTGGGAATGGACTTGGAGTACAATCAGTCAACAATCATTGAATAGAGCAATGATTATAGGGTGAGAAAAAGAGAGAAAACTGCAGCTTAGGAGTAATGATTCATTTGAGTCCTAGTTTACATTCTTTATATAGGTTTTGGTCCCCAAGCGGAGGAGAAAGGAGAGATTTAAACTAATGGCCTCCGCTTCATGAGATTTGGTGCCCAGCTGATTGTTCTACCCTTGGGGGTTGTCCTAAATTTAGGAATTAAAACCTTATTAAGAAGGAAACAGGCCAAAATGGCGGGAGTGCAATCCAGAAACCTATCCCAAGTTTGCATAATCTCTAGAATGTAATACTGTGGATTGGAAAGGAATAAGCAGCCCTGTCGATATGCTTGCTAAGATCATGCCAGATCCATTGAATGACTCCTTTCTGGATGCCTAGCTTGGAAATGCAAGTAAGCATTCCATTCTTAAAAAGAATCTGACACTAAATGTATTTGTTTTTCCAGCTAGCCCCGTAGAAGCTTTTAGTATAGGGTAAGGCTTCAGTTGACAAGGCAACCTGACTCTAAGCAATTGCAATACTTGAAATAACAAACGATGACTTATGTTAACAGTGGCAATTTTTATGGCCATAGGTGTTTGGTACTTCCTATTACAAAGATTTTTCCATTTCCAACCAGCCTTCACTAAGATAATGATATATGACTAATGAAAAGTAATAAGCATGAGAACCACTCTATTAATTTTGGTCACAACTTACCTGTGCGATCAAAAGGAGGAACCGTTGCTGACTCTTCCTGAGAGCTTGTATTCTCTGATGACACAATTTCATCATTAGAGTTTGCGTTCTCTGAAGTGGTTACAGATGACCATGACTTTACTTCATGTTTGTCAAACCCATCTTCATCTTTTCTCACTACTAAACTCAAATCATCATCCCCTCCCCCGTGTTCTGAATTCATATGCATACGCCTAGTCAGAAACATGGAGCATCCACTGACTTGACTGCCTACTGATACAGTATTTGAACCCTCATTCACATCATTATCACTGATTTCCTCTTTAAATCGGCTTTCCTGCTTGCTTTGAGTATTTTCTAACATCTCACTTCTAACCAAGGCCCAAATAATTGAGTATACCTGTTCACTGTTTCTTAAGCGGCTCATGATCCCAGGATTCAGTTCATCGAGCAATCCACTTGGTGCAGCAACCATACTGAACTTGTCTACCTTTTTAACCTTTGCAACCTTGCTGTTTCTTAAGTGGTTCATGATCCCAGGACTCAGCTCATCGAACAACCCATTTCGGGTAGCAACCTCAGTAAACCTGTTAGTCTGTTCTATCTTTGCAAACTTCATTTTTCTATTGGGCATTTCATTTTTGTGTTTGCTAGCACGCTTGTTTGGTGTTGGTGTGAAAGCAGGTGGAGAGAGGAAACCATTCTGTTTCATCTCTTGCCACAATTTCATAGGGTCCTTTTTCTCCAAAAGAGCATTACAAGTTCCACACCCTGCATTGTCACTGAGCCGGGTTTCAAATTTACAATCCATACACAATTAGCAACGATTTCCTCTATGTTCCTTCTTAAAATTGCACACCAGAAGTTGCGTATAAGCCCTCACTAATCCAAGGCTTCCCGTCTTGTTCGCCAAGGCAAACTTCTTGTGTGTGATTTTTCTGCACTAAGAAGGTTTGAAATGAAAGCACCCAATACCTGCAACACCTCACAGTCTCAAACTACACCCAACTAGTAAAAACAGGAGTACTCAAATTAACAAATGTAAGAGAGTGTGATACTATTAAAACCAGGATCCAAATTTTCCAAGTTATATAGCTTACTAGCATAGTGACATTTTTTAATAGGTCTCTAATAAATTAGAGATTGTCTTAAAAAATTAAAATTGGGGAAAAATATGAATTCAATCATTTAACCATAATTTTAATTTAATCACTTCACAATTAGTCACAAGATGGAAAAAAAAAAAAAAAAAAGACCACCAAATAATTTGGCTTCCTTTTCAACAACACACACACACACACATTAAGAAGATTTCTAAATGACCAATGAAGTAAACAAAGTTGCAATTAGAAATGCATATATTGAATCCAATGTTCCACTTAAACATAATTCACATCCAGTTATTAGCCACCCAATCTAAGATGGACAACATAGTTCACACTAATCAACCATTATATAAACTCTGTGCGCATTAAATCAAAAATTAAAATAAACAAACAAATACTGGTAAAAATAAAAATAAAACATTTTTATAATTTCCCATGTATATTTAGACCGCAAACAACATTAGCTGAGTTACCCTAAAAACAAAAACGAAAAAAAAAAAAAAAGAAGCTGACTGACTTGATGAAGATAACACAATGGTGAATCAGAAGCAGAGATTTGCGAAGAAATTAAGGTAATGAAGAGTTTTAGTATTTGGTTTGGTGGGAGAGGCGTTTGGTCTTTCGACTTTTAAGAATTCAAATCTGATGCACAGACCAGCCATGTACCTTTTTTTTTATACTATGTATTTATGAGATTCCCGCCAATGCTTTTTCATTTTCCCGGGTTTTTTTTTTTTTTTTTTTTTTTTTTACGTTTTTGTTGTTGACCCCCCAATCTTGAAAGATAGAATAGGTTGATTCATGGGCTTCAGATTGACCTAGTTTGGGCCCAATATGTGATGATGACCTTGGGCCCAAAATCCTAACCAGGCCTCACCCCACACTATTACCTCATTCTTATCTCTGTGTTTTTTCTTTTTCTTTTTGTGCTGGATCATTCTTATCTAGTTATCTGAATATCTGTCTCTACCTTTACAGTCTTATTAGACCAAAAATGATTAATTAAAGTTTTTTACGCATATTTTTTATCATCTAGGTATTTGCTAACAGCATATTACTGATCTGTTCTTCCAAGTCAATAATTGTATTAATAATAACAATTTATGAGTAGGTTTCAATTAGCTTAATTAGTAAATTATTTCTAAAAAAAACATTAATACAATTTTTTGTGGTTGAATAAAAAATTTGAGATAAGTATATCTGATAATAAGGGTCAATCCTATCATGTCTATAAAATTTCTTTTTTCATCTTTTTTCACGATTGTTAGAATGCATGATTCACCCGGAAAACCAAGTGTAGACATTTATAACAATATATTATATGCATGTTTTTTTTAAAAAAATTTGATATTATATTCTAGATGTTATTCTGTTCAACGTGCTTTCTTTTGTCCAAAGAAGTGTATCACTTTACCATTTAAAGTATGGTGGATTCTAAAATATAATAATTATATGTTTGTATGGGTGTTAAATTTAATCTAAATCCATGATACTTACATTAAAATTTTAAAACTAACAATTTCGGCCAATTTAACAGGACGGCTGACTTGTTTTCGACTTTAACTCAAATAACATTATATATCCTATCCAAAAAAAAAAAAAAAAACATTATATAATTTATTTTTTTTAAATCAAATTAAGAACTGTATGAATAACTTGTACATTTTAATAACGGCAGGTATTAGAATAGGAGCATGCATGTTGTGTCGGTTTAGTTGTGTCCCAGCAAAAATCCTCTGTTATATATATATAAAGCAAGTCCCAGCAAATGTAACTTATTTAAAGCAAATTATATCATGATTCGATCTTAAAAATATCTTGGAGACAGAGAGATTACTTGTACGGACATTCAGCAGCAGTGTGGCTAAATAGCTATTTTAGCTACACTAAAACACAAAATAGATGGCTACAATAGTGGAGTTATAGCAAAAAAAATTAGCTTCTCAACTATAGTGCACATCTAAAGATAGATGTGCACTGTAGCTCAAAGATTTAAAAAAAAATTATTATTTTATTCTCAGTCGGATTAAAATAATACATGTTTGTTTATTTTTTCTATTATATTCTATTATTCTCCCAACCGTGCCTCTCTCAAGCTCGCTCAAACTCTTACCTCTCTATCTCACTACCGCCGGCCTGACTCATCCTCAACGTTATCGCCCACCGACTACCACCAACCACCACCACTGGTTTAAAAAAAAAAAAAACACAAAAAACAAGAACCCACAACCCACTACCCACTACCAGCCACCGCTAACCACCACCATTGAAAAAAAAATAAAAGCACTAGCTACCACCAATCAAAACCCACTTGCCACGAAACCCACTCAACCACCGCCATAGCCACTATCACCACCACCCACAACGTTAACCCCTAACCACCAAAATCATTAAAAAAAAAAAAACCACAAACCCAAAACCAAATCACAAACTCAAACCCACAACCGCATCACCGCCACTAGTCGGGAAAAGAAAAAAACAAAAACACCAGCCATCGTCAGCCACTCAATCGGACGCATGAAGAATAGATACTGAAAATCAGATCAAACCACCAAAGACCCATGGCCATCGAAGCACAGACCACTGAAAATCCTATCAGACCACCAAACCACCAAAAACCACAGTGAGAGAGAGGGACAAGCAAGAGAGAGACATTTTGGGTTCAGTTGCAAGATGGAGAAGAGAGGCATTTTGGGTGAGAGAGTTGATTTCATATGAAAGAGAGAAGGGGAGAGAGGCTAGGCGTTAGGCATGGCTGTGTGGGTGATGAGAAATTTTAGAAATAGGTACAAGCAAAGGACACAAAAAAAGGAAGAGAGACACGTGTGCAGAAAGAAATTAACATTATTTTTTTATAACAATCAGCTAGAGTGAGCTGATTGCGGTGGTGGTGGTGGTAGTGACAGCGGTAGCAATTGTGATGACGGTGGCGATGGAAAATTCGGTGACAGCAGTGGTGGTGCCGACGGTAGTGGCAACAGTAGCGGTTGTGGTTGCGGTTGCGGGTGGTTGTGATTGTTGTTTATTGCAGTGAATATATTATTTTATTGTAGTAAATATATTATTTTATTGTGTTGAAAGCTAAAATAGATCATCTGCTGCAGCATACTTTGTAAAGTGAGTAGGTAAAATAAATAAAGTAACTTTTTGTGGTGTCAAATAGCTAAATTTTTAACTCCACTACTGTGGATGCTCTTATATATTTGTATAGGTGTCAAATTTAATCTAAAGCCATGATACTTACATTAAAAATTTAAAACTAACAATTTCGGCCAATTTAACAGGACGGCTGACTTGTTTCGACTTTAACTCAAATAACATTATATAAAATTAAAAAAAAAAAAATCAAATAAAGAACTGTATGAATAACTTGTACATTTCAATTACGGCAGGTATTAGAATAGGAGCATGCATGTTGTGTCGGTTCAGTTGTGTTCCAGCAAAAATCTTCTGTTTTATATATATATATATAGAGCAAGTCCCAGCAAATGTAACTAATTTAAAGCAAATTATATCATGATTCGATCTTAAAAATATCATGGAGACAGAGAGATTACTTGTACCGATATTCAGTTTCATTCCTAGTGAAATTACTATTGACTTATTAGGCTTGTTTAAAAAAACTAGTCTCTAAGTATGTGTGAGCACATGCTTGAAGGCTTTTCTATTTTTTGTGTAAAGGTTAATAATATTTATTCATCATAATTCAAAGTTGCTATATTTTTCAATCACAAAAATATCTAGAGATGTGATGAGATTTATGCATTTGTGAGTAAAAATTTTTTTCGATATAAATATCATCACACCCCTAGATATTTTTATAATTGAAAAATATAGAAACTTTGAATTTTGATAAATAAACACTATTAATATTTACACAAAAAATAGAAAAGTTTCACGCGCGTGTTTAGAGATTAGTCTACCTAAAAATTGTATTCTCAAAATATAAATTATATATTGTGGGAGTAAAAAGGTCCTGACAGGTATATGGGCCTTTGGGCCATACTAAATAAGGCCGACCTACCCTTGAGTATTGAAACCTTGTAGTACCTCGGGCCTACTCATGCGCCGAGGACCCGAGGACCAATCCGAGGTTGATTTTACTCTCAGATGGGCATAGAAGAATCAGCAACGTTATCATAAAGGCTCATAAACGACACGACGGAGACCAACGGTTAAGAGGGGTGAACCCCTGGATGTCCTAGAAGCTCCGGTGTTTGAAAAGCACTAAAGGCTGCTGCCTCCACATTAAAGACCCTGCACCTACCACCCTGGCCGCATTAATGGGGAAATGACACCTGAACAGTGGAAGGGAAACTTCTGGTTACTATTCAAAGGCACTGAGAGAAGAAATATCTAGGCTAAGGGGGAGATGGGGCAACACGTGTATGAGGGATTAGAAAGATGAGTATTTAAGGGGAGACCCAGAACAGAAAAAGAGGAGCTCTCTCTTGGTAATCAAAAGAAAAAGAAAGAAAAGAAAGATAATATAAGAACAGTCCTCGGCTTACGTCCGAGGAGGTTGAGTTACAAAATTCCTTGTTATTTTTGAGTGCTGACAATCTTTGACTTGCCATATAACCCTTAAACTCTTCTAACCTGGGTTTCAAACTCACACTCTACAAATTCATATTGTTTAAGGCTCATTGGGCCTGGGCTCATAACTGTTCTTGGGGCCAGGTGCAATTGTGCACTTACATATATATAAATATTCAACTACCACTTGCTATTGTATATTGGTTCGGTTTACCTCCAATACTTTTTTTAATTATAATCTCTTTTTGTTTTAATGAGAAATTGTCACATTACCCATTAACTAAATAAAATATAGAGATTAAAATTTACTGCCACTTGCTATTGTGTATATAAAACAAAATGAGACATTTAATTAAAAATGTATTGGAAGTAAGTCAAACTCTTGTATATTTAAAACAAATTGACATGTTCAATTGAAAAAGTATTGGAGGTAAGTCAAACTCCTAAATTAGCGCTTCTAAATTCTTCTTTAAAAATCAAGAGTATTGTATTTAATTTGAATCTTGTGGTATATGTGCAAGTCTTCAGGATAAATAGAATTGTCCATAATATCGTTAAAAACAATTGCAGATTAAATTATATTTTTTGTAACAAGGAGTATTTGCAAAATATTGACTTTGAAAGTTTTATTATAAAGATATACCATCAAGTATATATCACACAATTACTTTATTTTTGCATCTTGCTTAAGAAAGTCAACATATTTTTGCGTCTTGCTTTAAAATAGAAGGAGACCTTCAATTAAAAAAGTACTAGAGATAAGCCAAACTTTTGTATATTTAAAAAAAATGACATGTTCAATTGAAAAAGTATTGGAGATAAATCAAACCTCTAAATTAGTGCTTCTATATTCTTCTTTAAAAATCAAGAGTATTGTAGTTCAATTTGAATCTCGTGGTATTTTCAAATGTGCAAGTCTCCGAGATCAATAGAATTGTCCATAATATCATTAAAAAAAATTTGCAGATTAATTTATATTTTTTGTAATAAGGAGTGGATGCAAAATATTGATTTTGAAAATTTTATTATAAAGATTTTACCATCAAGTATATCGCACGGTTACTTCATTTTTGCATCTTGCTCGAGAAAGTCAACATAATAATAAGATAATGTAAATGTCACGCACACAAGTAGGTTCTAATGCCGAAAAATTAAAGGGGAGCAAAATGTCAATGTTCGTATTGGTTATTCACAACCCAAAAGTCAAGTAGTAACCTCCCATCTCTCTCGATTGATCAAAGGCAATTAATATTAATATGCTAAGTATTTTCATTGGTTAGAAAGAAGAATCAAAGTTTATCTAAAAAATATTAAGAAGAATCAAAAGCTACGGACCCTGTTTACAATTTGTTTGCCATTGGTAAGAAAGCCAAGGAACGCATTGGGAATGATTTACAATAAATTATATCCACATTTTAATGAGGGGAGAAATGGATATTTGAATAATAATAATAACTTTTTAAGTGTGGTTCAGATTTTTTTTTTTGAGAAGGTACTAAGTATTTTAACACACATATGGGGAGAGAGAGAGAAGGTCCTAAATAAATTGACAGTAATGTATATTCAAAATGACCTTAATTTTTTAAGTGTAATTCATATTGATTCTAAATAAGCCAAAAATTTTGTAGTTTAATTGGTTGACACATTTTAGTATTTTTAATAAAGACATTGAAAATTCAAATATTTCCTCACCGTTATAATTATCGAATTATAAAAAAAAAACCTTAAGTTTAATAAGCTAAAATCATTTTTATTTATGTATTGTAATTAATTTAATTACATAATGCTTTATTCGTGATTTTTTATTTTATTTTTATATGTTTTGAAGCAATTCATAATATTCAAATGCATCTTCATACATTTATGGAGAAGAAACTTTACCTTTTCATTCTCTTACTATTGTGAAACATAATGACTTAAACAGGGTGGTTTTTTCTCTTTGATCATTTAGGTAATTGTCTCAGATCTCTAAAGGGATGATGGCCCCATCATTTCAATCAAATAGTATTATAATTTTATTTTTTATTTTGGATAATTTGATAATTTCAATGGAAAGATAATATTTGAACCTTAGAGAGAGGTGGAACTAGAGGGTCATGCCCCCTTTGCATTTTTGAAATTTCCCATTAACCATGGGGGAAAAATTCTAACTTACGCGTAAATTTTCTTACCTTCTAGGTTCATTTACGTGAAAACATCAAGAGATATCAATTAAACTACAATACTCTTGAATAATCTTATGGTATAGTAATACTATATTTATATAATAATATATATTTCATATCTAGATGATGATGATAAAAACTACAACGATGGTGAGGAAGGAGGAGGAGGAGGAGGAGGAGGAGAGGATGATGATAGTGGTGAGTGTGAGGAAGGAGGGGAAGATGATGATGATGAAAGCAATGACAATGATGACACCAATGATGGTGGCTTTGGCTTGGTTGGTTACGATCAACCTATTGATTTTGGCTTAGGGCATGACTTTGACATGTAGGGGTGTGCAACTAACCCATAAAAATCGACTTCATCCAATCCAATCCACCAAGTTAGGCCAGTTTTTAAAGGTTGGTGGGCTGAGTTGGGTTATGATTTTTTTTATTTTTTTTTATTTTATAGTGGGTCAGGTTGGGTTCGATTTATAAGATTTACAAATCTCATCTAACCCAATCCAACCAACCTATATTTAATTTATATTTAAAAATATATTATACATTTTTGTTATTTAGTTTTTTGCCCCTCTTTCTAAATAAATTCTAAACCCTAAGTTCTCCTCATATAGTTTGTATTGGTTTGGTGTTATGCTTAGGATTATTTGGATATAAATTTTTTATTATCTGTGGTGGTGTTGTTCTATGCTCAATTTAGTAAAAATAATAGTAATGAAAAAAAAACTGTCCAACCCATGAGTCCAACTAGATTCATGTGAATTGGATTGAATTTTTTTTTTTTCCACCCACCATGGTGGGTTGGATTGAAAAAACCCTCAACCTAACTCATGTACAACCGTACTGACATGTATGGGTTTTGTTCACTATTAGGTTTTTTTTGTTTTGTGTTGTATTTGTGTTGCATGCTTGGAATTTTGTCTCCACTTTTGCCCATATAGTTATGAAGACTTCTCCATTGGGCAATGTAAACTTGTTACCAAAATATTAGTAAAAAAATTGTCATTGCAAGAAGCTGCTATTACAATTATAAATAGTCAATGCGGGATGTTGAACCTAAGGTAATAGGTTTATGCAACAAAAAATTAAGTTGCAGGTAATTTTAGATGTTGCAATGATACCTTTAATGCAATAAGCCTAACTTACAAATTACATACTCTAAATCTGCCCAAAACTCCATTTAATCACATAACTTCAATTACGTTCAATTTAGTCATTTTACTTTAAACCTTATTCAATTCATTTATTTCGTTGGTATTCATCAAAATTGTGCCGTTAAGTGTCTAAAAAGCAACATAGTTTTGATTTTTTTAATTTAAAATTTCCATAAAACTAAAGAAAAAAAATTCAAGAAAAAAAAAAAAAACCAAAATTCTCTCTCAAATTCTTAGATTGCGACCAACCATTGTCTACATCGCATCCTCTTCCTCCTTGAGTTTATATACGATCTGCTGTGTGGGGCGCGCTTATAGAGATCGAAGTTGGCTCGAGCATTCTGGTGGAGCAACCCAATGAGCTTCTTGATTGAAGGCATAAGCCTAATGAGGCACCTTTTGGGCTCAAACACTTCTTAAGCGAAAATGAATCTCTGGGAGATTTTTTTTTCCAAAGCACACACGAAACCAAGCTGGTTTCATGTGTGCTTTGCTGGGGGGTAGGGGGAGTATAATTTTTTTTTAAAATTCAATGAAAACATGCTAAATATGATTTGACAAATAAAATTGGTATTCATTTAATGTTAACAAAATAAAAGGCACACAAAATTTGTTTCTTAATACAATTTAAATCAATCATTTATAGGGAATGGAATTTAGTGTTCTAAATCCTGGAAATAATCAATAAATGATTATGTACTATACTAGAAAAAAGTTTTATGTTCAATTTACAGAATCAATCATAT
Organism: Castanea mollissima; assembly: GCA_014183005.1. Classification (NCBI taxonomy): domain Eukaryota; kingdom Viridiplantae; phylum Streptophyta; class Magnoliopsida; order Fagales; family Fagaceae; genus Castanea; species Castanea mollissima. The sequence continues at coordinate 30,626,455 of JACAVU010000006.1, read as the reverse complement.
TCATTTGACCCTATAAATAAGTTGATAGGTTGTTGATTTAAAAAAAAAAAAAATCACATTCACATTCATTTGGCATAGACTGTTGTTGTTGTTGTTTTTTTTTTTTAAATTTAAATTTAAAATTTTAAAATCATATTGTTTTAAAAAAGCAACAAGTTGATAGGTTTGTTGTTTGTAGGGTCAAATGAATATGCCAATAATACATAAGAATATGTCTAATACATCTAGATTGATTTTTGTTGCATTAGCATTTGATATTATATACTTATTTTGGTATAGTGAGATGATGAGGAGGAGGATAGTAGCAACAACACTGAAGAAGGGGAAGATGAAGAAAAGAGAAAAGAAGGATGATGGAGATGGTGATGGTGAGGGTGAGGAAGGAAGAGAAGACGACGATAACGATAGTTACCACAACAATTATGATAATCATAACAGCAATGACAACACCATTGATGACGATACATTTGTGTTGGCTGGTTATGATTAGTCTACCGACTATGGTTTATAACTCAAAAATCAACAATATTAATTTTTAATAGAGATCTCTCTCCCCTCAACTATTGTACTATAAAAAAAAGTATAAATTTTTCCAGACTTATACTCTCTTTATATATATATATATATATATATATATTATAATCACACAAATAATATAAAAACAATCATTTATTTAGTTGTAAATAATCAGAATCTTTCCTTTACAAAGTATACGTATAGAATAATAGAACCATAATCATAATAACAACAAATCATGTTATATAACAAGGTGAAATATGAAGCATGCCTACAACACCCTCTAGGAAGAGAAACAAAAACAACAAGAAATCAATTCATTGGAATTTAACGTAAAGAGACAAGGGAAAGGAGAGGTATATTCAGCCAAAAAAGAAAAAAGAAAAAAGAAAAAGGAAAGGTGAGGAATTATATGCAACTGTAACAGCATTAAATTTCATGTTGTATTATTGTAAGTAACAGACCCACCCACAGGCCACAGATCACTGTACCTTCACATCTTCTCTCTCTAATCTCTATGGATTTAAATAGACCCATATCACCTATCCAAAAAAAAAAAGAAAAAAAAGAAGAAGACCCATATCACAAATTTTTTTTTTGCTGCCTTTTCCCCCACGTTACACAGTACACGTGTCCCAATGGAGACAAAACTCATGCGAACTCAATTGGACCGCAGGTCACCACAGTAGACCCCCTCCCCCTAAAATCCAATTGACAGGTCACGCACCCCCACAAAACCACCAGGTTATCGTATCAACTGACCTAATAACAATTAAATGGACTGTAGAGAGTATACAAAAATTACTCCAAATAATACTATATACACTATACAATAACCTTGTATTCCTCCATCTTACAAAACTAATGAAAGTTTTTAATATCATGTACTACGTAAAATTAACGTGGTAAACTCCAATTAACTTAATTGGTAAAATTTGTCGTTGTCAAAAAAAAACTCTGGGTTTGATTCTTGCATACAAAAAAAAAACTAATTAATATTTTAATCTAACGATAAAGGACGCTAATTAGAAGCATAAGCCATAACTTAAAAATTATCCATTAGTACGATTTATTATTTCGTGTTTATTGTATTTTAAGAGTATGGTATAATTATTAAAAATATTTTTTTTAAAAGTAATAGGAGGAGAGAGAGAGATGGAGAGAGAAAGAGAGAGAGAGAGAGAGACAGAGAGAGAGACGACTTTGTTAAGCGGCGTGTCTTCAAGTGTCGTGCATGCATTTTATGCATCTGTTGCTTTGCATGCACTCTCTCTCATCTTTTCTCTCTCTCTCTCTCTCTCTAAAAACACACGCTTTCTTGGTCTTACCCACACACACAGCCCCACTACCGCCGTAACGCTTTCTCTCACTCTCCATGAACCACCGCCAATCTCAATCCACTTCACTCTGTTTCTGGTTCTTCTTCACCCTCAACTTTGATTATTAGTAAAAAACACAAATATTTATTTATTTAGTACTTTTTGGGTTCTTAAATTAAAGTCTATAACAAACCTGTTCTTTTTTTTTTTCTTAGGTTTGTTTGTTTGCTTGAATGACCAATTCTAGATTGGGGCCTAAAGATTTGGGACAAGGTTGGTTCTTTTAATGTTTTATTTTCATAGTTGTTAGTATATATTTCCTTAATCATTGTCGAATCTCAAACGTATGTGTATGCGTGTTTCTGTGTCTTTGTCTGTATCCGTACGTGTGTTATGTGTGTGCCGTCTCTAATGATGATTTTGTGATTAAATTTTCGATTTTTATCAAAAGGGGTTTTAGGGTTTTGATTTCGATTTGTGTCTTGCTTTGCTTGACAGACTTCGATTTTGGGTTAATGGGGTCCAAGATTTGCATGAATGCTTCGTGTAAAGCGACCAATACGCACGAATGGAAGAGAGGCTGGCCTTTACGATCCGGTGGATTCGCCGATCTTTGCCACAAGTGCGGGTAATTTTCCTTTTATTCATAGCCTTTAGCTCTGGGAATCCAATGCAATTTCATTTATCACACATTATTGGGCTTGATTTGATTTTGCAAAGGGTAGTTTGGGTTTAAGAATGGTGTTGAATTGAATTTTTGTTATTGGGTATTTTTTTTTTTCCTTGTATTGGGGGTTTGACTTAATGGGCTGCTTTTGAAGCTATTTTATTTGTGTTAAAGTTGAAATTTTTGTGTTTGTTGAATTGTCTAGCTTAGAATGTGAATTTCTAAAACGCAAAAATTGGTGGCATTGCTGTTAGAAAAGCTATAATTAGATAAGAGAAACTATTCTTACGATAATATTAACTAAACTAAGTATCTCTGCTAACATAGACTATAGTTGACGCTCAAATTTTCATTTTTATCCCTGAAATTATAATTTCGTGAATGGGGAAATTGGAAATAAAAAAGAGAAATCTGAAATCACAGCCTATTGAACGTATGCATGGTTCACAATGGCTATCATGTTATGCAATTTATATGTTCCGATACGACTAGGTACTGAATTTAGTTAAGGCTATTAACTGCATTATAGGGGCCTGGATTTTCTGTGTACTGGATTCTTGAAAACCTTTTAAAATTACTATTATCCAGTTTATTTATCTAATTAACACAATTATCCTCTGTTTAATTTAATACATTAATAGCTATCAAGTGATTCAAATGTCCCTGGGGATGGGCAAACTCATGCATTTATATGTTCAAGTTATCGGTTATCCTATTTGATTTTTGTTCAACTTTTGTTATGTTGCTTCCACTTCTGCTTGTAAGAAATATAAATTCTTTCTCTTTGTTCATGGAATGAACTAGAAATTTTAAATTATGCTTTGAAAATTCCTCCACTAATTTTCATGATAACAGAACTTCAGATGGTCTCTACAACAATTTCTAGCTTATGCCATAAAGATAATTGATAAAGCATGTCATATCATTCTATTTGTTTATTTACTTTCATCATTTTGGATTCACAATGTCCTGTTTGGCTTATTCTTGATGTGGCAATGTCTTAGATCTTTCTTTGAGGATTTGCTTTTCTGTGATAAATTCCACCTGGAGGAAACGGGTTGGAGGGAATGCAGTTTATGCAACAAGGTAAACTTAAAGTGGTGTGTTTTTTTTCCCCCTTCTTATTTTCTTCCTCTTTTCTCCCCCTGTTTCAAGATATTCCTTCCTTTTTTCTTTATTTCCTTCTTCTTCTTCTTTTTTTTAATTGAGCTTTTTAAATGACAGCGTATCCACTGTGGATGCATAATGTCTAAGCGTTTGTATGAGTACCTGGATTTTGGGGGTGTAGGGTGTATTAGCTGTGCAAAGAGCTCTGGACTTTATTCGGTAAGATTTACCAATATATTAGGCTATATAATTGTTGAAATGTTGCAATCACTGTATTTTAGCTCAGTCAGTTATGTTATATATGGGTTAAGCATTTGTTTGCAGTCTAATTCATCCCTGGTCATGCTTTTTGGGGGGTGTGTATGTATGTACATTGTTGGAAGTCTGACAATGTTTGTAATTTGGTTATACTACTCTTCATTCTTGCTCCCCACTTTCTCTTCCTCCCTTTCACAGAAATGGATGCAGGATCTCATCAGTCATAAATGATGTGCTTAAAATGATCATGGGAAGGGCTTTTTGCTTCCTTTTTTGAACTTATTTTTAAATTGATGTTTGGCTAAATATATTATTTGTTGAGGATGCTATCCACCATCTCTTTTGACCAACATTTTGGATGTATGGGGTGGTCACATGCAGTGCTTTCAGTGTCAATAAGTAGATTATATGACTGCCAGACTACATGCTTGACACAGACTTTTATTATTCTTTTGATGCACAGATCTGGAGGGGTGAAATTCCTAATGGATTTGGTTCATTTACATTGAATAATGCTGGTGATTCATTATCCAGTCCTTTTGAGAAAAATTTGGTCAGTGAGAGTGTCAATGAGGGAAAACTTATGCAATTGTGCAGAATCGCCGAGGATAATGCACCAAACCTTTTGCCTCAATCTCAGACAGGAGAAGCAAATGCGTCTCAAGTTGGCACAGGCTTTTCTAATGTGACTCAACCATCTGTTGGATCGGTAACATTTGCCAAGTCAGACAGTAGTAGACAATTGTTAGAGGGTAAAGATATGCATGAGTCGTTAACTCAGCCGTCTTTGAGTATGACCTTGGGAACTCCAAATTTCATGATACCATTTTCTGGTGGACCTTTAGATGAGCAGAGCAAAACACATTCTCCCTTACAAAAAGGGCAAAGATCTCGCCCTATATTGCCCAAACCCCTAAAAAGTGGCCTCAGTGCAAGTTCAGAGACAAATAAGGGGGTGGTTCAGATGCGAATTGCTAGGCCACCTGCTGAAGGGAGGGGGAAGAATCAATTACTTCCTCGATACTGGCCGAGGATTACTGACCAAGAGCTGGAGAAATTATCTGGAGAGTATCCCTGATTTTGTCACATTGCTGTTTTCTTGGGTTTTGTTTTTTATTATTTTTATTCTCCATGATCAAGTAATAACTTTGTTAATAATTTTATATATAGTATTGTTTATCCAGTGATTCACACATAGTGCTTCCCTTAACTTTGTTATTTTTTAAAGTTTGAATTCCACTATTGTGCCATTGTTTGAGAAAGTGCTGAGTGCCAGTGATGCTGGTCGAATTGGTCGTTTGGTTCTCCCAAAAGCATGTGCTGAGGTAGGTTCAGACGTTCATTTTCTAATATGGTCGAATTTGTTGTTTGGTTCTCTCTTCTCTCTCTTTTTTCCTTTTCTTTTTCTTGCATTTCTTTCTTTCTTTTCCCGGGGCATGTGTAAGCTGAAAGTCAATGCAGGCATATTTTCCTCCTATTTCTCAATCAGAAGGCTTGCCTTTAAGGATTCAAGATGTGAAGGGGAATGAGTGGACGTTTCAGTTCAGATTTTGGCCCAATAACAACAGCAGGATGTATGTTTTAGAGGGTGTTACCCCTTGCATACAGTCTATGCAATTACGAGCGGGTGACACTGGTATGCTTCATTATATTCTGGTATAGAGGTTCATATTTATTCATGGATTTTCTATACATGTATGTTGTGATTATTGTATTCTGTAAATTGTATTTTAAGTTACGGACTGATTTGTGAGACGCTCCATAGCAGTATGTTATGGAAAACCTTCTGAACATTGTTTGGCATGAAGAGGAAAACTTTTGAGCCATGCTAGCGTTCGTATACAATTTAGTTTTTGTAATCCTTCTCATGAGATGTTATTACTAGTTTGATTTATATTTACAATCCCATCTATTGATACTGTGTAGTTGTTACTTCTCTTGTTTTTTATATTAGAGTCTGACTAGAGTGTTCTTCAGTCAGCTTTGTTGATATCATATCCATTGGAATATTGCTTGTTAATGCTCCCCTTTTGTGATATTTCAGTGGTTAGTGTCATGTATGACACTGTTTCCATGTAGTTCCAACATATCCCTAAAAGTTATTAAAAGGATGGTGGGGGGATCTGAAATTTTAAAGATTTTACATAAGTTGCTAAGGCAGCCAAACAAGTTAAATGTTTTAAGGACTATGGACCAGCTTAACCTAGCTCTGCCCCTAGTGATTATTTATTGTGGAATAATGGGAATCTAGATTTTTTCTTAGTTGTACACCTTTAAATTATTTTTGAAGGGAACTCAATGCATCTATATAGCCTCCTGTCATTGGTATATGGCTCTGTACAATGGTATTTGGTGAGATATGTAATGTGATTTCTTTCAGGACTAAGTACGTCTTCACATTCATGTCTCAGCTCTTGGCTTGATGATCAATAGATTTTGGTGCATTTGTAGAAGTTCTTGTTCTAGTTTTATCACATTTTTGTACTTCTTTTAATCGAAAAATTGGAAGTTAATGTATAATATGTTATGTTTTGTTTCACCATTTTTCTCTGTTTTAATGCAGTAACATTTAGTCGGATAGATCCCGGAGGCAAACTTGTGATGGGGTTTCGAAGGGCGTCAAACACTGTTGATGCACAGGTATAGCTTTTTTGGCGTATTTCACTCCACCATCTTCATCCTCTTTGCTTTCAGATCAAATCTTAATTCTTTTTTTTTTTTTTTTTTGGTCTTGTCTTGGAAACTGATATAATTACTTTTATAAAATTGTGAAATTCACAGGATGCGCACACATCTGCCCTTCCTAATGGCACACCATCTGGGGAAACCTCCTTCTCTGGTGTTATTGAGAATCTGCCTTCAGGAAACGGTTACTCTGGGCTTTTTCAAACAATGAAGGGAAGCACAGAACCTCACCTAATCCTATCTGAAAATTTGCATTCAGGGGATGGGGATATCAGGTTGCATACAAGTGATAGCCATGGACTCGGGACAAATGAAGATTCTCTGCAGCAACCAATGCCAATTTCAGAGAAGAAGAGGACTAGAAATATTGGCGCTAAAAGTAAGAGACTGCTAATGAATAGTGAAGAGGCTTTGGAGCTGAGACTTACATGGGAAGAAGCACAGGACTTGCTTCGTCCACCTCCAAGTGTCAAGCCTAGCGTTGTTACTATTGAGGACCATGAATTTGAGGAATATGATGTAAGTATATCATGATCGTTACTATTGACTCAGTAATGAATATCTTATGGGTTTAAAGCGTGGGACCTCAGGTTCCAGCATATTCTCTGGGTGTAATTGAAATAAGCGTTGATTCCTTCCTGTTCAGGAACCTCCTGTTTTTGGAAAGAGGACTATATTCACTGCTCGGCCATCTAGGTAAGGGCATGTGTAATATATCTTATTAGTTATCATTTTGTATTGGTGAAGTAACCCAGCTCTGAGGGGTTAGTGGCATTTTTTTTTGGGGTAGTTTTCTACCTGCTATTTCATTCTTTCTTTTTCAGTTTGTTACTTTGTTTGAAATGTTTGTTTTTGATAGATACTTTGTTTGAAATGCTAGGGCCTGATTAGTTGGAGAATATTTGTTTTTGTTTTCAAAAATCAAAATAGTATAAAAACAATTTTAAAAAAAATTGAACTTGAAACTAATATTCAGATAATAAATTTTATATTATACGTGTTTGACTCTTACTTTTAAAAACAATTTTCAAAATACTAAAAACAAAAAATAATTGTTTGGGAGACCATTTCTATTTTTGAGATATAAATAAAAAAAATTACAAAAACGTGCAGAATTCGTTGATTACTTAAAAAAAAAATGATAAGTTTTAAATTTGAAGTGTGAGAATTCTTTTGTGATAAAGATAAACTCCTTAATTTAAGAGATAAAAGGTTTGGACAAATATGTGGGGTTCATTGTTTTCAATTTATTTAAAACTATGTCATTAAAAACATTTTCTGGATCTTGAAAACACCCCTTTAGCCTTTTTCAAAATCCTGTTCTAAACTAGGAAACTAGGAAAATAGGATATAATTTTTTGAAAATTGTATTTAGAAAATATTAGCTAAAAAATAAATTCAAGTGTAGGACCTACCATTTTATGGACTGCAAAACAAAAAACTATATTTAAATACTCTTACCAAAAAGACCCTTATTTGCACCGATTTTGTATGTTTCCTAGAGTTCATTGTATAAACTAATATTTTGGCCGCATCTTCTCCAAATAAATATTATTATATTACCAAATGTTGAACGGCAAAGGTGTGACTCAATGCATTAACTTACCGAAAAAACAATTGAATAAGTGATTCAATGGTGTAGAAACTTGCCATGCAGGCAAATAAGCCCTCATTCAGGGACAAATATACAAGGGGGGAGTCCGAGGACCACCCCCCCCCCCCCCTTCTTTTTCCTGACCGTTATCCCTTTGATATTATATTAGAATTTGCATAAATATGATGAATTTAGAACTCACAGTGGACAATATACTGTAGAGACCAGAAGATCCAACCTCTAATTCATTTTCAGATCACTGCATGCATGCCAAATAATATGTGCATTTAATCAAGTGTTAGATATTTATATCTTATGCTGAATATGCTGAGTACTTTCATCTAGGGGCCAGGAACAATGGGCTCAGTGTGATGACTGCTCCAAATGGCGAAGGTTGCCTGTGGAAGTTCTTCTCCCTCCAAAATGGACATGTTCAGAAAATGAATGGGATTCAAGCAGGTCTAACATTATTCAAAGATTCTGTTTTCTCCCGTTGAAGATCTTTCTTCAGACGAAAGTTGGTCTTGTATAATTTATACTCTTATGGTTTGTGATGTTCTCATAGGTGTTCCTGTTCTGTTCCGGAGGAGATCAGTCAAAAGGAATTGGAGAATCTTTTGAGAGCAAGCAAAGGTATGACATTGGCCTTTATTTTTCTTCTTACTAATGAAATTTGTGTTGCAGTACTTTACAAAATGGTTATAGTAATAAAACTATATATAATAAAATCCTTAAGACGTAATACATCTATAAAAATGGTGCTCGCATGTACAGTATCTTGATGTTTCTATTAAAATAGGTGTTTCAGTTTTGACTCTGTGGATATATGGATTTGAAAATTTGTAATGGACCAGACTTCATCTATATGTGTTTTAGATAAATGTTGAGATAAATAGATGGACAATATACTTTTAGTCCATACAAAGACACATGTTTGTTGCAAGTTATGAAGTCAGTCCTATGATAAATCCAGGAATTGGTCATGGGGTCACTGTTAACATCATTCAAAATTTATGATCATTATCCTCAACAGAGTTTCAAAATATTTCCTGATTCATTTCAGCCCCCTCTATATCTTCCCCAGATTTCAAGAAGCGAAGAATTGTGGGAAGCCATAAGTCAGCTCAAGAACGTGAGCCTTCTGGCTTGGATGCTTTGGCTAGTGCTGCAGTTCTGGGAGACAATGTGGGGGATTCAGTTGAGCCATCGGTTGGAGCCACCACCAAACATCCCCGACACCGCCCTGGTTGCAGTTGTATTGTGTGCATCCAGCCCCCAAGTGGGAAGGGCAAGCACCACCCCACCTGCACATGTAACGTATGCATGACTGTAAAGCGCAGGTTTAAAACCCTAATGCTGCGCAAGAAGAAACGCCAATCAGAACGTGAAGCAGAGACTGCCCAGAAGGATCATAAGCACCCTAGGAATAAGTCAGAAATGAATGGCAAACCCAAAGATGCACAGTTGCCAACGAATCATCTGGAGAATGAAGCAAGTCAGAGTAGAATTAAAGCTGAGGTGGCTGGGACCAGCAATGGACAAATAGACCTGAATTCTCATCCCAATCGTGAAGACATGCAACTGGATCTGGATGTACCAGGAATGAGCCTTTTGAGCCTTGTTCAAGCAGCCAGCATTCCGTTAGAGGATTATATAGAGCAAAGGATGACAAGCTTTACATGTGATCAACAGGGTAGTGTAGGTTCCGGAATACACCCACAAGTCTCTGGAGAGAACAAGAAACGCTTGTCTGATGAAGGGAGCCTTGCATCTGGGGTTTGGGAGCATGAGAGTAGAGGTGATGGAGGAAGTTATCATGAGTCCAATTTAGATTGAAACCATCTTCAATGAAAGAGTTTTTTTTTTTTTTTATTCCTCTCTCTCTGAAAGTATAGTTTTGTTTGTTTTCTAATATTAATGAGGCGGTGTTACAAATCTCTCTCTACAATTTACAAATGTAATCTCTTTTTTTAAACTAATAGTCTTTATAATTAGTTGTTCGTCTCTCTCTTTCTGCCAGCAAGCATGTTTGAACATCACAGTCCATACTCAGCCTATTCGGGTAGCAAACGACTAGTTGAAACATATAGGCTTGCCATTTCTGGCATAATATTAATAGACTAGTACATGTTACCCAATATGTTCCAAATAGTTACATTGATTGCCCTTTGCAGGCTCCATGTGGTGCACATCATGGGATCATTAGCCCGAATTCTGCACCATATATCATCCATCAGGCAGTAGATGCCCGTCTGGGTTGACCCACAACGTGTCACAATGGTAAACAGCCATCCTTGGCAACTAGCACCCGGGTATTGCCTACACCAATGTGTCCAAGAAGGTTAAGCCAGGTTTCTGCTTTTTAGGGCTTCTTGTCTGTCAAACTACAGTCTTCTACGATATAGTAATATGACACTATGACTCTTGTTTTCTAACCAATTACACAATTGGTAGCCTCAAGTTTTTGTTTTTTGTTTTAGTGTATTCGTTAGCTAATTACAAAAGAATTACAATCTATATATAAAAAGAACAAAAAGGAAGATGACAAGTTAAAATAAATCACATAGTACATAGATGTCTAGATATCATGAAAGAACTAAAAAAAAAAAAGAGGACAAAAGGTGTCCCGACAATTTACATAGAAAAAATTATATTTTTTGTTGTGTTTTTTCATGACTTGGGGATATGAGTTGTTTCTTTACAAATTGCAAATGCTCACAGTACTTATTGCATGTCTTTCTCATTCCTCCATTCGGTCGTGATATTCTTTTTCGTCTAATGTTGGCGAAGAGTTGGGCCTTATTTGGATTTTGGTGAACTGAGTTAACAAAACTAAGTTTTGTTAACTCATAGCCCAAAATTCGTAGGGCCCACGGGTAGTGACATTGTTTAGATGATTTTCTCTCAGTCCACTCAATTAACAAATCTCACTTTTTTGAGATATGAGTTAACAAATTCAGAAATAGCTCCAATGTATTTTCAAGTTATGGGTTATGTTAACTCAGTGGCAATTTTTGTAATTTTTTAGCACAATCGTATCCCACAACAATGTGTAGTCCCATCACTGCAGGCTGAAGCTCCAATGGATATTTTATCTCATAACTTTTCCAACCACCCATACTAGCTTGCACTTCATCACTTTCTCTTTTCCTTCTCCCAAACCCACAACACACTTCAACAATTGAAATAAGCTCCAATTCCACCGATCATTCTAATGCAGGACTTTTATGTCATCTACTAATGAAGATAAGTCATATGGCACATCAAATAAACACCCTTCCTTCTTCAACATTAGGATTACACTTATACCAATCATTCTTTTCATTAATAAACAAAGATATATAGCTATTACATGTAAATATGTCCTTGTCTTTTGTGGCTGAATTGGACATATTTATTTTACACTTAGAATATCTCTTAAGTGCCTAATTGTTTTTTGGCGGGTCAGGGGGGCAAGTGCCTCCCTCGACTCCCCTAGCTCCGCCCTTGATTGAGATGACTAATCTATATCTATATCTATATATATTTAAAAGCTGAGACGTATCATTTAATGTTGCTATGCTCCTGTTGAGCCATCTCATCAGCCACATCATACTCTTTTTATTTTTCTTTTTAAATCATTTTTCTCTTTATGATTTTATGATTTTTTATATAAAATAATTAAATAAAAATCATGGACAAACATTATTATTCATTAGATACAAATATTTGACTATTCAACTACCTAAATTGATTTCAACTTTTCGTTTTCTTCTTTCCAATTTCAAGTAATTTTTAAAATTGAATAATTTATTATCTTTTTAGTTGATAAAATTAACATTTCAAGTGTCCCTTCATTTATCTACTGTTATAGTGTTTTCTCTTTCAAAATTTTAGTTTTTCACAACCTTATCTCTCTCTCACTCATACATTGATTATTTATTTAAGTTTTATAATGTTATATATACCAATACACATTTTGTTAAGACAAAAGTTCTCGCTAGGGAGCGGTGTCTTATACCTCTCTCCATTGTAGTAGAGAGTTCCCTTTCTCTACGAAGGACGATGAGGTCTCTCTAGTAACACTGTTACTAGGAGAGTATAGTTTTCTTATTTTCTTATTTTCTAAAGCTGTGTCGGGTTGTTTGGTGGTGGACAGTATTTTGGTATGGATGATTTAACAAACAGGTGGAGAAGCCTCTCGCTAATAGAGGAGGAGGAGGTGAAGGTTGATCTTACGAAGGACAAGAAGAAAATCGGTGCTGTTTTGGCTGCAAAATTTTTCACCTGGAGGAATGTTAATGTTGAGGCGGTGGCTAAGACCTTCAGACCGATATGGCGAACTAGGGGGAATTTTAAGGTATGCGAGGGAAAAGAGAACGTCCTACTGATCGCGTTTGACATGGAGGTGGATGCGGAGAAGGTTGTCTAGGGGCAGCCTTGGGCATTTGATAGGCATTTGGTGGCGGTGCAACGATACGATGGGTCGGTACCGGTCTAGGATATTGTTTTCAAGATAACCACCTTTTGGATTCAAATTCATAACCTTCCCTTCTAGTTGTTGACGGTGGAAGCGGCCCTTAGCATTGATGAAACTATTGGAACAGTGAGCCGGCCAAAGGACCTCGGAGAGATGAGAGGTGGAAATTTTATGCAGGTTAGAGTAGAGGTTGATATCACAAAACCGTTGTGCAGGGGGAGGAAAATATCATGGGATCACTCAAGTGAGGGCTGGGCAGCGTTTATGTACGAAAGGTTGCCGAACATATGCTACTGGTGTGGAATGGTGTCACATGATGACAAGGAGTGCATTCTGTGGTTGAACAGTTGAGGTTCGCTACGGAGTGAGGAACAACAATATGGACCGTGGATTAGAGCTCCTCAGTTCAACCATGTGCGAAAATCAGTCATTGAGGTACAGGGTTTTGATTAGCCATGAAGAACGACATCGCAAACGACGGCTTCCAAAGAAGTGCAGCTGGGTCGAACTTTAATGGAGGATCGGGAAGGAGCTAATATCACAAGGTCAGGTGTAGAAAATCTGACGTCTGAAATAGAGACAGCGGCGATGGGAAGGGTGACCGGTGGTGAGGTTGAAGAGACAGGTGAAGGATATGTGCATGACGTGGAGGTACGGAAATTACGAAACCAAATCCCGAATTTTTAGGAAACCTTAAATGATATTGATGACGCTATCCGTAATGGGCCGAGGATCCCGAATTCAAAGGCTGTTACTCCTGAATTAATGGCAGACCGATTTGATGGAAATCATAAATTGGTTGACATTGAGGTTATGGAGGAAGATCCAGTTTGGGAGAATCAAGGGCAGGATCAGATTGGAAAGCAAGGAAGTTCAAATACACATCTAGGATTAAGGGAGTTAACTTTAAAGTGGGCTGGGGTGGTACGGGCTTGATAAGAGGAAAAAATAAAAGCAAGCCCAATAAGGGTGGAAGTAAGGGAAAAAAACAAATAAAGCCCAATACTATATTAGAAGGGTTAAGAGATGCTGAACCAAATAAAGAGGCTATGGGCTTAAGTGAGGAGTCGTGGAAGAGAAAGACAATACGAAGCCCATCACCTATTGTAGATCCATTGGGCGTGGAAATAGGCTTGAAGAGAAAGTCTAAGGATCTTAACAGAGACCCAGTGGACGTAAAAATGCATGAAAAAAAGAAGAAGGTGGCTGAACAAAACTTTGATGTAGAAACGGCGGAGGTTACTGGGCAACCCTGCCGAGAACAATGAGTCTCCTAAGCTGGAACTGCTAGGGGCTTGGGAACTTCCGGACAGTTAAAACCTTAGAAAAGGCGGTAAATAAAGAAAATCCCAACATTGTCTTCTTGATGGAGACCAAGTCGAACAAGAAGTGGATGGAGAATGTAAAGGAGCGGTGCAAGCTGAAGCATGGTGTAATTGTCCTGAGTGATGGAAGTAAAGGCGGGTTAACTTTGCCATGGAGGGAAGGTATCACAGTGGAGATTAAAACGTACTCACAGGATCACATTGATGCATGGATAGAAGATGGATGGGCTGGAGGTAGATGGCACCTTACGGGGTTTTATGGCAACTTGGATACAATGAAACGTTCGGAGTCATGGGCTAAGCTAAAATCTCTTAAGGGTACGTCGTCATTGCCTTGGCTTGCCATTGGAGACTTTGATGAAATTACTGGGCTCATAGAGAAAGCAGGAGGAAGAGCTAGACCAAGGAGGCAGATGGAGCATTTTATTGATACCATAAATTACTGTGGGTTCCGAGAAGTGGCATTCACAGGGCTGAAATATACCTGGTGGTATCAGCGGTTAGATGGCACACAAATCCGGAAAGGCTTGATAGGGCGTTGGTTAATCAGGAGTGGATGGACTTGTTCCCGACAGCCAAATTACACCATCTCTCTTCATCGGCATCAGACCATTCGCTCCCCTCACTTCATTTTGTACCAAAAAAGAGAAAGAAGAAACGGAGGAAGACTTTTAGATTTGAATCAATGTGGCTGAAGGATAGCAGATGTCAGGAGATTGTCAAAGCTGCATGGGAAGAGGGGGTGCTTGCAGGTACAGAGGGTGTTTTGAAGAGTTGCTTCGAGTATTGTAGACGTGACTTAGAGGTATGGAACAAGGAAGAATTTGGCCACGTGGGAAGGATAATTGCTGAGCTACAAAATAAATTGGAATGGCTGGAATTACAGGCACCCAGTTCAGACAATACTATGGCAATGAGGTCCACCAGAACAGATTTGAATTTTTGGTTAGAGAAAGAGGATGAGATGTGGTGCTGGAGATCAAGGTTGAACTGGTTTCAAGGGGGTGATAGGAACACTAGCTTTTTCCATGCAAAAGCTTTTGCCAGATACCAAAAGAATTATATTGAAGGGTTATTTGATGATCAGGGGAGAGGGCAAGAGGATGAGGTATAGATAGAGGAAGTGGCTGTATCCTACTTTGACAAGCTCTTTCCTTCAAGCAAGCCAGATGACTTTAATGAAATTTTACATGCGATCCAGTCGAAAGTAACAGATGCCATGAATGAGGACCTGACTCGAGCTTACATAGCACAGGAAATTAGAGTGGCTTTGAAGCAGATGCACCCCCTGAAGGCTCCTGGCCCTGACGGTATGCCTCCTATTTTTTTCCAACATTTTTGGAGCATTTGTGGTGACATTGTAACTAGCACTGTTTTGGATTTCCTCAATCATGGTATGTCCCCTCCAAAGTTCAATAAACTCATATTGTACTAATTCTAAAAATAAAAGAACCAAAACTTGTTTTTGATTATAGGTCGATCAGCCTTTGTAATGTGGTGTATAAGTTAGCCTCTAAAGCAATAGCGAACAGATTGAAAAAATTTCTACCATCCATTATCAGTGATACCCAAAGTGCATTTGTGCATGGAAGGTTAATCACGGATAATGTCTTGGTAGCTTTTGAGACCATGCATCACATTAGTAAGAAAAAAGGTGGTAAAGTGGGTGAGATGGCCGTAAAAGGCATAGGATAGGGTGGAATGGGTTTGTTTGGAGAAAATAATGGAGAAATTGGGGTTTGATGCTAGGTGGAGGAAGTTGATCATGCAATGTATCACTATTGTATCCTATGCAATTATGATCAATGGATGCCCTAGGGGCCATATTATTCCTTCAAGGGGTATTCGACAAGGAGACCCCTTATTACCTTACTTGTTTCTGTTGTGTACAGAAGGTTTATCAGTGTTGATTAAAGCTTCAGTGTGCGATGGTCGCATGGAGGGGATTGCTATATGCTGTGGGGGCCCCAAGCTCTCCCACCTATTTTTTTACAGATGACAGCCTCATATTTTGTAAAGCATCGCTAGCAGAATATGACTCATTACAGAGAGTCTTGGAGATCTATGAACGTGCCTTAGGACAATAGCTGAATAGAGCAAAAACCTCCCTATACTTTAGTGGTAACACCCCCAAAGAGATCCAAGAGGAGATCAAAAGGAGATTTGGAGCCCAAGTAATTAAGCAGCACAGGAAGTACCTAGGTTTGCCATCTCTTGTGGGCAAGAACAAAAGAAGCACCTTTAATGATATAAAAGAGAAGCTTGGTAGGAAATTGGCCGGATGGAAAGAGAAGATGTTGTCTAAAGTCGGTAAAGAAATCTTGATTGAAGCAGTGGCGCTAGCTATTCCAACCTACACTATGAGTTGCTTTAAGATGCCAGATACCCTTTGTGAAGAGTTGACAGTTATGATACGGAAGTTTTGGTGAGGACAAAGGAAGGATGAAAATAGAATCTCTTGGCTGAGCTGGGAAAAAATGTGTGAGCCAAAATCAAATGGAGGAATGGGTTTTAAGAATTTACAATTTTTTAATTTGGCTTTGTTGGCAAAGCAAGGGTGGAGACTTCAAGTAGGCCATGATTCTCTGATTTATAGAGTTTTGAAGGCTAAATATTTCCCAAGGTATGAGTTCATTCATGTTGCCATTGACAATAATCCATCATACACGTGGCGTAGCATCATGGTTGCCCAATCTATAGTTAAAGAGGGTTTGAGGTGGAGGGTTGGAAACGGGGCAAGTATTCACGTATGGGAGGATAGGTGGCTGCCGAGCCCATCAACACATAAAGTACTTACTCCTAGACTTTTTCTCCATTTAGATACCCGGGTGGAAGAATTGATAAATGGTGCTACTACTGAATGGCAGACTGAGATAATTGATAGGTTGTTCTACCCACATGAGGCTAAAGTCGTTAAAAGCATTCCTCTTAGCCATCGATTACCGCCTGACAAACTGATTTGGTTGGAAACAAGAAACGGATTGTTCACGGTGCGAAGTGCATATAAGTTGGTTGTGTCACGACTTTCATCACCCAATAAAGGTTCCTCTTTAGATGGCAGCAACCTGAGACGGTTTTGGAGAAGGATTTGGAGCATCCTAGTACCACATAAAATTTGCCATTTTACGTGGCGTGCTTGCCACAATGCTTTGCCAACGAAAGACAACCTGCTGTGTCGTAAGATAACCCAGGAAGAGCGGTGCGAAGAATGCAAAGGGGCATCAGAGACTATGGGACATGTCTTGTGGGGATGACCAAAAGCGAAGGAGGCTTGGGAGTGCTCCAAGTTGGTGTTAGCAACCTCCGTTGAAGCAAACTGGTCTTTCCAGGATATCATGTGGAAGCTGCTAATGCATGAGGATGTGGGTGAGGATCACGTCGCACAGGTGGTCACTACGGCATGGGCACTGTGGCATAATCGCAATGAGGTAAGGTGTGGAGGAGTAAGAAAGTCAGGGCAGAAAATATTCAGGTGGGTGGTGGATTATCTAAGGGAGTATAGGACGGTAGTGGCGCAAGACAGCTCGGTACCATCCATACTTATTCATAGTGTGGTGTGGGCTCCACCGTGGGATGGTTTCTTCAAAATTAATGTTGACGGGGCAGTTTTCAAGAGGCAGGAAGCCGTGGGAGTGGGAGTAGTCATCAGGGATAATGTTGGTAGGCTTGAAGCAGCTTTAAGCAAGAAAATCTCAGTAGATAAATGAAGAGACACTTAATGTTTGATATCTTCTCAAAATAGTGAAAACTAAAGCTTGATTGAAAAATATGGAAAACAATTAGTATCGTGATAAATTTTTTGTTGTAGATGATGGGTGATTGTATTTAAAATGTGTTTTTTTTTTTTTTTGGATGGGAAAGCTAGAGAGAATTTTATTGCAACTATAAAATAGAGTTTACATCTTGGATAAGAGCTTGCTTTATGTAGCAAGGGTCCTCTTCAATCCACGCAACATAATCAGTTTTGCTAGATGCATACTTTGCTAATAAATGAGCAGGTAAGTTTCCTTGTCTTTTGACATGAGAATAACCCACACTCCTAAAGTCACTGCTCATGTCTTGGATACCTTGAATCACAGCAGCAATTGAAGATGGAGCCGGAGAGAAATCACAGAGCGCATTATACACTATCATAGAATCACCTTCTAAAACAACATCACGCACGCCAACCTCCTTTGCGAACAGCAGACCCACTTCAAAGGCCTTTGCTTCCACCTCGGTTGCGCCTAACGGGCTTCCAAAATTTCGGTTTTTCACAACCTTATCTCTCTTGTTAGGACATGTAATTCATGTTAGGAACATATGTCATCTAGAATTGTCTAATCCTTTGACAAAAGACACTTCACTTGTAATTGGGTTGATCTAAGATGTGTTTAATACTTCAAAGAACAAGAGTTCAAGTCTAGTATTGAAGCCATGCAAATCTGTCCAAAAAACAAGTGAAGAAGTGATGATTCATTAAAGCTTAACAGCTCTCGACAAATAGTTATCTATCGAGGTCTTGACAGATACTGTATCTATCGAGAATTACGAAATTCAGATTCTCAGATCTGATTTTTGGCCCATGCTGACATGTATGTGTAGGGTTTCTTTTTTGACAGTCCTAGACATATAAAAAAGTGACCGAGTGCCTTATTCTCTCTAAAAAGAAGATATTGCGTTTTTGCGTCTTAGAGTTTTGTAATCAAGTGCTTCTTGATCTTCATTGTTGATGAAGTGAAGAACTTTGCAGCCAACATCTTTTTCAAGGTTGGTGAGTGAGTAACGTACTGGGATTCGTGCAAAGGAGTTAGTCACATACTGGGATTCGTGCATCAAAAGGTGGCGTTTATATATTGAAGAGTTTAGACGTTCTGAAGCGGTAGAAGGTTTTTATTGTGAGTTCAACTACGGGGATTGTAGAGTCTCAGGACAAAGGTTTTGTACTACATCTGAAACTTCTCCTTACTATAGTGAATTGCTTTTTGGGAAGGTTTCCCCCCAGGTTTTTTTACTATGAAATTAGTTTGTTTCATTGGTTTTCCTAGGTCATCATATATTGTCTTATTTAATTTTCTGCTGTGCATGATATTAACATGATATTGATATTTGTTTGTTTTAACAAGGTTTATTCATAATACATCTAATTAACAACTTGGATTTAAAATTTATTAATTATATCAACCGGGGTCTAAATGTCCCAACATCTCTCTCACTCATACATTAATTATTTATTTAAGTTTTACAATGTTATATATACCAATGCACATTCAAGATACAATCACCCATCATCTACAACAAAAAAATTAGCACAATACTAATTGTTCTCCATATTTTTCAATCAAGCTTTAGTTTTCACTATTTTGAGAAGACATCAATTATATTTATTTGAAACTTCCAAAGTTAAGGTAACAATAGGAAGACCATTGAGGTAAAAAAAATGCACAATAAAAAATGATCTCCTTTTTTGTATTCTTGCATTTTCAGTGATTTAGTTGTTTTCTTTTCCAAATTTTTCAATAATATTGACTTTTGTTATTCTTAATTGACTTAAAATTGTTAATACAGTTTTATTTGGCCTATTATTGTTGGGGAAATTCCTAATGTTGATATGAAACATATTGAAAATGAACTTTTTTTGTGCTTATTTGCAGTGTCAAAAAGTCAAAAAGTATTTAGTGTAGTAATTTTGTTATTGTTGCATCTCATGTGTTTGGTAAATTTTTTTTTAGAAATCTTATGCGTCTTTCTCAAATCTGTTTGTGATTTTTATTTGTTCATTCTACTAGAAATAATAGGCATCTCCACCATTAAATATTTAGCTAATTTAAGCTTTCTTGGTAAGCTTTTACTTTGTTTAGTTGATCATCTATAAGGAAAAAGCCAAAAAGAGAATAAGACAATATATAATTTACTCTAGAGCATCATTATGCTATTAATGTTTTTATGTATAGATACTTAAGAAACTTGATTAATTCTTTATTAGAATTCCTATTATCTTTATGTCTAGCCTCTTAGATTAACTTTTGGGGGTTCAAGTGATAGCTTAGCAACATTCTTTATGGTGTCCCCTATTTGTGGTTCAAACCCCACCACCCCCCCTCCACCACCATCTACATATGTTTCTCTCTCTCTCTCTCTCTCTCTCTCTCTCTATATATATATATATAATCGGCTATTCAAATTAAGAATTCTCATGTGTTACTCTTTAAAGATTTTATTAAATTCATAGATGACACTTTTGGTTTTTGAAACATGATCAATGAAACGTGATTTTTATAAAATTATATCTAGACTATATTACAATGTCATGATAGATGGATTAGTCTTATTTTACTATAAAATCTAAGAAATCATGTGGTTTTTGAATTTTAAGAGTTATATATTGTGGGATTTGTTCATATGTTCATATGATGAAATAAAGTTTGCTCTTTGCATTTTATTTTACTTTATATTTCCACTTTATGATATGTGATTTATTAAATATGATCTATTGCATAGTTATCTTTATATTCTTTTTCACTTAGTTTCAATTGTATGGAAGAAAGAGATGTAGATCTATGTTTGGAGAAAAATATACCTAAAAGTGTTGAATCGCATACATCTGTATAGTAATAAACAAAGTATACATGGTTAGAATTTGGTCTAATAGTTCTCATGCTATAATTTTTTTTTTTTATAAAAAAATTATTGCATTGTATTTTCATATGTATCTCACTATATATAATACCCAACTACAAAATATATTTAATTTGTTAGTTGTTACACCACAAAAAAACTTCTAATATAAAACATATTCATATCAAATTTTTCCGCACATCGCGCATGTCTACGACTAGTTTAAGTTTAATCACGAAAACATCATATTACTAATGTTAAGGGTTACTTTGAAAATTAAGTCCACCTTTTTGACTTCTAGCATCCTCATTTTTATTTTATGTTTTGGTGGTAACACAAATACTCTCACCCACAACTGAGTTAATTCTTTAACTACATCCACATTAATTTGCTTCCTATAGTTGGCTGGTAATTCTGTTCCTACTTTTATCTATGCATGAGCTGAACTATTGGAAATAACAAGAGGTTAGTCACAATACAGACAATCGGATACCAACCATTCTTACAAAGTTAGGATTTTAGAGTTAACCAAGAAATAGATAGCCTTCATTAACTAACCAGAATGTTCGGGCATATAGCATATTTTGGCTTCCAATCTTACATAGTTACATTCTCCGAATTGTTCTTGATATTTGTGTGTGCCGTACGTATACTTTCTATACTTCGAGGCAATGCACGTTAATGTCCCTAAGTAGTGATCCAAGCTAGTAGCCAAATGAACTTGCGCACATTTTCCATGAACTTGTTACTCGGATGTAACGAGTTCCAAAATGAAGCTGTAATAGTAGCCAGGTGCCAAAATTCTATTAGCTCAGTGACCGTGAAAAACTAAGGTCTTTGGCAAGAGGAATTATAAGATTGTCAATTAACAAGCAATACCCATTTCAACTTTGTGTATTAATCTTGACACATGTTAGTGTTTCGTAGCAGTTGGAAGGGAATCTTGTACAATGCCCAAGATCGGCCTCATAGCTTGTCGTTTTATCATCGTCGTCATTTCCACTGTAACTTAATATAACACCTTAAATTTTTGCCTCCTTTTAACAATTCACCCACTACCTTAGTTTCAACAATATTCACCCAAATCTTTATCTCTCTCTCTCGCTCTCTCTCTCTCTATTTGTGATCAGGATCATCAGAACACTAACATGGGGGATTTGTCAACGTTGGCAAAGGCGAGAAAAGAGCTTGAGGAAATGTATCCGGGAATTCCAGATGATTCTGTCAACCTTACTTTTCAAGACCTTGCAGTTGCGACACAAAATGCAACAGACAAGAAAAAATCCAACTCAAAGGAACTGAGTCCCGAAGTCATCAAAACCTCAAAAGAAGGAACCCCTTTACACAAAATTCCCAGCCTTGATTTCAGCCAAGCAATGCAAGCATCCAATAATCACAACCACAACCATCACCGCCACCATCATAACCATCATCTTGACCACGTCCAGAGGGACAACGGTGATTTGTATAGTGTTCATCATCACCACAGCCTTGGTGTTGAAAGCCAAAGCCATCATCATCATAGCTGATGATGCCGAAAAATCACCAATAAGCTGCACGCTCTCACAAACCGAAACAATACCTACAAAACGAAAAGAGAAGACCTCACAGAGAGTACCGGTGTGGTGCCGGCCAAAAACCCTCCGAAGGTCAAGTTAGAATTTTTCGCAACCCTAGAATGCCAGAGTTGAGTGAATTATGCATACCTTGATTTGTGAGGGTTTTGGGGTAATTATAGTGGTGTAGGGTTAACATCCATGCCTTGGCCATGAAGCCCTTTCCTTCTAGGATTGAAACTCTTCCCTTTTGCATACCTTTTAGAGTTTTTTTCCTTATAGGAGTCCTTTGATTAGGGTTAAACGTGTGACGCAAGAACTCTCCTTATACACGTTTGCGTGGAGATCAATCAAAGCCACATCAGACTTAATCGTAAAACGCAAATTCCATTTAGGGATCCTTGGAGTCCAACCTGGAAGGATGACTGTTGTGTAGTACCCGTCCGTCCACTGTGGATCCGTGCTCCTTAGTTTCGTCAACCTGTCATCCTTGTACCGTCGCATCCAGCCACATAGATCCATCACATTCATTTTTATTCCCCTTCAGTTGCCCCCTTATTCCATGAAGCCGTCAACTATTCTCTACGGGCTCATGGAATGACGGTTAGTTTTGATCCTTGATAGGCGTGTTTTGATTGACAGGTTGGAACAGAGTCATAAATGCACCAGGGACACGTGGCGGTACTCTATTGGTGGCTTGTTGGAATCGATGCGTCCCATCGTCTTTCGCACCGTTCCTTCTATATATACTGTCCATCCCTTTCATTTTTACATTTTGAAATTTTTTTGGCTGATCAGAGCGCAACTGTCCACTTTGTGTGATCTGTCGCCTCAAGAAGTTGCGATTAATTGTCCTTTCAGCTCATTCGTCGCTTTTTCATACCGTCCAGCTGTGAGTACCTTCTTTGCTCCTTAATTTCTGTTCTTTATTTCGCATGTTGGTCCGTTGTCAGTATAGATCTAGAGTCTTAGGTTTCCTTTACCCGTCATTTGTAGATGTCAGATGTCTAGTGAGGCGTCAAGTGGTCAGTCTTTTGTCCGTGAGGGAGCGGGCTACAAAGAGGTGTTTTCGTCAGGTCAAGTAGACTAGGACACCTCTAGCGAGGAGAGGGAATCGTCAACCAGCTCTCCTTCCAATGTGGAAGATGAAGGGCAGGATGAGGACGGGTCAGAGTATGACTCAAACGATGACTTAGACGGTATAGATCCACCGATCCAGTCCGTCATAGGCCCTGACGGTTTCAGGGAATTTTTCATGCTTCCTTTGTGGACGGTGAACGATTTCATCTCCGGCATCAAGCAACCACACTTCAATACGCTTAGGCAGAAGTATTAGATACCTGATAACATCCCCATCCGTCTACCTTTTAAGTATGAGAAGTGCTATTACAAGGGTCTTGAAGATGTTGGTGTGTATGAGTAGATGCTCAAAGCGGGCCTGCGATTCCCATTAAGTGCTTTGCACTGTCATCTCCTTCAGTACCTAGGTTTGGCCATTAGTCAAATCTCACCAAATGCCTAGAGGGTTTTTCTAAGCGTTGAGGTCTTGTATGGTGTGATGTCTAACGGGGCAAGACGCTTAACAGTGGAAGAGTTCTTTCATTGTTACAGTTCGTCTGAGATTACCAAGTCGAAGGGCATGTATAGCTTTGTGCCGAGGAGTCCGATGCTTAGGCTAGTGTCCGAGACCCCAGACTCCAATCGTAACTGGAAGGGTCGATATTTCTTCCTTTAGGGGGACGATTGGATGTGTTGTCCTGACGACCATGAGTACATGCCAGTAGATAAGACCTAGGGGATAATGCCTCCTTCCGGTATGAGCCCATCTTACTTACAAGTTTTTATTAAGTATTGAAGTTATTCTAACCGTTCACTTTTGCAGCTAGGGACCGTCCACCTATTACAAGAGATAATCTTCCAGACCACCAAGTTGTTAGAGAGAACGTGGGTTAAGTTGGTCACATTGGATACTTTGCACTGGTACTGTGATGGTCCTAAGCCCTCTAACGCTGCTCATCAATACGATAATCAAATCCACCGTTGTAAGTTATTTACGTGCCGTCCGTTTTTATTTTTTATTACCTTAATTTGTACCTCCAGTTATTACCCGTCACCTTTCTTGTAGAAATGGATGCTGCCAGGAGAAGGGCACTCATCAAGCAGCAAGCCGCCGTTAAGAAGAAACAAGAGGGTAACGCTCCTTCCAAGACGGGTTCGTTCCATCCGTCCGCAAAGAGGCAACCGTCAGAGAAGGTTGACGATCACTCAAAAAAGCAGAAGGTGGTAACGGGGTTGGCCACCGTTCAAGGATCTGACGGGTCAAAGTTGCCCCCCAAGTTGGGTTTAGGCAAGGGTAAGGGTTTAATGACCAATCCTGATCCCGTCAAGGAGAAACCTCCCGTCTTGCTCCGAGAAGATCCACAATACGCTTTTACTCAAGTGACCTCCATTATCACAAAGGAGGATTACGAGGATCTGGGTAATCATGCAACGGAAACAATGGGGGAGATGGCTTTGTATAGCCTTACTCAAGTTAGTACCCGTCGTTTACTTGCTCTGTCATATTATTATACTCATTGTTTTTTGGTGTAGACGGTCTTAATGGTTAAAGGGTTAATGGACCGTTGCCTTACTCAAGAAAAGACGCTGGAACGCGTCTGTGCAAAGTCAAAGGCTACGGTGGAGGAACTTGACGAGCTCAAACTTTGGAAGCTTCGTAACGAAGAGAAGCTAAAACTGTTTGAGCAGGCTCGTGAGAATTTGGAAAAAGAGGTGGAGTTACTGAGGGAGACGGTAAAAGCTAACGAAGACAATATCCGTTAAGCAAAGGTTGATGCTGTCAAGGAATATCGAGATTCCGACGCCCTCCTGGCTGAACTGGGTTCCTCCTTTGGTGACGGGTTCGATGATTGTCTCCATCAGGTGAAGGCCTCGTATCCTGATTTGAACCTTGCACATATCTCCATTGATCCAGAAGGTCAGACTCTAGCTCGTCCCGTTGATACTGAAGATACCAACGAGCTCTTTGGTGGAGAACAAAGTGATGGTGAGGCCCAAAAGGTTGATGAGAAGGTATCTGTAGTTGATGATGTTCGTCAACCCTCACCCAAAGGCCCTGATGACCAGGAGGATACCGTCGTAGTCCAAGAGTAATATGTAACTTGTTTATTTATGTTCAAAATGTATAGGAAAACAATTTATCGGATACATTTCAATCCGTTGTCTTATGTTGGTTTTAACATTGCACTTTTGATAAGATTTTTTGAAGCATTTCTTTTGTAAGCTTTTGTGATCTTTACTCGTGCTATTCGTAGTTTATTATATTGGACAATACATGCTTGCCAAAACTGAATAAATTGGACAACCCGTCTAATTGAATAAATTTCATCCATCGTAGGAGGACCCGTCCACTTTGTGGACTTAAAATAAAT
Source organism: Castanea mollissima (assembly GCA_014183005.1). NCBI lineage: Eukaryota > Viridiplantae > Streptophyta > Magnoliopsida > Fagales > Fagaceae > Castanea > Castanea mollissima. Next base: position 30,600,941 of record JACAVU010000006.1, on the reverse strand, counting down.
TTCATCCGTTATAGGATGATCCGTCCTCTTTATGGACTTAAATAAACTTCATTTGTTATAGGATGATCCGTCCATTTTTTGGACTTAAATAAATTTCATCCTTATAGGATGATCCATCCATTGGTTGGACTCAAGAAAACTTCATCCGTTATAGGATGATCCGTCCATTTTGTAGACTTAAATAAACTTTGTCCTTCATGGGACGACCCCTCCATTTTGTGGACTTAAATGAATTTTGTCCTTCATAGGACGACCCGTCCATTTTGTGGACTTAAATGAATTTCATCCTTATAGGATGATCCGTCTACTTTATGGACTTAAATAAATTTCATCCTTTATAGGATGATCCGCCCACTTTGTGGTCTTTATAGATTCATCCTTCATTAGACGATCCGTCCACTGTGTGGACTTAATAAATTCATCCTATGGGACGATCCGTCCACTTTGTGGACTTAATAAATTTCATCCTTATAGGATGATCCGTCCACTTTATGGACTTTGTAGATTTTCACCCCTCTTGGGATGATCCGTCCACTCTGTGGACTTGATATATTTTCATCTTACTTGGGACGATCCGTCCACTATATGGACTTGGTAGATTTTCATCCTACTTGGGATGATCCGTCCCATATGTGGACTTAGTAAGTTTTCACCTTTCTTGGGATGATTCGTCTAGTATGTGGACTTGATAAATTTTATCCATCTAGGGATGATTTGTCCAGTATGTGGACTTAATAGATTTCATCCTACTTGGGATGATCCGTCCACTATATATGCTCCAAATAACCTCTTTTTATTATAATGGATAGGTAGAATACTGTTCATAAAAAAAAAGAAAATCGCCTTTTAGGCTCTAAAAGTACTTGTAGGAAATAAAAACTATAACTATCTGCTGGAAAAGATAAACTGGAAATGAGGAGGGTGATGCTGTTGTCGTCTTCGTTTTTCGTCTACTGGTAGTACTTCTTCAGGTGCTCCGTGTTCCATGGATGACTCAACTTTTTCCGTCTAGTGTCTCTAAGTAGTACGTTCCCTTCCTATGCCATGAAACGATCCTGTATGGTCCTTCCTAGTTAGGTCCTAGCTTCCCCTAGGAGGCATCTTTTGTAGCATCGAGTACTCTTCTTAAGACAAGATCTCCAATTTTGAGGTCCCTGTGCCTGACCTTAGAGTTGTAATGCTTTGCAATCAGGTCCTGGTATCGCGCTAGTCTTTGCTCCGCTGTCGCCCTGACTTCGTCCACAAGATCGAGCTGCAAATGCATGGCTTCGTCATTTTTGCTCTCGTCGTAGTTCCCAACTCGGTAGCTTGTTAGCCCCATTTCTGCCGGTATGACGGCCTCACTACCATACGCCAATCGGAATGGTGTTTCCCCTGTCGGTATTCTTGCCGTTATCCTGTACGCCTATAAAACACTTGATAATTCATCCGGCCATATGCCCTTTGCCCTCTCGAGCCGGGTCTTAATAATCTTGAGCAAGGACCGGTTTATGACTTCAACCTGTCCATTGGCCTGCGGGTGGGCGGGTGATGAGTAGTGGTTCTTGATCCCTAGCTGGGAACAAAAATCTCTGAATGCGTTGTTATCGAATTGCTTTCAGTTGTCTGAAACTAGCACCCTCGGAATACCATACCTGTAAATAATATTTCTCCATACAAAACTTCGGATATTCTTCTCCGTGATAGTGGCCAAAGCCTTCGTTTCCACCCATTTAGTGAAGTAGTCAATGCCAACTACTAATAACTTCAACTGCCTTAACGCTGTTGGGAACGGGCCCATGATGTCTAATCCCCATTGTGCGAATGGCCATGGGGCCGTCATAGGGGTAAGATCTTCCGTTAGTTGCCTTATGAAATTACCAAATCGTTGGCACTTGTCGCAAGCTCTGACATATGTGTCGGCATCTTTCTGCATTGTTGGCCAGTAGTATCCTGCACGGAGTAGCTTGTGCAACAAAGACCTAAATCCAGAATGGTTGCCGCAAACTCCTTCATAGACCTCCCTCATGACGTAGTCCGCCTCTTCGTGGTCGAGGTATCTCAGGTAAGGTCGGGAGAGTCCTTTTTTGTATAGGACGTCTTTAATCAAAACGAACCGGGCAGCTTTAACCTTCAACTTTCTTGCGGCCTCTTTGTTGTCTGGCAGTTTGCCGTCTTTTAGATATGCGGCTATTGGAGTCATCTAACAGTGCTCACTACTTACCTCCTGTATGCCAGTACCATCTATTAGAGATGAGGGTTGAACGAAGGACAATACCTGGTTGGGGACGATCATGGGTTCTGCGGAAGTTGCTTTTGCTAATCGGTCGGCATCTTGGTTCTCTTCCCTTGGGATTTGAACCAACTTGATCTAGAGGTTACTTGTTCGACTCTTCACTTCCTCGAGATACCTCTTCATCCTTTCATTCCTGCACTCGTAGTTTCTATTAACCTAACTGGTCACGACTTGAGAATCGGAGTATACGACCATACTCTTAGCTCCTGCAGCTATTGCGAGGTCCAGTCCTGCTATTAAGGCTTCGTATTCCGCTTCGTTATTGGTGGTAGAAAAGTCCAGACGGATCATGCATTCGATCTTATCTCCTTCCGGGGTGTGGAGTACTACTCCGACCCTTCCAGTATGTTTATTGGAAGATTCGTCTGTATGGATTCTCCACACGGGAGTCTCCTTTGCCCCCTGGTTTTTCATGATAGTGAACTCACGATGAAGTTCGCTAATATCTGTCCCTTCACAGTCGCTCATGGTTGGTACTGAATATCGAACTCACTAAGCTCAACCGCCCACAATGCCATCCGTCCGACAGCTTCGGGGCCACTCATTGCTCTACATAAGGGTTTATCTGTTAGGACATTTATGGTATGTGCTTGAAAGTATGGTTTGAGTTTCCGTGCCATGGTCACTAATGTGAAGGCAAGCTTTTCCATCTGAGGGTACCTCTCTTCTGCTCCTCTCAGTGCTCGGCTTATAAAATACATGGGCCTTTGTACCTTATCTTCCTCTCTAATAAGAGCCGCACTAACGAATGTTGAGGAGACGACAAGGTCTAGGAACAATTCTTCCCCCGACATGGATAGGTTGAGTAATGGCGGAGCAGAGAGATAGGCCTTTAAATCTTCAAATGCCTTTTGGCACTCGCCCATCCATTCAAATGATCTTTTCAACGTGTGAAAGAAAGGGAGACATTTGTCTGTTGCCCTTGATACGAATTTGTTCAAGGCTGCTATCTTGCCGTTCAGACTTTGCACTTCCTTTACCGTCTTTGGAGGAGCCAGTTCTATTATCGCCTTCACCTTCTCCGAGTTAACCTCGATGCCCCTTTGGGACACCATAAATCCCAAGAACTTTCCTGCGGTTACCCCGAATGAGCACTTGCTCGGATTCAACTTCATTTTGTATGACCGAAGAGTGTCGAAAGTCTCCTAAAGGTTGCTTATGTGATAGGACTCCCGAATGCTTTTCACCAGCATGTCGTCTACGTAAACCTGCACATTTCTCCCAATTGGTGCGCGAACATCTTATTCATCAATCTCTGATATGTGGCTCCTGTATTTTTAAGTCCGAAGGGCATTACTTTGTAGCAGAAAAGGCCTTGACTCGTTACGAACGAGATTTTCTCTTGATCAACTTCGTCCAATTTGATCTGGTTGTAGCTGGAGAAGGCATCCATGAAGCTCAAGAGTTCATGTCTTGCGGTGGAATCCACCAAGGTATCAATACGCGGGAGTGGGTAACTATCCTTAGGGCAAGCCCTATTCAGATCCGTGAAGTCGACACACATTCTCCGATTGGCCTTCTTGATCATTACCACGTTTGCCAACCAATCCGGGTAGTATACTTCAAGTATGAAGTCTGCTTCCTGTAACTTCTGTACTTCCTCAGCTATGGCCCGATCTCATTCAGGAGCGAACACTCGCTTCTTCTGTTGGACAAGAGAGAATGAGGGTGATACGTTCAACCTATGGATCATGACTGACGAGTTGATCCCCGGCATGTCCTCGTGACTCTATGCAAAAACATCTTGGTTTTCCTTGAGGAACATTGCAATTTTTTGACGGACTGCTTGGCTGGCCAAGGTACCAATTCTTGTGGTCCGTTCAGGCCTAGAATCGTCGAGGTGTACTTCTTCTAATTCCTCTACTAGTTCTGCTATCGTCCGCTGTTCTTCTATGCTCATTGTGTGCATGTGGTTGTCCATCTCCATCATGGCCACGTAGCACTCCCGTGCGGCTACTTGATTTTTGCGCAGCTCTCCAACCCCGTACTCGATTGGGAATTTGATCATCAAATGGTAGGTCGAAGTTAAAGCTTTCCATGCGTTGAGAGTAGGTCGTCCGAGGATAGTATTGTAGGCCGATGAGCAATTAACTACAAGAAACACCATATCCCTGGTGATCTGCTGGGGGTAATCCCCCACCGTGACAGACAGCGTGATAATGCCAAGGGGGTAAATCCTTGTTCCTCCGAAACCTACGAGGGGTGCTTTTGTGGGAACCAGTCATTCTCTTCCAATCCCCATCTGTTGGAGTGCAAGGTAGTAAAGGATATCAACTGAGCTTCTGTTGTTAACCAAAACTTGGTGCGTATTGTAATCTCCTACTTGCAAAATCACAACAATTGCGTCATCATGTGGGTGGTGGAGACGCCGTGCATCCTCCTCTGAAAACTCGACGACTGGGTTGTCGATCTGTCTTATCTTCGGCATGGCACCTGCCAGTTGGACACTATGAACCATCCTTAGGTATGTTTTGCGGGCCTTTTTGGACGAGCTTAACACTGCTGTGCCCCCAATGATCATCCTTATGTCTCCTATCGGGGGCCTTGGGCGCTCGTTTTCCTGTCGAGGAGCTGGGTCTTGTGGTGGGTCTATCCTATTCTTACTGACGAACCTCTGAAGCTTTCCTTGCCTGATAAGGGCTTCAATCTATTACTTCAGGTCATAGCAGTTGGCCGTATCTTGGCCGTGATCATGATGAAAACGACAATATTTATCCCTTGATCTCTTGTTCGGGTCTCCTTTCAGTTTGCTGGGAAAAGTCAAGGATCCTTCATCCTTAATTTGCATCAGCACTTGATCAATTGGAGCGGTTAGCGGGGTAAAACTTGTGAACTTACCCGTAGGTGGCTTGGAGCGTTTATCCTCCTGTCGTTCCCCGGTTCTAGCCATCTTCCATCCTCTGTCTACCCGTGTATCTTCTTATCTCTCCCTTTTTCTAGGCTTTTCTTCCCTAGCCAGTAGCGCATCTTCCGCGTTCCTGTACTTCGTTGCCCTGTATAGCACATCCGACACAGTCTTCGGGTTGTTCTTATATAGGGAGAAGAGAAACTTACCCTTCCGCAGCCTGTTGGTGAACGCAGCCACTAGTATGTTGTCATCCGCCTCGTCTATCGAGAGAGCCTCTTTGTTGAAGTGGGATATGTATGACTTTAGTGTCTCGTCTTCCCGTTGCCTAATGCTCATCAAATAGGCTGTGGACTTCTTGTATCGGTGGCCCCCAATAAAGTGTGACACGAATTGAGCGCCTAACTCCTTGAAAGTGCTAATCGAATTGGGCGTCAGTCTGCTATACCATATCCTCGCAAGTCCCTTCAGCGTAGTGGGGAAGGCCCTGTACATGATCTCATCCGGCACACCTTGAAGGTGCATTATGGTCTTGAAAGATTCTAGGTGGTCTAAGGGGTCCTTGGACCTGTCATAACTCTCCACCTGAGGCATGCGAAACTTTGGGGGAAGGGGGCACGAACTAACGGGTGCTGTGAAAGGCGAATCGGTTCGCTGGACCAAGTCATCGAGGTTGCTGGATACTCGACCTTTGAGGGCATTCGTCATCACATCCATCCGTTCCCTCATCATCTGCATCTCAGCGGCTATGTGAGGAGGGAGAGTGTCCGAGAAAGATGGCTGGTTGGTGTCCTGCCTCTCCGGTCTGCTCAGAGCGTGGCTACCCTCAGGTTCTTCCTGATTCCTCATTTCAGCACTTGTCCCTTCCTGGTCTTCCTCCTATGTGCCAAGGTGCGCATTCCTTTGTCGCAACTGCTCCTCAGAATCATGGTTTTGCTTGGTTAGGCGTTCGATCGCTGCTGCGAGCGTTTGGACTTGCCTCTCCAAGGCCGTGGTGTGCGGTTCGTCGCCCTGATTGTTGGTTGTTGCCATCGATCAAGTGAGTACCGTGCAACTTTTTGTCTCAGGTATAAAGCAAAGGCTGATTACTCGCTAGTTTCCCACAGATGGCGCCAACTAATGATGCCGAAAAATCACCAATAAGCTGCACGCTCTCACAAACCGAAACAACACCTACAAAACGAAAAGAGAAGACCTCACAGAGAGCACCGGTGTGGTGTCGGCCAAAACCCTCCGAAGGTCAAGTTAGAATTTTTCGCAACCCTAGAATGCCAGAGTTGAGTGAATTATGCGTACCTTGATTTATGAGGATTTTGGGGTATTTATAGTGGTGTAGGGTTAACATCCATGCCTTGGCCATGAAGTCCTTTCTTTCTAGGATTGAAACTCTTCCCTTTTGCATACCTTCTAAAATTCTTTTCCTTATAGGAGTCCTTTGATTAGGGTTAAACGTGTGACGCAAGAACTCTCCTTATACACGTTTGCGTGGAGATCAAGCAAAGCCACATCAGACTTAATTGTAAAACGCAAATTCGATTTAGGGATCCTCGGAGTCCAATTTGGAAGGATGACTGTTGTGTCATATCCGTCTGTCCACTGTGGATCCGTGCTCCTTGGTTTTGTCAACCTGTCATCCTTGTACCGTCGCATCCAGCCACATAGATTCGTCACATTCATTTTTATTCCCCTTCAATAGCCATTGGAACCATGTGAATCCAAATGGCTACTCGGGGTTTAGGCATGCAGAAGAGGGTAGTATAGCTTATGATGATGCGAGTGTCATTAACAGGGCTTCCATATCAAGAGAGAGCTGGACGAAGGCGTCCTGGGATTCCTCACTCTAATATCTGTACCATCTGCTCTAACTACGTCTATATGCTCCGGAATCGATGCCTGGTACGTATATCAAACTTAAAAAAATTTCACACACACACACACACACACACACACACACACACATATATATATATATACACACACGTACGTATGCATGAGCTACATATAACTGTCCATGGGTAGCTTCTCTCACACACACATATATATATATAAAAGCTATCTAACTGTGTTTGTGGTAGCAATTCTTGTTGGTGGGTAGTGATCTTTACGAAGTAGAGATATTTTATTAAGAACAGAAAAGATCATCAACCACAATATGACCTATTTATTAAATGAATTAATAGAACATAACTCATATAACACACTAAAGAAATTGTTGTGAATAATTTGTTTATGAAGAGAAATAGAAAAATTATTATATAGAATTTACGAGATTTGATAGTGGGCTTACATCCATAGGAGCATGCGACTAATAATCCACTATATGAGAAAACTAATTTATGCATATATGTAAAAATTGAGTCAATTAACGTGTTTTGACATGAATAAAGAATTAGATTGAAAAATTTATCAATCTTGTTAAATTGGGTTAACCTATTTTGCTATGAAACAATTTACATAAAACTAACATGCAAAAAAAAAAGGGGTATCATGTTCATATCAAGTTTGTAGTTTATTGTGTCAAATATTGACACCCGACTCCATCCAACAATGTTTTAGGACTTCTAAGAAAACCTCATAATCGTCAACATTCAGTACTCACGTTGTGATAAACTATGTTCCTTCTCCAAGTTAAATGATTTATATATTTCTCTCTCTTTTACATCATTTTAATGGAAACACATAACAAGAACTTTTGTGTGCAGGTTTGTGGAAGAGTGTATTGCAGGCATTGTGTAAACATAGGAATGGGAGAGATGACAGAAGGAAGGAAGTGCATAGAGTGTTTAGGGAGGAGATTCAGCCAAAGGTGACATAATCATTTGTTATATATATCACCCTTCCCCCAAAATTATACCTGCATGGGCTCGATCACAACCAAGTATTTTACAGCGTAATTAATATACCCAGCAGAAAGATATGAATTTTAGATTAATAGGATCACAAATCAAATTCATGAATTAATCATATGGTTCCCAAAAACTATCAAAATACTAACGGATGATGGGTCTCCAAAACTGTCTTATATGATGGTTGTTTATGGAGAATTTTAGTGATAGGCCGGCAATCATAAACTTGGCACTTAGCAAACTGACCGTAGATGAAGACAAGGACCTCTTCACCAAATTATTTGGACAGTAGAAACATGATCACCTCTTTAAAGTAAATTAAACCAGATATAGAAGTACCACAAGACATTTATCTCAAAAATATTAGAGTAAAAACTTTGCGTATGACATAGTCAAATGTGATTGTCATCCATCAATATAACATATCATCAAGTCTAAAAACACAACTTTTTTCGCAATTGCAAATATAACTTTTTTATGTTCAGTGTATAATAAAAGTGGTATCAATAGTGAGTTCATATGAAAATGATGTTATTCTAATTATAATTTATTAATTTAACATGTTCTGAGAAAAAATATTATGAAAAATCATGTGTCTATAGCATTATACCAATATAGAATCCCTTAATGGCTTATTTTATGAATAATAATGTTATTTGCGGCCATTGGTTTTTTGTGATTGTTGATAGGTACATACAAAAAGCAGGGAAGGTAGGGTGTTGTAATTGGAGGTACCCTAGTATGATGAAGTAGGCAGAGCTTATGTGGGCTGAGAAGGGGCCCAGGAGGAGTGGCGAAAGAGGGTATGGTCACAATGGCGTGGTGTCATCTAGACCAAGAAGCCCAATGACCCCAAGGACCCATGTTGGCAGTAACCCAGACCCCCCTTCTTTTGTCATGGGCTCACCGTATTCCCCTTACACTCCAACTCATCCCCACCACCTCGCATTTTGAGGAATTTCATTTGTCAATCATTGGTGAAAGTTTCTTCAAATGCCTTATTTAAAGTTTTTTTTTTTTTTTTTATTAAAAAATTTTATTTCTTAGTCAAATTATTCTTTGTCCTATTATTTTATTGTGAAGGCAAAGGTTACATTTTATTTTATTTTATTTTTGCTAAATAATTTGCAAAATTTACATTTATTGTGCCATTCGGTATTTGTTTCTTCTTTCATTTTGGTGGGGTGTAAATTATGTTGTATGCATGCATACAACATAATTACTACTATAACTTTTAGCAGTAACTAGCAGATGTCCCACGCAATGTGCATGTTGGTTATTAGTAATTTTATATTATTCATATGTGTTATAATGTTTAAAAAATTAATTTTGATTATGTATTACATGTCACTAAAATAATGAAGATTTTTTTTTAATATATACAATATATTTACATGTAACCATAATTAATTAGACCCTAAAAATACCACCACTTGCCTATTGATTTCTTTTTATGAGGTGTAAATGTATATTTGATTATTACATTTGATGTTTTCAATATAAAACTTCTTATTATTATTTTTTAAGGAGTATTTATTTTTTAAAAAATGCATAAACTTTTGAAGGTTGAACATCTAATATTTAAGCTTTATAATTTTTAATTTGCAAAACTAAATAGACATGTCAAGAGATTAAAAATATAACAACAATTGAACAAAGAATAAAATTTTAGTATTTCATATCTCAAGCTTAATTTTACATACATCTTAGTACCTTGGTCACTTACAAAGATTAAGCACTTCCCAAAAATATAAATAAACAAAAATAACACATATAAAAGCTTTATGTCTTTCCTAAATATACCTTTTAGAAACCTCATATGCCACTAAAGCATTGTATCAAGCTTTGACAGTATTGTTAAGAAATTTAGATTATATGCACCTAAAACCAAAGCCAATTTCATACTCTTCTTGAATTTAACTCTCTCTTTCTCTCTCTCTCTCTCTCTACTTTTCTTTTGGCTCTATGATATTTTGTGAAACTGAAATATATAAAATAACAGATGTTATATTATGAAAAACTAACATTGAATGGAGAAAAATTTTCATTTATGAAATTATTGAAATTAAAAGTGGAAAAGTTCCATAAGTTTTTTTTTTTGAGGGAAAAAAGTTCCATAAGTTGGAAAAGGGAGGGGAACCAAATCTCTTAATTTTTTTCATTTATGACTTAAAATGGTCATTGATAAGAAAATGGGGTGAGGTGAAAGGTTAAATGAAAAACTACTCATATAAAGCGTCACATGGTAGAACTTCATGCTCTCCACATGAGGTCTCTACTTATATATATATTGACTACTACTAAACAAATGTTATATTGATTTAGGTTAATTACTACTAAATTTTGTAGTAGTAATTACTACTAAACAATTTTGCCGGGAAGTGATTCATATTGTATGCGACAATTGTTATATTGATTTGGTTAAAAAAAAAAACTACAAAAACTTTAAAAAATATCTAATTTGCTCCTTAAGTACAAATAACACTTCATACTATTTATGCTGTTTTTATAAAAAAACTAATTCATGGCTCCTTCTATCATGACTTTGGAATGCCAACACTAATTTGTGGTTAGGTTACTATTAGTGGAGATTTTTTTTGTTGACACAAATTAATAATAGGCTAATTGTAGACACCCTATCTCGCAACCTCCATTTAACTTCATTTCAAGAGCAAATTTGGTCATTTCATGGCATAGTGGAAAAATCATAATTTTCATTGTGCTACAAAAAAAATTTACTATTGCGGCGGGCCAAAACCGTAGCAAAAGCCTAAAAAGCACCACTAAAGGTACATTTGATCTTTAGTAGCTGGTGCTATTGCGGCGATTCTTCCCGCCACTGTTGCGATGCCACTGTAGATCTATTGTGGTGGTAACGAAAAGCACAACAATAGATCTCCCATTTAGCGGCGCTTTTGGTCTATTGCAGCGAGTGTAAAACCACCGCCATATGAGGTTACCATTTGGGTCAAGTGACCTTTTAGTGGCAGGATATGTCCACCGCAATAGGTGACAACCTATAGCGGCGGGCAATAAACGTCGCTATAAGGCTTCATGTGCAATAGATCCTATGTACCTTTTAGTGGTGGTTATGTCCGCCGCTATATGTGTGAAGCTTTAGCAGCGGGCTATAAATGCCGCTATAGGTTTTTAATTATATCATAATTTTAGTTCTTTAGCGGCGGTTTTTGCTTGCCGCTATAGGTTAATTTTTTTTTTCTCTTGGGTTCTTTTTTATTTTTTATTTTTTTTATATAAGATAGAATTCTACTCTAGCCTTATCTAAGTATATATGTGTGTGAAGCTCCCTCTTAGAGACTTGAACCCTGATCCTTGCCCTCCACACTCTACAAGTACTTATGCTTGTGGAGTGACCATCGCACCAAGGGTGTGCGGTGGTTTTTTCTCCTGGGTTCTAAAACCACATATTTATTATAGATAACCTGTAATAATTTTACCTCCACTAAGACAATATCACAAATGTAACTAGATAACACCACAAATGTCTCTAAACTAACATTATATTAACATAGAAATATATTATCAAATACATAACATTGTCTATAACTATCATCAAAGTTCCAAACTAATACCACAATCAAAGTTCCAAAGTATTTAAACAAATCCTTCAACATTTCCAAAAAATGTGGTTGTTCAAATGTAGTTCTTTGTACACAAAAAGCCATCAAAAAATTATAGCAACTTCAGTATTGTAGCACCATCATTTGTAATTGTCACATCTCCAATATCATTAACGAGCATCTGAAACCATCAACCAGAAAGCAAATCAAAATTATACCCTTTGGCAGAACTACATAGTCCAAACAAAAGCTTAGTAATGAAAAGGGAAAAGAAACATAAAGCTTGAACATGTTGGCTCAACAAAAAAAAAAAAAAAAAATAACAGCAATGACAAGCTATATGCCTAATAGATGTTTCTATATACATAATGGTAAAAAAACCAAATTTCAGTTCTAGGAAATAAGCATCAATGACAAGCTGTATGCCTATTAGATGTTTCTATATACATATGCACAACTAAATCTTGCAAAAATTAATTTATAAAATGTAACAACATCATTTAACTCAATTACATAGAAAAATCACTTTAGAGCAAGCACCAATACTTGGAAAGGGAGTTAAAATGCCTAATAGTTCTCCACGACAAAGTCAATTAAAGATGTATATCTAAGAAAATATGGTTGAGGACTGAGTTATCATAATTCCGCATAATGTGCATTTGGCAACATATGCTAGGGTCACAACACTTGATAATTGAATTGAACCTCTGAAATTTAATTGAAGAGACGTTAAACAAACTTCAACTAGATTATAGCATACTGACACCCATATAAGAGCTACTACCCATTTCAACTATACAAAAAAAGGCAAATTGAGGAGAATAAGTAATGGTCCTCACTTGGATTCTGACAAATGCAAGACATCTCCACAGCACATGCATGACTTGTGTTACCCACCAGTGAAACTACCATCAGCCTTTATTATAAAATGATAACGTTTCCCACATACTGGATTCCCACTCTAATTGAAGTTTTGATAATAAGTTAGTAACTGTAATCTTTTTGGAAGCTAAATCTTAGCAATGTCCCATAACTCAGAAATTAGACAAGATGATTTGCATGGTGATAAACAAGCACCAAATAGAACAACAACCCTTTTTTTCTTTTTCTTTTTCTTTTTCTTTTTTAATTAAAACCCAAATCAAGTTGTCAAAAAAGAAAAGAAAAAAGATAAGGTCCTTTTGTGACAGCAATGACGAAAATAAGAAAAAATCCTATCTTTTAAGCAATCATTTTTCCAAAATTGATATACGTAAACACACAAAATCAGTATTGGACTAATTTCAAACAATTAGTCCAATCTTAACATAGCCAAATCTCAAATAATTGTATTAGAACATAATGAATTCTTTGAGAAAAAACACACAAACATTGACATATAATTTTAAGAAGAAACTAACCAAAGAGAGGTTTTGAAACTCTAATCATTAAGGCAAAATATAATGAGTGATAACAAAAGTATTAACTACACTCTTCATCACTAGACTCATCATCATTGGAGTCATCATCATTAGAGTCATAAACATCATCGTTAAGCTCTTCATCATCGATAAAGTCTTGTTCAAGCAATTCATCCTCACTGATCAATGGTGTATCATACATGGTTCATTCTTCATTAACTTGAGCCCAAGCATAGCTATCATTTGCATCATCACATGCATCATCAATAGTTATATTATAAAGGACATTCTCAAGATAGGTACCCACTTATTCATCATCATCATGTGAAGTATTAATACCAACATCAAACACCTCTTTAGGTTTTGTTTTGACCACCACCGCCCAATCTTTATGTTCACACCTTCCACGTAAAACACTTGTAAAAGTTGAGATGCTAATACATAAGGATCGTCAATCAATTGATCACCCATGTGTATCAATTGTGAAAAATTAATAAGGGGAAATCCAAACTCATCTTTTTTGCATCCTTTCCCACTAATAATGTCAACCAATTGAATAGTACATATTGATACTTGTCAGAGTAGTTCAACTCAATAATATTGATTAGTACACCATAATAAGTAGCGCCACCTTCAGTAACAACACAAACTCCATTGTTTTGAGTTTTCCTAGTTGCCTCAAAGTCTTTGGTGCAAAACTTCAAACCATTTATAACATAATGCTTGAACTGTTTTGCTTCATTATCTGGATATTGAGCAAGCCATATGACTTTATCAGAGAGTTTCTTTTTCTTAAATGCATCCATTGACATCACCTATTATAGACAATGACGTTTATTATAAGATGCTATCTAAAGTATTACAACCAAGTTTTATATATAGATAATAAAGTTTTATATATATACTTTACTTACATAGTTCCTAAACCAGCTGAAGAATTTCTCCATGTGCTGCTTTAGAATAACATTTCATTAGTTACATGAAAAGGGAAATCAGCCTTGATTTTCGCTATGTGTACATTATGTAGACAAACATGTTAGTGTTAAGTTAGAATATTGTACTTGAATGCTATGAAAGGATACACAATGACATATTACTTACTCATGAAATGGGATGATTTCTTCACAATTGAATAGCACATAACGATGTACTTGGATCCATGAATTTGAATCTAATGTAATGCTCACCACCGTACCCATGGATTCCTCGACATTCCTTACAGGCCGATTGAATGCAGTTTCAACAGATTTAAAATATCATGAGTAGAATGCTAAGCATTCCTTTGCTATATACCCTTTAGCAATAGAGCCTTCTGGATAAGTTTTATTATGCTCGTAAAACTTAAGTCTTGACAAGTACCTATTGGAAAACCCAAGATCAACAATGGGAAATTGATAAGTTAAACAAAACCAAATAGACCAAGTTACTATACATGTTACCTCTTTATGGGATACATCCAACAATAATGAACTGGACTAGCAACTTTGGCTTCGCTAGCCAAATGCACGACTAGATGTACTGTCATTGTAAAGAAAGAGGGAGAGAATATCCTTTCCAACTCACACAATGTCACTGCAATTCTCTTCTCAAGAGCTCCAAGTTCCTCCACATTTAGTTCTTTCGAACATATCTCCCTAAAGAAACAAGATAATTCAATTAAATGCCTACTCACTTTAGGGGGCAAAGATTCGTGTATTGCTATCAGAAAAAGTTGTTGTATTAAGATGTGATTATCACGGCTCTTCATCCTACTAATCTTGCGTTCTTTGAGTTTTGACGCAACGTGAGATGTTTGAAGAATATCCATCTGGCACTCTTACATCCTTCAAAACTTGCAGAAAACCATCATTTTCACTAGCATTCATATGGTAGCAAGCATGTGGCATGCGCGTCTGATCATTCCTAACCTTTTCCAAGTGAAGTTCACTTCTTATATCCATATCCTTTAAGTCTTAACGTGCCTTCAAGTTATCCTTTTGTCTTGTCATCCAAGTTCAACAATGTGCCGATTATATTATCAACCACATTCTTTTCAATATGCATTACATCAAGATTGTGACGCAACACATGGTGCTCCCAATAGGGCAAAGTGAAAAATATGCTTCTCTTCTTTCACACAATTAAGGCTTCCTCTCCTCTTTTTCTTTTATTGGGCAAATTAACTGTTTTCTTCCCAAACACATGACTAGCTACAACATCCATTTGTAACATGATTTCCCCTCCGGATACTGTAATAAGAGCTAATCTCGTATCAACATGCCCATCAAATGACTTTTTTTTCTTACGAAATTTATGATCACTATCCAAGAATTGCCTATGTCCAATGTAACTAAATTTCCTTCCATATCTTAACCAACGAGACTGACTATCATAGTTACAAGGGGGACATGTAAGAACACCTTTGGTTCTCCAACCTGAGATATCACCATATGCAGGAAAATCATTTATGGTCCACAATAATGCAGCATGCATATGGAAAGATTTTTTGGAAGACACATCAAATGTTTCTACTCCAACATCCCATAACTCCTTTAATTCTTCTACTAGGGGTTGTAAGTAAATGTCTATATCATTCCTGGGCGAGGTTGGATCGGGAATCAATAATGATAGCATGAAAGAAGTCCTTTTCATGCACATCCATAGAGGGAGATTGTATGGGATCAAAATGATAGGCCATGTACTATGAGTACTACTCATATTCCTATATGGGTTGAACCCATCGGTTGCTAATCCAAGCCTCACATTACGAGGCTCAGATGAGAATTCTATGTACTTAGAGTAAAATGATTTCCAAGCTTCAGAATCAGCAGGATGCCTCAATAACCCGTCATTCACATGACCATTGGCATGCCACTTCATATGATTGGCTGTTTCAGGAGACATAAATAGTCTTTGCAATCTTGGCTTTAAGGGGAACCACCATAGGATCTTTGCAGCTTTCTTCTTTCTTTTCTTGGAGGAAGCATTAGTATTTTGTTGACATTTAGACTCATTACTTTTCCATCTTGAATGATTACAGTTTGGACAAGTTTCAAGGTTGGCATTTTCCTTCCAATATAAAATACAATCTTTAGGACAAACATGAATCTTCTTATAGCTCAATCCTAAATCCTTAAAAATCTTCTTAGCATTTGAAGGAAGAAAATCAAGCAAAAATTGCAGCAACATGGTAAATGATTTGTTGGTCCAACGATTAAGACACTTCATGTGGTACAAATGCACAATGACTGACAATTTGCTAAAATGCTTACAACTTTCATAACAAGGTTGATTAGCATCTTTAAGCAATTTCATAAACCAAAGTTCATTTTCATTAGGACTTTCTGTGGGTTGTTGCACAATAGGGACTTCTTCCATTGGCCCAGATGCCATATCTTGTTTGAGGAACATGTCATGCAACATGTCAAGAAGATCGGCATACTCTTTTGGGTTTTCTTGGACATGACTATTAGGAATTTCAGTAGAAGTTTGTGCAGGTGATGATTCCCCATTAAAAACCCAAGGGTTGTAACCCATACAAATCCCTTTTGACACTAAGTGAGCCTGTACGACATCTATAGGCCACGAATTTGCATGCACAAATAATCTACATGGACATGAAATCGTTTTATCCGGGTGTACATGGTTAGATGAAAAATTCAGAAACTGTTGGACTCCATCTAAATATTTTCGCGACCTTTTATTGGTAATTTTCATCCAACCCCTATCCATTGCTATAAAGTGGTTTACAAGAAATACCTATAATGTGATTTCATAAAAGCACAAAGCAAGAGTTAACACACATTTCATTTACACAATTTCACTTTAATTTAAGAAACAAATCATCTTTAATCAGCAATTAGTTGTATCTATATTGCTACTTTACACATATATAGTCATTATCAACATAACTCTATCATGAACTCCACACTAATTAATAAGTAGTTTCTAATTCAAATGCTATAGCAACCATAATTCAGAATCCATTTCCTCCATTTGTCAGCCATCAACATGAAATTACTTAAATCAAATATACAATTATGAACCAGAAATTTAAGGTTGTCATTATACGTAGATCGTCATTCACTTAGAGAAGACGTTAAGCATTTATTTCGATCATTGATGACAAAACGTAACTGATGGAGCAACAATTAGAGAATGAGCTGTGGCCTCCAGACAAAGATTTTGTAACGCACTAGCCGTTGAGCATAAATGCAGTTTATCATTGCCCATTAATGAGGCATACAATTATAAAAGAGAAGATAATAGAAGCTAAAGGTATACACAAATACTCTAGGAAATCACTCTCTACTTATTTTCTCTCCAGAATCTTTCTCCCTTACTGACTTAAGCATCGGAGGTGGTTTGGCTAATGCCACATCGGCGTGTTACTCTTTCATCCAGTTCATTTTGCAGGTTTCTCATCTACAGAGATGACCCTATTCATAACATATTCCATCTGCTACGACGAGGAGCTCAACTGTTGATTTTTTGCATCATTAGTTTGGCGTCGTTTGTGGGGAATGCTAATCATTTAAGCCATTCCCCGTGACAAAAGGGTTCCTCGAAGTGCGAGATGGAAGCAGAAACTGGACCTCAACCAAATCCTATCCAACAATAACAAATCCAAGCCCTCTTGGAAATGTGGAAGAGCTGACTCGCCAGATTGAAGAATTGTGAAAGACAATGGAATCCCAAAATGCAGAACGTTGGAAAATAGGTAAAAACCAAAATGAAGAAGAATCAAACTCTCAAGCCAATAGGCGAGATAGAACTTCAGGAGAAGATTCCACAAGGGTGGAGAATGAGCTCCGCAACATGAGAAAAGAGGTGGACGAACTAAAAAGTGCTATGAAGGACAAAGGCAAAGAGAACCTAGGTGGGATGATTCGAAGGACAGACTCACCATTCACTAATGAAGTGCTGAATCGTCCCCTCCCACCAAAATTTCGTCTCCTACAATTGGAGTTATATGATGGTTCCAAGGATCCCTTGGATCGCATTAAATCGTTCGAGACGCTAATGCTGTTCCAGATAACCCCAGACGAAGTGATGTGTAGGGCATTCTTAACAACAATGAAGGGAGTAGCTAGAGTATGATTCAACAAAATACCCCTGGGAACTATTGTAGACTTTGAACAACTCAGCAAGGGTTTTGTTCGTCATTTCATTGGAGGGCAAAGACACAAAAAACCAACTGGTTATCTTCTCAACATTTAGCAAGCAAAAGGAGAATCACTAAGGCAGTACGTCACTCGGTTCAATAAGGAGCTGCTGCAGGTAGACGAGGTTGAAGATCAAGTCATCTTAACAACCTTCCAAGCAGGATTGCTATTAAGAGATTTCTTCTTCTCAATCACTAAAAGTCCACCAAAAACAGTAGTAGAGTTACTCCGTAAAGCTCAGAAGTACATGAATGCAGATGATGCAGTGCTCGCAAAGGAGATGAAAGGGAAAAGAAAAAGAGATTAAGGAACAAACAACAATTGTGATAAGAAGGAGGAGACACGAAGTGGTGGACGGACCATAGTAAAAAAGAAGGAGCCTCCGGATAGGAAACCCAAGTTCACCAACTTCACTCCTCTAATAATGCCAATTGAGTAGGTCCTTATACAAATAAGAGACGATCCTTCCTTGCAATGGCTGAAGCTAATTAGCACTCTAGTAGAAAGAAGAGACAAGAGCAAGTACTGTAGATTCCACAAGGACCACGGGTATCGTACTGGTGAGTGTAGGCATTTCAAAGACCAGGTGGAGATTTTAATTGGTAAGGGAAGTTGCAGAAATATGTCAGAAAGACAGAGCCATACAGGTACCAACGGAAGGATGACCAGGAAAAAACTCTAGAGATAGGGAATACCAAACCCCCTGTAGGAGAAATAAAGACGATCTCGGGAGGAATAACAACATACAGAATGCTGAAATCCCTAAAAAGGGCACAGGGAAGGGAGATAAACAACATCCATTCACGGCTCTCTCCAATGAAGATGCCAAGGAATGACGAACCCAATATTGTCTTCTTAGAGAGAGACGGTTGTGGCATCAGGCAACCTTATGAAGATCTACTTGTAATCATGCTTAGAGTAGAGGAGTTCAACATCCACTGGGTGCTCATTGACAATGGAAGTTCAGCGGATATCGTCTACTTGCCTGCGTTTCAACAAATGAAGTTGGATAAGAAGAGGATCAAACCTTTCACCTCGCCTTTAGTAAGCTTCACAAGAGATATAATCGTCCTCAGAGGCATTGTCACTCTAATTGTGATTGTAGGAACTTATCCGGCACAATCACCAAGGAAATTGATTTCCTCATAGTTGATTGCCCTTCAACATACAACATCATCTTAGGAAGACCTGCACTCAACAGACTAAGAGTAGTAACGTCAACATATTAAAGTAAAGTTTCCAACGGCCTATGGGGTAGGAGAAATTAGAGGAGACCAAGTTCTGGTAAGAGAGTGCTATCAAGCTACCTTAGCATTTGGAGAGAATCACACATGGGTGATCAATGAACCAGAGCCTAATCTTGAATCGTTAGAAACACCATAAGAAGTGGAGATCGTCCCAAGAGACTCGACGAAGATACTGAAGATTGGAACAACACTTCCAACCCCTGAAAAAGAGAAAATGATCTCCTTATTAAGGGAAAACCAAGATGTTTTCACCTGGAAACATGAAGATATGCCCGGGATTGATAGGAAGATCATACAACATCATCTCAACGTCAACCCAGAATACAAACTTGTACAGTAGAAGCGGAGAGTGTTTGCACCAGAACGCAACAAAGCTATAATTGAAGAAGTAGAGAAACTACTAGAAGCTGATTTCATCAGGGAAGTCTTCTATCTGATTGGCTTGCAAACATGGTTATGGTAAAGAAGAGTAATGGCAAGTGGAGGATGTGCGTTGACTTCACAAACTTAAATAAGGCCTGCCTAAAGGATAGCTTCTCCTTGCCAAGGATTTACCAACTGGTAGACTCGACTGCAGGACACAAGCTCTTGAGTTTTATGGGCGCATTTTCTAGATACAACCAGATTCTTATGGATGAAGACGATCAAGAGAAGACCTCGTTCGTTACCAGCTAAGGGTTGTACTGTTACAAAGTTATGCCCTTTGGACTGAAGAACGCAGGAGCTACCTACCAAAGATTGGTGAACTGCATGTTCTCTCATTAGATTGGAAGGAATGAGGAGGTGTATGTAGATGATAT
Source organism: Castanea mollissima (assembly GCA_014183005.1). Lineage (NCBI taxonomy): Eukaryota > Viridiplantae > Streptophyta > Magnoliopsida > Fagales > Fagaceae > Castanea > Castanea mollissima. The sequence continues at coordinate 30,580,803 of JACAVU010000006.1, read as the reverse complement.
GTTAGTGAAAAGAAAGGACAAAGCCAACCACTTGGACGATCTCAATGAAACCATCAGCACATTATGTAAGTAAAATATGAAATTAAACCCTGCAAAGTGTGTTTTTGCTGTCGCTTCAGAAAATTCTTGGGATTCATGGTGTCCTAACGAGGTATAGAGGCAAATTCGGATAAAGTAAAAGCAATAGTTGAGGTCAAATCACCAAAGACGGTGAAGGAAGTGCAGAGCCTGATAGGAAAGGTTGTAGCCCTAAATAGATTCATCTCTAGGGCAACAGATAAGTGCATGCCATTCTTCAAGGTATTGAAAAAATATTTTCGGTACATTGACGAATGCGAGAAAGCCCTTACCAAGTTAAAGGAGTACCTGATAAAGCCACCTTTGCTAAGGCCCTTGCTGATGGGAGAGAAGCTGTACCTCTACTTAGCAGTATCCAACATTACAGTAAGTTCGGCACTGATCAGAGAAGAAGGGGATGTGCAGAAACCCGCCTATTACACTAGCCAGACATTTCAAGGTGTAGAGGCAAGTTACCCAAGGATGGAAAAGATAGCTTTAGCGCGTTGTTGGTTGCCTCCCCAAAGCTTCGTCCTTATTTCCAAGCACACCTCATCGTCGTTATGACAGATCAGCCCATAAGAAAGACGATAAAGAAGATGGATGCATCTGGACGACTTATTCAATGGGCAATTAGGTTGGGCCAATTCGACATTGAGTATCAGCCTTGAGCAGCAATCAAAGCCTAGGTTCTAGCAGACTTCATTGTGGAGTTCACTTACCCTTATAAGGAAGAAGAACCTCCTATGGAAACATGGACAGTCTAAACGAATGGTTCTGCAACGAGGAAAGTAGGAGGATCAAGAGTAGTGCTCATATCTCTAGAACAAGAAACGCTGAAGTATGCAGTCAGATTATAGTTCCCAGCAACAAATAACGAGGCAGAGTACGAAACATTGCTAACAGAACTAAGTCTAGCAAAGGCTCTAGGAGCAAAGAACCTTGTTGTCCAAGCTGATTCTTAGCTGGTAATTGGACAAGTGAAAAGAGATTATGAAGCCAAATAAGGAAGGATGTAGAAGAATTTGAAGATTGTCCAACGACTCTCATAGCACTTTGACAATCTAGACTTTGTACAAATCCCTTGAACCAAAAATGTGGAAGCTAACTTTCTAGCAAGATTGGCCTCGTCAAACGATTACAATGCAACCTCCAAACTATGTGTAGAGATAAGGGGGCAGCCAAGCATAGAAGGTGAACAAGTTCTGAAGATAAAAGAACAAGATGAGTGGATGACTCCTATCGTCCGTCACTTGAAAGAAGGATGGATCCCTAAAGATAAGATGGAAGCAAGGAAGATACAGATCAGAGTAGCTCGTTCGTCATTATCGACGATGTGTTGTATAGACGAGGATACTCACTCCCATATCTAAGATGCGCCAACTCAGAAGAAGTAGACTTTGTGCTCCGCGAGATACATGATGGAACCTGTGAAAATCACGCTGGGGCAAAATCCTTAGCAAGAAAGGTGCTCAGATCAGGATATTACTGGCCAACCTTAATGAAAGATGCATATAACATCATCAGAGTGCACAACAATGTCAACACTTTGCAAATGTCTAGACGAGACCAGGAGAGACGATGACACCCATATCCTTTCCATGGCCCTTTGCCCAATAGGGAATTGACATTATGGGTCCATTCCCTCTAGGGAAGAAGTAACTAAAAATCCTGATCATTGCAATCGATTATTTCACAAAATGGGTAGAAGCAGAGCCAGTGATGGCAATAATAGAGGCTAAAGTCACAAGCTTTGTGTGGAAAAACATCATCTGCAGGTTTGGAGTCCCACACGTCATAATACCAGAAAATGGAAAGCAGTTTGACAACCCCAAGTTTCAAATATTTTACCAAGACTTAGGAGTCAAGAATCACTACTCTTCTCCAAGACACCTTCAGGCCAACGGCTAGACAGAAGTGACTAATAGAAGTTTGTTCAAAATTATCAAAACTAGGCTTGAGGGGGCAAAGGGGGCATGGCTTGAAAAACTATAAAATGTCCTTTAGGCATATAGGATGACCACAAGAGTCCCAATAGGAGAAACACCATTTAGATTGATATTTGTGTTGACACCTCATTTTGCAACATGTATTTAACCTCACCTAGAGGGTAAAAGGGTAATTTTGCATTGAAAATATGCATCTTGATTCTAGTCATTAGATCCTTAATCTCATTTTACCAAAATGATCTTGATGTTGTAACGATCAAATCGACTGGTCATAAACCTTAATCGGACCACCAAATTGAAAGCTATCATCAAATCAAGTTTTAATGACTAAGATGCATTATCACAAATTGAGTCTGACCATATGTGATTATGAACAATTGATTTCAATTGGTTATATGTATAATCAATTTGAGATCAATGATGTGTCATAATCTGATTGGTTAGAATTACATTTTATGGTAGGGTTGCACACACCTAATTAATTAGATAGTTAAACATTAATTATTCAATGAGTAATTTGTGCAATTATCTTTTAATTAGAGTAAATTTGGAACCAATTAAGTCTGAAATGGGAGTGATTGGAGCCATTTAATGTTAATTGGGAGCTAATTTGGGACCTATTAAAGTTAATTGTCCTGAAACCATTTTTTTAACAAATGACCTCTGCTTACTATTTCATTGATATCTCTTAGAATATTTTGAATTTGTGAATGAGGTTAATTTTCCCAGAAACTAAACATCTGGGGCTTCAATTTGAGCATAAGAACGAGACAATCCAATCAGAATTGAGTCAAATATGATTTTTCGAAGTTGGATTTACAGGCTGTTACAGCAACTACGGGAAAACTGAATTTTGGCTTGCTCACCACTCCCACCAATCTCTACATTTAATGATCCAGATTTCCCCCAAGGCTAAAATGAGGTCTAGGTTCATGATTCTTTGTCAACCCTCATTAATGGCCTTCCATTCATATTTCCTCCACCACTACTATATAAACCCCCCATCTCCTTCATTCCAAGAAACACAAAAAAACCCCATCTCTTCTCCTCTCTTGAGTTCTAGGAAGTTGAGTAGTCTTGTCATATCTTGGTCTTATTGAGACTCAAATTATTGAGTGAGGCTCATTCTTCCTCTCCTAACTCTTCTTTTCCTCCACCCTTAGGACCTCCCTTAAGAGTCTCTTCATCCACCATATGGATCTTGCATGAAGGTATAATCCCTTTCCCTAATTGTTTTTTTGTGTTGCCATGATGAGAGTTTAAGATTAAAGTATGATAATAATCATTTAAATTCCTTTGAATATGTTTGAATGTTCTTAATTATTCTTATATGTTCTTCACATGTTCTTGGTTGTTTATCACATGTTCATGCATAAACACTAGTTTTGATTTTAAATCCACATCAAAAATATGAAAAATATGTTTGTTTCATAATTTTTTCAAAAACTTGAATCTAAAATATCACCATACACACACATTCACTAGAATTTATTTTTCAATCCAAATGCAATGCTTAATAAATTGAATTGGGGTTCATCACATGCACACACATTAAATTCAACATGCAAATTGATTGACATATTAGATTATATGATATGAATGTTGGCCACCATAGTCTAGAAGACTGGTTTCACCGGGCAAGGTGGGTGCCTAACACCTTCCCACCTTGTAATAAAGCCTCTGAATTTAGATCAAGGGTTGATAGACCAATGTTTATCCTTTTAATTTTTAATTTTTAGATTGTAACTAGGAAACAAAGCTATGTACTTTATCTTAGATTGTATCTAGGACCAAAGCCATGTAATTTTCCTATGATCAATGTAAATTCAATTGAAAATTAATAAAATGAGGAATTTTTCAATTTTGGTTTTCTTATTTATCTCAATAATTAAATAAGTGGCAACTCTATTGTAAGAACCTTAATCTAAAGGGGAAAATATAACTAGTTGAACCTCCATTTCGAGAGGCAATAATACGACTCCACCCATTCACGTGGGTTTGGCCCAACACTCTATAAAACGGGTTGGGGGCGCGGTCTCTCACAGTTTGGCACGGAGGTTGTCATACCAGTGGAAGTAGGATTGATGAGCTTCCGAGTCAAAACATATGAAGAGTAGAAGAATTGACAGGAGCTTAACAACAATCTGGACCTAATTGATGAAGTCAGAGAAGAAGCTATGAAGCAAATGGCCAAACATAAAGAAACAATGGCCAAGTACTACAATAGATAGATCAAGGTGAGAAGGTTCAACACAGGAGACCTCTTCCTTAGAAAGGTGTCATAGGCAACAAAGGACCTTTATTGCCTATGACACCTGAAGAAGAACTACTAGTAGGAACACTTTACATTTCAAGTTGACTAATCTTCATATCAATATGTATGACAACCATTACTTTCACCATTCATAAGATCAATAATACATGAAAGCATTATCCATGCGTATTTATCAATGATTATCCATGATCTGTCAAATCAAAATATGTACAATACGTATCATCCATGATCTATCGCTATCAAAACGCATGCAACGCTTAGGAGTCGTCCTTGGGAGACGTCTCAAGGATATCCATCATTAAAGTTTCAAATTAAAAGCGATTCACGCATAGCTAACAGCGTCATAGCCATCAAAGTTTGTAAGGACATATGTGATTCATGTTAGGAACATATGTCAATGTTTTATGTATTGGCTAATCCTTTGACAAAACGCACTTTACTTGTAATTGGGTAGATTTAAGATGTGTTTAATGCTTCAAGAAACAAGGTTTCAAGTTCAAGTGTTAAAACCATGCAAGTCTGTCCAAGAATCAAGTGAAGAGGTGCTGTTCATTAAAGCTCGACAACTAGTATCTATTGAAGTTTAAAAGAGCTGTTTCAGCCTGAGGCTCGACAGCTACTCGATAGATAGGGTATCTGTTGAGATTTATGAAGTTCAGTTTTTCAGAGCTGATTTTCATCTAATCCGTGAATGTATGTTTGGGCTTTCTTTTCTCACAGCCATAAACATATATAAGGATTATTTTAAGGGCTGTTTAGGGTTGCGTGAGTATTGGGCAAAGTCTTGTTCATGTAAATTGTGACCAGAGACAGAATTTGCCCTAGTTCTTCTTTCTCTTGAAGAAGCTACTGTGTTTGTACACTATAGGGTTTTATGACTAAGCAACTTCATGATCTTCATTATGTTATGAATAGAAGAACTTTGCAGCCAACATCCTTCTTAAGTTGGTGATCAAGTCGCATACTGGGATTTGCGCATCTATTGGTTAGTCACGTACTGGTAGCCGTGCAATACAAGGAGAGATTGTCACTACAAAACAAGTTCAATTGGGTATTGGGGTAAGGGTTCAATTGTAGGTTAGTATAAGATACTGGGATTCCTTTACTTGTAACTGCTTGTTTTGATAATAGTGGATTCTCGAGAGTGGTGACCTTAAAATCACCCGGTGGGATTTTTGCCTTGGAGGTTTTTCCCATTCGTAAACAAATCACCGTGTCAATTTATTTTCCACTGCATATTTATTTAGTTGGTGATTTGTTTGTACTGCCATGAATATTACATGTTAAATTGATTAATTAATTAACCTTGGCTAATTAATCAACTAATCCATCATAAGGGGTCAATACGTTTTTGGCCTATCAAAGTTGTTGACACACAACTACCAAAGTTGACTAAATCAGAGTTGTTCAAACACAACCAATATAATTGTTATTCAAGACAAAACAAAAAATGGTTAACCCAAAAGACGCTCCAATACCACGACTCTAAGTCAAAAGTAGAGTGCAACATCGTCATTTAAACATGACTCAACAAAAAACTGTTTAAACACAACTAAAAAAATACTAAGTTGTTCAAACACAACTAACATCGTCATTCAAACATGACTCAACAAAGAGCTGTTTAAACATAGCTAAAAAATATTTACTTGTTCAAACACAACTAACATCGTTATTCAAATATGGCTCCACAAATAGCTGTTTAAACACAGCTTAAAAATACTAAATTGTTCAAACACAACCAACATCGTCATTCAAACATGACTCAACAAAAAGTTGTTTAAACACAGCTAAAAAAAATATTAAGTTGTTCAAACACATGACTAAGGTTGTCAATCAAATATGACTCAATAAAAAATCATTCCAACACAATTGGATGTAAAGAGCTGTTCATATACAAGCTAAGTACGAAAAAGCTGCCCAAGTGCAAGCTAAACCTAAAGGTTGTCTCAACACAACAAACGTCGTCATAGAAGGTTATCCAAGCATAAAAGAGTTGTTTACTATAGCTAAAAGCAGGAAATCCATAAACCTATCTATCATTGTTAAAGGAATTGTTTAGTTGCCCAAAACAACGGGCCCAAAGAGAAATATTGTTCTTGTCTGGCAAGGAAATAAAAATAAAGTGAGAAGAAAAAATAAAAGATTACTGCTCATCAGGGATGGGATTTGCAGGGGTTACAATAGTGGCCTCCTTCATTCCTTTAGCAACGTCTGTGGCTTCATCCGTCACATTCTCCATTGTAGTCTCAGAAGGATGATCAGACATAAGCTCTTTTTCGATGTCGTCAACAGCCAAGCTAGAAAGGTCCAAGCCAGGGTGATGCTTTGCCATCCACTTCACGAGAAGATCAAAGCCTTCCACGTAGTACTTGCATAATTCATCAGAGTACTTGTCAGAGTCTTTAAAATCCTGTATCGCCGTGGCCCCAACATTCTGCAGCTTTAACTCCAGGTCACCAATTTGCTTGTCCTTCAGCTTGTAGAAGTCCTTTTCCACTTGTAGGCTCTTCTCCAAGGTTACCACATGCTCCTTGTCATTCTCAACTTCAGCAGTGAGGATGGCCACCTTATTCTTAAACGTCTCATTCTCAGCAGATAAAGACTTGATCAAAGGCTCGGACGTAGCCTTCTTCTTTTCCAAATCCAAGAGTTTTCTAGAGAAGAAAAGAGACTCTCCCAATGCCTACAAAAACACCCCTCAGTAAAAATAAAGCGAAAGAAAAAAGAAGAAGCAAGGACAACCAACGACACATACCTGCACAAGCTTTTGGATGTGTGACGACATCACCTCACTGGATGACTTCACCATCAGAGGAGTCAGATCATCCACAGAAAGTGCCTCATGGACCTTCAAAGCTGCTGCGTCAACATCGTCCCAGAAGGTAGGGAAGAAAGATTTACCACAAACTTTCTTCTTCTTCCTAATCTCCTCTCCGCCGGAGGCAATCATCTCTAGTGACGAAGTGGGAGAGGCAGGGCACTTGGCAGGAGGAGGCGTTTCGCAGGATCTTTCTTAACGACGTCACCAGCTTTCTTCTTGGACAAAAGGCCACTGACGGTTCCACCCTTGGCTTTCTTCTCTTGAGCTTCAGCTAATTTTTGCTTGCTGAACCTGGTCGTCATTCCTTAAAGGAAGAAGAAAAACATAAAAAAAAGTTTGAGGAGACGGTTCTAGACCCAAAAAGCACTCACTCTTCTTCACAACTTCCAAATCTCTTCGAACCTTAGTAGACAGTTTTGGACCCAAGAAATGAAGAAATGAAGATTGAGGAGAGACGAGCTCGTCAAAATCCTTGATGGTCTCCAAATATTCCCTTACTTTTTCAACATGAGGCTGGTACCTCTTCTTCTAATGAGGACGCTGGACAACTGCAAAACAAGAGTACAAGTAAGTCACCTATCATTGTCACTCCTAAAAAAAGGGGAAAAACAACTAAAAAGACGAGAAAGACGCACCAGACACGGGAACTCCCCAACTAAGAAAAAACTTGTGGGCTTCATCCAAGTCCTTACTAGGGACGAACTACCAACCACTTCCAGAGATAAAAAAGAAATTTGGCTTCCAGTTTTGGAGAGACGAGGGGTAATCAAGGATTAACCTAGAAGCCCTATCCCACGACTTAAACTCATAATAATCGGGGTTCTTAAACTTCCTCAGACGATAAAAATGGAGGAATTCGTCCCTCCTAATGACATCTCCATCATTGGCAGACATCCATACCACCATGTAAGAAACTAGAATCTGCTAAGAGTTAAGCACCAACTGTGCCGGAGTGAGATGCAAATAGGAAAAAATTTCCCTAACAAAGGGATGAACAGGGAAACGAAGGCCACTGGCAAAGTCGGCCTCGTAAAAACAAACCTCATCAGCATACGAGTGACAAGCCCTTTCTTCGTCACTCGGGATCCTAATTTTTACAAAACCAGGGAACTAAAATCTGTCCCTGATCTGCTTCTCATCCTTTTCTGAGAGGGAACGCGAGCTGTTCCAGGCTTTATAGGGGGTAGAGACAGAAGTAGCCTTTGAGACCACACAATCATCAAACGAGGATAACCCCTTCTCCAGGTCAATAAACCTTACCTCGGACATCCTCAGCAACCTAGCTACCTCATCAGAAGGGGAAACTAAAGGAAACAAAGAAGAGAGGATAGAAGTATATGGACAGTCCTTCCCTATGAAGGAACTGGTCCTCTCAAGATGCTCCCCCTCTACGGACTAAAGTAAACTACCTAAGTGAGCAAAAAAGAAAGCTATTGAAGGAAAATCTACTCTAACAGCAGAATAATTTACCATGGAAGAATAAAAAAAGAAGGAGCATGAAGGACTTACCAGAAAATGCAGAACAGAGAAAGGAAGCTCGGAGGAGAAACAAATCCTAGAATAGAAAATTGAATAAGGAAAAATACATAAGAAAGGAAAGAGGAGGGAAAAACCCAAAACAAGTAGCCAAAACTCATGTGGGAAAACCGAGACATTTTCGCACGTCGAACACATCCTAGTCGTACAAGTGGCGCCCAACCACCCGCAGCACACAGAATATGAAGCATCGGACGAATTTGTTCTTATCTCGTCTGAAAGACAAGAAAACGAATAAGGGGGCAGTTAATGAACGAGGAATTTATGGTTGTCATTATACACAGATTGTCACTCACTCAGAGAAGACGTTACACATTTATTATGGTTATTTATGACAAAACGTAAATGACGGAGCAACGGTTAGAGAATGAGCTGTGGCCTCCAGACAAAGAATTTGTAACGCACTAGCCGTTGAGCATAAATGCTGTGCATTAATGCCCATTAATGAGGCATAAAATTATAAAAGAGAAGATAACAGAAGCTAAAGGTACACGCAAATACTCTAGGAAATCACTCTCTACTCATTTTCTCTCTAGAATCTTTCTCCCTTAATGACTTAAGCATCGGAGGTGGTTTGGCTGATGCCACACTGATGTGTTACTCTTCCATCCAGTTCATTTTATAGGTTTCTCACTTACAGGGATGACCCCATTCACAGCATCGTCCATCCGCTACGACGAGGAATTCAACCTGTTGATTTTTTACATTATTAGTGTGTATATGAGTGTAAGCTACTCTCTTATTTTCCCTTGAACACATACATGTAAACTGATTAAAAGACCACACTTCTTTGGTGGAAGTGGAATTGGAGTGAAGACTAAAAGTGTTCCTAAGTACTTCTAATCTTTGGTTTTGAATTTCACTGCACCAAGGTACGCTCTTTTGTTCTTGAATTCTGAAATTTACATAGTACATGTTATCAATTGCGAATGAAGTAGATCCGTTAATTTTTCACTGTGTATATTTTGTATGCAAAACAAACTATGTTTTTCCAACACGTTTTTCCAAAATAGGCCTCAAAATATCTTTATCACCTATCCTCCCTCAATGCTGGGCTGTCCCTTTGTTTCCATGCATAACTTTGGAGATATGCCATGTTTGTCTGATGAGGCTAATCGTGCTAAGAAATCAGTTTTAGCATTCTTTACATGAGGGATTTGATGGAACTCGATATTGTCAAAATACTGTAGAAATTCTTTGACGATCTTGAGATACTTCTGCATTCTTTCCTCATTCGCTTCATAATCTCCTTTTACTTGGCCAACCACAAGCTGAGAATCAGCTTTGATGATGAGGGTCTTGGCTTTAAGTACTCTTGCAAGACTCAACCCTGTCAGAAATGCTTTATACTCTGCTTCATTATCGGTTGCTGGGAATTGCAATTTGACCACGTACTTCAGGATTTTTCCTTCTGGTGATATGAGGACCACACCTGCTCCTCTAACTTTCTTGGTGGCAGACCTATTTGTTTGGACTGTCCATGTCTTCTTTTGGGGCTCTTCTTTTTCTTAAGGATAAGTGAATTTTGCAATGAAATTAGTGAGGACCTAGGTTTTGATCACTACTTGAGGCCGATATTTTATGTTGAACTGGCCAAGCTCTATAGCCCATTGGACGAGGTGCCCTGTTTCATCTATATTATTCATCATCTTTATTTTCAGTTCGTCTACCATGACGACGATGGGGTGTGCTTGAAAGTAGTGGCGCAACTTTCTAGAAGCGACTACTAGGGTGAAAGCGATCTTTTCTAACCTTGGGTAATTCGCTTTAGCTCCCTACTGAAATACTTGGCTGGTGTAGTATACCGGCCTCTACACATCTTCCTCTTCTCTGATTAATGCTGAGCTTACTGTTGTATTGGATACTGCCAAATAGAGGTGCGGCTTCTCTCTTGTTACCGAAGGGCTTAACAACGGCGGCTATGTTAGGTATTCTTTTAGCTTTCTCAAGGCTTCGGTACATTTGTCTATCCATTGAAAGGCATTCTTCAGGACTTTGAAGAAGGGTAGGCACTTGTTTGTTGCTGAAGAGATGAATCTGTTTAATGCCGCAACTTTTCCTGTTAAGCTTTGTACTTCCTTCATTGTCTTCAGGGACTTCACCTTCATTATTGCCTTTATCTTGTCTGGATTGTCCTCTATGCCACGTTGAGATACCATAAATCCCAAGAATTTTCCTGATGAGACAGTAAAGACACACTTTGTTCGGTTCAGTTTCATCTTATACTTACGTAGTGTGTTGAATGTTTCTCTCGTCTAGGTGGTCTGCTTCATCATTGCTCTTCACCAGCATATCATCTACATATACTTCCATGTTTCTATCTATCTGATGGAGAACCTACAGTTCTCCAAACTCTGGTATGTGGCCCCAGCATTCTTCAGTCCGAAAGGCATCACCTTGTAACATTATAACCCTTGGCTAGTGATGAATGCAGTCTTCTCTTGATCTTCTTCCTCCATTATAATCTAATTGTAGTCGGAAAAAGGTGTCCATGAAGCTTAAGAGCTTGTGTCCGGAACTTGAATCCACCAGTTAGTTAATCCTGGGTAAGGGGAAGCTATCCTTCGGGCATGCCTTGTTGAGATTTGTGAAGTCGACACACATCCTCCACTTGTCATTGTTCTTCTTTACAATCACTACATTGGCTAGCCATTCAGGGTAGAATACTTCCCTTATGAAGCCTGCCTCTAGGTTTTTCTTAACCTCTTCTGCTATTGCCATATTGTGTTCAGGCACAAATATTCTTTGTCTTTGCAGTATTGGTCTACACTCTGGATTAACATTAAGGCGATGCTGGATAACTCTTCTATCAATACTTGGCATATCCTCATGCTTCCAGGCAAAAACATCTTGGTTCTCTTGTAGGAAGTTTGTTATCTTTGTCTTCTCTAAAGGTGAAAGTGTTGAACCTATTTTCAAGACTTTGGACGGATCTTCAAGGACGACCTCAATTTCTTGTATCACTTCTGATGGTTTGGGGGCTAGTTTAGGCTTGTCTATCATCCACGTGTGGTATTCTCCAGATGCTAAGGCAGCCTGATAGCATTCTCTTGCGAGGGCTTGGTCTCCTTTGATTTCCCTATGCCATGGGTCGTAGGAAATTTAACCTTTAGGTAATAGGTTGATGTTGTCACTTTCAACTTGTTGAGCATTGGTCGTCTGAGGAAGACATTGTATGTCGATGGGAAATCTACCACGAGAAAATCAATCTCCTTGGAGACTTGTGCTGGATAAGTGCCTGCAATTATGGTTAGCTTAACAACACCTTTGGGAATAACCCTGTCCCTGGTGAAACTTACCAATGGGGAAGTGAATGGTCGAAGCCTTTCTTTGTTCAGCTTCATCTATTGGAAGGCTAGTAGATAGATGATATTTGCTAAGATTACGTTGTCTACCAATACCCGGTGCATGTTGAATTCTTCCATCCTGAGCATTATAACTAGTAGATCATCATGGGGTTGTCTAATGCCTCAGGCGTCCTTCTCGAAAAAGGCGATATCCGGTTCGTTATATCTAAGTGTTTTTGAAGGTGGGAACCTTGAGTGCACGCTGTTCACCTCTCTTGCATATGCCTTCTTTAGTGACTTGAAGGATCCTCCCACTACTAATCCTCTTGAGATTATCCTTATTTCACCTATGTGGGCTTTATCGCCCCTTTGTCTTTGGCTCCTTTTCCTTCTTATCCCTCTGTTGTCTTCTATACGACTTTGTTCTTAGTACAAACTTCTGCAATTTTCCCTGACGGATTAATGTTTCTACTTGGTCCTTTAGATGCCTGCATTTGTCAGTGCGATGCCTATGGTCCTGGTGGAATCTGTAGTACTTGCTTTTGTCTTTTACTTCTGCTAGAGCGTGAATAGGTTTGGGCCATTGCAGAGAAGGTTTGTCCTTTATCTGCATCAATATTTGCTCGATAGGCATCACTAGGGGAGTGAAACTAGTAAATTTAGGCCTTTGATAAGGGAGATTGTTCTTTTTGTCCAACACATGCCTAGTACCCCGTGTCTTCTTCTTCTTATCAGGGTTGTAACTGGTTCCTTTGTCTCGTTTCCTTTTGGTCGTCACACCTTTAGTAGTCACAGCGTCTTTTGCATTCATATATTTTTGGGCTTCATGAAGTAGTTTTGCCACTGTTTTTGGCGAACTCTTGGTGATTGAGAAGAAAAAATATCCTAGTAGCAACCCTGCTTGGAAGGTCGTCATGATGACCTGATCTTTTGTTTCGTCCACCTGCAGCAACTCTTTATTGAAGCGCGTCACATATTGCCTTAGTGATTCTCCCTCTACCTAGCGTATGTTGAGAAGATGTCCAGTTGGCTTCTTGTGTTGCCGTTCTCCAATGAAATGATGCATAAAGCTTTTGCTAAACTGATCGAAGTTTGCAATGGTGCTGAGGGTAGCTTGCCAAACCACACCCTGGCTGCACCTTTCAATGTTGTTGGGAAGGCCCTACACATTACTTCGTCTCGGGTCATCTGCAAAAGCATCAAAGTTTTGAACGGCTCAATGTGATCCAAGGGATCTCTTGAGCCGTCAAAGGACTCCAGTTGGGGAAGGCGAAACTTCGGTGGGAATGGATGGTTCAATACTTCTGTGGTGAATGGTGAATCCATCCTCCAAATCATTCCATCTAAGTTTTCTACGACTCTATCTTTTACTACATTCTTGAGCTTGTTTATCTCCCTCCTCATATTATGAAGCTTACTTTCCATTCTAGACGAGTTTTCTTTTGACGTTCTCATCCTCTTGTTGGCTTGGCTATCCAACCCTTCCTCATCATGGTTTCCTTTGTTGGGCTTTGTGGAGGCTAGTTGTGTTTGATCCAGTTGACGACTTGACCTAACCAGAATAATGTTGCGTGGTTTTTTAATGGGAGAAATTTTTGGTCCGTTTTGTAGCCCATTGTGAATCCTGTGCGCAGGATATAGAAAAAACGTTATTTTTGGTGATTTGGGTTTTTTTTTTTTTTTTTTTTTTTTTTGTCGTTGTTGTGAGAGAAAAAAGAAGAAGATTGTAGCTGTACTTTGTATTTTTCTCTGATAATAGTGAAATCCCTGCAACTCCGTGGACATAGGCAAATTGCCGAATCATGTAAATGCTGTCTTGTGTGTGTGATTATTTTTCTTTGGCATGTGTTTTCTCTATTTTTTGTTTCTCACAGGTTGGGAATTTCGTGGTAATTTCCCTATAATTGGTATCAGAGCTAGGATTAGGTTTGAGTGGGAGCAATGGCAGAGGAAGTAGGAAAGGCGTTTCGAATAGAAAATTTCGATGACACAGACTTCGTGTATTGGAGGATGCAGACTGAAGAATATCTCTATAGGAAGAAATTGCATCTGCCTCTTTTGGGGACAAAACCTGCGACTATGAAGGATGAGGAATGGGCTCTTCTTGACAGACAGTTACTGGGAGTTATCAGGTTAACGCTGTCTAGGTCTGTTGCACACAATGTTGTAAAGGAGAAGACCACAGTAGATCTGATGAAGGCTTTGTTTGGTATATATGAAAAGCCTTCAGCAAAAAACAAAGTGCATTCGATAAAGAAACTATTTAATCTGAAGATGGTAGAGAACGCATTAGTAGCACAACATCTGAATGAATTCAACACTATCACAAATCAATTGTCGTCTGTAAAAATTGATTTTGATGATGAGATTCGTGCAATGATCGTTTGGGATTCTTTGCCAAACAGTTGGGAGGCAATGAGGATGGCAGTAAGCAATTCCACAGGAAAAGAAAAGCTGAAATTTAATGATATACGAGATTTAATTCTGGCCGAGGAGATTCGTAGAAAAGATGCAGGTGAAACCTCAGGATTTGGTTCTGCCTTAAACCTTGAGTCAAGAGGCAGAGGTAATGATAGAAATTCAAATCGGGGCAGATCAAAATCTAGAAATTCTAATCAGAACAAGAGTAAATCTAGATCAGGCCAATAAGTGCAATGTTGGAATTGTGGAAAAACAAGTCACTTTAGGAGGCAATGCAAAAGTCCTAAGAAGAAGAATGAAGATGATTTTGCTAATGTTGTAACAGAAGAGGTACATGATGCATTACTTCTTGTAGTAGACAGTCCACTTGATGATTGGGTTTTGGACTCAGGAGCTTCGTTTCATACCACTCCACATCGAGAAATCATACAGAATTATGTTACAGGTGATTTTAGCAAGGTGTATTTGGTTAATGGTACAACCTTGGATGTTATGGGTGTGGGAGACGTCCGGATATTATTGCCCAATGGGTCTGTTTGGTTACTGGAGAAGGTTCGACATATTCCTGACCTGAGGAGGAATTTGATTTCTGTTGAATAACTTGATGATGAGGGCATGCAATACTATTTGTTGGTGGGATTTGGAAGGTTACAAAGGGAGCTAGAGTATTGACTCGTAGAAAGAAGACTGGTACTCTCTATATGACCTCAAGTCTAAGAGACACAGTTGCAGTTGTTGAAGCAAGTACTGATACAAGTCTATGGCACCGCAGACTTGGTCATATAAGTGAGAAAGGGATGAAGCTGCTGCTGTCAAAAGGAAAACTACCAGAATTGAAGTCCATTGATTTTGACATGTGTGAAAGCTGCATCTTAGGAAAACAGAAAAATGTGAGCTTCTTGAAAACTGGCAGGACACCGAAGGCTGAGAAATTGGAGTTAGTACACACTGATTTGTGGGGGCCTTCTCTAGTTGCATCCCTTGGAGGTTCAAGGTACTACATCACTTTCATTGATGACTTAAGCAGAAAGGTATGAGTTATTTTCTGAAAAATAAATCTGACGTATTTGAAATTTTTAAGAAGTGGAAGGCTATGGTTGAGACAAAAATAGGTTTGAAAGTAAAATGTTTGAGGTCAGATAATAGAGGAGAGTACATAGATGGAGGGTTCAGTGAATATGTGTTGCACAAGGAATTAGGATGGAAAAGACCATTCCTGGGACACCACCGCAGAATGGTGTGGCTGAGCGCATGAATAGAACTCTCAATGAGTGTGCTGGGAGTATGAGGTTGCATGCTCGACTACCAAAAACTTTCTGGGCTGATGCTGTTTGCATTGCAGCTTACTTGATAAACTGAAGACCATTAGTTCCTATGGAGTTCAGACTTCATGAAAAGGTTTGGAGAGGTAAAGAGGTAAAGTTTTCCCATTTAAAAGTTTTTGAGCTGAAGTCCACAGATCTTCTAGGACCATTAGACCTCCACAGCGTTATTCACCCGTTCTAAATTATCTCCTGTTGATTAATGGTGGTGAGCCAGAGTGTTATGATGAAGCCTTGCAAGATGAGAATTCAAGCAAGTGGGAGTTAGCCATGAAGGATGAGATGGATTCCTTATTGGAGAGTCAGACATGGGAATTGACTGAATTGCTAGTAGAAAAGAAGGCTTTGTACAACTAGTGGGTATACAGATTAAAGAATGAGCATGATGGTAGCAAACATTACAAGGCCAGATTAGTTGTTAAAGGGTTCCAGTAGAAGAAGGGCATTGACTACTCAGAGATATTTTCACCAATTGTGAAGATGTCAACAATTAGACTAGTACTGGAATAGTGGCTGCAAAAAATTTACATCTTGAGCAATTAGATGTGAAGACAACATTCCTTCATGGTGACTTGGAGGAAGACATTTACATGATTCAGCCAGAAGGGTTCATTGTTTATGGACAAGAGAATCTAGTCTGCAAATTGAGAAAGAGCTTGTATAGCCTAAAACTCCTAGACAGTGGTACAAGAAGTTTGACAGTTTTATGCATAGAATTGAGTTCAAGAGATGTGAAGTTGATCACTGTTGCTATGTTAAGTTTTTTGACAATTCTTACATCATTTTACTATTGTATGTGGATGATATGCTCATTACAGGGTCTAGCATTGAGGAGATTAATAATCTGAAGAAACAATGTCAAAACTGTTTGCAATGAAGGATTTAGGAGCTGCAAAGCAAATCCTTGGTATGAGAATCATTAGAGACAAGGCTAATGGTACATTGAAGCTTTCATAGTCAAAGTATGTGAAGAAAGTTCTCAGCAGATTCAACATGAATGTTGCTAAACTAGTGAGTACACCCTTGGGTAGTCATTTCAAACTAAGCAAAGAACAGTCACCGAAGACAGAAGAAGAAATGGACTATATGAGCAAGGTGCCCTAGGCCTCAGCTATTGGCAGCTTGATGTATGTTATGATGTGTACAAGGCCAAACATTGTACATGCAGTGGGAGTCGTGAGCAGATTTATGAGTAGGCTAGGAAAGCAGCATTGGGTAGGCAGTTAAGTGGATTTTGAGATATTTGAGGGGTTCATCAGATACATGTCTTTGCTTCACAGGTGCAAGTTTGAAACTGCAGGGTTTGTAGATGCTGATTTTGCTGGTGATATTGATAGTAGAAAGCGTACTACTGGGTTTGTATTTACTCTGGGTGGTACAGCTATATCTTGGGCCTCAAATTTGTAAAAGATTATACTTTGTCTACTACAGAAGCTAAGTATGTTGCAGCAACTGAAGCTAGAAAGGAGATGATTTGGCTACATGGCTTCTTAGATGAATTGGGTAAGAAGTAAAAGATGGACATTCTACAAAGTCGAAGCATATACAGACAAAATACCACTTTATCCGGTACCTTGTTGAAGATAAGCTGGTAATACTTGATAAGATTTGTGGATCTAAGAACCCGATAGACATGTTGACTAAGGGTGTCACTATTGAGAAGCTAAAGCTGTGTGCAGCTTCAGTTGACCTTCTAGCTTGAGGACAGGAGGATGAGTGTAGGAATGAGGGATTGTTTTTGGAAGATAGCAACTGATGTTGGTGATTGACTAGTCTCCAAGTGGGAGATTTGTTAGGCTTTGTGGAGCCTAGTTGTGTTTGATCCGGTTGACGACCTGACCTTACCAGAATAATGTTGCGTGGTTTTTTAATGGGAGATTTTCTAAGGCTTAGTTCATAGAGTAGTGTTGGCCCAAGCCGTAGCGCTCATGGACAAGCCTCTTGGGGGTCCGAGGGCAATGCCTCTAGGAAAAATTTTTGGCCTGTTTTGTAACCCATTGTGAATCATGTGCACACGATATAGAAAAAAACGTTATTTTTGGTGACTTGGGTTTTTTTTGTTGTCATTATTGTGAGAGAAAGAAAAAAAGACTATAGCCGCACTTTGTATTTTTCCTTGATAATAGTGAAATCCCTACAACTCCATGGACGTAGGCAAATTGTTGAACTATGTAAATACTGTCTTGTACGTATGATTATTTTTTCTTTGGCATGTGTTTTCTTTATTTTTTGTTTCTCACTTGGGAATTTCGTGGTAATTTCCCTACACCTTCAATCCTTCGACACTCTTCTTCATTCTGATTTTCCATAGTCCGATGTCGTTCCTCATTCTGGTATTCAGCGGCTCTCCTCAATTCTTCATTCTGGCGAGTCACTTCTTCCAAGCTGGCTGTTAGGGCTTGAATTTACTATGCGGCTTGAATTTACTATGCAGCTTGTTCAGCATCCATCTCGTGCTACGAGGTTCTCTTTTGTCACTTAGAGAAGATGGTTTTGAATGATCAGCTTTCCACAGGCTGCGCCAAATTGATGATGCGAAAAATCACCAAAATCACCAAGTTGAGGGCATTGTCTCACAGGAGGGAAGATCCCATGGTGGATCGTGTCTCTGGTCTGAACCTGTAAGAAAGTTTGGAAAAGAAGTGTAATGCACCAGTGTGGTGTTTGCCAAAAACACTTTGATGCTTAAGTCAGAAAGAGAGAAAATGGTTTTGAGAGTAAAACTGATTTGGAGTGGGGTTTTTTTTTTTTTTTTTTTTTTTTTGTTTTTTGTTTTGGTTTAGTATCTATGTGTACCTTTCAATTATATTGTCCATTTCTTTTATAGTTGTTTTCCTGACTTTATGGGTTGTGAATTCCGGTATTTATGAGCAACGACTAGTATGTTATCAATAGGAGCTCTGAAGTACAGAGCTAACTTGTTACTGTTGCTTTGTCCGTTATATTCCGTCATCAATGTGTGCAATAAATGTGTATCACTCATTTTGGTCGTTATTAACGTGGAATGACGATTCCATGTTATTTTTAACTCATCAGATCTAATTAACAATTAGGCCTTAAAATTGATTAATTATAGTTTTTGACAGCGACTAAATCTAATAGCAACGTAAAAGAAAAAGAAAAGAAAGAAACTAAGAAGTTTATCAACCATGGCCGGCAAAGAATGAGGATGACGAAATTAAAAGCTATTGAAAATAGGAAAGCCTGCTGAGATGTATCACTATCAGGTATCATGTATGTAACCAAAACCCAGTTAACAAATTATTATTTTCAGGTCACCTGATTAAAAAATAATAATCATTGATTGGAAAAACTCAGAAATAATGACAACCGTATGATAATTGATGGGGATATGCAATTGGTGCTTTCATGTGACAAGCAATGCAGTGTGTTCAATATTATTGGGACAAATGCCCCGGAGCAACCTTTCAAGAAAAACTAGAAAACTTTTGTTTTTTGTTTTTAAAATTATTTTTTCCTTCAAGTTTTTGTAATTGCCTTATTGAGTTGAGATTTAAGGGTTGCATTATTTTAATTTTTAAACTCAGGCTTATATGAAGTGTCCTGTGAATAGCGTTAACCCCACCTGCACCTTGGTTCCAGTAGCTTTCTGCTATAGACAACAATAAACTTGTGCCAAACCAATGTCATGAGTTCTCTTGAGGTTTCAAACTATGGACTTACCCTACACTAAGTTCTTGAAAATAGACGGGACCAATCATTCAAGAAAATTGTCCCACCTCCGGAAT
This sequence comes from Castanea mollissima, assembly GCA_014183005.1. Taxonomy (NCBI): domain Eukaryota; kingdom Viridiplantae; phylum Streptophyta; class Magnoliopsida; order Fagales; family Fagaceae; genus Castanea; species Castanea mollissima. Next base: position 30,561,386 of record JACAVU010000006.1, on the reverse strand, counting down.
GGACGATTTGGTTGTCTTCTCAACCTCATTAGTTGGAACATTTTCGAACCCAATGTTGTTGTAGGTTGATACTCAATTCGAGCTCGGTCAATCCATGATCAATATAAATCCTAACCACTTACCCTAGCTAACTCTTAATTAACCTGATACTTCGCTGTTGTTGTTTGAAATTTGACATGAGCCAAAACTCATTGAAATGGTTGTACACATCAAAGTCCAAACGCTAGAAAATTTTATGTGAAATGTTTTGAGAGAGAGTGATGCATGCCATTAGATTAGAGTAATTGTTATTGTAATTTTTATTTGTTACAATATAATCTTGTTTTGAATGATATAGTATAAACCGTATGGTATTAATAATTTGAATTTTTACGCATATATAACGACATCATTATTGATTTATTTTTTGGCTTCAACGCAAACATCCAAGTTCAAAACCTCTATACAGTGCTATATACTTGATTACCTTCATCTTTAAATTTCATATTATCGGTCCTTTATTTTATTTTGGATGTCCTAAAATTTGTTTATTCTAGAAGTTCTAGAGAAGTTAATAAACATAATGCTGATAAATTTTTTAATTTATCATTTACTTTATTTGAGAAGTCAGTACCCTTTTTTTAATAGTTTTATTTGAGTTTAGATTAAGCTAGATAATTTTAAAAGCTTATACTTCTTGTATTGTATGCTTCGATTTAGTGCTTGAATGGTCTCTCACCCGTCTCACGTCTCTTAAATGAACATGTTCTGATGTTCATACATATATACGAAATTGGCTAGACAACATTGATCAAAATAAAGCAAGCTCCATTAATTAGCAGGCCAAACAAGAGTGCAGCATAAATAAAGTAATACATGAGGGACAAGCCTTCTAAAATAGACGCCTTGGTTTGATCTTAATTGGAAGATGCATGGATGGATATGGCATTGGTTGACGTGTAATCACTTCCTCAGGGTTCAATTGTGACCATTCGTACATAGTCACCAAGTTGTGGATAGTAGTCAGGGTCTCAACCCTAGCAAACTCATTTCCTATACATGTGTGGACTCCTCCTCCAAAGGCCATGTAAGCATAGGGAGGGATTGGCTTGTCAGGGTTCCCAAACCGAGAGGGATCAAACACTTTCCGATTTTCAAATATGTCATTGTTCTTATGAGTTCCATCGGAGGACCAAAACACCTGAAGAAGCAAATAAAGTTGCGAGTTGAGTACTACCATGCACTGATGTTGGATAACAATCGTGTTATACAATTGTATTAGTTGACAAGCAAAGTTGTGCCTGGTGAATTGGGACCACTGGGATGAAATAGACCTTACCTGCCATCCTTTGGGAATGGCATAACCACCATAGCTAGTATCTTTCAGTGCTTTTCTAAAGCCGCCAAAGACAGGAGGGATTGTTCTCATCAGCTCCTGTGCAACCTGCCATGTGTATTTCATCTTTTGTATCTCGGCCCATGTTAGCTTGTCTTCTTTTCCTTCTCTCTTCTTTACAATGTCCATTTGGTCTAAGATTATGCAGAGAAAAAAATGTTAGAGAAATGTGTGTTTGACAACACTTTTTTCTTTTAGCTTTTTTACTTTTTTACTTTTTTGCTTGGATACAACTGGTGAAAGTACCATTTTTGAGGTAGAATTATATTTTATTTTTTTAACTACTTTCAGCACAAAGGCAATATACTTTGAGCAATCAATAGGATAATGCAATCATTGAGATGCAGCCATAAAATTGACTAATTACCTTCTAAAACTTTCTTGTAGATCTCAGGATATCTAGCCAGCTGCCGTATCATCAGACTTAGAGAATTGTAGATGTATCATGACTAGCAATCACAAGGGTGATGCAATTGTCTATAATGGCATCGTCTTCGATTCATAGTTGATTTTCATCTCTCAAAGCTAGCATGCAAGATATGACGTCGCTTGTAGGGCTCAGAATCGCACTTGAAAGGTCCTCCCTTTTCTTCCTCAAGATAGGCAAAATCAGGTTGGCAATACTTGACCGAGCTCTTAGGCCTCTCCAGTAAACAGTGCCAGGGAAGTTTATAGGAAGAGACCAAAGTGCTTTGGATGCTGAAGCGAATTCTTTGAATAGTGCTTCCATTGTGTACTCATCTCTAATGCCAAAAAGGACGTTGCGTGCCATAGTAAATGTAAGCTTCTTCATGAAAAACGCAGCCTTAATTGTGTCTTTTGCTTTAGTTTCTCTCAATATTAGGGTCATGGCTAAACTATCCATCTCTTTGATGTAATTTTGAAGGCTTTCAGGCTTTAAAAAGGTCACCAATGCTCCTTTTATCAGTCTATACCTGTGTGACAAATGAGAATAGGTCCATCAAATAAATGGAACTCAAAAATCTTGCATCTTTGAAAAGATTTATAAGTAGATAAGTTGAGATATCAAATTATCGACATATATAGTTAGTGATTTAGTACCTGGAACCAGTGAGTTCCAATATATTTTGCTTTCCGAGAATGCCTTGCATGGTAGCTGGTTGTTTGGGTGCAAAAACATCTTCTTCAGCACCAAGTACAAACTTGTTACCAGCTTGACCAATTATAACCACAGTTGGTGAACCCATTAAGGAGGTTTTGAACACTGAACCATGTTTCAATATCCTTTCTTCTAACCAATCCCAGCCTCGATCTTCTCTTTGAGCTCGAATAAAACTCAATGTCTCTCCAATGAAAGGATACCCCAAAGAGCCTCTAGGGAGATTTTTGGTTTGACACTTGGAAAGATATTTTGATAGGAGGAAAGCTGAAACCAAAGTGAAAGCAATTAAGAAAAGGAAAGGCATTCCGACAACCTCGGACTCCAAGTTTTCTATGTGGGAGTAGTAGAAGTTCTTTGTACATTTTGTATAAGCTACTTTGGCTTGAATTATAGTGTAATTTGTCCCTCCGACAAAAAAAGAAGAAGAAGAAGAAAAAAACAAAATGAAAGAAACAAAAACCCAACTAAATCAAATATATCAACCATGTAAGGCCGGCAATAAAAAATAATGTTGAAATAATAAGGTGACGGAATTGAAAGCCATTGAAAAAGATGGAATATATCATCTATTACAACCCTTAAAATACCAAAGGCTGCTGAGATAGACCTTTGTTAACAGTTGTAATCTCTAAAGTTTGAATTTAATATATAAGTAAATAATATTTTTAAAAATTTAGGAAAATTATATAGCATCGTCCAAAGTTTATATTTTGTTTCAAATTAATTCTCAAGTTTTTGATTCTGTCAATTAAGGAATTGGTTCAATTAGAAACTTCTGTTATCCTTCTTTGTTATTCTAGGCAATAATGAAACAAATAAAATGACGATTCATTTTCACTTTTTCACTCTAGGTGAAATTTTTTTCTCTAGACAAAGTTTTCACTTTCTATTCTCTTTGTTTAATGATCGCCAAATTGATTTACAAATAAGCACCAAGTAAAACACATATTAAACTTTTATAAATGGCTTAATGTTTTTCTTTGTTTCGTTAGTGTCCAAAATAAATGAGATAAATACTGGAATAGACTGAAACTTTAAATTGAAATACTCTATATTTGACTTTGAAAACCTGAGAACTAATGTAAAATATGATATAATTTATGGGTGTTTTTAAATTGGATGTTTACTGTGTTTTTTTAGAAGAATATTTTCTATTAATTAGTGCTATTCGGATACTCGTTAGCAAGCTCCACTAAAATATACGTAAACAAGAGCAAGCTAGCAGATTATTATGAATGGGGCTAGAGAATAGATTTATGAATAATATATATGAACTCCAATGCAAATTTTTTTAAAAAGAGAAATATACTTGTTAGCAATTCATTAGTTTGCACAGACAAATTCATCTTGATCATGTGTGTTTATAGATATTTGTGCATATTTTGACTTTATTTAATTTTAAAAGCATGCATTATTTAATGGAGTATAAATGCACCTTAAACCATGTCCTTTATGCATCGAGTAGTTATAGAATATTTTTAGAGTACTATAAATATATGTTACTTTCTGTTGCAAAATAGTAGGTTATATTATTACCACACATCTTTGGTGCGATGATCACTCTACAAATATAAGTATTTATGGAGTGTGGGCGGCAAGAACCCAGATTCAAGTCTCTAGGAGGGAACTTCACATACATATACACTTAAATTAGGCTAGAATAGAATTCTATTTTATATAAAAAAAATAGTAAGTCACATTAATTAAATTTAGAGTGGAATTTATAATTTATGTAAGAGGAAGGAATATGTATTTATAATACTTTCTGAATATTTAATAATTTTCATTATGCACTTGTTAGAAATAGTTTTAGCAAATCCATGACAATGTGAGCTGAATCTTGAACTTAGTCGAACTCAAATATCAATGTCACAACTTAATCAAACCTTTGATATTTGAGTTCAAGACTAAGTCCAAGATTCGATCAGCTCAGGTTTAAGGTAGTTTCCGATTCCTCTACTTTCTCAAAAAAAATCTCTTGATCTATCAAAGAGTGCCTGTTAATAGACTCTTGATGATAACCATCACAGTGTTTTTTTCCTTTGGATTCGTTTGTTGATTTTCACTTCTGTGTCATTTAGTTTACAACACTTTATACTTAGTGATTTGTTTACTGTGAAATGACTGAATTTCATAGATCATTATAATTGGTTGATTTAATAAAGTTTATTAATTCTACTAAAATCAACAAACAAGTTCTAAAAATAGTTGCTTTTCAACACTGTTAACAATTCATTTTTTTTCAAGCTCAAATAAAGTAACCCCTTGAAACCATCGAGAAACACAAATTTTGATTACTTTTTTTTACCTCACATTGTTAAATTATTGATTGTTCCAAAAGTTTAAGTTATTGAGATATGATAAATTTAAACATTTAACTAATACTTATAACACTCCCTCCCTCACGTGTTGCCGAAACTACCTTTTAATAGGTGAGGTTCAACACGTGAGAATTTAAATGGAAAGTTGAGTAGAGAAGACAAAAATCGAACTCAAGATTTCATGCTCCGATATCATTTTAAATTACCAATTGTCCCAAAAGTTTAAGCTATTAGGATATGATAAATTTAATCATTTAACCAATACTTCTAACACACCTTAATTATTTCTAGACTGATCATTATGTCTAAGCCGGCTTCGATATAGAATCTTTTACCGGAGGAAAGTTCAAGAAAAAATATTTGTTTTATTCATTTATCTATTTGTTCCTTCTTTCAAGTTTCAATTTAAGTAATTGGCTTATTGAGTTGTTATGATCTACATCATTTTAACCTTTACTCCGGCCAATGATGTCATGATAGTGAGTTAAATATTCCACTAAACTGAAATGCCCAAACATAATGCAGTGGGTTCTTGATATTGTCCCATCACTCTGTTAAGCCAAGTTCAGTATTAAACAGTTGGATCTATCGTAAACCTTAGTGATTTGGTGTTAAGCTAAGTTCAGTATTAAGCAGTTGGATCTATCGTAAATCTTAGTGATTTGGTGCTTCAACGTGAGTGTGACCAGTTCATATATAAGCGACATGTCTCTGTCACAAGTAACTTCACGAGGATTCAGCAAAAAAAAAAAAAAGTTAACTTCAGAAGGAGAAATTATTGTAATGATTATTACATAGGAATAAGTATTAGAATAACTTCAGATAATGGAATGTTTAAATCAAATTGTCTAAATTGTAACATTAAAATAAAACTTAAGGTATATTTTAAAAAATATCTTACTCATATAATTATATTTCCTAAAAAATAACATTTTTAAAACCTTTTATTTTCATAATTGTTTTCTATATATGAAAATTTTGTTTATTTGGAAATATATCAATTTTAGAAATTAATATATGTACTAAGGAATAACTATAACGACCCTTTTAAATATGAATAGTTATTCCTTATTTTAAAGAATAGTTATTTATAAAAAATCATTATTCTTTGTAATAAAAATATAATCAAACTACTGAATAGCTAAACTATAGCAATAATTATTACTTTGCAATGCCTATTACAGTCTACCAAACATACCCTTAATTCCCTTAAGCCTAAACTATTACAAAATCCCTCCCTATGAGTTTTTCTATCAAACCACAAAGATTCTTAAATCTCTAATTATTTGGTAAAATCCCTCCAAAAGTTTTTTGTAACGTCAAAATTTTGGACTGAAGAAAGCAAGGAAATTCTATAAAAGAAGGCCAGAGTTTTGGAGCCAATGAGATGGGAGTTGTCGTTTGCCAAGGCTAAAGTAATTTCTTCTCTAAAAAAGGTTTAGTAAGTATAGACTAAATGTAACGGTGGTTTCTTCTATAGTGAACATTTCCTATGAGGTTAGTTACCTTTGTGGTGGTTTTTATTTTGAATAGTTCTTCAAAAGTTTTTGACTTCATCACCAAAATCTGTGTTCTTTTTTATTGTTTCATATTACTTTGGATTACAGTGATTATTATTGTGGTTATGTTGATTGTTAATTTTGGGTATAAATGGCAATTAATTCATTACTTAATGTCACTTTGGTCAATCTAGATTTTTCAATAATTTTTTTTTTTTCATTTTCTCTCTTTAATTTTTCTTAAAGAATTTATTCTCCTTGGAACATTCACATTAGTCTCCTTAAATATTTAGCCAAACTAATCCTTTTTTTTTTTTAAAAAAAAAAACTTTTGCTAGTTTAGCTATATTATTATTTGTGAGTTCCAGTTAGCTCAACTGTTAAAGTCTCTGTTAATTAAATAAGAGATTTGAGATTCAATCCATGCCTATACCAAAAATCAATAAGTGTCTTAGTCTGATAATAAAAAGCTATTATCAAGAGCGGATGTCATAGATTGAAACTCTCTCTAAACAAAAAAAAGTTATCTGTTATTTTTATATATGCACATCAGCCTCAATACTTTATCAAACATTGAAATGTAATGTAGCGAGGATAAAGGCTTACTACATATAAAGAGACTATCTTCTTTAAAACTTTAGTTAATTTAGTGAGGCTTATGTACGCTTGTTTTGGTTGAGTTTAGATAAATTTTTGCTGAAATATTAAATTAGTGAGACTGATGTGAATGCTTACATGTTTTTAACTATTTAAGGCAAAATAGTATGATTCTTAATTCTCTAATGTTATTACTTCGATATACTTAGCTAAATTCATATACATACATACATACATACATATATATATATATATATATATATATATATATAATGATTTTTATTAGATCTAACTAATATTTATAGGATAAGATGAGGAGAATGATGACTTGTCACCTCAAAATCAGTCCAACTTGAGGTTGCTAATGTGGCAGCCTAACCTAGTGATGTGGTAAATTAGCTTAGGTTCCCTAAGCTCGGCCAATATATAGTCTAACTAATTAAGTCAAACCTTCTCTTTTACGAGAATGCGTTTAGGGTCTGGATTAGGTCCAGTACTTCTAGTGCACTGGACCTGGTCGAATTGTGACTCATGTCCAAAAAAGAACACGTGTCACCATCTCAACGGTCTAGTATCACTAGATACTGGACCTAAACCTCTTCCATGCATTCATACTCGCCCACCAATATTGGGATCAACAATGTCAATTTTGACATTTGACTATTTGAGTGATAATTCCCAAAATTAGAGGAAATAGATTGCACAGAATAATGTTATTGACATCCGGGAATAATCCAATCCCAAAAGGCAACATAAATATGGGTGTGTGTGTGTGTGTGTGTGTATTAATAAGTAAAACTTAGAGAAAATCCAATTAGATTTTACAATTGAAGTTCAATTTTGCGCCATGTATCCTAAATTATTTATTTTTAGAGAGTTTTGTTTCTTAATTTTGGAGCTAATTGTGGGACCACATCATAAATATTCATCCAAGTAAGTTACTGAGTACAAAAACCAAAGAGTCTAGAATTAATGAATTGTAAAAAATAAGAAAAAAAGTGCTTCACAATATCAAAAATTAAGAATTCATAAAAACAAATATGGAAAATTTACATTTTCTACCTAATAATATTCTTATTTGATTTTCTAAAGAGTAAACAAAATATAGGAATGACTATATATCAATAGCGTTTAAATTATATATATATATTGGAATTATACTGTGCATCTTAATGTATATCTTTTAAGTATATCCATGCCTATACATAGAGTTACAAGTTAGTTCACAATAATAGGTATGAACAACAACCCTAATTCTACAATTCAAAAATCCTCTCTAATACATCATTTATGAACTTATAGGCATCAGAGTCTTCCCTGCAAGCACACCTTAGCAAATCTCCGTTGTTGTTTGTTCCAATTTTGTAGGTGTTAATGGAGTTGTTCAAGCTATTGATCAAATTACATCATCAAGAACTAATATGGTTTTATTACTAATTGATCCTTATTGTAATTTAAAAATTAAAAATAAGGCATTTATAAAGAACATCTATACAATCTTTAAAAGAAAAGATGTTGAAAGAAGAAGAAAGTAATGCACCTTTAGATTATGTTGCTAAAACTTCAATTCCCAAAGAGGGTTCTAAGAATCTACAGAGATCAATTTTTTTTCCATATGATTTGACTGTCTATATATATTGAAAGCTTCAATTTATATTTGAAATTTGATTATTGGGCAAATTACAAGTTTGATCCCTGATCTTTACAATATATATCAATTTGATTTCTATTATTTTAAATGTGCCAATTTGATCTCTAACATTTTGGTATTGTGTCAAAATTGTCCCTGTCATTAAAGTGATGGATGGAAAAGGTTAACGTGGCTAATAGTGACTAAAATATTAATTTTGATGCCATCTTGATGCCATGTGGCCTTTAAATATGAAAAAAAAAGAAAAAAAAAAAAAAAAAAAAACAAAAACTTAGCCAAACTAAAAACATTTGGATCTGACTAAAGTGGAGAACAAAGAGGAGAGTTAACTGAAAGAAAGAACTACTTTTTCAATATCGAGAAGCGCGGCACTATGTCAATGTTCATTGCTCAACAATGAGGGAAAGAGGTGGGTATCGTAGGGAGAAGAAAGAGGGGGTTCGTTAATGTTAATGTCAAAAGTTGTGGCATCATGACTGTGTGAGAGTCCTTGTTGTTGCTGTTATTTGAGCTTCATGTTCATGGTTTGGTTACACAGAGATTATACTGATTTTGTGTTCAGTGGGGTTTGGTATCCTATTGTCCAAAGCATTTTAGTTATAGAAAATATTAGGTTAGCCAAAAAGAAGGTTGTAAGAGAAAAGAGGAGATCAGAGTAAGTGAAGTGAGTTTAATGACAAAATTCACGTTCTTGATGGTAAGTGATGATGTGAAAATCGTTAGTAAGTAGGTTCATCTAGATGGGTCAGCCCAAGCTCGTCCAAATTCTTGCAAGGTTTAGAAAAAAGAAAAATGGGGTCCTCTCGAGCTGGTCACTGGTATGATGTCGGCTATGGAGTCTCTGATACTAAAGTCAGTGAATATGGCTTGGGAGATGCAGAGAACTTAGTAGTAGGGATTTAAGCTTAAAATGTCTATACCTTCTCTTGGATTCTGTAGGCCTATATATATATATATATATCAACTTTCTTTAGTAGCTATTTATCTCCTTAAATGGTGGTTTAAGGAGAGCTTGGGTAACGTCACAAGTCTTCAATTTGGCCTTTATTAGGGTCCTAACGGTCTTCTCACTGATGTGTTACTGACCGTTAGGGCATTAAATGGCAGCTTTCGTGATGCTCTATCTTTGTCCAGGCTGGCTTCCTTGGACGAGGGTAATTACTTGGTCCATCAGTTGCCCCCCTATTTCGAGATCATCCATACATGTGATGACGATCTCGAGAATACGAAAGGCCATTTTGCTTGGATGTGACTCTTGACATTCTAGTTGTGTTTGCATTTAAGGCGGAGTGGCAGCGCCGTGCGTGTCATGGCAACGTGGTGCACTTTCAAAGATGGATGCCAGTGCTTTGTCAAACGGACTTTTGGGTTTCTTGCCGTTTTTCAGTTTTCCAAATTTAGCTTTTTAAGCCACTTCGTTTTTCTTTTTCTTTTTCACTTTTTCTCTTTCTTGCCCCATTCTTGGTTTGTGTTTTTCTTCTTCGAGCTTTCTTGAGTTCCACCAACTCTTTCCTCTGTAAGTCCCATTTTTTGTATGGTTTCTTTTCCTTCTCCTTTTTTATAGCGAAAATTACCTGTCTTTCCTTTTCCATTTAAGGATAGAAATTTCTCCCCCTTTTTTCCTTGTTTAGTTCCATGGTTGAAAGCTCTTTTAGGCAACTTTGTCCCTCCGTTTCGTTTCTCTTTGCCTGTTTGGGCATCTTTTGGTTCCTTTAGCAACCAGCGCCCCCCAATTGAGGATTTCATATTTAGGGATAGTAGTTTAGGTCTTGTATTGGCTGATTTGCATCCTTTGCTATGCCGATCCTTGAATTAGTTTAAGGAAATGGTGGGTGAGAGGGAGGTAGAGTCTAAGGTGAGGTCTAGTGAGCTTGAGACAGGGTTGTCGTCTAGTGATGACCCCGTCGGGGCGGGAGGAGATACTACTGCGTCGGGCCCTTCGTTGTCTAGACTAAGGGAGATTAGGCCCTTTCATGCCTTTAGGGAAGAGTGTGCCCTAGACTCTGACACCCTTTCTAGGTTTAGGGATAGATTCCAGTTCCTTGAGGAAGTTAGGATTCGTCTTCCTCGAGAAGGGGAAAAAAGCCTTTCATTTCTCTCCTGGAGAAGTGTGCTTCTACGAGGTTGCTTTCCAATGTGGTCTTAGGTTCCCCGTTCATCCATTCATTATGGAACTCTTGAACCATGTCAACATTGCTCTTGAGCAACTTATGTCAAACTCGTGGATGATAGTGATTAGTTGTATGGAGATTTGGATGGTCGTCACCGAAGGTGACATGATCAGGTTGGACAAGTTCGATCACCTGTATTGTCTGAAAGAGTCCAAAGAGTATGGGTACTATGAGCTGGTGCCCTGGATATTGGAAGTCCATATACTTCTTTGTGTTTGGAGATGGATGGGAGACACTTTTTGACGACTTCTGGGGTGTGGTTCCTAGATTGCTTCGTCGGTGAAGGTCCCCGAACTTAGGTGTGTCGTCCCCCACTTGCTTTTTGATAGTTTTCTTTTCAAACTTGATTTGTCACTAACCTTCGTTTGTTGTGTGCGTTCACAATTAAAGAGCAACCCAGGCTCAAGAGCAGATATAAAGAGTGCGTCTAGACGGCCACTAAGTATGCACAGATGATCAACGACCTCGTTGATCCTTGAACTTTGGCTCGTCACTTCCTAGATCCGGAACCTTCCTCCTTCGTCTTGCACGCTATCAAGATCGAAGAGAAAAGTGAGTTTTGTTTTGGTTTTTTTTTTCATACCTTTTTTTTTACGCAGAAATGATGACCAAGTTCAATCAGGAGATGTATGTGAAGAAGAAGCCCAAGAAGAATGAGCCCTAATAAGACAAGATGGAGTCCCCAAGGACAGCTTTCTTTATGGAAGATGCTAGTGTTATAAAAGATGCTACTAGTGCATTGTACTGGCCGTAGGGGACTCAAGCCCTCGTCGATTGAGAGGAATAAGCCCTCGCCTACCATAACTAGTGCCATGGGAACTAAGGACCATTCCAGTCCTTTCTTTCTATTATGCCTATCTAAGTAGACAAGCCTTATGAGTGACTTTATTCTCGACTACTAATGCGCCAATGTGATTTTCATGTACGAATTATCTTCCATTGTTTGATTAGCCTCACGAAACTGTAAAACATTCTTTCTCAATTATGTGGTGCTCCTAGGGGATATCAAGATGGGACGGCTAGTGGTATCGAAACTTCGTCTGCGTTGTTGGGTTACCTTTGATCTGAAAGCATTGAACATCTAGTTGATGCGGTCTAGATAGCTGTTTGTAGTTTAGGGAAGAAAATGGTTTAGGTCGTTGAGAAGTGGGTCTTGGTCTCCCCTACTATCTCTGTCCCTAAAGCCACAAGGACGGCCTCTCCCATGACCTCCTTGGAAAAGCTCACTCCTTGTCCAAAGAGGTAGAGAGAAAATGGGCTCCCAGGTGTCCAATGTTTGCGATTATGCTGGGATTGCTCTGGTGAGGGCCCATTTCGCTGTTATCGCCGACAATCTTAAGGCACTGGTTGGCATCCCTTCCCATGAGCTTGTGAATAGCCATATTCATAAACTCGTCCAGATAAGTTTCCTTTTGTTTCGCTTATGTTTTGGAATGGTCCTCGTAATTTTATAACCCTCTCTTCCTTATGACTTTTAGGCTCTAGGAGAGGCCATTCACATATCTATTGGGTACCTTGGCCAGGAGGAGAAGGCCATGGTGGGGGGTCCAAAGTGGAGGCTTTGGAGGCCAAGGCTACAAAGCTAAGGAGAGACCTGATTTCGCCATGGATAAGGCCAACACAGCTAAGGAGAAGGCCATGGTGTTGGCTGACGAGCTTAGGGTCGAGAAGCAGCTAACACTGCAGAAGGACAAACAGTTCCAAGCCGCGAACCAAAAGGTCAAGTTTGTGGCTACTAAGGCCATCCAGGCTTTCCAACAGACTAAAGAATACAACGCCGTACTCTTCAGCTAGTATTACAAAGGCTTTGAGCTTCTCAAGAAGTACATGGTGAAGCATTCCTTTGGAGTTAACTTGGAGGATTTGGATTTCGAGGAAGTGGGTAAAGAGTTGTAGGCTGATGAAGCGCCCAAACTGTTGCTGCTGCATTCTCTCGAAGAGAATGCTCCCGGGGGCAAGGGTCATGAACCTGAGGATGTTCCTGGCAATGTAGCTGGTGGTGACGAGACTACTATTTAAGTATTACCCTATTTATCATTTTTTTAAAGGTGCCCAGTGTGTTTTTGGGCTTTAGATATTGATTTTGAAATAATCTTCTCAATGATTATATGTTAATGCCATTGTTCATTTACCTTACCTCTGATGGTTGCTCTACTTTATTTTTATTCATCCTTGTGTGATTTCTGATTGCTTGACCTTCGATGGTCGTCACCTCTCCATTCTTGTTGATCTTGTGTTTGCGAAGAAATTTGACTCCGTCAACGTTTTATGACTTAGTCATTTTCATGTGATTTTTATCCTTGTTAGGAATTTTATCACTTAGCTTCGTAAGTGATTTGCATCCTTTTGAGGAGTCTTATCACTTGGCTAAGTGATGTACATTCGTCTAGGGAATTTTATCACTTAGCCATTTTTTGGGGTGATTTACATCCATTTAAAGAATCTTGTCACTTGACTTTGTCAGTGATGTACATCCGTTTAGGGAATTTTATTACTTAACCATTTTTTGGGGTGATGTACATGAAAAGTGCAATTTTCATTTGTTGACAACTAGAGGAATGGTCTATCATGGTTGGAACTTTTTTTTGGGAGTGCTTTGACGACTATGGCCATTGCTGTTTGTAATAGCAATTTCCTATTCCTTCTTCTTTAATTGTACGCTTAAGTCACTTCAATAGTGTAAGCTACATTTTGTTAGGAATGACAATGTACAAATATGCAAATGCATGCTATACAATTATGGATGTCATTTGATGAAGCCAAGTGATAAAATTCCTTAAATTGATGTACATCACTGACAAAACCAAGTGATAAAATTCCTTAAATTGATGTACATCACTGACAAAACCAAGTGATAAAATTCCTTAAATGGATGTAAATAACCTGAAAGACAAGCTAAGTGGTACAATTTGTAAAAGGATACAGATCACCTCAACAAGGCTAAGGTAGACTATATGGAAAGGTCAAACAAAAAACAAAAAGTTCACGTAACAATTGATGGAAGACGATCATCATAGCTTGAGTAACTACGTCAGCCTCCATTTCTTCATGGGCTCAAAGTCCAGGTTCTCCAAATCAACCCCTGACCGCACTTCACCAAGTACCTCTTTAGCAGTTTGAAGCCTTAATAATACCAGCTAAACAAGACAGTATTGTACTCCTTAGTAAGCTGGAACACTTGAACAGCCTTGGCAGCCATGGTCTTGATCTTTTGATCGGTCGACTGGAGCTGCTTGTCCTCTTGCACCGTCAACAACTTCTTGGTTCTAAGCTATTTGGTCAGAGTTTTAACTTTCTCCTTGGTAGCATTCCCTTCGTCCATTGCTGATATGAGCTCCTCTCTCAATGTGGAGCCCTCAGCCTCCACCTTAGAGTCGACCACAACCTCCTTCTCCTCATGGGCTAGATACTTCGTAGCGATATTGATTGTCTCTCCCAGCACATGGCACCCATAAAGATTAGGACGAAGACAACACTAAGAGAGAAATATACGAACAACAATGGAAAAATATCAAGTCTTCCCCAAAGCTTCATCGTCAAAACAACAAATGGCATGACCAAGCTACAAAAGAATGATGAAGGGATCTAAAGAAATCAAAAAAAAAAAAAAAATCAAAATGGTTGTCCAAAGAAATCACCTTGCCCTTCAGCAATGATAAAAAATGGTTGTTCAAAGAAATTATCTTAATCTTCAACAATGATAAAAAATGATTGTTCAAAGAAATTAGCTCACTTTCAAGATCAATCTATGATCCTTCGAATGTCCAAAAAGACCTTCAAAAGGTAGATAATATGAAGTCGTCACAGAAATACTACCATTCCTGAAGAAGAAAGTAGATGAAGATAAAGAAGTCTGAATCTAAACAAGTCAAGAACATTCCTTAAACTTGACCAGCATAAAGCAAAATCAGACTTGGGAATGGGAGGCAATTGATGAGTCCATAAAAACCATTAAGGTCATCCATCTTAATGGACAGTCATTGCGTCATTAGTAGGCCATCAAAGATAAATGAGTAACCGTCCAACACATTCAATAACGACCATCAAAGGTCTTAAATTCTCTCATCAAGACAAAGAACGTTACAATTGGGGTAATGATCACTCTCATTTATGTCCAACAACTACCTAAGTCACCTATAAAAGGGACAATTTATCCATTTGCTAAGGTACGTCAAAAACTACTACAAAACACTATCTATATACGAAATATATGGGTGGATATTAATTTAAGCATCGGAGGCTCCCCCACCGGGCATGACCCATTGGTCTTCAATCTATCTCTCATTTATCTTGCAGGTTCTACAAGATTGTCTAAGGCTTTGGATTGGACGAGTGACCCAATTGAGATTTTGGCATCATCAATAAGGACTAAGGATTTCTTCAACAATCTCTCATTTCCTAGCACCCTGTTTAGTTTCTTTTCCACAAACTCAATACTGAGGCAAGTCCATTTCTTCAATGTTGTTAAGATAGACCAAAATTCAACATTGGGTCTTTGGATCGGGGGATTTTGATTATTTGCTTAATTTCTGTGACACCATCTAATTTGGGAGGGATTGATTAAGTTAACCTGGAATTCCATGCCAAGTTGGATTTTAGATCTCAAATGTTTTTAGTTTGTTTAGTTTTAATTTTAATTTTTATAATTTTGGCCACTTGGCATCTTACATGGAATTCTAATAGGTATTAAAATTAATATTTTAGTAGCATCGTTAGCCATGTCAGTTTTTTTTTTTTCATTCATCACTAACGGTATTGACTATTTTGATACAATATCAAAATGTTAAGGACTAAAATGACACATTTAAAAGGTTAGAGACCAAATTAAAATATAGTGTTAAGATTGAGGACCAAACTTATGATTTACCCTTAATTATTTTAGTTCTCTCAAAATGCGTATGCTACATTTTTAATTGAGGATATTTAGTTGAATAATGCTACATACACAAACTATTTTACAACATTTTTACAAACTGTTGATGTGACTTTAGCATTTTCCAAATAATTATTAGTAAATAAAAATATAATTTTAGTGGTGGACCCATATTAGAACCAGTAAGAATTTGGCATATCAATAGTTTGTAAAAATATTATAAACTAGTTTGTAAAAATATTGTAAACTTGTTTGAAGCCGTAGCATTACTCTATTTAGTTTTGAAAAATGCTTGAGATACAAACTTTTTTACAAAAACTTTTACAAAATGCTAATGTGATGAGTGATTATTAGAAAATAAAAAGTGATGTTATTAGTGGGCTGAGAACTAGTAAGAAGTTGGCCATAATAACAGTTTGTAAAATAGTTTGTGACTGTAGTATTACTCGTTAGTTTTGATTTGACTCTAAAAAAAAATATTTGAGGATATTTTAGTTTTAGTTTTTTTATTTCCTTTTACATCTACCTAGTATCTTCATGATAATTTATGAGAGATAGGTAAAAGTTGTATACCATTTGGAAAACGATTCTCTCCGTTTGATTTCGATAGACACTTTTTGTATACGTCTCTTTTGTTAACAAAAAGCGAAGACAAAAACTGAGTAAGAGGTGGCATCTCCATCACCATCCTGACTCTTGAACAAAGAAAATGGAACCAAGGAGATGGAGATCAATCCCCGTAACAAAGATACAATGGTCCATTGAGAAATATCATGAGTCAAAGAGTTTGCTTTTTTTGATAACATGGTTTATAGACCCCAACAAATAAAAATAAAAATTAGAAGATTGTTTCAAATATTTTCAATAATAGAAGTAACAAATCGATGTGGAAGATTAAGAGTGATAAGGAATATTTTCAACTCCTAAAAATTCAACTAACACCCTGGAATCTTCGGCCTCTAAAGGGTCTTTGGCCACTATCGAGTCTTCGGCCTCTAGTCACCAAATAAGTATGTTGCCTTGTTTGTCTAGTTAGACTCCGTTTGAGTCGCCAGGCTTGTAAGCATCATCGGTCTCTTGAGGATCATCATATCACCCATGCCTTAAGAAAGGTTGTCAAAATCGGGATCGTACGTAAGATTGTGGGAGGTAGGTAGGATCGGAGATCGTAGGATCGGATCGTGGATCGTAAGATCTTTCCTATTTTCAGATTTTAAGCAAAAAACCTATTGATAGTGACTTTGTATGTTGTATAATCACTTAAAATATGAATCCATCCATTAAAAAAAAATTGCATCATAAAATGTAATTTGCATGCACTATCGTTCTTATGTCATTCTAACGAAGCAAAATATATTTAACTTTTGACATAATGTATCTAAAAAGTTCAGTATATGTTTAATTAGCAACTAAGTACCAAAATATTATCTACATATAGAAATTTTTTTCCAAATTCTAAGTTCCAAATCCAAAATAAGTTAGGCTAGTTAGCATATAAAAACTAGCTAACTACAAATTTACAATATGTAATCCAAAGGAGAATTCTCAATCTAAGGTAAACTAGCTAATTAAATAATGAAGATCCTGTTTCATAATTTTTCAAATTTTACTTAATTTAGTTAACAAAATAGAAAAATAAAAACCTTAAAAGCTTTGTCAAAATCATATGCACAACACAACAATATGGAATCAAGATATCAAAGTACAAATAAATGATAAACTACTAAGTACTAACTACCAAAACAAATTACCAGAAAGCTTAAAGATAGCGATGACTCATGGCAACATCATTGAGAGGGCTGAGAGGTGCTGGGTTTTTGACAGTGGAGTGAGGAGGCGTAGGATTGAGGTGTTGGGTTTTTGACTAGGTTTTTTTTTTTTTTTTTTTTTTTTTTTTTTTTTTTTTTTTTTTAAACGTTAAAACTTAAGTTAAGAAAGCTTAAAGGCAATGATGGCTCACCATTAACAGGGCTGAGAGGTGCTAGGTTTTTGACAAGGGCTGAGGAGGCGCGGGACAAAGGTGCGTGCTGGAGCTTTGTGTTTCTAAGTAGTTTAGGTTTTGTTTTTGAAAAGGTTAAACTTATACCATAGGTTTTTTTTTGAGATTTTATGTTGACATAGGGTTAAATTTGGGACTTCAATTCATTATTGGGCTTCTAAAACCCGTTGGGCTTGTGGGTTTAGGTTTACCCAAATGAATCCCACTTTAAAAAAAAAAAAAATTCAAGCCAAATGGTAGGATCGGTTGGATCCCATACGATCCTACGATCCTATACGATCCTAACATTTTTGCGATCCTGCTACGATTTTAAAATTTTTGGTGAGGTGGGATCGTAAAATCATGCGATTTTACGATCCGGATTGCAATTTTGACAACCATGGCCTCAAGGGACATAAGATAGTAGATATGACTCGTCAGTCGCCCTATGGTGCCAGTGAGAGTCTCCATACTGGCAACTATTTATACTTAGTTCCACGCTGTTTGTATGTCATCCACTCCTACATTCCCATATAGATAGAACTTGCATGTCACACCCAAAGATCTTTCTACATATTCGAATCCTCAAAATTTGGGAAATTAAGCTCAAATATCTTGGAACATTAACTTCATATCTTCCCTACAATGGAAAATCCTACGTTCATGGGATCTTGGTTAACCCTATACTATATAGGCACCAAGCCTCATCTTCTTCAAGGTATGTGAAATTTTCTAACTCTCATACTTTAAGTTATAGGAGATTCTTCTGTCGCTGACTTAACCTTCAGAGAGTCTTTGGTTGGCACCTCACCGGTGCTTGCTATAGGTTTTTCACCTTTTGTTCTTCAAGTACCCCCCATTGTTACACGTGTGGAAAATCGACTCATTGCTGATTTTGTGCATCATTAAAGAGAGTAGGCAATAATAATAAAGAGTTGCCAAGGCCGGCCCCAGACATTTTAGGGCTTAAGGTGACAATTAAAATGTGGTCTTTTTTTTATATTTATGTATTTATTAAATTAATATTTATTTAATATTTTTATATTATAATATATTTCATTTAAAATATCTTTTTTCGTGCCTTTTGAGATGCAAATTATCTGATTAAATATTTGTATTCAATTTCTTCTAATATTTATTTTTCAATAATATAGCTAATCTACTTCATCTTTTTTGGGGACATTGTTGATCTTAGATATGATAATATAGCTATTTTGAAGTTCATAATCAAGAATTTTTTTATTGCAAAATTAAACATCATTATGGTTATTTACATTGTTATCTTGCAATGTATCATATCATGCAATTGTATCATATCATTATCTTCTTACTTTTTTGGTGAATTTCTTGCTCATTTGTGATATTTTTATCTAAATTTGTGCTGTATTTTGTTTATTACTAATAAAAAATTTAACCATTGATCTTTTTGAGACTCAATTAATTTTTCTTCTTTTTATTTTTTAAAATTTTCATATCTAGATGCATTTTTGATAGTAGACTTTTCTAATCAAAAAACATTTACAAATAAAATAAACACTATCAATAATATATTTATATGACTTGAATAAAAAATAATTTCCAAGCATAGAGCAATAAAACCTGATATATAAAAAATACTCAATCTCAACTTGTATAAATAAAGACATATTCATTATATTATTCAATGAATTAATACTAATAAAAATAATATATATTTATTCTAAATATCCATTTTGGTATTAGAATGTACAAGAACAAAAAATTTTGTGTGACAATGTTTGTGGTATTCTTCACTCACAGATGTATAATTTTTATTTTGTTTTTCCTTTAGTATTTGTAAGTGCATAATTGTACCCGGACCCAAAAACAAGTGTTGGGCTCAGGCCCAATGAGCCTTATACAATGAAATTTGTAGAGTATGGATTTGAAACCTAGGTTTGGGATGTTGGAAGTTCAATTAACAGGCTAGAGTGCCACAATCTATTCAAATGATAAACAAGTATGACAAAGAGACCTCCTCGGACGTAAGCCAAGAACGATTTATATAAATATTCTCTTTCTATGCCAAAGTTTACAATTCTTAGTTCTTATTTTTTCAGCTCAGCAGCAGGTCCCCTTCCCTTTCCTCTTTCGTCTCCTTCTATACTTCTTCTTCTTCACTGGTTCATCCACGTGTCATACAAATCTTCCCCTTAGATACTTGTCCCATCCACCACCTTCTTGAAGTCTTCAAATAATAGTCGGAAGGCTGAATTCTACTGTTTAGAGGTCATTTCCCCATTAATGCGGCCAGAGAGGTAGATGCAGGGCCTTTAATATGGTGGTAGCAACTTTTTTCTTAGATATTTCTCACATGTTCCTGCTTCTAAAGGGTGCTTGGATCACCCTCTTACCCATCAGTTCTTCCAGAATTCTGCCTCTAACCCATTTAGCAAGTCCCAGGGTCATTGCTGGGCCTGTCCGAGGAGAAATTCCTCCTCGGACAACTCCTCGGACCTCTACAGTGCAGACTGATTTGTGGGCCTAGAGGCCCTGATCAAAACAAACTGGTACCAGTTAATCAGACCTAAAGCCCAAATGTTTATTCAAGAGCTTTTACCCCCCACAATAGCCCCTCAAAACTTTATTTTTACCCTCTCATCTGAGGAGAGAAATACAGTTTTGAACCGAGCAGCATACCTTCCACACACTTAGTAAACCGCCACACGTGTATGGGTCCTTTTGTTCCCTGAAAACACCTCTGACGCTTTGAAACCCGGAACGTGTGCATTTATGACCGCAAGTTACATCTTGTTCCCCAAGTTCAACGGTGGGATGCGCATCCAACGGCCCAGATTGGCTCTGAAAATTTGAGTGGGAGAATTTTAATTTCAAGGCCGCCTCCCGCATGTCAAAACGCCTGGGAACCCGTACCTTCATTCATTCTTTCAGAAATCAATTGCATCTAAGTGTCAATCATTACCTTTTCTCTCCAGAAGTTCGTGAAGAATTGCATAGCCAACTCCCGTAAGTTTTCACTCTTCTTTATTCATTCCTTCTCGACTTCTGTCCTCGGCCACCATTTAAACCTCTTTCCTTCCTTTAACTTTCATTTTAGTTCCCACCAAATGGGTAGATTTAAGTGTCTAGTTGATACCGACGCCGGTATGGAAGGTTTTAGGGCCAAATACCAGATTCCTGATGACGTAAGCTTAAGATATTGCCCAGTAGAAGCCATAGGTAATGCTAGAAGAGAGGGAGAAGTCCTCATTCCCATGATCACCTTCATAGAAGATGGGATGACTCTTCCTATGAAAAACGTGACCAGTGAATACCTTCGCAACCATAGGTTATGCCCAGACCAATGCACACCAAACATGTTTAGAGTTTTAGGTTGTGTCGATGCTCTAAACGAGCAAATGGGTTTGAACCTCACATGGCACGACGTTGTCTATTTGTACAAGTGCCATAAATTCAAAAATGTAGGATAT
This sequence comes from Castanea mollissima, assembly GCA_014183005.1. Lineage (NCBI taxonomy): Eukaryota > Viridiplantae > Streptophyta > Magnoliopsida > Fagales > Fagaceae > Castanea > Castanea mollissima. The sequence continues at coordinate 30,540,349 of JACAVU010000006.1, read as the reverse complement.
TACATTAAATCCAGATCTAGCATTGTTAGGCTGATTTCCTCTCTTCCTAAATCCAACAAAGGCATAAAAGACGACTATCTCATCGCCTCAAGCAACTGGTTTAACGGTCCTCACTGCCCAGTCGAATGGGGAGAGCCAAGTGTGACTCCTTAGGAGTTAGATTTCCTAATCCATGATTCAATCCCGTTGCCTTTACTGCTTTTAATCTTTATTGCACATTATTCCTTTTTGTCTTGATGTTTATCGCTAGTCTGACCATGCTCATCTTCTCGGATGTTTCTTCTCACAAATAAATAACACGTACGCCCACGTCTCAGCCCTTGCAACGTTGCCGACTTAAACCGTGTCCTTCGCTTCGAAGTCTTCGTAAGTGAAGACCTACAAGTGAGAGCTGCCCACCTGATACTAGGATACAACCCTATATCAATGGACTTCCAAGAAATCGACAACGCGATCATCACTGGAGACAAACGACGCAGAAGGATAGACGTGGCACGGCCCAACTTCCTTTCCAACCACGAACTCCCAGACGATCCCTCCATCATCCTGTATTCTCGCCCTATTGTAGCGATTCCTCTCTCGGCACACTCCAGACAACCGCTGTCCGAGAAGAACAAGCGTCCTCGCAACAATCGTTGGACAAAGAGATAGACCAATTTCAACTCGTGGAAGTCGAGAGACCCCGAGAGGAGCAGCTCGTCATCCTCTCGGACGAGGAACGCACGTTCGCCGAAACTTCGGGCATACAAGGTCTGGTGATTGCACAGCTTGACTCAAGCTCTGAAGAAGAAGAAATGGACGCTTTACGGTAGCTAATGAATAAGAGGGGCGCGAGAGTCTCTCAAAAAGGAACAGGTGGGTCACAGGTCCCTCCGTCCTTGCCCCCACCCCCTCCTCCCTTCGATCCTAAGCCTCCGTTATGGAGCCTAAGAAGAAGAGGAAGAGTGAGGCCGAAGAGACAGATGCGGAGAGGCAGAAGAAGTTGAAACAACAACAACAACAGCAACAACAAAAACCTAGCAAGGGCAAGGGACGTGCCTCCTTAGTGGACAACAGGGAGAATAGGGACCTTGTCGAGGTACGCTGTGCATCGGCTAACTGGTCTCCCAAGCTTAAACTGGACGGGACACCAATCTCCTACCAGTCTAGTATCAAGGCGTTCCAGCAAGGCCATGCTTTCCACCTGGCCGACGCCTTGGAACGTCTTCTTCTTCTGCCCAAGGACATGGACGCCCTGGACAAGATGAACCAATTGCATCTGTTCCTTTCACTAAAAAGGGACTTGGCCTTAGTGAGTATCTAAGTCTTATCCCTATCTTATTCTTTCACTACACCTTATCGTAAGAAACATTCTTATGTACTTGAGACTTGCGTTACTAATAGTGCATCCATTTTGATATTTCACCACAGGGCATCCAAGAAGTCTTTGCTGCCGAGAAGTGGGTGGAAGATTCTCGGAAGAAGGCTGGACTTGAACTGGAGCTTAGGCAGGAGACCGAGAAGTCCTTAGGCCAAGCTCTTGCGCAGAATGAGAAGCTAACCACACAGCTGGTGGAGCTAAAAAGGGAAAAGGACGGTGCCGAGGCTATCTTGAAGACAATGAGGACCCAGGTGGAGGGGCAACGCAAGCTTCTTTGTCAAAAGGATGAAGACTTATCCAAAACTCAACACAAAACTCTGACCTGAAGAAGGAGCTTGCTAGGATGAAGGACGAGGCTCGTACCTTCAAGGACTCCATGGAGGCCGCGAAGAAGGTCACTTACAACGAAGGGGTAGTAGTGATGAAAAACCAACTAACTGAGGAGTTCGCTGGGCTGTGCCGAGAGTATTGCCAATAAGTGTGGGAGGAAGCCTTAAATATGGCAGGGATTCCCTCAACTTTCGAGCTGAGGAAGCCTGAAAACATCTGGCTTCCCCTAGATATCCAGGTGATAGAAGAACTTCCTCTTGTCACCCCTGCCCCTGAGACAGCATCTTCCATGCTCCCTCCTTTGATCCCAAAGCCCATTCTAACTCCTACAGAACCTAAGAGTTCCAACAAAGAGAAGGAACATGGTGATGGGGCCGAGAAGACTACGAGCCAAAGCGCCGAGCCCAATGTCTCTTCACTGGTGGCAATAGATAAGGGAAAATAAGCTCAGTCCTCATTCGAAATAGAGCTGAAATGCACAGAGGCTACCAGCACTTCCGAGCAAAGCCCCCCTTATAAGGCTTAGGGTCTAGGCTAGTTAGGACTTCTGATTTGTTATGTAATAAATTTTTAAATTTTTGCTTTGAATCTACATTAACAAAAATTAATGAAAAACTGTCTGGTTTGATTTTCATTTAACTTCCAATTTTTTTAGTATAAAAATACTCATCAGCACAAAAATGAATGAATGGAACAATTAACTTCACTTGCAATATTTCCGTTTGTCATGACTTTAAATAGAAGTACAAATACTTAGCTTATACTTTGCAAATCATGCCTCAAGAGCATAACATATGTGACAAAGCAATATACAATAAAAAACTTAACTTAGAATTTAATTTGGGGCACAAAGCAATCCAAGTGTTTCATCAACTCCTCAACACTAATGTGACATGGTTTTTGCTAATGTTCTCAAAGTTGAGGGTTCAAGGACCCGACATAACCAAACTTCCTTTCTACAGCAAGTAGGATGTCAATTTTTACAAGGCATGTGGTCCGAGGACCATGCATGTCCAAAGTTTTTATCTAATACTTAGAAATTGTAACTTGAAATGTTAATTTCCCCAAAGTAGAAGGTTTGTGGACCCGACATAACTAAGGTTCTATTTAACACATGATAAGACATCAATTTTCACAAGGCATGTGGTCCTAGGACCATGCATATCCAAGTTTCTATTTGATACTTAGAAATTGTAACTTGAAATGTTAATTTCCCCAAAGTAGTGTTAGGATTAGTGCCCTTAAATCCTATTGTATGATGTTATGTATGATATTATGTATGACATTATGTATAATATGATGTATGACTTAATATTGTGATTGATAAAGTTATTTTATTATTATCTAAAATAATGGTAACATGAATATGGGACATTATCATATAGTCCATGAGATGCATTGTATGTGATTTATGTGAAAAGTCACAGAAGATGTAAATCACAAGTTCTTTGCAAACTCAAAATTTATAGTTCGTAGTCGGTGATGAAATTGGGCATTTCATTTGCGAAGACTATAACGTATCAACTAAGATGATTTGTCTTGATCATGGAAGTGGAGACTTCTAGTTGATATGTTTTAAGAGTTAAGACATATTGAACAAGATCATTGTGAGATTTATTATTCTCCTAACGACTGTCAAATGAATAATAAATCTCACGACTTCTATTTGCATGAACTCTTAATCCTGAGAGAATAATGGACCTGATCATGAGGTATAGATTGCTTTGATATATCAGGAGTGAGATCTAAAGTGATGGTCAAAATCTCAGTATGTTGGGCAGCCACATTTAGTGTTGATGGAACATACATTCTCAAGATGGAATTTATAGTCTCTTGATGGAGATATAAAATATTCCCTTGAGATAAGTTTAATGGGTTCAGTTATTCAAAGAGTTAGGCCTAACCACTTTAGTAAGAAATTACTAAAGTATATATTTATGAAATTGGATTTCATAAATATATAATGAATAACTTTAAAGAATTAAACCGGGTACTCAATGATAAGATGTAGTAATTTACAAAGTGACAGTCTACATTTATGACTTTGTGTTACTACGAATATTTTATGAAGGGGTTGCATGTATAATAAAGTCTTGGGATATAATTTATTAATAAGGCCTAGAGTGCAATTATATTTATATAGTGGTATTAAATATAATTAATGGTAACTTTGGACTTGTCAAGAGTTGACGGAAAAGCCCAAGGCCCATTGGAGCTAGTGTCTTATTGGTCCCCTTTGGTCCCATTCCAAGCTACACACTAAACCCCAATTGGAAAGGCCCAATAGGCCAGCCCAATTAGATAATCAGTTAGTTATAAAAGGAGAAACATACAAAATTTTTATTAGAAAGAAAAGAAATAAAAAACGGTGTGTGTGAGAGTGTGAGACACACTTTCATTCTCCTTTGAAAACTGATTGAGAGACCACACATCTTGGGTGTAAAGTGGAATTGGAGTGAAGATTAAAAGTGTTCCCAAGTGCTTCTAATCTTTGTTTTGAATTTCTCCACACCAAGGTACGCCATCTTGTTCTTAAATTCTGAAATTTACATAGTGCACGTTATCAATTATAAATGAAATAGATCCTTATTTGTTGCTTCCGCTATGTGTTTTGTATGAGACACAAAACCAGAATTTTTCCTTCAAGTATAAGGTCTGTGGACCTGACATAATTAAGGTTCTGTTTAACACATGATAAAACATCAATTTCCACAAGGCATGTGGTCCAAGGACCATGCATGTCCAAGTTTCTGTTTGATACTTAGAAATTGTAACTTGAAATGTTAATTTCCCCAAAGTAGAAAGTTGTGGACCCAACATAACTAAGGTTTTGTTTAACACATGATAAGACATCAATTTTCACAAGACATGTGGTCCGAGGACCATACATGTCCAAGTTTCTGTTTGATACTTAGAAATTGTAACTTGAAATGTTAATTTTCCCAAAGTAGAAGGTCTGTGGACCCGACATAACTAAGGTTCTGTTTAACACATGATAAGACATCAATTTTCACAAGGCATGTGGTCCGAGAACCATGCATGTCCAAGTTTCTGTTTGATACTTAGAAATTGTTAGAGATAAATCCAAATACATTTTGATAATTTGAACAATGAACGAAAAAGTACTTTTTATTAATAATAATACCTTCGTAGGTTGTTTACATTCCAAGGGCGTTGTACAATTTTTTCATCTAGATCAGCTAATCGATATGATCCTATGCCAGCTACAGAGATGATCCGATAGGGTCCTTCCCAATTTGGTGCTAGCTTTCCCCATGCTGGATTTTTGGCAGTACCCATGACTTTCCTCAACACCAAATCCCCAGGCGCTAGTGGCCTTAGCTTCACAGGAGCATCATATCCTCGTTTAAGCTTCTGCTGATAGTAAGCCATTTGGACCATAACGGCCTCTCGCCGCTCCTCAATCAGATCCAGGCTTCTTTCAAGGAGGTCATAGTTATTTTTCGGGCTAAAAGAACTCATCCTTAACGTGGGAAAACCAGATTCTAAAGGTATCATCGCCTCGGCCCCATAGGTCATGGAGAAGGGTGTTTCGCTAGTGGATCTACGCGGCATAGTCCGATACATCCATAAAACGTGTGGTAACTCCTCTACCCATCTACTCTTCGCGTCATCCAGCCTCTTCTTAAGTCCACTGACTATGACGTTATTAACAGCCTCGGCTGCCCATTTCCCTAAGGGTAAGCTGGGATGGAGTATCTGTTTGTGATGCCCATGTCACTATAATATTTCCTGAAAGCTCTACCATCAAATTGGACGCCATTATCTAAAATAAGTGTGTGAGGTACCCTAAATCTAGTGATAATATTCTTCCAGATAAACTTCTTGGAGTCGATATCCCTAATATTTGATAAGGGCTCAGCTTCGACCCATTTGGTGAAGTAATCGGTTCCCACGAGTAGCCATCTTTTGTTTCCCACAGCCTTCGGAAAAGGCCCAACTATATCCAGTCCCCATTGAGCGAATGGCCAAGGACTGGACAAAGGATTGAGGACTCCCCTAGGTGATGAATGTTAGGAGCGAACCTTTGGCATTGGTTACACTTTCTTTCGTAGTCTTGAGCTTCCCTCTGCATATTGGGCCACTAATATCCCTGAGTCAGAGCCCTATGGGCTAAGGATCTTCCCCCCGTATGGCTTCCACAAATTTCCTCATGTAACTCTTCCAAAAGTGCCTCCGTTTCTTCAGGATGTATGCATAGTAGGTATGGTCCGGAAAAGGAGTGTTTATACAACTTCTGACCCTCAGACAACCAGAAACGAGGTACCTTTCGACGAATCTTATCTACTTCAGACTTGTCCTTGGGAAGAATATTGCTTTTTAGAAAAGAGACCACAGGGACAAAAATCTTGCTAGGTCCAGGCCTTATCAGATGGATACGGATGGCACTTGCAGTAGTTAGAGCTGGTTCTAACAAGTCTTCGACGAGGATAATCCTGGGCAAACATTGAGCCAAGGATGTCGCCAAAGTAGCCAATGAGTCCGCATGCGTGTTTCCACTTCTAGAAACGTGCGAAAGGACGAAGGAATCAAACTCAGATTGTAAACACTTGACCTAGGTCAGGTACTCTTGCATTCTTGGATCCCTGGCCTCCATGGTCCTTGTCACTTGGCCCACAACTAACTGAGATTTTGAGAACATATGAACTTCCTTTCCCCCCATTCTATATACCATATTCATACCAACTACGACTGCTTCGTACTCGACCTCGTTATTAGTGGCCGAGAACGCTAATCTCAATGATTTTTCAAAGAGAATTCCCTCAGGGGATACCAAAACAAGTCCAACACCAGAGCTCCTCTGGTTGGCTGCCCCATCAACATACACTTTTCAAATCGGAGGTCCTTTGCCCGTGATCACGTCAACTGATTTTTCATCCATGTGTGATTCCTTCACAGTTTCTTCTAACGATGGTTCGGCGAACTCTGCTACCAAATCCGCGAGAACCTGGCCCTTCACCGAGGTGCGTGGCATGTATTTGATATCAAAAGCTCCCAAAATAGTTCCCCATTTAGCTACCCTTCCTGAGTAGTCAGCACTTCTTAACACTGACTTGAGAGGCAGTTGGGTCAAAACCACAACAGTGTGGGACTAGAAATAGTGAGGAAGCTTCCGTGTGGCATGGACTATAGCCAGAAGTGCCTTCTCTAAAGGCAGATCACGCACCTCAGGTTCATTCAAGGGTTTGCTGACATAATAGACCGGTCTTTGTACCCCGCCGTCGTCCCTTATAAGAACCAGGCTGATCGCATGGATGGCTACGGCTAGATATGCAAACAGGATTTCATCGACCTCCGGCCGAGACATAATGGATGGCCGGGAAAGATATTCCTTAAGTTGTTGGAAAGCTAAAGCATACTCCTCGGACCATTGAAATCTTTTCCATTTGTTTAACAGTTGGAAAAAAGGTCTGCACCTGTCAGCTGACCGAGAGATAAATCTACTGAGGGCAGCGGTCATCCTGGTCAACTTCTGAACTTCCTTTGGATTCCAAGGTGGTTGCAAGCCCTGAATGGCTCTGACCAGTGCCAAATTCATCTCTATTCCTCTATGAGTCACCATGTAGCCTAGGAACTTTCCGGAACCCACCCCAAAAGAACACTTTGAGGCGTTGAGGCGCAGCTTGTACTTCCTAAGTATTTGAAAGGTGTCATCCAGATCTTTTACATGCATAGGTATTGCCTTACTCTTTACTACCATATCATCCAGATATACCTCAATGGTCTTTCCAAGTTGTGATTCAAACATTTTGGTCATCATCCTTTGGTAAGTAGCCCCGACATTTTTCAATCCGAACGACATCACTTTATAGTGGTAATTTCCCGTTGGAGTTATGAAAGCATTCTTCTCCTGGTCACCCAACGCCAATGGTATTTGGTGATAACCCTAGAAAGCATCTAAAAAGCTCATCCGAGGATGCCCGACCGTAGCATCCACAAGCTGATCGATGCGTAGCATCGGGAACGAGTCCTTTGGGCAGGCTTTGTTTAGGTCTGTGAAGTCCACACACACTCTCCACTTTCCGTTCTTCTTTTTCACTACAACTGTGTGCGCCAACCACTCCGGGTAGAAAAATTCTTTAATAGCACCAGCTATTTTGAGCTTGAGTACCTCTTCTTTGACAGCCTCAGAATGCTCTTTGGAGGAACGCTAAGGTGGTTTCCTCCTAGGAACAACGACAGGGTTGACGTTCAAATGATGGTAAATGAAACTTGGGTCAACCTAGAGCCTCATAGGGATCCCAAGCAAAGACATCGATATTGTTTTTTAAAAACTTCACCAATTCCATCTTCTCTTGGTGTGGTAACCGTATCCCAACTTGAAAGAACCTCTCGGGGTCATCGGCTATGAGAAACCTCTCTAAATCTTCACACATGGCCTCGTCTACTGTCACCGCATCGGGCGCATCCAGAGTTGTTAATTGCTATAAGTCATTCCCAGCCGAGGCCGAGGACTCTGATTTGGCTTGATGCAGTACTGCAGCCGATATGCATTGCCTGGCCACTAACTGGCTGCCAAGAATTTCTTCGATGAATCCCCCCGAAGGAAATTTTACTTTAACATGCAAAGTCGAGGAGACAGCACCCAAAGCGTGCAGCTAAGGCCTGGCAAGGATGGCCATGTATGGGGAATATGCATCAACCATAATAAAATTCACCCCGACCGTTTCCGAACCAAACTGTACAGGCAATTGAATCTGTCACTTTGGTATAACAGCCTTCCCTTCAAAACTTATTAATAGCGAGTCATAAGGAGTGAGATCCTTTAGTTTCAACTTAAGCCCCTTCAGTCGGGTACATAATATCTGCACCGCTGCCATGATCGATTATCGCCCTTTTGACGTCGTAATTCCCTATCCTCAACGTAACCACCAGGGCATCATCATGGGGTTGAATGGTCCCAACCTTATCCTCATTAGAGAATCCCAAGATAGGAACACTCCCTCTGATCCTCTTCGGCTTCGAGCCTGACTCTTCGGCCTGGGAGTGTAACACTGCCATCACCCTGGTAGGATAGGAACCGGCCCTGCCAGGTGCAGCGAAGATGACGTTAATCGTTCCCAAGGGCGGCCGAGATGAGTTGTTCTTCTGATTATTTGAACCTGACTGACTGCATTGCCCGTTAGGTTGGTACAGGTGCTGCTTCAACTTCCCCTCGCTAACAAGCTGCTCCAAATGGTTCCAGAGAGTCCGACAATTCTCGGTAGTATGACCCACATCTTGATGGTACTGGTAAAAAAGGTTCTGATTCCGTTTCGTAGGGTCTCCCGCCATCTTACTGGGCCATTTGAAGTAAGGTTCCTTACGGACTTTCTCCAGCAGTTGGTGCATTGGTTCTCGGAATACAGTATTAACTACTTGAGGAGTGGTTGGACCAGATTGCCTAAAGTAATCTCTCCTCGGCTTGTTTTTATGGTACTTGTCCGACCTGAAATCCCTTCTTTACTGCGGGATAGCCTTCACCTTACCCTTACCTTACTGTTGATCTTCCTCAACCCTTTTGTACTCGTCAATACGGTCCATGAGGTGACGTACACTCCGTACGAGCTTTTTGGTCAGGGATTTCCTTAAATCATGATCAATGGGAAGGCCCACTTTAAAAGTATTAATCACCACCTCGTCAAAATCTCCATCTATCTCATTGAACATCTCCAAATACCTGTCGGAGTACGCTTTTAATGACTCACCCTCCTTCATGGCCATAGATAGTAGTGAGTCCAACAGTCGAGGAACTCTGCTGCATGTAATGAACCAAGACACGAATGCCCTAGTAGCTTCCATGAACGAATCGACAGACCCCGACTTTAGTCCATTGAACCATCTCATAGCAACAGGTCCTAGGTTAGAAGGAAAGACTTTGCACATCAAGGTTTCGTTCTGAGAATGCACCGCCATCCTCTGATTAAAGTGGCTCACATGTTCCACCGGGTCTGTTCGTCCATTATAAATGGTGAAGGTGGGCTGGATGAACCGTCTAGGGAGCCTTCCCTTCTCAATCCTGCGTGAGAATGGCGATTTAGAGAGTTGGTGTAACGCTCGGCTCATAGCATCGTTTCCCAAGCCCTTGGAGGGAAGCTTCCTATGCTTATGACCTGGTAGGTCATCCCTTTTGCAAGAGAAGGTTTCGCTAGGGGGAGTCCTGGACCTTGAACTGTAACTGCTTCCCTGAGATTCCCTTGAAGAAGGATTGGATGGGGGTGAAGCTCACCTTCGTCTGACACGGCGCAGCTTCTTCTTAAGGTGGTAAATCTCCCTCTGCATGGCCTTGGCATCATCCTCATGGGTGGCACTGCCTCCGCTACGCGTATGACTCGCGCTAGGATATACGGTATGAACACTTCCCTCTCGATCCCTCCGGCGCTCAAGACGCTCAAAAAGATCTTCGGGCTGTGATCCTTGAGATTCTGCTTGATGCGAACCTAAGCCTGCCATGATGTTCCAATTCCTTCAACGCTAGATTTTCCACAGACGACGCCAATTGTAAGTGCACAATTGTACCCGAACCCAAAAACAAGTGTTGGGCTCAGGCCTAATGAGCCTTATACAATGAAATTTGTAGAGTATAGATTTTAAACCTAGGTTTGGGATGTTGGAAGTTCAATTAACAGGCTAGAGTGCCACAATCTATGCAAATGATAAACAAGTATGACAAAGAGACCTCTTTGGACGTAAGTCGAGAACGATTTGTATACAAATTCTCTTTCTATGCCAAAGTTTACAATTCTTAGTTCTTATTTTTTCAGCTCAGCAGCAGGTCCCCTTCCCTTTCCTTTTTCGTCTCCTTTTATACTTCTTCTTCTTCACTGGTTCATCCACGTGTCATATAAATCTTCCCCTTAGATACTTATCCCATCCACTACCTTCTTGAAGTCTTCAAATAATAGCAGGAAGGCTGAATTCTACTGTTCAAAGGTCATTTCCCCATTAATGCAGCCAGAAAGGTAGATGCAGGGCTTTTAATGTGGTGGTAACAGCTTTTTCCTTAGATATTTCTCACATGTTCTTGCTTCTAAATGGTGCTTGGATCACCCTCTTACCCATCAGTTCTTCCAGAATTCTGCCTTTAACCCATTTAGCAAGTCCCAGGGTCATTGTTGGGCCTGTCCGAGGAGAAATTCCTCCTCGGACAACTCCTCGGACCTCTACAGTGCAGACTGACTTGTGGGCTTAGAGGCCCTGATCAAAACAAACTGGTACCAGTCAATCAGGCCCAAAACCCAAATATTTATTCAAGAGCTTTTACCCCCCACAGTATTATTATTATTATATTATTATTATTATTTGCTTTAGTCTTAGTGTAGTCCTTGACTACTAATACACAAAAAAAAGGCAAGATTTGGTAGAAGTGTAAAACTCATCCTATAATAAAAAATAATAATAAAACGCAAGATTTAAAATAAAAAAAACAAAATGCCACGGCTCGTAATTAGAAACTAGCCCACAACCACAAATCTAAAGTCTAGTGTGCATTTAGATACTGCATATTTTGCTGAAAACTGAAAACAATATATATATATATATATATATATATATAATATATATATATATATATCGGTTACTGTTCATTAATGAAATCACTGTTCATTTGTTTATTTGCACTGTTCATGTCTCATGAAGAGTGCAAGAGGCGCTGGACTTAAAAAAAAAAGGCAAAAAACGCAAAACGTGGGACGTGGACGCGCAAACCAAACGAACACTTAATAGCAATCAATATCATCACTCAACAACCACAACTCACAAGTTCCACCCACTAACCCACAAGATTTATAATACTTGAAATCAAAAACCCACACATCAAAGAGAGATACCTCAATCGTGAGTGTGAGTAGTAAATGATAGACTAGTTCTGAGGAAAAGTGGAGCCACCAATGGAAGAAATTTATCTGTAGTGACCATTGACCAGTGAAAGGAAGAATGAGATGCAAAAATTACAAAGGGGGGGGGGGGGGGGGGAGAGAGAGAGAGAGAGAGAGTATGGGTAAAATTTTAGGATTTGGGATTTTTTTTTTTTGTTTATTTGTGATTGTTCTGTAAGTAATTTTTTTTTAGATTGGATTTGAATTTTATCTAGTTGTAAATTTTGGTTTGTTTAGAGATTAAAGATATTATTTTTGGGACAACTAGTTTTGTTTAGACCAAAGAATTTTCTTTTTGTTCTTAGGTCAAAAGGATGTTGCGAATTTTTTTTGGGTTTAATCGGGCACCATTTTTTTTTTCTAATACCTCTTTTTGTCCAAAATTTTGGGCCCTCTTCCACTCGGGGGCCTTAGGCAATGGCCTAACTAGTCTAGTGGAAGGGCTGGCCATAAGAGTTGCCTTAGCTTCTACCCATAATGAATCACTCAAATCAATGAAGTGAGAATGAGGACATAAAAAGAAAATTTCAGCTTTGCGATTGCAGCACTTAGCGAAAAGCATTATTAAGTTATGGACAAATTTTAGTTACAAAATTGATTGTAACCTAAGGCTACAACTTTATTTAGTATCTTTTTATTGGAGGTGGATTTTGATAAATTAACCATTAGATTATATCTTCTTCTAATAAACTCCATGCTTGCAAAATTTCTAGAAAATCAAAGATTAATAGCTATATCATCAATAAATTATTTAAATTACAAGTTTTTGTAGTTAAATTATGCATAAAATATAAACGTATAGATCATATAATAATAAATATTGTTGACACAAAATTTGACATGTGTATTAAGAGAGTAAAGAACATACAATTAAATGGTTAGATTTTCAAAATATATAGTAATTTTTATTTTATTGAGTAAAATTGTAGTTTAAAACTATAACTAATTTTGTAACTAAATTTTATTCTTAAGTTATTAAAGAATGTTACACCAAAGTCTATTTCCAGGAGGCCGTGGGCGCCAGAGAACTAACTTTGGGGTTCTTAAAAGAGCTAAGTCCCATGCTAATCTTTTGTGCATATCCTAAATAAAAAAAAATTGTGTATATATCAAATAATTTATAAAGTATTTCATTTGCATGTTGAACTATGTTTAATTGTTTTTTTTTTTTTTTGGTACTACCATAAATAACATAATATATGGTTTTAAAAAAAACAAACCATTACATTAATTAGTCTTAAATTCCAAGCTCGTGTATATGATACGACAGGTCGACATCCAAATGCATGACACCTTGCCTTTGGACTTTGGAGGTTGGACCTCTAAATTGACAGATCCTACACCGAAATACCCCACAACTTATAGGCTTCATTTCGTTGGGATAGAAAATTGAAAAAATATAAAACTTATTTGTTTAGTTAAAAAACAAAGAGAGAATAAAAATGAAGTTTGTATAAATTTATTCTTATACCCTTATTATATAAAAAAAAATAAAAACTTTATTATAAGAGAAAAAACACCTAATGTTTAGAAAGGAAAAAACAAAACAAAACAAAACATTAACGTTGAAACATAAAGGGGAAAAAAAATTAACATGGAGGGAGAAGAGGGGAAAATGAGTAAATTCTCATCTAAACCCTTTTTCTCCTCCATTTTTTTCTCAATTTAGGGAGAAAACAAAACATCCCAAAATAGTGGACCTAGAATGTTTTGTTTTCCTTCTTCCCTATTTTCCACACCCTAACTAAATAAGAGCAATATTTAAAATCCCCCTTATTTTCCCCTCCTTCTTTTCAGTCCCCCAAAAAATCACTCAAACCAAACAATGCCTTAGTTTAGTTATGCCCTAATCAGCCAAGGACGACCCCAAGTACTAGCCCAAAGGACCATGGCCCATAAGGTTTAAAATAATAATAATAATGTAATATATTTCAGATTTATTCAGAATTTGAGCATAACCAAAGTAAGCTTGACCCTCCAAACATAACTCTTGGCCCCTTGAATCATAAAATAGCCCAAATAACAACAAAAATAAAGTCAAACATTTACATAAATAGCCCAAATGACAACAACAAATCTAACAAGAGGTCATTTTATTTTTGATGAACACAACAAGCCATTTTTTAACCTTTCAAAAAAAAAAAAAAACAAAACATAAAATCGTAAAATGACACTTAAGTTTGTAAATTTTTTGTGATAAAATTTGTAGTATCTATACCTAATTGCAGAATTTCATTTCTCACAAATAATTTATAAATTGAGAAGTAGGAAAATTATAATTAATGCATTTTTGCACACTACACACACACATACTTCTGCGTGTATTTCGTGAATTTTTTTGGCGAAACTACACTATTGGTTCCTGAAGTTTACCTACTAAGTGCTTTTAGTCCCTGAAGTTTCAACTGAGCTCTATTGGTCCTAAAGTTTCAAAACTAAACACAATTAGTCCCTCTACTAACTTCCGTTGGTTTTTTTTTGCTTATGTGGCTAACGGAAATATGAGTTGGCATATTTCTAATGATGTGGCAAAATTTTTTAATTAAAAAAATCTCAAACATCTCTCCCCTCCGTTTACCCCCTCTCTATCCCTTCGTTACCTCTCGGTCTCTCTATTTCTCTATAACTTCTGGTGAAAATCCATGTCAGATCTTTGGAGACCGCAAGACAAGGAGTTTGCAAACTAGATCTCCATACATTGGAGCGCAACCAATTCTAACAACCTACATACTCCTACATACAGGCAATACCTGGAACAGATCTCTTGCCGTGAACATTTGAAGTTAAATTTCTAGAGCAAACTTGTTCTCATGTGGCTGAATGGGCATTGGGTTATAGAGCAACTAGATTTGATCCAATTCATACCTTGTACATATTATTGGGGACCTTTAATATGGGCGTTGGACTAGGTGAGGTCCCCATTATTCCCTTAATTGGTGTTCCCCATTGCCTTTCGTTATCACTAGAAACGTTGTCTCCACCTCGTGCATTTACAGATCTAGTCCCCTATGTCTTGTACTTCGTGGTTTATTCAATTTGCAAACAAAATGAAAGTTTCTTTGCTCTGTCTTTTCTTGGTCTTTGAGTTTGAAGGTCCAGGTCAAGTTCATGGAGAGTGCCATAATAGGATAGTGTGAATTTGAAGTATGGATGTTGGCAACGGTGATTGGATCTGACTAGTGTGGAAGAATTACAGAATAACAAGAAATGCGTTTTGGTTCAGTAGTAATTGCTGAGTTGGCTTTGTACTTTTTTGTAAGGCAATTTTAATTGACATGTCTTATTTTTATTGTGCCATCTCATACATATTGCAGGAATTGCATGTTAAGCAATTGCATATAGCCTGCTCCTTCAATAACGTTGCCACATCCTTAAAAATATGCAAACTCATTTTTCTGTTGGACACATAAGCAAAAAAACTGATGGAAGTTAGTGGAGTGATCAATTGTGTTAAGTTTTGTAACTTTAGGGACTAATAGAGCTCAGTTGAAACTTCAAAGACTAAAAGTGCTTAGTAGGTAAATTTCAGAGACCAATAGTATAGTTTCGCCAATTTTTTTCTTCGAATACTTTGACCCCCTCAATCAATATGCTGACTCCATCCCTGTTAGCATGTACGCTTAATACGGGTCATCATCCTTAATAAGTGGGAACTGAGAATAATATTGAGTATATTAGGAATGAGACACTTGATGAACCGAGAATAGTAGGAATAAGACACACCACATTCCCACGTTGGATGTGCATTACTAACCAGCAGCTCAGCTGGTTCAGACTCTTGACTGTGGCCATAGTGAGTGGATTTTGAAGTTAACAGGGCAATTAGGTTCCAAATTTCTAATCGCTTCCACACATTTATTGAACGCTCAATAGGGTTGGAGGAGTGGGTATCTATTGCAATGAAGTTGTCAATTGTTGAGTCTAATATGCAATGTCAAATCCAATAGCGTTGTCAAAATCGGTACGAAGACACATTTATGCATTAATATGTTTGGACCCTTGTCTAATGCTTTCAGCTCCTAACTTCTGGTGCACCCATTGCCAACCCACCAGTACTAGTACTAAGACTCTAAGAGCATTTGTTTTTGCATCAATGTTTACGGTAAAAATATATGTAAAATTTACATTTTTAAATTATAAAATCACCCATATTCCCTTTCAAAAAAAAAAAATCACCCATATTAATCAATTTAAAAAAGTATAAATATACAAAGTTATTATTATAATCATAAAAATATACACAGTTTACTGCATGTAGCTTTATATATCATTATTTTAATTATTTTTTCTCTCACATTTTGTCTCAAATTCCTCTCTCTCTCTTTTTTCTTTCTCTCTCTCTTTATTAAGATAATAATAGACGAAGAATAAAAAATAATTATTTAAATAAAGTAAATGTAGAATGGATAATTTGATGAGTGTTTTTGAAAAATAATTGTGTAAAATAGAAAAAAAATAGGTTCTTATATTAAAATGGACATAAATTTTTGCATCGATATGAATGCTCTAAAAGACTTCATAAATTGAACAAAGAAATTTCCATATATATATATATGGGTTGGGTTCAAGTTACACCTAGTGTAACTCTAAGCAATGTTACACCACTCAATAACTAATTAATACATTTATATTTTGAAAATTTCACTGTTGGATTAAATATTTTATATGTTCTAAACATGCACGCCAATTTTCATATTAATTTGATGTTATTTACCATTCGGTCCATAAATTTATCTTTTATGCATTATTTTAAATTACAAAAACTTGAATTTGTACAATTGATAGATGACATGACTATTGATTTTTGATCACCTTAAAATTTTGCAAGTACGGAGAATATACAAAGACAATGTAATCCAAAGATCAATTTATCAAATTTCACATGCAGTTAAAAAATATTGATTGGTGTAATATTGCTTAGAGTTACACTAGGTATAACTTAAACCTAACTTTATATATATATGTTGGAGATATTACACAAAATAATAATGGAAGAATAAAGTTAACACAAAAGACAAACAGAAAATAGATAACTTAGAGGCACTATATCATTTTCTTTAGACAATATTTGCCCCCCACACTTTTGTTGCTAAAGGATTATCGCAACTTTGTCATTAGGATACAACAAAGATGTTGGGTTCTATAGATAACAATTTTAGAGAATGACCACATGATTTCTTGTGTTTCTTTCCAACTTTTGAATTTGTGAATTTTTTTTTTTTTTTAAGTAAACGTAAGCCTCTATTTATGTCCATAGGGTTATATTTCATGAAAAGACATGTATGGAGAGTTAGTTATTTTTTTTTTAAGTGAACATAAGCTCGTTTCATGAAAAGGCACATATGGAGAGTTAGTTATTTTTTTAACTGAACATAAGTCTATTTCATGAAAAGGCACGTATGGAGAGTTAGTTATTTTTTTTCATAAAACAGTTAACAAAGCTTGAAACCTCTTCAACCTTTCTGAATAGTCACCATAAAATTCAAGAAAATTTAGATTTTCAAATTTTCACTTAGAATATTCTAGAACTTGAATTTTCATTTTATGAAACCATATTCTCCAAACTCAACTATCATTATTACAACCTATCTTTGTATATACAACAATCCCCCACTAAGTTGTAATAATATATGTCTCACTTGATTGATATTCTATCATGCATAATGGAAGGTGTCTTTCAACTTAAACCTCCCTTTAGTGTAATTGCTCAAGAAATCAACAGAGTTAATGGTAGCTTGGTGCTTAAACCAAAACTCTTATATGTTGAAATCGAAAACAACACACACATGAGAACACCCACAACACATTTAGAAATCTATTGTTGTTAGCACTATTATGGCCTTGTGCTCTTCCCGGTTTTGTGAACATTTACAAGAGAAAACCCTTTACTCTTGCTAGAAGCGGCACCACTTCTATGTTCACAAAGGTGAAGTTCCTTCTTATGTCCCTGTTACACAGACATTTATACTTTATGAAATTCATTAAGAGTGTAAAACTCATCCTCAATTATATCGTAATAGTCTGCACTAATCCATCTTGAATGAGACACAAAATTAGTGCTCTTACTAACCATGTATCAATAGCTTGTTGTTACCCTTTAAACCTCTTTAGATTAAATCAATTTGAGGTTAGGTTCCCACTATTGGTGATTCTTTTAGAAGAAGGGTTTTAGTTCCATTCCAATGGATGTTACCCCGACTATATCTCAAGACACTGCTTTGGTTTAAGGGTCTGTCAAATTATTATTTGACCTTACATTGACAATTGAAATGGTACCAAATTCTTTTAATTATCTTATGTAATCATATCTTAGACATATATGTCTAGACTTACCATTATACATTTTACTGTATGCTCTACTCAAGGTGGCTTCACTATCACAGTACACCAAAATGGCTGGTATTGGTTGTGGCCACAACTCTATGTCTAACAACATATTTCTTAGCCATTCCGCTTCCTTGCCTGCTGCCACCAAGGCTATAAATTCTGATTCTATGGTGGAGTGAGAAATACACATTTGTTTTTTTTCTTTATGCCCAAGAAATGGCACCCCCACCAAGAGTGAATATCCAACCAGACGTGGATTTGTTATCACTCACACTAGTAATCCAACTAGCATATGAATAACCTTCCAATACAACTAGAAATTCGGAATAAAAGAGTCTCAAACTTATGGTTGTCTTTAAATAACCAAGAACTCTACCAATTACTTTCCAGTGATCCACACTTGGATTACTTGTAAATCTAGAAAGTTTGCCCACTGAAAATGATATGTTTGGTCTTGTACAATGCATAGCATACATCATGCTATCAATAGCACTAGCATACTCAAGTTGTGCTATTGCTCTTCCAGTGTTTTCACCCAACTTTATGCTCCAATCAAAAGGTGTATTTGCTTCCTTTATATTAAGATGTTCAAATCTTTGAAACACTTTCTCAACATAATGAGATTGACATAGTGCAAAACCCTTACTATGTCTTTTAATTTTGATTCCCAAAATAGTATCCACTTCATTCAAATCTTTCATTTGAAACATAGAAGAAAGATACTTTTTAGTTTCATATACACCTTTCATATTTGTACCAAAGATGAGCATATCATCCACATAAAGGCATACAATGACTCCATATTCCTTTGTGAATTTGGAATAAATACATTTGTCGGAACTATTGTGCACAAAGCCATCCGACAAGATTGCTGAGTCAAACTTCTCATGCAATTGTTTTGGAACTTATTTCAAGCCATACAAAGACTTAACTAACTTGCAAACTTTTTTTTTTCATTTCTAGGAAGTACAAAACCCTCAGGTTGTTCCATGTAAACTTCCTTATCAAGATCACCATTTAGGAAAGCTGTCTTAACATTCATTTGATGTACAATCAACTTGTATATGGATGCAAGCACTAACAACACTGAATAGACATGATCCTAGCCACCGGTGCATAGGTATCAAAATAGTCTACTCCTTCCTTTTGTTTAAAGTTTTTTTTCCACTAACCTTACTTTGAAGGTTTGTATTGATCCATTAGTATTATATTTTCTTCTAAATACCCATTTATAACCAATTGGTTTAAAACCAGTAGGTAGATCCACTAGGACCTAAGTATTATTGGATAATATTGAGTCCATCTCATTATTCACAGCTTCCTTCCAGAAAGCTGAATCTCTAGAAGCCATATCTTCCCCATATGATTTAGGATCATTCTCTGTATTAAACACTATAGGTATTTTATTTAGGACCACTTCTCTATTTCCTTCAACAAGAAACAATTGCGCTTGATAAGAAATGAAGTCTGGACCAAAGTCCTTTACTTTTCTTATGTTTTGACTCTTTCTTTGTTCACTTGGTAAACCACTTTCAATCCTCTTAATACCACCCAAAGTAGTATCAGGATTAGAGTCACCTTGTTGTGTTTGAGTAGGTATCAAAGCATCCATGGAATCTTTATTGAATTTATCCTCAATAAACTCAACATCTCTTGATTCCACCACTGTATTAGAGTTTAAGTCTAATAATCTATATGCTTTTGAATTTTCAGCATAACCTACAAACACACTTTTCATAGTTCTTGATCCTAACTTTGTTCTTTTTGGATCAACCACTCTATAAAAGGTTAAACACCCCCACACTTTGATATAATCAAGGTTTGGTTTCCTTCCATTCCATAACTCATATGGAGATACTTTTATCTTCTTGGAAGGTACTCTGTTGTGCACATGACATGCTGTACGCAATGCCTCTCCCTATAAATTAAATAGAAACGCTGCACTTAAAATCATGGCATTTACCATATCTACAAGAGTCGTATTTTTTCTTTCGGCCAAACCATTTTGTTGGGGTGTATAAGGAGCTGAACTTTGGTGTATTATATCATGTTCCTCACAAAATGTAGAAAAATTATTAGGAAAATATTCACCACCTCTATCACTTTGTAGGATTTTTATTTTCCTATCCTTTTGATTTTCTATTTCAGTTTTATAACATTTGAACATGTCAAATGATTCATCTTTATTTCTCATTAAATACACATATGTAAATCTAGAGAAATCATCAATGAATGTAATGAAGTATCTTTTACCTCCTCTAGTTCATACACCATTCAATTCATATACATTAGAATGTACAAGTTCAAGCATAATAGAATTTCTATCCGACTTAGAAAAATGTTTCTTTATCATCTTTGCTTGAATACAAACTTCACATTTCTTTTCATCATCATGCTTATATGAAATTAGACCATACTCTGACATAAACTTCAAGTATTTGAAATTTAAATGTCCTAATCTAGCATGCCACAAACTCAACATATTGTAGACATGATGTGCAGAGATCAAATTTTATTAATGTGGAAATAGATTTTATCAATGTAGAAAAATAGATTTGATTATTGTGAAATTCAAACATGAAAAAGCATTCAAATTTGGCGTTTAAATTTAGAAAACACGATTTCACTAGGTGTTTTATGAGAAATAGCGAACAATTTTTTAAATAGTGAACAGAAAATAATTTATGCAGAAAAGAGAGTGAACAATTTTTTAAATAATGCTGAACAGAAAATAATTTTATGCAAAATACTAGAAATAGTTTATGCAGAAAACAGTGAACAATTTTTATAAGAAAACAGTGAACAGTTTTACTTAATGTAGAAATTAAATTCATATTTTGAAATTAAAATCTCTATATTTTACAATGCTTCTATTTAAATAAATAAAAACATAAAAAAAAACTACCTATTTTTATGTTTATGTTTATTTGTCAATAATCCCAAAGTTCAAAAAGAAAAGAAAAGTTACGAGGTACTCGAGCTTAGTGAGCTGGAGTACTGTAGAAATAAAATAAACAACATTTTATGTTTATGTTTATTTGTCGATAATCCCAAAAAAAAAAGTTACAAGGTACTCGAGCTTGGTGAACTCGAGTACTGTAGAAATAAAATAAACAACATTTTATGTATATGCTTATTTGTCGATAATCCCAAAAGAAAAAATATACAAGGTACTCGAGTTTGGTGAGCTCGAGTACCGTAGGAATAAAGCAAATAGCATTTTTTTTTTATAAAAGGTACTTGAGTATGGTATACTCGAGTATTGTGTTGCATGGTACTCGAGTATTCCAAGCTCGAGTACCACATTATTTTTTTTAATCGCCCAATTTCCACCTCAACAGTGCCACGGTGGCAAAACTTCTAGGAACTCGAGTGTCTTAAACTCGAGTGCCAAATGGTACTCGAGTTTTCCAAACTTGAGTACCATAAAAGTGGTATTTCCCTATTTAGTTCCGAAACAGTGTTTTTTTGCTACAAATTTTTGAAAATTGTGGTATTTGGCCATTTTGGCTGTCTTAGTGGTATTCTAAACAGTGAAAACTCGTGCAGATAGTGCTACCACATCCAAATCAACTTCTTACTAAACTAATTAAATTAGGACTATTTGAAATCAGCCTAAATCACTTTACATTCTATAATGTCATCACATGTTACTGAAGAATATATACTCAAATCACAAGCTGGGATGTGATGCACTAAAAGGAATAAAAAATAGTCCTTAATCTCACTCTTTTTTTGAGAGAAAAAAAAATAATATATGACATGCTATTGATAGTGAAAAACAATAAAAATAGAATAAAACAAATTTTATATTTCAAAAAGGACAAAGTTTGGTTACAACTCCCACTAAAAACATTAACATGACTACATATTTTGAAAATCTAATTATTAAATTACATATTTTTTATGTTTTTAACATACATGTCAAATTTTATGTCAATCAAAAATTATTTATGGTAAAATACTATTTTGGTCCTTAAAATTTACCAAAAATTTGTTTTTTATCCTTAGACTTTAAAAGGTTCTTTTTTCATCCTTAAACTTTGTAAATAGTTTTTTCAATATTTTAAGGACAAAAATAGGGATGAAAAAAGAATTCTTTTCAATAGTTTAGGGATGAAAGACGAACTTTTCAATAGTTTAAGGATGAAAAATGAAATTCTTAAAATTTAGGAATGAAAAAAAAAATTATAAAGTTTAAAACCAAAATAGTATTTTGCATTGTTATTAATACCGTTTCGGACCCCGTTTCGGTTTGTCCAGTGGAATGGAATATTTCGGTACCGGCCGATTTCGGCGTACCGTTTTAAGGTGTTTCGGGTTCCTAAAAATTAAATTATATATATTCTTGTAAAACATAAAATTGTCAATTCTAATAAATAAATAACTAAATTTCAAATAATATAAATCATTTAGTCTTAACTCTTAAGTCTTAAACATCAATATAACATCCATTTAACATCACACAATAAGAAGATTTAGAAGACAATAACTAAATATCAAATAATACAAAACATTTAGTCTTAACTCTTATGTCTTAAACCTCAATACAACATCAAATAATAAGAAGATTTATAACAAGTCATTACTCATTACATAAGCCCATAATAATTAATAACTAATAAGCCAACAAAATTTATAACATAATATTAGCCATCAAATAATATATATATATATTTTTTTTTTTCCATAGGCCAAATCATGTACCGACCGGAATTCATATCTCGGTCGGAATTGGCCGGAATGGTCAAAATGGACCGGAATGGCCCGAAATCTGGCCCGAGGTGGAACGATGGGTATCCTAGTACCGGTTTGCATACCGGAACGAAAAATTCCGGCAGTTCCGGCCGGAACGGAACGAAATCAATAACAATGGTATTTTGTCCTATTATTTACTATTCGATTATTCATAAATTTATTTCTTATACTACAAAAACTTGAAATTTAAACATTTAACTGATGACATAATTATTAATATTTGATTTTTAAAATTTTTTACTAGTATGATAAATATAAGAAGAAAATGTTATCTAATGGTAAATTTTTCAATATTTATATCCAATAAAAAAATACTGATTGGAGTTGTGAACATTTTTTATAATAAAGTTTGTAGTCAAATTTTACCTTTTTAAAAAAAGTCAAGGAAATAAAACGCGTAGCAGATAAAAAAGGAGAAGCACATCTCTTAAATTTCTAAATATTATAGGAGAATCGAATCTCATAAAATTCTAAATATTCTAGAAGATAAAATAACAACATGCATGATATGACTAATACTAGGCAAAGGCAATTCAAGTTGGAATTTCCCTTTCTAGGAGTTGCTATTTATTATTAGTGATTAGTGATGTGCAAGTCCCTTGCTCACAAAATAGTCAAAAAAAATAAAATAAAAAATAAAGAGCCAAAGAGGCGGTGGATTTTCATTTTGACAAAGAATCCGCGAGAAAAACTACGTCGTTTATCTTTTCAAGTATTAATTTTAGTTTTGTTACTCCACAAAAGAAGGAAACTTAGTGAGCAATAATAATAAAAAAAAAGAAGAAGAAGAAGGGGGAAACAATTTTAAAATAGGATAAAAAGAATTGAAGGAAGAGTCAAATAACAGTTTTATTATTTTCATGATCAAGACCTTTTCTCTCTTCTCTCCTCTCTTCTCTCTTCGTTGAAACGAGAGGAGAGAAGAAAAGAAAAGAAAAGGAAAGGAAAGAAAGACAATGCTACGCTTGTTGTCTCAGACAAACTACACATGTTTTAGACAACAACAATAACCACACAAACACAGACAAACAGAGAGAAAGAACACAAACAACGACGGAAGAAAAAATCGAAAAGACAAAGACAACAACAACAACAACAACAAAAAGAAAAACATCATCAATGTCCACGCAAATGCAAGATCCACCACCTTCAAACCCTAATTCCCACAACAATCATCATCAAATCAATTCGAACAATGCATCTCATTCTCATCCACCGCAGCCTCCCAAGAAATCTCAGCCATTACCAGCAATCGCGAACACCACGACGTCGTTTATGAAAGGTGGGGGACACCACAGGAGGGCTCACTCCGAGGTCAGCTTCCGGCTGTCCGATGATATGATGATGGATCTATCGCCGTCTGATGCTTTTAACGGCGGAGGCTGCGGTGGCGGCGGCGGCGGTGGGGGTGGTGGGTCCTCCACTGCTAGTTTGGACGAGATCGGATCCGAGGATGACCTTTTCTCTACCTACATTGATGTTGATAAACTCGGTGGCGCGGATCAGAGTGGCGTTGAAGGAAACGGTAATGGAAATGGAGAGAAGAGTGGTGGTGGGGGTGGTGGTGTCGGCGGCGGCGGCGGCGGCGGCAGAGGTAGGCACAGGCATAGCAGTTCCGTTGATGGGTCCTCCACTACGACGTCGTCTACAGGTGTGTTTGGCGAGATTATGGATGCCAAGAAAGCCATGCCTCCTGATAAGCTTGCTGAGCTTTGGAACATTGATCCCAAGCGTGCCAAAAGGTCTTGCTTTCTGTTTTTTGTTTTTTTTTTTTGTTTATGCTTTTGGTATGAAACGTGGTGCAATTTTAAGATCTCTGAGTTTCTATGATTGCGTTTGTTAAGTCAGATCTCTCTCTTTCTAAGCTACAGTTAAATGTCGTTGCAACGGATATTTGCTTTTGATTTTATGCTCAAAACACCGGTTTTTTTTTTGTTTGTTGCTTTCCAAACCATAATATTCACGAACACACATAACGTTTTTAAAGGAAATTGTGTTTCGTAGATCCATTGGTTTGTAAATTTAACTCGTGGGTTTGAAGGTTCTCACATTTTGGATATGATCATTTGAAATTTACTTCGTAGATTTTTTTCCTCCCTGATAAATTTTTAATGTTTTCTTCTCTGTATAAAAGTGTTTATCTTATAAAATCTGTCTGCTATTTGATGTGCTGATTAATTAATCAAATTATGTATGCGAACTGTGTTTCTTAAGATTTGCCAATATTCTTTTTTAAAAGTGACATTAACTGGTACATTACTACAGGGGACAGTGATTGACATGAATGATAGAGGTTTTACAGGTGGTAAGAAAGGAGTTTACTCTTATTTTCTGAAGTGTTTAGATTTCTCCATTAGATTCCACTTTCTATAACACATAGATGTCCTAGTTTTTTATAATTCTATAGTTGGGGGGAGAGGAATTTGAGCTTAGACGCCTCAGTTGCAAACATCAAGAGGTGTCAGTTGAGTTACAAGGCTTTTGGCCACATAGATGTTCTAGTTTACTTATACCAAAAGAGGAGGGGGTGGGGGGAGATTTTCTAGTTGGTTGGTCAAGGTTCTAGCATAGGCTTCTTTTTAGAGGTTGTCAAAAAAAAATTTCTTTTGGGAAGTTTAGTGCATTAGTGTTGTGTTTTGATTATGAATGTAGGTTCTCACGTGTAAATGCAAACTTGTGGAAATTAAGAACATGGAAATGCATTCAAGTTGGCTTGTATCATCTGGATCCTAGTTGTCTTATTGTTGTATCTTTTCTATGTTGTGTTCATATGTGGGACAGTGGGAAAGGAATCGGAAATTACAGTTTACCAACTTATGGTTTTGATTGAGTTTGAATTACTAACCTATAATTTAAAAGTTACACTCGCTTATCACAAAAAAAGAAATAGATAAAAAAAAGTTGCGCTTATCCGCCTTAGGTATAATTCTATTTATATATTTTTCATCAGTTAAATGAATTCAATTTATAATGAGGTTACTATAGTGTTTGCTAGGCTTTCTTTTCGAGGCACATGATGTACACACACAACAACAATAGGGCTGGCCATATGTTTTCTTTTCCATCATTCTATCGTATCAAAAATCATATTTTGTCTCCTTTCTAGTTGGCGTGTCCTCTCCACTTCTACGAATGTTATTTTAGTCTTACTCTTATTCTAACCTTTTTGTTCCTTTGTCATGAATCAACTCTTTTTTCGTCACTAGTGCATTAATTGCTCTCCTCTACACATGACCAAACGATCTCAAGTGATTCTCTCTCATCTTTTCATCAATGTGGCTCCTTTGTATTTAAGCAAATTTCTGCATTCCCAATCCTATCTTTACCTGTTTCCACTCATTCATCTTAACATTCTTATTTCACTTACACTCATTTCATGAACATGTTGCTTCTTAATAAGCCAACATTCAATACCATTGAGTGCAAATGGTCTTATAACATTCTTGTAAAATTTTCTGTTTAACGTAATAGGTATTCTATGTTCACTCAATACTTCTAATGTGCTTTTCCACTTTATCCACTCTATTAGTATCTTTTGATTTATCTCTTCTTTCTCTTCATCCTTATGAGCTATTAATCTAGGATATAAAAAGCACTTGCTATTTGGTATCTCTTGACCATTAAGGTGTATAAAGTGCATATTTTTAAACCTCAAGTTGAAAAATCAAACTTGTCGTGAACTGTGGATAAAGTGTAATTGAAACACTCCCCTCCCAAAAAAAGTTAACACACATACTAGGATACATATGTCTGTACTTGTTACATTCATTTTTTTTTTTTAATCTATATTCGAGGCATTTTAGGAGCTTGTGCTGATATTTGAGTTGTTATATATAGGATATTGGCAAATCGTCAGTCTGCTGCCCGCTCGAAAGAGAGGAAGGCACGCTATATACAAGAACTTGAGCGTAAGGTTCAGACCCTTCAGACAGAAGCTACCACTCTTTCTGCCCAACTTACGCTATTCCAGGTTAGTCTTGGCAGTTTCTAGATCAAAGGACACTTCCTCCTCCCACATGAATTGGTAGAGAGTGAGGTCATATGTTCAAAACACATTGGGTGGATGTGTAAACCAATTTTTAGTGGTCATGTGTGGTATAACAGAACCTGATTGGTTTCATTGGCTGACATGCATATTTTTGCATGTTAAAAAAAGGTTGTAGCTTGTGTAAAAAACTTCCACTTTTACTTGAAAAAAAAAAAAAGGATGCATGGTTACCCAAGAGAAAAGTTCGTTTCTGCTGCAAATGTCTGCACTTGAAACATGTTTGAAAGTAAGATATGCAGCATACTTCCTTCAGGTGACATCACTAATAACTTATCGGATGATACTTTGTGATGTATTCTTATTGTATTTCCTTCCTAAAAAAGGATTCTTTGATTACTCCAGAAATTTTCCACTGCTATGTCTATTTAATGTTATACCTTTAGTTGTTTCTTTCAGAGTTCTTTTGCTAATATACAGACACAAGCACATGTATACTTTGTGTTACCTAGGCAAGGATTATTACTTATTCACTTCTTTTCTTCTTATATAGAGAGACACAACTGGTTTGAGTACTGAAAACACAGAGCTTAAGCTTCGATTACAAGCCATGGAGCAACAAGCTCAGTTGCGTGACGGTAAGTGTGGTACCTGCTTGTATTTTGCATTTTGATCCTTGAGAAAATGTGTGATTCTTTCTTTTAGATATCATCATTAAATGTGTTTATTCCAGTGCCTTTTTCTTCTCTTTTCTTTTTTTCGGTTCTAAGAATTTTGTATGAAATTTGTCGGTGACATCATACAGCTCTGAATGAAGCACTGAAGAAGGAAGTTGAGAGGCTCAAGATGGCAACCGGAGAAATGATGAGCCCTTCTGAGTCATTTAGCATGGGAATGCACCAGATGCAATTTGCGCCATCAACATTTTTCCCACATCCGCAACAACAGGGACCTGCTGGCCACCAGAATATGCAGTTGCCATTCAATCATTCCCAATCTAGCATGTCAACTCACCAAATGCATCAATCAAATTCTCATGCACTCTCAGAAATGATGCAGAATGATCATCTTCGCCGATTGCAGGGGCTTGATATTAGTAGCCAAGGATCATCTCTTGTGAAGTCTGAAGGCCCTACACTTTCTGCAAGTGAAAGTAGCTCCACATTTTGACACAAATTGGCTGCTAAACTGCTGACCCGCTGACTTGTTTATGGCACTCCCTTCTGGTAGATTGTTTATAGACTTTGACATCTAGTCATTTAGAGAAGGTACTCTATTTATTCTATTATTTATTTCGTTTGTGTTGAGGATTTATATGATACTTAATTGTTTATACTTCGGGTTGTTCCTCAAAAGGGGTCTCACCCTCAGGTTCGTTGCAATGTTCATCAGTCATTTATACACTCTGGGATTTGTTTTGCTGGGGTACTAGAACATATGGGAATGAAAGTCATTGCCATTGGTGGTTGGGATGTTACCTGTTATCTTTCTACTTTGTATCTTGTTTAAATTGGTATATGTAAACTTTGTGATTAATCGTTTTTTTCACCCTTCCGTGCATTGTCTCCAACAATTGGCTCTTTCTCAATTTATACTCTCTGTTTTTCCCCTTCTTTCTCTAGTAATGCTTTCAATTAATATTTTTATGAAGTCATGGTGCGTGATTCTTTTTCCAAGTAGATATTTATAAATTCGATCTTCCACAGGTTGTTAATCGATTTTTTTGTGGGTGCCAAGATTATATTTGGACCTACACTTTGATAGCCTAGTAACAATTGCATTGTTTGTGCTGTCTCAAGCCTGATGTTCGAACCTCACATGACATCTCCCCATATCCCCCACTCTCTACCTGTCAAAAAAATAAAAAAGTTTGGAGCACCTTGTAGTCTTGTACACTGCCAAGGATCTAAGTTTTTCTCTGTATCGACTCTTCAAATCCGACATTTATTCTCTCATTCATTTTAATCTTATTGAGCATATCTTCCTTGCGATTAAGAGAACAATTAACAAACAAAATCCTCTATCACAGAGTTTCTCACTATACAGTTTATACCCTACTAACTTTAGTATGTCATGTATTTTATTTTTTACCTCTTAAATTTTGGTTAGTAAACTTATTTTAGAAGAAAAAATGCTTGTGGCAGGCTGTATTTAGTAAAACATAGAATGGAATGCCTATGTTGAACAAGCCCGCCTTATTATCATTTATTTGTTCTCGGAGATAATATAATTCATAAAGAAAATTGTCTTCTTTTTATTTTATTTTTATTTTTTAAGGAAAAGGACTATTGTCTATTGGTTCACAGATTTTATAAAGAAAAATGTATTTCGCCTTGCTTGACTGTATTTTGAAATTTTCTTTGTTTTTGTGAAATCTCTCTCTCTCTCTCTCTCTACTTTTAGCACAACCAATACTAAAAAGTATGCTGCAATGGTGGAGGGAAAACCAAAAATTTTGGCTCGAGGTATAGTGCACAGCCAAAGATGGTTATATACTATAGCTAAGATGGTAAAAAAATATATATGTTATTAAAAGTTATATTATTTTATTGGGTTTATTTTTATCAAAATATCTTTTTTAGTTGGGTAGTATATGCACTCCGTTAGCACTGGAGACTTGAATTTCAACCTTTGTCCCTCTACACCTTACAAACACTTATATTTGTGAAGTGATTATCATGTTAATGGTGTACTGTGGTAAGACTATATTTTATTAATTACTATTATCTTTTAAAAAATATTCATTATTTAATAATAAAAATGCATTCTTCAATTACATAATCCAATGCAATTATACAAAGCCGTAAGTAATCAATTTTTACTAAAGTTTTAGCATAATCAAATGCAATTTTTTTTTAAAAAAATGCACATTTTTGTTTTAACCTAAAATATTTTCTTGAAAAAATGACTTTTTTTGGAATTTTTTTAAAACTAGAAAATTGACTTATATTCCTATGTGTGGTTGACTTTGAAAACTAGTTAGATTACATTTGTGGTGTGGAATTTATATATTGGGCTTATTTTTCATTATCACCAAAAAAAAAAAAAAACTATTAACTTGTTGTATTACCGAACACTAGAAAATAAACATAAAAAAACATTTTTGGGAAAATATTTTCCTGCAATAAAAACTGAGCAGTCATAAGTATTATTAAATTTTAGGCCAAAATGCAATATTTACCTTCTAAGTTCTTTTGTCATTTCAGTCCTCTAAGTTTGACTTTTGTCTATTCGGTTCTCTAAATTTCAATTATACTCAACTCAGTTCTTCGTTTACCATCCATTAAATTGCACTGTTAACTTATACAAAACGACATCGTTTTATAGTTTAATTAATATTCCTTTTTTTTAATTTATGAATTTTAGAAAAAAACATTAATTAAATTTTTTTTAAGAAATAAAAACTAACTAAACAAATGCAATTATTTTTTTAAAAATGCACATTTTTGGTTTAACCTAAAATATTTTCTTGAAAAAATGACTCTTTTTTTGGAATTTTTTTTAAACTAGAAAATTGACTTATTTTCCTATGTGTGGTTGGCTTTGAAAACGAGTTAGATCACATTTGTGGCGTGGAATTTATATGTTGGGCTTATTTTTCATTATCACAAAAAAAAAAAAATCTATTGACTTGTTGTACTACCAAACACTAGAAAAAAAAAACATTTTTGGAAAAATATTTTCCTGTAATAAAAACTGTTAAGGACATATTTTATGTAGTTATCTAATCTTTTGACAAAACACACTTTACTTGTATTTGGATAGATCTAAGATGTGTTTTATACTTCAAAGAACATGTTGTTCAAGTATAGTATTAAAGCCATGAAGATTGGACCAAGAAACAAGTAAAGAAAAGTTGTTCATTAAAGTTGGACAACTAGCTCGACACCTGTAAACAGATAGCTCGACACCTGCTCGACAGATAGCTATCTATTGAGGTTTAATGAGGCTCGATAGATACTATCTATCGAGGTATCCATCTAGGTTACAGAAATCAGAATTTTCATATTTGATTTTCGGCCTATGCTTATGTATTTGTGTAGGGTTTCTTTTCTTACAACCCTAGACATATATAAGGTTTATTTTAGAGGCCGTCACATAAGAGAATACAAGGAGAACATATGCAAAAGGTGACCGAAGCCTTATTCTCTTTGAAAGAAGCTACTGGGTCTTTTGCGCCTTAGGGTTTTGTAACCAAGTGTTTCTTGATCTTCATTGTTGATGAAGTGAAGAACTTTGCAACCAACATTCTTCTTTCTCAAGTTGGTGTGTGAGTCACGAACTCAATTTGTACAAAAGAGTTAGTCACGTACTAGGATCCATGCATCAAAAATGTGGCGTTCATATATTGAAGAGTTTAGAAATTCTGAAGTGATAGAAGGTTTCTGCTATAAGTTCATCTACGGGGATTGTAGAGTCTAGGGACAAAAGTTTTGTACTAGATCTGAAACTTTTCTTTATTACAGTGGATTGCTTTTCTGGAAGGTTCCTCCCCTAGGTCTTTTTACTGTGAAACTGGTTGGTTTTATTGGTTTTCCTAGGTCATCATATCTTGTCTTATTTACTTTTTCGATGCATATGATTTTGACATGATATTGATGTTTGTTTGTTTTGACAAGTTTTATTAATAATAAACCTAATTAACAACTTGGATTTAAAACTTGTTAATTCTATCAACCGGGGTCTAAATTTCCCAACAAAAACTGAGCAGTTATAAGTATTATTATTTTTTAGGTCAAAATGTAAAATTTACCCTCTAAGTTCTTTTGTCATTTCAGCTCTCTAAGTTTGACTTTTGTCTATTCGGTCCTCTAAATTTCAATTATACTCAACTCAGTTCTCCGTTTATTATCCGTTAAATTAGACCGTTAATTTATACAAAACGATGCCGTTTTATAGTTTAATTAATATTCAAATTTTTAATTTCTGAATCTTAGAAAAAGTAATAATTGAAAAAATAAAAAATAAAAATAAAAACTAACTAAACCCAAAGTCTAAAACCCACGAAGAACTTGAAAATTACAAAAGATAAGCATTGACTTTTTGGTTGTTGATTTGAATCCAAAGAAGAAGATAAAAAACGCATATATTGTCCAAGTCCTATTCCACATCTATTGGAAAATCCAACCACGTCTCCAAATGCATACTAATATTCTTCACCCAGAACCTCATCGATGATCTAAACGCCACCAAAACCACACTCTTCTAGATCTAAATCTGATTCAATTTCAGATCCGAACAAGGTGTTGTTCGTCATCTTTGAAATCTAGGCACTATCATCAAAAGAGAATTGGTGCTATTTTGACTTTGTTCTTCACGGGTTTGTTTCAGATTTTTGGGTTTAGTTTATGTTTTTTTTAATTAAATTTTTTTCTAAAATTTAGTAATTAAAAAAATATTAATTAAACTGTAAAATAGTTTTTTTTTTTGTGTGTGTGTGTGTGTGTGTGTAAGTTAACATGTAATTTAACAAATAGTAAACGTAGGACTGAATTGAGCATAATTGAAACTTAAAAAATTGAAATGACAAAAATTAAACTTATAGGACTAAAATAACAAAAGGTGAAACTTAGAGGCTGAGTTTTCCACAATAGAGCAACCAAACGCAGCCTTAAGCCAGCCAATTATTTTATTGGTTGAAAATGATTCTTATCTCTCTTTCGGATAATGAATCTTCGCTCTCTCTCGTGTGCATACCTTCTAACAAAGATTTCCAAAGATTCAATCATGTTGGCATGGGCATTGTTATTCCAAAAAACATAATTCTCATGGAGCACAAAGTAACACAGAATGCAACGTAGAAATAAATTATATATATTGATACTTTTTGTAAGTTCAATTGGTTGTATTAAACTCTGCAATCCGTATACAATATCAATATGTCAATATGACATGATTTCTTAATAAATAAAAACACAACAGCATTGTGCTTCAAACAAGCGGACACTAGCTTTCACGGAGGTATATTTTCTTCCTTATAGTGATAAAGTGCAGCCAATAGAATTAGTCCACCCTGCAAATCATAAAATTCATAAAATCAATTTATGTAAAATCAAGTATACTCATACTAGAATGAAAAAAGAGTGAAAGATAGGCATAAGAGATTTACTTTGAACAGTCAGTGGTGGGTGTGATTTTGTAGGTACAAGTAGTGCCACAAGTCTCAGGTAGTGTTCCAACTAAGTCGTAGTTGATTCCTGGGATCCTTGAAATACCATCAATGATGCAAGTGCATGTGGCTCTGTGATCTTCTACGGTAGTGGAACCAGCATGGACTGCTTTAACTCCCTCACAACAAGCTTGTGGGACTGTCCCTCCAAAAATGGCATAGCTGATACATGGAGTCAGTAAGGTTGTCACCTCAGCGCATGTTATGCTTGCATCAACATGAGCAGAAAATACCAACATGCACACTAGGAGTACTTTTGTGAAGGCCTTAGTAGAAACTGCAAACCTTGCCATGGTAATAATCACTACAAAAAAAAATGTCTATTAGCGATCAAGAATTTTTGACGGACCCAAAAAGCCCTCTCAAAAAATCTTATTTGTGATGGCAAAATAAAGCCTTCGCAAATATTTGGTAAAATATGAAATATTTGTGACCAACAAGAAAAGTTCTCGCAATTATGTGTTATAGTCGTCACAAATACTAATATTTTGGAGGGGAATTTTCCCTCCATATTATTTGCGAGAGACAATTAAAACTTTCTCACAAAAAGTATATTATTTGTGATGGTTAAAAAAAGCCGTCACTAATACTAAATTATTTGCGAGGGTTAGGATCGACCTTCACAAATAATTATTAAAATGTCCAAAATTTTGGAGGGAAATGTTCCCACCAAATTATTTCCGAGGGACAATAAAAATCCCTTGCAAAAAGTTTATTTTTTGTGTGGGTTAAAAATATGCCCTTATAAACACTAAATTATTTGCAAGGGCCACGATTGATCTTCGCAAAAAATTATTAAAATATATATATATATATTTTTTTTTGGAGATAAAAGTTATTTTAAAATTCAAAGAAAAATAAAAAGAAACTTATAAACATATAGCACTTTGTATTTTTTAGATGAACATTTTGTTTACGGTCTAAAAAGAAAAACTTTTTATATACATCCTATATAAGAAAGGTCTGTCCTTATTTTCTAAATAATTGTACCCATAAAAAAATTATAGCACTTTCAACTTCAAAATGGTAGCCTAAAATTCAAGAATTTCAGCATTTTGTACTCTCTCTCTCTCTCTCTTAAAAGTGAATAAAAATTTCTTCCAATTAAAATAATGCATAAAAGATGAGTTTATAGATCAAATGATAAATTACATCTGATTGTTATGAAAATTGGCATGCATGTTAAGAACATATAGAACATGTAATCCAATGGTTAGATTTTCAAAATATGAATTAAATAATAAGTTATTGGGTGATGTAACATTTTTTAGAGTTACATCACGTGTAACTTGAACTCAACTCTATATTTTTTAATTCGATGTGAATTTTGACAAATCCACCGTTAGATTGCATGATCTTCATATATTTTTCATACTTATAAACTTTCAAGGTGATCAAATTTTAATTGTCATGTCATCAATCAATTGTCTAGATTTAAGTTTTAGTAGTTTTAAATAATGCATAAAAGATGAGTATATAGATCAAATGGTAAATTACATCTAATTGGCTTGAAAATTGGCATGTATGTTAAGATCATATAAAACAAGTAATCCAACGATTGAATTTTTAAAATATGAATTCAATAATAAGTTTTTGGGTGGTGTAACATTTTTTAGAATTGCATCAGGCGTAACTTGAACCTAACCCAATATTTCTTAATTCAATGTGAATTTTAACAAATCTACCGTCAGATTACATTATTTTCATTAATTTTTCATACTTACAAAATTTCAAGATGATAAAAAATTAATAATCATGTCATCAATTAATTGTCTAGATTCAAGTTTTAGTAGTTTAAAATAATGCATAAAATATGAGTTTATAGATCAAATGGTAAATTACATCCAATTGGCATGAAAATTAGCATGAATATTAAGACTATATAGAACATGTAATCTAATGGTTGGATTTTCAAAATATGAATTCAATAATAAGTTTTTGGGTGATGTAATATTTTTTAGAGTTATATCAGACGTAACTCGAACCCAACCTTATATTTCTTAATTTAATGTGAATTTTGACAAATCTACCGTCATATTACATTATCTTCATATATTTTTCATGCTTAAAAAATTTTAAGGTGATCAAAGATTAATAGTCATGTCATCAATTAATTGTCTAAATTCAAGTTTTTGTAATTTAAAATAATGCATAAAAGATGAGTTTAAAGATCAAATAATAAATTAAATCCGATTGACATAGAAATTGGCATGCATCTTAAGACCATATAGAACATGTTATCTAACGATTGGATTTTCAAAATATGAAAGTGATATGGGAGTTAACCCAAAGCACTTCCTTCTAAATTTTGTTTAAAATTCAATTAAAAGGTTTTCCATTTTTTTAAAAACCCCATTGCAATAATTAGGACTTCCTCACCTTAATACGTGATTGAGATAAGGAAAACATTGAGATTTTTTTTTTATCTCGACATTAACCGTCGCTAGAGATTTGCTTTGTATTTGTATGGTTATGTTTTCTCAATCTGACCATCCAATTGATTTCAAATTTAACCAACACTAATATGTCACCATACTTTTCAATTCCAATGATCAGGATTTGAATATAATTTTCACCAAGTCCAGTGGTCTCGGGACTATCTATTAAGTTTGACCAAATTTGACTAAACTTTGAACGCACATTTCTCTAAATACAATCGTTTAATTGTAACCAGAATTAACCTTTCATTGCACTCTTCAAATCCAACAATTAGATTTCAAATTTAAGTATGACACATAATGGACATGTGTTGTATACCTATATGACTATGTTCTCTCAATCTGACCATCCAATTAGTCTCAAATTTTACCAATACCAATATGTCACCATACTCTTCAATTCTAATGATCAAGATTTGAATATGAATTTCATCAAGTTCAGTAGTATCGAGACCATCTATTAAATTTGATTGGGTTTGACCAATTTTGACTAAACTTTGACCGTGTCTTTCTCTAAATCTAACCGTTTAATTGTAACCATAATTTACCAAAATGAACATTTTATTACACTCTTCAAATCCAACGGTTAGATATCAAATCTAAGAATGACACGTGATAGACATGTGTTATGTACCTATATGACTATATATATTCTCTCAATCTGATCATCCAATTGGTCTCTAATTTTACCAACATGAATATGTCACCATACTCTTTAATCTTAATGATCAAGATTTGAATATGAATTTCACCAAGTCCAATGGTATCTGGACCATCTATTTAGTTTGATCGAGTTTGACCAACTTTGATTAAATTTTGACCATGCATTTATCTAAATCCAATCGTTTGATTGTGACTATAATTTACTATATTTAACATTTCATTATACTCTTCAAATCTAACGGTTATATTTCAAATCTAAGTATGGCGCATGATAGACATGTGTTGTGTACTTGTATGGTTATGTTTACTCAATTTGACTATCTAATTGGTCTCAAATTTCACCAACACCAGTATGTCACCATACTCTTTAATCCTATTTATCAAAATTTGAATATGAATTTCACCTCTATTAAGTTTGACCAGTATGACCAACTTTGACTAAACTTTGACCACGCCTTTTTCTAAATCCAACCGTTTGATTGTTATTGATCTAAGAATATGAGTTATATTTTGGGAAGAACACAAAGAACATAAACATGTTCTTCCAAAAAATTAATAATAATGAAAAGAATAAAAAAGATAATTTAATTATCTTATTTTATTTTTTAAAATTTGAGAAATTGAATTTTTTAAATTTTTATGTGATTTATTATTTATTTAAATGTTGAAGTGAAATTTTTACTAGGCTATAGCGTTATTTTTATAACCCATTGCAATAGTTATTAGACAACATTTTTTTTTATCCTAAAAGTTAAATTTTCCTAATTTTTTTTTTTATCCTTTACGCAAAATTTCTCACATGCATAAACTTTTTTTTTCTAAAATTTTCATTCGAAGCTCTAGCTCCTTTGACTTGTAAATCGCCATGGCCTTGTAAATTGCCATGGCCTTCAAATCCTTCAACTTGTACCCCCAAAAATTCATTATTTTATTACTTAAGCTTTATTATATTTATTATTATTATTATTAAGAAAAACTCTAATTATATTATTATATAGCCTTATAAAAAATATAAAAAATAACCCTATAGGAAAAGCTTTTCCCCCAGATTTTTTTTTCTTCCCACAAAAATTTTCCCCCAAATTTTCATTTTCCACTTTTTTTTTTCAGCGTGTTTCTTTTTCTTCTTTCTTTTCATTTCCCACTTCTCTCCCCTCATGCCGCCACCCCTAGCCACCGATCTGCTCTCTCTCCCATCACGCTGGAGTCACAATTCCCAGCCACCACCAACTTGTAAAGCCCCTCGCAGCCCAATCAATTTCAGGTTGTTCAGGTAAGTTGAAAAATAGTGTTGTCATCTTCTTTGAAACATACCCTAATACTCTTCATTTTAACTTTTATTTATTCTCATTATCATTATCAACTATCAATTACCGTAGATTTATTATGTTGTTCTTTTATTATTATTTTTTTCTTATTCTTATCAATGCCATAACATACAGAGTTTAACAATATTATCTTTTTTTGTTTGATGTTTCGAGTGCCCACATGTTGTTTATCAAACAACACTGGAAGCCATCATTCCTCTACAGGAAATAGTTTTTCAGGTTTAAAACCGGACAGGTTTTTATTGCTATGGGTATTTACCGCAAATCTGTAGCATCAATTGCTTTCATTTCTCTTCTTCTTCTTCCTTTTTTTGTTTATATATATATATATTCTCTCTCAAATGTACTTATCAAAAAAAAATTCTCAAATGAGGAGAAGTTCAAAAATTTCAAGCTGATTCTAGCATTGCAATAGTTTTTGGTGGTTTAGTTTTGCAATAGTTGTCATTTCTGCATATAGCATAATTTCTCTTGTAAGTGGCAATCAATGGGAGCTTTTCAGAAACAAATGTATAGGGGAGCCACCTCATCCATCACTTAATATGACATAGTATTTTGGGTCAACTTTAAAAAAATAAAAAATCATAGGTCCATGTATGTGGTTCTAGAAAAAAGGGAGGTGACTTCTGCAAAAAAAAGGTTGCAGAAGTGCAAAATCATCACTTGTAATTTATTAATGGTTTAGTAATTACCTTTAGTTTAGATTAGCTATAACCCAATACTTTTCTAGGTGGAATATTATGAAAGTCCAGTTAGCTTGAAGAGCATAGCTCAAATCAATACTCCCGATGCAAGTTCTCTCTTGGTTTAGCCGTATGACAGATCCAAGTATTCTATAAACTAAAGGACATAAAATGGTTTTTGAGGAAGATCGAAACATTCTCCATTTAATTTTATGTGATAAATACATGTATACTAGTAAGTAAGAACTAAGACTAAAATTTTCTCTGATTCTTGTAAATTAATATGCTAGTGAATCTTCCATAAATTTTTGACAACCAAAGGTGATCTAATTGTCCAATTATTTTGAGTTATAGAGCATTGACATCTTGCATTGCAGGACTGGCCCATGAAATCTTTCATATGATCTCTCTTTGACAATCTATTTTACTTTTTGATATGTTATGTTTGCCAGCTTAAGGGCTATAGAGAAGGCCATAGTGGGCTCTGATCTTGGTATGACTCCAAACAACGATGGAGAAGTGATAAGATTGACTCTCCCTCAACTTACATCAGAAAGGAGGAATGTATAGTCTGTTGGCTTTGATCCCTTTGCATGTAATTCTATGTCTTTTTATGCCATAGGCCCATAAGTCTATTTTCTATATCCAATTAATATGAAATCTCAGCTGAAATATTACTTTTACCTCTTTGTTCTTCTGATTTTTCCTGGATGTTGGTGCTATACTGCAGTCAATTCATTCTATCTTGTGTTGCTCCTTGGAGCTCAATATCCTTACATCTCACCTGCATGACATTTTTGCATCTAACATATAATGTTCTCTCTACATGTACATTAACTTCAAGTACCATGCTTTGAAATGAGTTAGATGATTGAATTATATATAGACTTTTTGTACTTTGTCATGAGTCATGACTTGAGCTTTATGTTAATGGTTTGGAATTAATCACATGAGATCCTTGTGTTCACCATCATAAACACCTTGTATTGGCTTTCATTTGTTTTCAATTTGATTCAATAATATTCTTATTACCTATCAAAAAAAAATTAATCACATGAGGCCTGCTCTACTGTTCTGCTTCAAAGGTTCAGTTCTTCTAAAACTTTTCTCGGTTTAGCACTTGTTTTGTGATATGTTTATGTATCCTTAATAACTATTTTATAATGAATTTACATGCAAAAAATGCTTTATATTCTTGAAAATAGTGGTGGTTAGTAGTAATTGATGAAAGAAATTCTACTTTCTGTAACTTGATATAAATTTATATATATATATATATAGACACACATTTCTTTTTGAAGATGTACACTATTCAGTGAAGTTCCTTAAAGCATGCTTACAAAGAACTTCCACTTCTTTTTTCTTTAATTTTTATTAATTTATTTTATTTTAATCATTGCAGGAATTCTTAAAAGTAGTAGCTTAACTGGTTGAAGAAGGGAAGGTACAGTGGCATTATCTCTGGACAATTTAAAACAAATACCTGCCACTATTTTTAGTAAATGCATTAGTATTAAAATTGGGCTTAGGTGGATATGCGGAGTGTTGTCAGACCAAATCAGATCTCATGAAATGGCTCTAATTCATGTTTATATTGTTCACCTTCTTCTGCCTTCTCTTCCTATCTTCACTTGCCTGAATTTTTTTTTTTTTTTTTGGATAAGTAATGAATAATATGTTAAAAATGCAAAAAGAGTGTTACCTAAGTGACACTATTTTTTGGGGTTGAGAAGTCAGACATAATTGGCCTGTAACATTTTCTTGGGGTTTGTAACTTTCTTGAAACACATGGGAATTCATCCAATGTCTGTATTTGACATGGCACTGTACACTTTACCAAAGTGCACATATTCTAAAAATGTATATGTTTATTAATCTTTGGTTATAGACCAATACATAGGCTATGTTAAAGTCACTAAATTTGTCCTCTTGAATACCCCCTTCTCCTATACTGTTTATAGGTGGCATTAAGGAACAGAAGAAGAGATGCTTTAAAAGCCTGCGAAAAACTTGAGAAGGTTTGAATCCCTTAATCCCCTCCCCTGTTTTTTCACACTCTCCAGTAATTGCTTTTTTGAGTCCAACCCCTACTCTCTTCTTTAAAAGTCCTTTGCTTTGCTTTACTTTTCATGCAGGAGAAAAAGCTCTCTGAAGACATTGTGAAGGACTTGTCAAGTGATTTGCAGGTAACTTGATACTTTTGAAACTTCACAAACATGGGATCAACTGTATGGAGCTTCCCTTCATTCAGCACACACAGGGACCTGATCTAGATAGGCTTTCTTTTGTATTAAATGGTAAGATCACATGCTTTTTTGTTTTTTAAGTTTTTTGTGTGTTTGTTTATGTTATTAAATATGGGGTAATTGAAAAATGTTAAATTGGAACTGCTATAAAGTTTTGGAACATTTTTGGTGAATTATTGTAGGACTAATGTTGTATAGGTTTTTTTCACCTTTTAGTTGTTCATAGCTTGTTGAGAAAATAAAAAGGGTTTACATTTTGTATTGTGTACTCGTATAGTCTTGTCCCATTAGCATGTTTATATTTGTGCTTGGGGTGTCTAGCTTGGCTATTGCCTGATTTGTTTTACTTTCTTTTTGTTTGCATAGGCATCATTGAAGACTGAATGGGAGAAGGAGATGTATTTCCCCATTAGGAAGTATGCTATCAAGGTATAGGGTGTAGGGCCTTTAGTTTATGTGATCTTGCTACCTTGCGACCATAAATCCATTTGGTTTGCAAATTTTGCCATTTGTTTACTTGATCTTAATTGCATATTGGTGGGACTTGATCGATTGTTTAAATACTTTGGAATTTTGATTATGGTATTAGCTTGGAACTTTGATGATGGTTATAGACAATGTTATGTATTTGATAATATATTTATATGTTAATATAATGTTAGTTTGGAGACATTTGTGGTGTTATTTAGTTACATTTGTGGTAATGTCTTAGTGGAGCTAAAATTATTACAGGTTATTTGTAATAGAAATGTGGTTTTAGAACCCAGGAGGAAAAAAAAAAAAAAAAAACCTATAGCGGTGCTCGCTGCTGAAGGACTAAAATTATGAAATAATTGAAGAACTATAGCGGCGTATATAGCCCGCCGCAATAGCCCTTGTCGCAATAGGCCAAATGGACCTTTAGTGGCGGTTTTGACCTGTAGCAATTGTCCAGTTTTGTAGTGTAATGTCCTCACTATTATTCCTAACTAATTACGAGGGGTTAAAAGCCCTCATAA
This sequence comes from Castanea mollissima, assembly GCA_014183005.1. Taxonomy (NCBI): domain Eukaryota; kingdom Viridiplantae; phylum Streptophyta; class Magnoliopsida; order Fagales; family Fagaceae; genus Castanea; species Castanea mollissima. Next base: position 30,499,186 of record JACAVU010000006.1, on the reverse strand, counting down.
ATAAATTTTAGCGACGACATTATTTGTCTCTAAAAAGTATGTCGTTAATTTGAACTTCGCAAATAAAAGTCCTCACAAATAGTTGTTAATGATGACTACTCGCCCTCGCTAAAAATAAGTTGTCGACTTTTCTCGTTGTTGGTAATATATTTGCGAAGGAGGATTTGTTCAGTAACGACAATAAATTGCCCTTGTAAATCATCTATTTGCGAAGGCATGGTCGCAAAATCTCTTTTAGTAACAAGAGCAAATACGATGGCCTTCGAGGGCCACATGCCCTCGCTAATAGTTTTTTGCGACGATATTTGAATTTTTGCAAGGGCATTTTACTCTTGCTAGTAGACTCTTTTTTTGTAGTGAATGTTTAGCCTCTCTCTCTCTCTTTTACACACAAACAATGGTCCTAATTTCTTGCTTGGTTTTGCTTTTGGGTCTGGATGCACATTCAGTATGCAGACCGAGTCCAACTAGAAAGGGTTTAAAATTTCAAATTGGACTATTTGTATTTATGTTGCTCAAGCTGCATTTGGCAGTACATGCCATGCAAAGCCAATTATTTTCTGAAAAAATCTTGGACCTTCATGGACTATTACATAATTGTTTTGAACAACCACATTATTTTGGAAGTACTGTACTTCGTTTATAATATTGTCATAGTTTGGGTGGTTTTTTTGGTGTAAATAGACAAGTGTTTTGTTAAATTCAAGATGATACTTTAGACATATGTTATATATATATGAATCTGTGGTTAATGTCTAGTTTGGACATTAGTTATTGTGGAATATTGATGATCAATAAGTCTATTTGATCTATTATAAACTTATGTTAATTATTGTGGTATTTTTGAGCAGGTTTTTATAGTATTTTTAATATGAAAATGATAGGCTAAGAATGTATTAACCCATTTGGCAAATTAAATTAATTAATTAGCTAAGTGAATTAATTAAATTCAATTATACATGCAATAAGCGTGGTAGCACAAATAAATCACCAACTAAGTTAAATGCAACGGCAATTAAATATGACACGGGTGATTTGTTTACAAATTGGGAAAATCACCGAGTTAAAACTCCACTGGATGAATTTAAGGTCACCACTTCCGAGAATCTACTATTATCAAAACAAGCGGTTACAAGTAAAGGAATCCCTACCTTATACCAACCTATAGTTGAACCCTTACCCCATACACAATTGGACTTGTTGGAAAAACTAGTTTTGTATCTCATACAAAACATATAGCGGAAGCAACAAACAAGGATCTATTTCATTCATGATTGATAACGTGCACTATGTAAATTTCAGAATTTAAGAACAAGATAGTGTATCTTGGTGTGGTGAAATTCAAAACCAAAAATTGAAGTACTCGAAATATTTTTAATCTTCACTCCAATTCCACTTTACGCCCAAGATGTGTGATCTCTCAATCAGTTTTTAAAGGGAGAATGAAAGTGTATCTTACTCTTACATACACACTATTTCTTATATCACTAATAAAAATTATGTATGTTTCTCCCTTTATAACTAACTGATTATCTAATTGGGCTGGCCTATTGGGCTTTTCCAATTGGGTTTTAGTGTGTGGCTTGGAGTGGGACCAAAAAGGACCAATAAGACACTAGCTCCAATGGGCCTTGGGCTTTTCCGTCAACTCTTGACAAGTCTAAAGTTACCATTAATTATATTTAATACCACTATATGAATATAATTGCACTCTAGGCCTTATTAATAAATTATATTTCAAGACTTTATTATACATGCAACCCCTTTATAAAATATTTGTAGTAATACAAAATCATAAATGTAGATTGCCATTTTGTAAATTATTACATCTTATCCTTGAGTACCTGGTTTAATCCTTTAAGATTATTCATCATATATTTATGAAATCCAATTTCATAAATATATACTTTAGTAATTTCTTACTAAAATGGTTAGGTCTAACACTCTGAATAACCAAACTCATTAAACTTATCTCAAAGGAATATTTTATATCTCTGTTAAGAGATTATGAATTCCATCTTGAGAATATATGTTTCATCAACACTAAATGTGGCTGCCTAACATACTGAGGTTTTGACCGTTACTTTAGATCTCACTCCTAATATATCAAAGCAACCTACACCTCATGATCAGGTCCATTATTCTCTTAGGATTAAGAGTTCATGCAAATAAAAGTCATGAGATTTATTATTAATTTGACAGTCGTTAGGAGAATAATAAATCTCACTGCGGTCCAGTTTAATATGTCTTAACTCTTAAAACATATTAGCATATCAATTAGAAGTCTCGACATCCATGATCAAGACAAATCATCTTAGTTGATACATTATAGTCTTCGCAGATGAAATGCTCAATTTCATCACCGACTACGAACTATAAATTTTGAGTTTACGTAGAACTTGTGACTTATATCTTTTGTGACTAAATCACATATTATGTATCTCATGGACTATATGATAATGTCTCAATATTCATGTTATCATTATTTTAGATAATAATAAAACAATTTTATTAATCACAATGTGATGGGAACTTGCTCCATTCTCATAACACCAAAATCAGAAAAGAATTTCTTAAGCCAAACAGCTTCCTTTGCTGCTTTACAAACAGTAACGTACTCAGCTTCCATGGTGGAATCTGCAATACAAGATTGCTTAACACTCCTCCAACTTATGGCTCCACCTCCCAAGGTGAAAACACCTCCTGAAGTGGATTTTTTGAAATCTAGATCCAATTGAAAATCTAAATCTGTATAGCCAATGGGAATTAAATCCTCACACTGGTAAACAAGCATATAATCTCTCGTTCTCCTAAGATACTTGAGAATATGCTTTACAACTTGCCAATGTTTTGGTTTTGGATTTGATTGATATCGGCCGATCATGCCAACTGAATAACAAATATCTAGTATAGTACAAAGCATGACATACATAAGACTTCCCACTGCAAAAGTATAAGGAACTTGTCTCATCATAATTTCTTCTTTTGAGTCTTAGGCTTTTGGTTATCAGATAGAGGAACTCCATATTTAAAAGGAAGAAATCCTTTCTTGGAGTTTTGCATGCTAAACCATTCTAGGACCTTATCTATATATCCAGCTTGTGATAGCCTAACATCTTATTCTTGTGATCTCGCCAAAGCTTGATTCTTAGAATAAAGTTAGCCTCACCCAAGTCCTTCATATCAAATTGACTTGACAATCAAACCTTTACTGATACATTACCCTTACATCATTCCCAATGAGTAGAATATCATTAACATAAAGCACTAAGAACATTACTACTTTATCTTGATCTCTTTTGTACACACATAGTTCATCAAGATTTTGTTCAAAACCAAAAGACTTGATTGCTTGATCAAATCTAATGTTCCACGACTTAGATGCTTGCTTAAGTCCATAAATGGACCTTTTCAACTTGCATACCATATGCTCTTAGTTCTTTGCTATGAAACCTTCCGATTGCAACATGTATATTTCTTCTTCAAGATTGCCATTAAGAAATGCAGTCTTGACATTCATTTGCCAAATCTCATAATCATAATGAGCAGCAATAGATAAGAGAATTCTGATAGACTTAAGCATGGCTACTGGCAAAAAAGTTTCATCATAATCAATACCTTCTTTTTGTGTATACCCTTTCGCCACTAGCCTTGCTTTAAACGTCTCAACCTTTCCATCTATCCCTCTCTTCCTCTTGTAAACTCATTTGTAACCAACAGGTTTAATGTCGTTAGGCGCCTCTACAAGATCCTATACATGATTAGAATACATATAATCCAATTCAGATTTCATAGCTTGGACCCAATGATGTGCATTCATATCATTCATTTCTTTATCATAAGTGTAAAAATCTGATTCAGCCTCTTCTGAGATAGCTTCATAAGTTTCTCCTAAACCTATAAATCTTATAGGAGGCCAAACAATTCTCCCACTACGACGAGGCACCTGTGTACTAGTCATCTCTTGACTAATGTCTTGTGGTGTATCCAATACAGCCACATCATTCCTAGTTTCATCCAATGATTGTTCAACTACAGGTTCATCTATTTTAGCCAATACAACTTTACTTCTAGGATTGAAATTATTCACATAATCATCTTCCAAAAATTTGGTATGACTGCTAACAAACACTTTGTTATCCTTATGATTATAGAATAAATAACCCTTGGTTTCTTTTGAATACCCTAAAAACATGCATACTTCCATTTTAGCTTCCAACTTATCAGACTTCCCTTTCAACACATGTGCTGGACATCCCCAAATATGGAGATATTTCATACTAGGCTTTGCCCACTCTACAATTCCTTAGGTGTGTTGGGAACAGATTTTGATGGAATTAAATTCAAAATGTGTATAGTAATTTTTAGTGCATATCCCCAAAAAGAAACTGGTAAAGTTGGGTAACTCATCCTGGACCTAACCATTTCCAAAATAGTCCTATTTCTTCTTTCCACTACACTATTTTGTTAGGGATTTTCAGGTGCAGTCAATTAGGAGATAATCCCATTTTGAATTAGGTAATCTTTGAAATCCTCAAGAAGGTATTCGCCACCTCGATCAGATCGAATGACCTTTATGCGTGTACCCAATTGATTTTCAATTTCAGCCTTAAACTTTTTGAACTTTTTAAAGGTTTTGGACTTCTGTCTCATTAGGTACACATAACCATAGCTTGAGTAATCATCCTTAAAAGTGATGAAATAATCATAACCTCCTTTTGCTTGGGTTGACATAGGTCCACATACATCTGTATGAACTAATTCAAGCAACTCTTGGGCTCTTTTACCTTTTGCATTAAAAGATCATTTGGTCATTTTACCTTCCAAACAAGATTCGCAAACTGGAAATCCATCAAAGTCCATGGGCTGTAAAAATCCATATTTGATTAGTTTTTGAATCCTATTTGAATTAATATGATCCAAACGCAAGTGCCATAGATAAGCATCACTCGTAGAAGGAAACTTTCTCTTTAATGATTTTACATGAGAGCTATTATCTATTTCAGAATTGTATATTCATGCTTGTCAGGAGTTAAAATATGAAGACCATCCACAATATTGCCAGAACAAATAAACGTTTTATCCTTCTTTATTATAACATTATCTTTGAGGATAACACAATATCCATGTTTACCTAAGTAAGTTGCAGAAATTAAATTCCTACAACATTAGGTACATACAAACAGTCTTTCAATATTAAAACTCTAGACTTAAAAACATAAATTAAACACTCTAACAGCTTCAACCGGAATCTTGCTCCCATCAGCCAAAGTAAGAAATAGTTCTCCCTCATTCAACTTTCTGGTCTCTTGGAACCCCTACAAAGAATTGCAGATATGATTAGTACAACCTGAATCCACACACTAGGAATTCATTGGATTTTGTACCAAACATATTTCAAGAAGAAATAAACTTTTCATACTCTTATTCTTGGCAGCCTTGAATGTTGGACAATTCCTCTTTCAATGTCCTTTCTCACCACAATGGAAATACTTTCCTTTGGTTTTCTTTCCTTTGTTGGCAACTCCTAAGGCAATTTGTTTACCGTCTTTCTTAGTGAAGTCCTTCTTCTTCTTCTTCTTACCCTTGCCTTTCGACTTAGGTTGAGAAGTAGAAGCTTCACTCACATTGGTTTCAACACTAGAAGTACCAAGGATGCCTTCCGCCGCCACTAACTCATTCATTAATTCAGATAAAGAATAAATCTTTTTGTTCATATTATAATTGAGTCTGAATTCCTTGAATGAATCCGGTAGTGACTGGAGTATCATATCCACATGGGATTTTCCATCAATGTCGGCACCTAAAACTTCCAATGCGTTCAGATTAGCAATCATCCTAAGACAATGCTCCCTAACTGAACTTCCTTCAGCCATTTTGGTATTGTAAATTTGTCTCATAGTTTCTTGCTTTGTAGAACGGCCTTGCTCACCAAATATCTCCTTCAGACTATGCATTATGTCTGAAGCTAGTTCTACATCCTGCATTTGACGCTGTAGAACATTTGAGATAGATGCTAGGATATAGTACTTGGCCATCTTATTAAATTTCTATCAACGATCATATCGCTGTTTTTTCTCAAGAGGAGCATCTAATGAAGGAAAGTTAGGACATGGTTAAGTAAGCACATATTTGTGCTCTTCAGCAGTAAGAACAATGTCCAAATTTCTTTTCTAGTCAACATAGTTGGATCTAGTCAGTTTGTTTTGGTTAAGAATAGTAACAAGTGGACTAAATGATGCCATGATTTAAATTTGAAAATAATAGACATGAATATAATAAGTAAACTAGACATTATCAATTTAGCATATAAGCATATAATATGGAACCTTAATAAAACCATAAAATAATATATGCAACGACAACCCAATCCATGTCTATAATTCCTTGGTAGCAAATTTATTATAAACACATTAATTGGTTGAGAACTATTCTCATTATTAGTGCTATCATGATAACTCTTATCAAACATTAATAATATGTCGTATTACCTTTAGCCTCTAAGTAATAATGACATAGCTCCTTTGGGAGATTAACATTACACTTAGTCTAGTGTACACCATTATCTAGAGTCATGTGTAACCACATTTCATTTCCCTTTTATAGTGTTTAAACTTGTAGTACTATGGAACAAAACACCCTCCTTTGGGATCGCGAGGCATATACACCAAGACGAGGTGTTTGTCCACACTACTTTGAACGGGTAAGTTCAATCTTGTAGTACTATGAAGTAAACACCCTCCTTTGGGATCGCGAGGCATATACGCCAAGACGAGGTGTTTACCCACACTACTATGAACCGATAATGGAGGTCGTGAGATCCAACCCTTATATCTTTCTCCCACTAGATATTTTAAATTAAAGGTTTTTAAGATGAAGAGCCATGATAATGCTAGACACTTTGAAAACATAATCCTAATCTCATTAGGAATAAATTTCATAATCCTAGCATTAATATATATAAATATATAATGTAATATAAACTCATATTACATTATAAAAATTCATATTATATTATATATAATATTACATACGGATTAATATAAGTAATATATAATTATTATATTATATATATAACTTACAGATTGTAAGAATTCTTGCTTTAATATATGCAAGATGGCCAATCTCATCCAATCTGTATCATCCAATGTTTTAATATATGCAAGATTATAAGATGGCCAAGCCGTTTTCAAGCCATGCAATCCATACAATCTAGTCCATGTCATGCAATAAATGCCAAGCGGTGCATGAGAAAAAGAAATCCAAGTAGTGCATGCATTTTACAGTTACTACATTAAACAATAACTATATCCAAGCAACCATAAAGGTACAGCACCATTAATAAGATATTGTCGGCATCAAGCACAGGACATTTATATGCAATACTTATATTCAACAACCATATTAAGACACAGCACCTATAATATATATATATATATATATATATATATATATATATATATATATGTATGTATGTATGTATGTATATTAAACATCTATAATGGTGCCGACTTGCAATGTTAATATGGGATTGAATAAAAACATGACAGTTATTTCCATACCAATTAAATAACAATATATCATTGGCAACAATAACTTTATGTAGAAAATTGAAAACATAAAATAACGGTTTTCTTAAATTCTAAAACTCAATCACACGCTATACAATCATGATATGAAAACCTGGCTCTGATACCAATTGTTGGAAAAACTGGTTTTGTATCTCATACAAAACACATAGTAGAAGCAACAAACAATGATCTATTTCATTCATGATTGATAACGTGCACTATGTAAATTTCAGAATTTAAGAACAAGATAGTGTACTTTGGTGTGGTAAAATTCAAAACTAAAGATTGAAGTATTCAGGAATACTTTTAATCTTCAATCTAATTCCACTTTACGCCCAAGATGTGTGGTCTCTCAATCAGTTTTTAAAGGGAGAATGAAAGTGTATCTTACTCTCACATACACACCATTTCTTATATCACTAATAAAAATTCTGTATGTTTCTCCCTTTATAACTAACTGATTATCTAATTGGGTTGGCCTATTAGGCCTTTCTAATTGGGCTGACCTATTGGGCCTTTCCAATTGGGCTTTAGTGTATGGCTTGAAGTGGGACCAAAAGGGACCAATAAGACACTAGCTCCAATGGGCCTTGGACTTTTCCGTCAACTTTTGACAAGTCTAAAGTTACCATTATTTATATTTAATACCACTATATAAAATATTTGTAGTAATATAAAGCCATGAATGTAGACTGCCACTTTATAAATTACTACATCTTATCCTTGAGTACCCGATTTAATTCTTTAAGATTATTCATCATGTATTTATGAAATCTAATTTCATAAATATATACTTTAGTAATTTTTTACTAAAGTGGTTAGGCTTAACACTCTGAATAACTAAACCCATTAAACTTATCTTAAGGGAATATTTTATATCTCCATTAAGAGATTATGAATTTCATCTTAAGAATATATATTCCATCAACACTAAATGTGGCTACCCAACATACTGAGATTTTGACCGTTACTTTAGATCTCACTCCTAATATATCAAAGCAACCTACACCTCATGATCAGGTCCATTATTCTCTTAGGATTAAGAGTTCATTCAAATTGAAGTCGTGAGATTTATTATTCATTTGACAGTTGTTAGGAGAATAATAAATCTCACAGCGGTCTAGTTCAATATGTCTTAACTCTTAAAATATATTAACATATCAACTAGAAGTCTCCACTTCCATGATCAAGATAAATCATCTTAGTTGATACGTTATAGTCTTCGTAGATGAAATGCCCAATTTCATCACCGACTACGAATTATAAATTCTGAGTTTACAATGAACTTGTGACTTATATCTTCTGTGACTAAATCACATACTATACATCTCATGGACTATATGATAATGTCTCAATATTCATGTTACCATTATTTTAGATAATAATAAAACAACTTTATTAATCACAATATTAAGTCATGCACAATGTCATACATAACATCATACATAACATCATACAATAGGATTTAAGAGCACACATCCTAACACTTGTAATGTATTGACTATCTCCCCTTTCAATGCACAGATCCTAGTACGTGACTAACCAATCGATACACGAATCTTAGTACACGGCTTACACACCAACTTGAGAAAAATGTTGGTTGCAAAGTCCTTCAGTTCATTCACATGATGAAGATCAAGGTCCTTGGGTACAAAACCCTACGGCGTACAAACGCAACAGTTTCTTCAAGAGAAAGATGAACTAGGACAACTTTTTTCTCTGGTCACACAATGCATGTAACAACAAGTGCAACAACCCCAAGACGGCCCTTAAAATAATCCTTATATATATCTAGGATTGTGAGAAAAGAAACTCTATATAAACAGCTTGAATATGCACGAAAAACAAATTTGAAAATCTGATTTTCGTAAACCTTAATAGATAGGTTATCTGTCGAGCTACTGTCGAGTTTCAAGCAAAAAGCTTCTTTTAAACCTCGATATATTCAATCCATCGAGCTTTAAAATACAAAAATTCTTCACTTGTTTCTTGAATAAATTTGCATGGCTTTAACTCTTAACTTGAACACAAAGTTGCTTGAAGACTTAAACCATCCTAGATCTGCCCAATTACAAGTAAAGTGCATTTTGTCAAAGGATTAGCCAATTCTAAATAACATATGTACATAACAATTTCCACATATGTCCTAACAGAAAATAATAATAATGACCAGGTTTTAAATGGTGTTTGATTGCATGGCTTTTCTATTTAACTGGGTTTTCATATTATGTTTGCATGGCTTTGAATTTTCAATATGCACTGTAATTTGCCCCAAAAAAAAAAAACCTATAGTCGTGTTTTATAAACGTGGCTATAGCCAAATCAAAAAATAAATAAAAACATCTATAGTTTCCCTTTTACAACTATAGCTAAAATAAGGTCTATAGCCGCGTTTTACAAATGTGGCTATAGATTTTTGGACCTATAGTCACGATGCATAGGCCACATTTGAAAACGCGGCTAAATATAGATCAAATGGACCTATAGCCACGTTTTTAGGAGCTACAGCTGCGCTTTTATAGCCCGCGTTTTTTGTAGTGATACTTTTCTTCCTAAAGTCTAACTCCTAACTCTCTTGCAGCAAATATTATACACTTTCTTATTTGTTGTCTTTATCTTCTTTGTCTAAGTGTCCATTTGGATTCTACTTATTTTACTAAAACTGAAATTTTTTTGTTAAAAGTACTGTAAATAAAAGTAAAGGTTAGTTGAAATAGTACAGTGTGACTCATAAATAGTACTAAAAAGTGCAGTGGGACCCATAAATAATAACAAAAATAAGCTGAATAGTAAAATAAGTTGGTAAAAATAATCCATACCAAACGCACACTAAGGGTCTGTTTGGATAGAACTTATTGGTTAAATTGAAAACTGAAAACACTGTACAAAAATAATTTTTTAATGTGTAAAAATTACTGTTCATCCCAAAAAGTACTGTTTATTGGCCTAAAATCACTGTTCATGGCCAATGAACAGTGACATATGCGTGTGGAAAAAAAAAAAAAAAACGGGACTGGACGTGGACGTGGACGTGCTATCCAATGTCCTCTAAGTAAGGAAAACTATTTATACCATAAAAATAATATCGAATTAGGGTCTGTTTGAGATCCGCCTATTTTGCTGAAACTAAAAACTTTTTACTGAAAATACTGTAGATAAAGGTAAAAGGTAGTAGAAATAGTACAATGGGACTCATGAATAATACCAAAAAGTGCAGTTGGACCCATAAACAGTAGCAAAAATAAGCTGGCAAAAAATAATCTATCCGAACGGACACTTAGCTTTGTTTGGATTGCGTTTGCGTTTTCACGCAGATGCGTTTTTGACTGCTTTTTTATTTTTTATTTTTTTTTATTCCAAAGCTTGGTGCATTGTTCATGGGACATGAATAGTGCATTCAGCCTTATGAACAGTAATTTTAAAAGTGAACAGTAACTAGAAAATGATTTTTTATTATTTTTAGTTTTCAGCAAAATAAGCGGTATCCAAACACACACTTAGTTCAAATGTCAAAATCAAAATGTGGTCTCAAGATACTATGGTGTTGAGAGCAAAATTGAGATGATTGTAGTCCTGGCATTGACTCTCAATAATAATATCGAGACCAAGACAACAGTTTCTTCATCATTGAGAGAATAAATCATTATAATTAGAATTTGGCATAAGCATGTGTAATATTGGAAATTATGATACATATAAGTCAGCAATTATGCTATGTGTGAGTTTGGTTCTATGCCACATAAGAAGATTAAAAACCTAACTCTTTATTGATGCTGATTGAAAGTTATAAATTTGTCACTAATATATTACACTTGACTATAATAGGTTCACAATGACCGTGACTGAAAGTGGCAAGTTTGGTACCATTGTTTTTTACACTTCTGCTATCTTGTATAATGTTTGGTTTGCGGGGGAGGAGGTCTTGCATCTACTTGGTTACGCTCCTTGAAATTAGATACAAAGATGAAGTTACATGCAAACAATGGATTAAAATAATTCTAATAGTAACCATAATAGCAGCTGCGAAATTAATCATTACATTAAATTACTTGTCATATCGTGAGTTCGGCTTTATGTCCTTTGTGACCACCTATACCACAAGTAAGTTCTCTTACTGTGCATTTCGGTCGACCTTGTGGGGGTGAGTGTAACCCAACGGCCTGCTCATTTTGTAAATGCACATCCGATTGTTTAGCTTCGCTCCTAACAGCTGAAAATCCTACAATTGCGAGGGAAGATGATATAGTAGATGATATGTGAGTGAGGTCCATACTCATGGGATCTGTATGAAGTCCAGGAGTGGGCATAAATGACATGGATTTAGTATAGGGTGAGTCCATGGTCGAAGTAGGGCCAATAGAGCTGGTGTGTAGGAGGGACCCATGGTCTATTCGGCCATTGGTGTACGAGGGTGACTCAATGTGCATGACAGGATGGGTCTCGTTGAAATCAATATCGAGGTCAAAGGATGGAGTAGGTGAATGCAATACCTATCTACAAAAGCAATGCATAGTTTCCAACTCCATTATTATCAAGCCCATGCAAAGCACTCTTACTTGAAAAACATTGTATTGTTTAAGGTCCTCTTCTAGACAACCTCTCATTGGATCATAGCTGGAATTTTCCATTATCACCAACAAAATCATTTCTTTTCACCTCATTTTTTTTTCTTTTTTTGGTAAGTTTACACATGCACCAATGGGGCTATACTTCGTCCTTCTTATGTATCATTTGAGTGCTCATTGACTTTCTATATTTTATTTTCTCAGTTAGTTAGAACAATATATATATATATATATATATATATATATATATATAATATATATATATATATATATGTGTAAAAACAAAACATCATGAGCAAAGTATTCACAATCACCAACTCTAATAATTTTTCAAAACATCATGACTAAAATGAGCAAAAATTCCTTGCAGAAAATCAAATGGAATTTGATCAATTAGGGCCTATTTGGTTTGGTGCTAACTCAATTTTCATATCTCAACACTCAAATTTCATCACTCAAACTCATTACCCAATTCTCATATATGTAACTCAATTTTCCCATAACTCTATTGGTAGTGTGTTTGGCTGGAAATTCTCAATGGGTATTTCAATTAAAAAACTCAATTTTAAGTAAAGTTGTGGGACCCACAAAAATTAATGCTCAACAAAAATTCATCCTCTTCATTTTACATCTTCATCTCTTTAAACAAAACCCAACGACTACAACCTAAAGATAAAAGAAGAATGCAAAGTGAAAAAAAAAAAAAAAAAAAAAAGCTTTGACTTAATAAAATAAACCCAGAAAATGAAGCCAAAAGATCTCAGTTTTAAGGGTTTAGTGTTGATATTTGAAGCTTTGATCTCATGTCATAAACCCAGTAAATAGCACAAACATCACAAATACATAAAAAATTGGGGCAAAGAGATAAAGAAAAAGAAGAAGAAGCAGCTATGAAGAAACAAGGAATAAAAAAAGAAAAAGAAGAATGGCATTGGAGTGAAGAAGGAAGAAAGAAAAAGAGAGAGAGAGAGAGAGAGAGAGAGAGAGAGAACCATGCGTGTGACTTGAAGAAGAAAGGATGAAAGAAATGTTAGGATGTGTGCCCTTAAATCCTATTGTATGATGCTATGTATGACATTATGTATGACTTAATGTTGTTTTTAATAAAATTGTTTTATTATTATCTAAAATAATGGTAACATGAATATTGGGACATTATCATATAGTCCATGAGATGCATAGTATGTGATTTATGTGATTTACTCACAGAAAATATAAGTTACAAGTTCTTTGTAAACTTAGAATTTATAGTTCGTAGTGGGTGACGAAATTGGGTATTTCATCTGCAAAGACTATAACGTATTAACTAAGATGATTTGTCTTGATCATGGAAGTAGAGACTTCTAGTTGATATGTTGATATGTTAATATGTTTTAAGAGTTAAGACATATTGAACTGGACCGCTGTGAGATTTATTATTCTCCTAACGACTGTCAAATGAATAATAAATCTCACGACTTCTATTTACATGAACTTTTAATCCTGAGAGGATAACAGACCTGATCATGAAGTGTATGTTATTTTGATATATTAAGAGTGGGATCTAAAGTGACGGTCAAAACCTCAGTATGTTGGGCAGCCACATTTAGTGTTGATAGAACATATATTCTCAAGATGGAATTCATAATCTCTTGATGGAATTCATAGTCTCTTGACGGATATATAAAATATTCCCTTAAGATAAGTTTAATGGGATCGGTTATTCAGAGTGTTAGGCCTAACTACTTTGGTAAGAAATTACTAAAGTATATATTTATAAAATTGGATTTCATAAATATATAATAAATAACTTTAAAGGATTAAACCGGGTACTCAAGGATAAGATGTAGTAATTTACAAAGTGGCAGTCTACATTCATGACTTTGTGTTACTACAAATATTTTATGAAGGGGTTGCATGTATAATAAAGTTTTGGGATATAATTTATTAATATGGTCTAGAGTGCAATTATATTTATATAGTGATATTAAATATAATTAATGGTAACTTTGGACTTGTCAAGAGTTGACGGAAAAGCCCAAGACCCATTGAAGCTAGTGTCTTATTGGTCCTTTTTGGTCCCACTCCAAACCACACACTAAAGCCCAATTAGAAAGATCCAATAGTCCAGCCCAATTAGATAATCAGTTAGTTATAAAGGGAGAAATATACAGAATTTTTATTAGTGAGATAAGAAATGGTGTGTATGTGAGAGTGAGACATACTTTTATTCTTCCTTTGAAAACTAATTGAGAGACCACACATCTTGGACATAAAGTGGAATTGGAGTGAAGATTAAAAGTGTTCCCAAGTGCTTCTAATCTTGATTTTTGATTTTCTCCACACCAAGGTACGCTATCTTGTTCTTAAATTCTGAAATTTACATAGTGAATGTTATCAATCATGAATGAAATAAATCCTTATTTGTTGCTTCCGCTATGTGTTTTGTATGAGATATAAAACCAGTTTTGTCTAACAAGAAAGAGAATTGATGTGACAAGACTTTAGGTGGGTCCCATTATTTTTATGTATTTAATAAAATGCAATTTAACTCATAACTTGGAAAAAATGAAAGCACACAAAATATGGGGGTGTTTGGTAGATGTTTTTAAACAACATTTTTCAGTGTTTAAACACCCCTACACATATTTCCAAAACACTTTTTAACCCACGCGTATTTCTCCAATACTTAAACAACGATACTAAAAATCTCTAACCAAACTCATTTTTTTGAGTTTTGACTAAAGAAAACAAGACTAAAAAATCTTGCCAAACAACAATTCTTTTGTGGGTCTCACTTGTTTTGGATAATGGGTGATAAAAATTGAGTTATATAACTCAGTTTCACCCAATCCAAACACCCTCTTAGGCTGAGTTTGGCTCTATGTAAATTCATTTCCAAGTGTAAAATGGATTCAGGGGAAAATATTTTCCAATAAGGAAAATGCTTTCAATGTGTTTGATTGCACCATGAAAAACAAGGTAGAAAATAATTTCCAGTATTTGGCTGCTACGATAATAGTTTTACTATATTCATTTTCCTATGTTTGGTTTGTTCAAAAAAATTCAAAAAATCTGAAATGAACACAAAATAAAAACTTGCATTCCTGTAATAATCTACACAAATATTGTACTCATCCACTTTAACATGAACGAGGAGAATCCATTAAATATTTTCATAATATTCATATCGATAAGCACATAATGTAGCTTTTACTATTGGCGGTGAGCCTCCATGGTCTACAAAAATGATACCTACACGTGGTATCTGAACAGTACATGTGCCCTACATACCTACACAAAACATACATAACTTGGGTAATTATGGGCCCGTTTGGTAAAGGAGTTTGAGTAACGTTGTTTAAAATGATTTGGATAGTGTGGTTTAAAAAAGTGTTCTAAAAAATACGTATTTATAGTATTCATAAAGAGAAAAATGTGTTTGGTACTGTGTGTCAAATAACATATGTTGGTGTTTGAAATATAAGTTGTGTGTTTGGTGTGTGTGTGTGTGTGTGTGTTTTTTTTTTTTCTCTAATTTATTACACATCAGAAGAGAAGACAATTGCTTGTGAAGCGTCTAACCACTTCTTTTTCCTTGTGTCCCACCGAAACTTCTTCTCTTTCCTAAATTTAGTAGGAACTGAGGCACCAATACGAGCGGCAACGTTTTCCTTTGCTTTTCTTTCCTCATCTCCATCAATGCAGATGCCGATTAAAGGTTGGGCTTCAGTTTTCATCGGATCTCGTCTATTCCTATCAGTAATCCTCCTTTCCCCAACAATAGCTAGGGTTTTCGCCATTGCTGAAGCCAAGAGAAGAAGGTTCCACTTCACCACCGAAAACCCACAGGCTTGCTGCAAATCTAGGTTTGAAATGCACTTTCACCTTGGTTCTTAATGGGTGTTTGTAACAAGATTGTTGTTTTCTTTCTCTATACTTTTAATTCAAAAACTCTGTGAAGTTATATATATAAAAGGGGTTTTGTGAAAGATACAAATTTTGTTGTTGTGGGATGTGAAAATAGAGAAGAAGATTCGGAGAATTGATGATTTTCTTGTAAAACATGAAGATGACAAAGTTCCTTGTAGATTGCTCAGGTATACGACCATGTGTGTGGTAATTTCAAAAATAAGGAAAACAATAATAGTGTCTTTGAGTTTTGGCTTTTGAAAGTAGTCCCTCATTATCTGCAACAGCCATCATGGAAAGTAAAAACAGGATGTTGGTTGGAGTTCGTTACAGTATAACAATATCCAATGCTTGATCCACTTTTAAGTTTTTTTAGATTCTCAAACTTCATGTTTTGTTTAGACCCAGGTGATAATTTATTACTCATTAATTGCTTAATGTCAATATTAAATTCACCTAGGTAAACACTCCAGAAACAAATTTCAACTTTTTTTTTTTCAATTGGACAGGATATCCTAACACTTGGCACAGGATATACACGGTCATTTGAATGTACATTCTATTCTTTAAAGGTCAGGACTGATGCGTGATCTTAGAACTGGTCAACTATTTTAATTTTAAAATTGCGTTAGTATTAATAGCTAGTTTACTCAACAAAAAAAAAAAGTGTTCAAAAGAGAAGTAACAAGTGTGCATTTTGAACGAATTAACACCTAATCCAATATTACTCCCACAAGGCTTTAGAGTAAATAGGTTCTACAGGAGTTACTCCGCAATCCTTAGGATTTTCTTTTCGGGTGGAGACTCACCTTGAGCAACATTACCAAACAAGTTGGTTTCATGAAAATTCAAAACAAAAGAAGTACACGAGCAAAAAAAAATTATTTGTACATCAGCAACTGTAAAAGCTCTTGGCGATAGTGATGGATTCAAAAATGATATTTTTGTACATATAGTGATGGATTTGGAAATGATCTTTTCACATGTTAGGACATATGTGGAACTTGTTAGAAAATATGTTATTGTATATTAGCTAATCCTGTGACAAATTGCATTTTACGTGTAATTGGGCAGATCTAGGGTGGATTAAGTCTTCAAGAAACATGTTCAAGTCAAGAGTTAAAGCCATGCAAATCTGTCCAAGAAACAAGTGAGGAAGTGTTCTATTTTAAAACTCGACAGCTAGCTCGACTTATTGTATCTATCGAGGTTTAAAAGGCAGTTTTAGCCTAATTCTTGACAGCAGCTTAACAGATAACCTATCTATCGAGATTTATGAAAATCAGATTTTTGGATCTGCTTTTACACATATCCAAGTTATTTGTGTAGGGTTTCTTTTCTCACAACCCTAAACATATATAAGGATTATTTTAAGGGCCATCTAAGGTGATGCAACTTGATGCAAAGTCATTATTCACTCAAATTGTGACCGGAGACAATCTGCCCTAGATCATCTTTCTATTGTAGAAGCTACTGTGTCTTTGCGCCAAGAGTTTTGTAACTAAGGAGCTTCTTGATCTTCATCGTTTGGGTGAACTGAAGAACTTTGCAGCCAACATCTCAAGTTGGTATGTTAGTCACGTACTGGGATTCGTGCAAAGGAGTAAGTTGCATATTGGCATCCGTGCATCAGTTGGTTAGTCATGTACTTGGAGTCGTGCATTGAAAGGAGAGATTGTCATTACATTACAAGTCCAATTGTGTATTGGGGTAAGAGTTCAACTGTAGATTGGTATAAGGTACTGGGATTCCTTTACTTGTAACCGCTTGTTTTGATAATAGTGGATTCTCGGGAGTGGTGACCTTAAATTCACCCGGTGGGGTTTTGCCTAGGTAGTTTTTCCCATTTGTAAACAAATCACTTATGTCAAACTTATTTTTCGCTGCATTTACTTTAGTTGGTGATTTGTTTGTGCTACCACACTTTTTGTATGTAATTGAATCTAATTAATTAACTTGGCTAATTAATTGATTAATTTACCGAATGGGTCAATAAATTCTTGGCCTATCAGGTTCTACAGGAGTTATTCCACAATCCTTAGGATTTTCTTTCGGGTGGAGACTCACCCTAAGCAACATTACCAAACAAGTTGGTTTCATGAAAATTCAGAACAAGAGAAGTAACAAGAGTAAAAAAAAATTATTTGTACATGAGCAACTGTAAAAGCTCTTGGTGACAGTGATGGATTCATAAATGATTTTTTTGTACATATAGTGATGGATTCGGAAATGATCTTTTCACATTGGACATGCGTATTACATCGTTTCTTTTTTTGGACAAAACACTTTTATATAAAACATATTCCAATTGTTTGATGTTAAACTTGAGAGTGAACTCCTGGTTGTATACAATCCTTTATACTTTGATAGCACAATGAATTCAATGCTCTTTGGTCTCTTTTGCAAATGTTGGAAGCAATGCATAATGATACAGACGACGACCTTAGGTTTCGAAATGTGAACTGTTTGTGTGGATTCAGAGCAAGTGTCAGGATTTTGGATAAGTGAAATGAGAATCGATACAGGCTTTACCAATGTTGCCCAAGGGATCAATGTGGTTTTTTTGAATGGTGTATTCCATTGAATGTGGCATTGTCATATGCGGAGGATTTCCAGCAACTACAAATAGAGCTGTGTGTATTGCGAGAGGAATTGAAAGCTGTGCATGAGATGGTCCAACCCATTGTTGAGACTAAAAGAATGGTGAAGATTATGTTCGTTAGATGGTTCCTGCTATGCGCAATTGTTGCACTACTGCTCACTATGTCAACGGTGTAAAAGAAAGTGATATGCTGCCCACGAAGTGTTTCTTTGCTGCCCATATTTTTGTAGGGTTTTTTTTGACATAGCAGCCTCTTGTATTTTGCTACATCTACCATATTTATGTTTTAAAACTGTTCACATAAGCCTGTTTAGCAACTTCTCTTGTATATATTAAACATATTTGCATCTTACTAATTTCACATATCATTTTGTGGAATTAGCAACATCAATACAACATTTGTTATTTGTCTTGCTAAAACTAGCTTTTCGCATTTTCATCTATGAATGCTCTAAGAGGCACATATTGATTCGAATGTGATTAAAGTGAAAGATTGTTGTCAATACTATTATGAAATTAATATATATGTGTATGAAAAAACTTTTCTTTTAGGGAAGGACTCAATAAGGGAAAATACGAAGTTATCAATGAGATTGATTGAAACTTTTGATTAAAAACAAATTATAGTTAACGCAAACTTAATAGAAAAAAAAAATGACTTGATGGTTACAAAAAATATACACACAATATATTTATAGGACTCAAAATTGGCGTTGAGAACCCATCACGTCATAACTAATGCCCAATGTTTATTACAAGAATTGCGCATGTCAGCAACCTGCATGAGAAATAACACAAGGCACAAAGATTTGTTAGTAGAGTTTTTGGAGATATCTGGAGAAGGGATTTGGAAGAACATTGTGAGAGCTTTACGGGAACTACAATTTTTTTATTTGTTGGTTTTCATTGTAATACTGTTGCTGGCTAGTTTGTAATACACAGTAAGTGTATTAAAGTTTCCTACCTTTCTTTTCACTTTTCTACTAAGTATGTGATTGATAATAAAACTTATTTTACTTCAAAATAAAAAACTGTACTAAAAAGAGTAAAGATTACAAAGGAAAAACAAAAATTGTCAGATTATCATATAAAAATTATTTTCATTGTTAAAAAACCAATCGGTGCTAGACCCATCTCCTACAATACCTCATTTGCATTTTCAGTTCAACATTATGACTTAAATCAGATACCATTTGCTTTCAATATCCTCTTTCACAAGAATGACTTTTTTTTCAATCCATATGCAAGTTTTTCAATTGTTTATCTATTTTCATGAGACCTTTTCATAAGGGTTTTCATACAAGTAATGAAATGGTTTGTATGTGAGTGTTGGACACTCTCCTATTCTCTCTTTGATAAAAACTGATTGAGAGATCACACATCTTGGGCATTAAGTGAAATTGGAATGAAAATTAAAAGTATTCCCAAGTGTTTCTGATCTTCGGTTTTGAATTTCACCGTACCAAGGTACGCTTTATTGTTCTCTAATTCTGAAACTTACATAGTACATGTTATCAATTGCGAGTGAAGTAGATCAGTTAATTTTCTGTTGCGCATATTTTGTATGAGATATAAACAAGTATTTTCCTCTATTTTTCCAACAAATGGTATCAAAGTGGTTTCAATTTCAAATTGTATAACATGTTTTGTGAGTTTTGGAGTTAGGGACAATAGTTTCATGTTGTGAGAAATTTTCTGCATGGTTGTTGAAACTATGATTTGATGAAAACTGACTTTGATGTTATGATGTTGTTTAAATTTTGAGTTTAAGTATGTTAAATTGAATTTTAAGGCTATAGCATCAATGATATTCACTTTAGATATCAATCTGTGTCCATTATGTTCATATGATGGCTGTTTTGTTCAGGAAAATGTTAAAAGACTGTTTTAGAAAAATTCTGGGAAATTTAAAATTCGCGACACTTGATCGATCAAGAATTTGTCGAGCATCAATCAAGCTAACAGAAGTTTTCTTGATCAATCGAGGATCTGTTGAGCATCAATCGAGCTTCGTGGAAGTTTTCTCGATTGATCGAGGATCTGTCGAGAATAGATCGACACTGGAAATTCAGAGGCTCGATTGATCAACAAGCTATAAGGAAGCTGTCGAGCCTGGAATTTTTTTTTTGAATTTTTCTAAGTGTTTTCAAATTTATAAAATATAAGGCTATGTGTGATGAGATTACACATGGTTCTAACTAAAAGACCTAATGAGCTCAAAGATATTAGTTAATGAGATTAAAATTCTAATTAAAGGTATATAGTTTCTAATGAGATTAGAATATTTTATTTAGTAAATTAAGGATAGAGTTCTATATAACTAATTTTTGATTCATTAGTGTTTAAGGAATCCTAAATAGTTTAGGACTTCCATTTTAGTTAGTGATTCTAATGAGACTAGAGTCTTCATTAATTGCATGGTTATTAGTTGTGATAGGATCACAATTATTTAAGAAAAACCCATATAACGAGTAGACGTACTTGAATAACCCTTTTGTTAAGTTTATTGTAATGTGAATAGATACATTTTCTTGACTTCGAGTCTTGGATTCCACGCGGAGGGCATTTATTTCACAGATTATAAGGATAAACTTCTTTGTGGTTGCGCAAATGTTCGTTACGCTATAGTGACGTGACTTAGTAACATCACAATGAATTTAAACAATTAAACACATTTGATGTGTAGGGTTAAAATTGTGATGAGATTACAATGATTTCAAAACAATCCACTTGTTTTAAAATTTCTAGTGGGAGAGAGATTCAAGGGTTGATTCTCACGGCCTCAATTGCCGGTTTGTAGTAGTGTGATTAGGTACCTCGCCTTGGCGTATATGCCTTGCTCCCTTTGGAGGGTGTTTAATTCATGGTACTACAGGTTAAAGTTCTTAATGATGGATGAAGTATGTTTTTACATTAAGAACGACCACGCTACCATGGAGTTACTTGGTGACTCACATGGATTCTAGGCAATGGTGTACACTAGACTAAGCGTAATGTTAACCTCCCTTCGGAGCTATGTCA
The DNA here is from genome assembly GCA_014183005.1 of Castanea mollissima. Lineage (NCBI taxonomy): Eukaryota > Viridiplantae > Streptophyta > Magnoliopsida > Fagales > Fagaceae > Castanea > Castanea mollissima. The sequence goes on along the minus strand of JACAVU010000006.1, from coordinate 30,477,536 downwards.
TATTACTTAAAGGCTAAAGGAAATGCGGCAAATTATTTTTGTTTGGTAAGAGTTACCATGACAGCATTAATAATGAGAATAATTCTCGCTTGATCATAGTGATTGGTATGACCTCGCTTCCGAGGAATATTAATTGCGGGATTAGGTTGTCGTTGCATCTAGTATAGTATGTTTTTCGGGTTCCATACTATATGGTTAAGGATGCAAAATATAATGTCCTGGTATTTAAGTTCAAAGTCTCAAAATAAAGTTGTCATAAATTTTGTCCTTCAGCTACTTTTTTAATTGAATCTCAATAACTAAGAAATAATTTTGGATATGGTGCTTTAAGGAACTGAAGTACATAAATATGTTTCGATTCAACATTGTCATAATTTCCTATACATGATGCATTGATGGAAGATAGCTTATGATATGATCATAGTCTCCATTCAAATGCTAATATGTTTCATTGGCTTTTATCTCACTTGTACTACTACATGAGATGCAAGAGTTAGTACTAGATTTAAACTTTATATTAAGTCTAAATGAGATGTTTGGTATGAAATATCGTGCTACTAGACGATATTCAATATAAGTCATATTGAGTGCCAAGAAAGGCTTAAGGAGTTCCAATTCTATATAATTTTATGAAAATGTTTTAATTTTAAAATGAATTGGAATTCTTGGAAGTAGAGATTAAATGTTAATCTCATTTGGATATGATCCACAAGTCCTTGTTAGAATCATTTGATCAATTTAGATTGTTTTGAAAATGATTTTCTTTTATACTATCTGAATTGTTGAGTGAGTTCTATGCAAAGGAAGACATCCTAAAAGTTAAGGCTAGGATCAATATGATTTAATTCAAATTCTTAGCCTAGACCGAAAGGTAAGGGTGGTAAGAATAGGAATTATAATACCAAACAGTTGGGCAAGCAAGTTGCCCTAGTAGTTGCCAAAAGGAAAGTGTTTCCAATTTTTGTAAAGCTAAGCATTGTCCATGATTATTTTCTAGATGGAAATTTAAATGTTTTACTTTTAAAAAGAAGGTTTTCGTCATTTAGCAATGTATGTTACACTTATGTCTAGATCTTATTAATCTAAATGATATTCAAGATTAGTGAAAGATGGGCTTTTAGAACCATTATTTTGTTATATTCCCAATCTATGAATTATATTTAGAGGATAATATGATCTAGGGTTCCTTTATTGTAAAGGAATATAGTTTCAATAACTTCTTTTAAGTGAGTGCATACATGAAGAAGGAATAAGACTCTTTTAGAAATAGTAAAGTACATGATTAATATTTCCATTTGCTTATTTCTTTTGGAGATTTACTACAATTATTACTATACATTTTCTAAAATTGATTTCAAAAGTTTGTTCCTATGACATTAGTTAAATTGTGGATTGAGTGAAAACCTAGTATATGATACTTCCACTTTTGGGGATGTCCAGCACTTATGCTAGAAAGGAAGTCTAACAAATTGAAATCAAAAGATAAAAAAATGTGTGTTTATGTTGGGTATCCAAAAGAAATTGCAGAAGATTGTTTTGGTAGTCATAAAGAAGACAAAGCGTTTGTAAAGTACAAATACAAAGTTCTTGATGATGACTATGTGAATAATCTTAAAGCAAAACATAGAATTGTTCTAGAAGGAAGATGTCAAAATTTGTTGTAGGACAACTTGAAATACATTAAGAAATGAGATGGTTGTTTTAGATACACCACAAAGGATTGTTCTAAATATTTAGCTAGTACACAAGTACAATATCGTAGTGGGAGGATTGTTAATTACCAAATAAATTCATACTTTTGGAATAAACTTTTGAAGTCATTCCACAAGGATATGACTTTGATCCTCAGGCCTACGTAGAGGCAACAGATGATATGAATATGGATTATTGGATCAAGGTTATGTAAATAGAATTAGATTCTATTTAAAGTTTAGAACTTGTAGAGGCGCCTAATGGCATAAAGCCTATTGTTCTCAAATAGGTCTACAAGAAAATGAGATTGATAGATTTGAAGGTGCAAACCTTCAAAGTCAAGACTAATGGCGAAAAGATTTATTCAAAAAGAAATTGTTCGACTATGAAAAGATTTTTTCACCAATAGTCAAGTTTGACACTATCTAGATTCTTTTATCCATTATATTTCATTTGGATGAAATATGACAATGGATGTCAAGAAAGCTTCTTTTAGTAGCAATCTTGAGAACTAGTAGTGTTTAGTATGCAAGTTGCTTAATTGTTTGATTTTGATCAAGTATTAAAGGCCTTATGTGTGTAAAAGCTATATAGAATAATAAATTTCTTAACGTATGTTGATGATATTCTAATCATTTAGAATGATGTAGAGTTATTGTCATCAATGGAGTTTTTGGTTGTCTAGTCCAGTTTGATATAAAGTACTTGGGAAATATTAGTCACATCCTAAGAATTAAACTTTGTCAAATTCAAAAATTAGGATGTTGGACTATCTCAAACTGCTTAAATAGATTAGATTCTAACCAAGTATAGCATGTAATACTTCAAGAAAGGATTCTTTCTTTTTAATTTTGAAGTTCCTTTATATAGGATTGTGATCCTAAGACATATAAAAGGAAGAGCATATTAAGACGGTTCCTTATACTAATCGATAGGAAGTCTTTATGCTATGCTACATGCTAGGCTTAATATCTATTTTGCGGTGGGCATAGTAACAAATACCAATTGAATCAAAGATCACTGAATTTAGTGGGAGTAAAGCATATACTCAAATATCTTAGGAATATGAGGGATTATATGCTTGTCCACAGAAGTGAGGTTTTGATAGATACTGGATGTACAAATACTGACTTGTAGTTTGATTATGATTCATGAAGTAGGACTTCAAGAAATGTGTTCATTCTTGGTGGTAAAGATACACATCATGAAGTTGGACTTCAAGATATGTGTTCATCATAGGTGGTGAAGATACACATTATGACGTTGAACTTCAAGATATGTGTTCACTCTAGATGGTGAAGATACACGTTAAAGCGTAAGTATCATCTCATTAGAGGGATATGAGTACTTGTTTCCAAGCCTTGCCTTAGAGTGATTATGAATTACTCTAAAGGGAGATAAGTGCCGGATATATTATAAATTGTCTTTGAGGGCAAGTGGGAGATTGTTGGGGTTTATGCCCTAAAATCCAATTTATTGGTGTCATAAATAATTAAATTGTTTAATTATATGAGACTATTTATAAATGAACTAATGGGACATTATCATAGTCCATGAGATGCATTGTATGTGATTTATGTGATTTAGTCACAGAAGATGTAAATCACAAGTTCCTTGTAAACTCAAAATGTAGTTCGTAGTCGGTGATGAAATTGGGCGTTTCATCTGTGAAAACTATAACATATCAATTAAGATAATTTTTCTTGATCATGGAAATGGAGATTTCTAGTTAGTATGTTGATATGTTTTAAGAGTTAAGACATATTGAATTGGATCGCTGTGAGATTTATTATTCTCCCAGTAACTGTCAAATGAATAATAAATCTCACGACTTCTACTTACATGAACTCTTAATCCTGAGAGAATAATGGACCTGATCATGAGATATATGTTGCTTTGATATATCAGAAGTGAGATCTATTAGTTACGGTCAAAACCTCAGTATGTTGGGTAGTCACATTTAATGTTGATGAAACATATATTCTCAAGATGAAATTCATAGTCTCTTAATGGAGATACAAAATATTCCCTTGAGAAAAGTTTAATGAGTTTGGTTATTCAGAGAATTGGGCCCAACCACTTTAGTAAGGAGTTACTGAAGTATATATTTATGAAATTAGATTTCATAAATATATAATGATTAACTTAAAGGATTAAACCGGGTACTCAAGAATTAAGATGTAATGATTTACAAAGTGGCAGTCTACATCCATGACTTTGTATTACTACGAATTTTGTATGAAAGGGTTGCATGTACAATAAAGTCTTGGGATATAATTTGTAGATAAGGCCTAGAGTGCCACTATATTTATATAGTGGTATTAAATATAGTTAATGGTAACTTTGGACTTGTCAAGAGTTGGCAGAAAAGCCCAAGGCCCATTGGAGCTAGTGTCTTATTGGTTCCTTTTGGTCCCACTCCAAGCCACACACCTAAGCCCAATTGGAATGATCCAAAAGGCTAGCCTAATTAGATAATCAATTATATATATATATATATATATATATATATATATATAAGGAGAGAAACATACAAAATTTGATTAAGTTTTTCAAAGAGGGTTTTTCATGAGACCTTTTTATAAGGGTTTTCATACAAGGGATAAAATGGTTTGTATGTGAGTGTTGGACACTCTCCTATTCTCTCTTTGATGAAAACTGATTGAGAGACCACATATCTTGGAATTAAGTGGAATTGTAGTGAAGTTTAAAAGTATTTCCAAGTGCTTCTGATCTTCGGTTTTGAATTTCATCGTACTAAGATACGCTTTCTTGTTCTCTAATTCTGAAACTTACATAGTACATGTTATCAACTGCAAGTGAAGTAGATCCGTTAATTTTTCACTGCGCATGTTTTATATGAGATATAAACAAGTATTTTCCTCTATTTTTCCAACAAAACAAAGCAACAATCTCCTCAATAACAGAATCCAATTACAAAATCACCAACCCCTTTATAACATAATCCAATTACAAATAGGGTGAGTTCATTTTGCAAGCCTAGAAAGACCTATATCACTTAACAAACATGGAATTGACTTAGAAATGTTATTCCATAGTAGCATAGTAGCACTCGATGCACATAGCAGCACCTAATGCACACAGCAACAGCACTTGATGCACACAGCAACAAAACCTAATGCACACAGCAGTAGTACAACAACACCTGATACAAACAGCAGCAACATAGCATACCCCGGCAGCACCTGATGCCAACACAATTACACAAGCCAGCACAAATACACCAACATTAGATTCAAATATTGCTTACTATTTCTAAACATCAATCTACAAAGGGAATCCAATAGAGCAACATGATACAAGAGAGCAGATAACCTATAGAGCAGTAGGTTATTTTTTTCCCATTTTTTTCCACCTCCCCCCCCCCCCCCAACACACACACACACACACACACATTCACTAGTATTGCTATAAATATTGGACTCACAAGTCACTACCATAGGAATGGAAAGTCTAGTTTAAACTCTATAACAAAGTGTGCAAACTAAACATGATGACCTTACTTTTCAGCTTATCTACAATCTCAGGGGTATGGTATGATGGGAATCCATTTTGCATTGCACTTATGTTTAACCATTCCTAGTGTGTGTTTGAGTTTGACTAAGATCAAATGAAAAGTTTTAAAATGACCTTATTTTCTATCTATATTCTTTTCTCTCTTACTGAAGACATTTAACCTGAGGTTCTTGTACATGAATCATTCTAGAAGGATGAATAACATCAAAAAATTTCCTTTTTCCAAAAATCAATGGCTAGCATATGTTCATTCTATTCCCCAATTAGGAATGTTGGCAGTTGCTTCATTCACCATCTTAACAAGGGTGACCTGCAAAATGATTCATGGCAAAAAGCATATAAATATGTATGTTGTAATTACTATAGTATATGCATAAAGCAAATTGATAGATATTGGGCAAAAATTTATAAAAGAAGACCAAAAAAGGAGACGATTTGACAGGGTAATAGAATATGGAATAGACTTTTTTACTACATTATGTCATTACGCGTAAGCATCCAAACTTCAAGATGTTGCTAACAAATGAAACTGAAAATAATTATAGGAAATTCACAATGTATTGCCATTTCCTAATCGCTAGGACGAAATATATATTAGTTGGGTAACTGAATTCATATGTCAATCATAGTCGTCAAAACACGAACCATATAATGCGTACTCTTTTTCTTCCCCTCTATGGTAAGGTGAGAGACACTGTTAAATAGAGAGCCAAACATGCCATTAAGCCAAGAGGCTCTTGGTTGAATCATATTATGCATGGATTTATCATTTTTATGCTTCATGTATCATACAATATTAGAACACAATAAAATTTATAGAAAAATTATAAGTGCACCAATTTAAAGGCATATATTAGTCTTTACTCCATCACCTTATAGTTAGTAAAGACTTCAAACATTCATAGTTTCATTTAGGAGCTTCATCCTTAAAGCTGAAGCTGAAATTTTGTGTTTGTTATTTACGTTTTTTTTTTTATAATTATTATATAATTTATTATTTATGTTTTATACAATTTAACACATGGTTTACTGTAATTTGCCAAATACCTTAAATGTTGAAGAGCTTCTCAGTAAAAAATGTCTTCCACGAGAACATGAAGGCAACAAGTTTCAAAATTTTGTTCTTACACTAGCACATTAGGGAAGATGGTTTCAAATGAAGCTATGTGAGATTGCTAGGGCTGCTACAATCCACTAATATATATATATAATATATATATATATATATATATATATATAATATATATATATATCTACAAACTCTCCCACGTATTCATAGTTGTAATGTCAGAATATAAGGCATTTGTGAACCATGAACATGTTATGCTAACTCAGCTTTAGATTCTGTGCATCAAATGTAGAACACATTAATTATAAAAAATCATTTGAAATCCAATGCAAGAAAACGTAGAAAAACATAAATAAAATGAAATGCAAGAGAGAAAATGAAACAAACTTGTTTCAATCGAACTCAAGAACGGTTGCCTGTGTACTCCGCCCACATAGCTGTTATGATGTCATCTCAAAACTGGGACATGGCTCATTGTGCTTGAGGACTAAAGGCTTCCTCGTTTCCTCCACCTCCAACTCTTGCACCACTCAAGGTACTTGCATCGCCAGGTTCCATGTCTTGTCCTTCCTATGCCTAAAACAGTTCATCAAAGTGGCTATACATGCGGATGAAATTGTGCAACGCATAACACGCGTTGATGATCAGTCATTGTCTAGACTGTGAATAGGAGTTCATGTCATTGAGAATCGGGAACCTCCCCTTCAGCACTCCAAAACACCACTCAATGACCATGCAGAGCGAGGAATGCCTATAGTTAAACAACTCTTGTGGAATTCTAGCTTGTCTGCCAAAACCTCTATATTCTAGTGCGTGATATCTAACAGACTTGTGCAGTGGGAGGAATGCCGAACCAATGGCATACCCCAAATCGACAAGATATTATGAGCCTACAACAACACAGAAAAGAAGCTTAACCTAAATTGAGTAATTGAAACTATAACAACATTAATAAGTGCATTAAACAGGCTATATTTAGTCTTTACCTTGGGGCGGCCAAGGGAATTAAAATCCTAGATCGTCAAAGGCCTTTTGCATCACCCACAATCATATACACTGCCCTCCTATCCAGCATGCACATACATGAACCTCATATCAAAATTGCACGCACACATAACAGTCTTGGAAATGTCACTAGATCTATCCCGATAGGCGGTACTTTTGCAGACTGGTGTAGAAGCATTGATGTGTGTACCATCAATAGATCCTACACATATCTATTGACAAAACATACATATCAATTGACTGGTCATAAGGTAATAAAAGTATAAATTAACAATTGAAATTAACAATTTCCATTGACTGCCACACTATTAAATAAACCCCTTACTAACAGTATCATCCTATGTACATATTTGTCTCAATTTATAACTTTCGCCATATCATCAAAGACATTTATAATAGAGATGTATTCATATCTCAAACCATGGGTAATACTTCGTATTTCCACAAAGATGATGTGGAAGCTTAGCTGCATCCTGATCAAGCCTTATTATGAGGCACCCCAGTGAGTGAATCACACATAATGCTTGACGGAATCTCCGTTGAGTTATTTCAAGTGAATGTTAGAACTAGTTTCCAATGACCCCCATGTCTGCATTATGGCCAAAAATATATAAAAGTGTGCCAATGGACTCCTCAATAGAGACAATTATGATGCCCTCTTCTAACAAGTGCAACCTTTTTAACTTACTGCACAAATGCAAGAAAACATGCTTGTCCATGCGAATTTTATTATAACATGTCTGTGGATGTCCTTCAAGTGTCTCTTGCAAGTACGACTTCCCTGACAGAATACTAGTGCACATCAGAGTCTTCAAATAATGTTTTTGGATGTAGTCTATACAGATGGCGACATAGGCTGTCATTATTTTGTGTTCTACGTCACTGAGTTGGTCATTTGTGTTGCGGTCGGCAATAGTGGAATCACAACTATATGGTGATAGACGTTTTCAGCAATACAAAATACCCAATTATGATAATGTAAATGAAAACATAAGCTTGCAAATGAATAATAATATACTGTTCTTCACCAATTCAATATAGCAACAGCCCTAACTGCTTGAATGGCTACTGGAATGTCTGAAATAGATTGTGATTATGTCATAATTAAAATATTATAATTAAGTAAAATACAAATAAATATAATACTTGTGTCAAAGCAAAAGTTAGCAATGTTATATCAAATATTACTAGGGTTTTACTAATGCTACCAATGAATGAGAATTTACAATAACATTAGTTCTACAATAGAACATAGTGTATTGAATTCAAAAATGAATGCTTAAAGGCATGTTCCAATTTATTATGCACTTCTTGTACTAAATGGGCAATTGAAATTAATGAACAACAAAAGAAAAATCTCACTTCAAATAATGTTTGAGTACATTTTACTTTCATAGGTATTCAAGTATTCTACAAACAACTTGCATCCAAATTCTATTGAAGGCTCTTAATTTTATAACACTCAACAGTTAATGTCCATTCAAAACTCCATAGACTCTTACCCGTCTCTCAAGGGGTGTTGCCTTTCAATGCAAAGATAAGAAGAATATAGCTCATTTCCTGACAATGTTGTTTTACTTGGAATGGCTCACCTAAACCAAAGTACAATAGTAGTTGAAGGCCTTCCAAAGCAAGACGATGGATCCATTTGAGAACAGCTTATTTAGCTTTTCGCTAAAAGTGTGCTCACATATACTTGTAAAGCTGATGCTAAACTCACCCTATATTTACTTACAAGCAAGAAGGGGTTAAGCCACTAATAGCCATCGTCTAGCAGAAAGAGAAATTTCATCAAAATTCTCTACTTTTTGTAAAATTGAAATTGAAATTTGTATTTGAAGAGACTGCAATGACCAAAATATGAAATTTTGGTATGAGACAACTTTAAATTGGATTGATAAGCAATGTTTATCTCTTATGTAACGTGTATCACAGCTATAGTTGAACATGAATGTAATTGCATGCTTGCTTTGAAATGTCATTTCTAAAGGTTGATTAAGTATAGGGAAAAAGTTGAAGGATGACTTACGAGTATTAGATAAAAAAAAAATAAAAACATTTTATGGGAAAATAATAAAGTAGGGATAATTTTGAAATTTTTTTGAAAATACTAGGGATAAGTTTATAATATTTGAAAAGTTTGGAGCCTTGGCAACCCCCCCCCCCCCCCCCCCAACTTGTCAAAGTAGTTCCGCCCATGGTTGTGCTTATTAAACAATAGATTCATTAAAACCGATTTAACTTCATTAGACATGTCTATGCATAATAGTATAAGAGAAAAATTGTGAACATCAAATTCCAAAAATTACTCGGATCAATAATCAGTCTATGTAAACTTGTATAAATTTATATTCTTACTGTAGTAAGCATGTCAATATACAGGGTTACTATTAATTTTTTTTTTTTACATATACACAAAGAGAGAGACAGAGAGAGGTGATTTCACAGAGTAATAAAAAAAATTAATAAAGAAGTCATGTTTTAATGAAATGTACTGTAAAGTGGTTGTGTGTTTTTTGAAAAGTGGTTGTGTGTAATAGAAAAAGTAAGTCTTATGTTAAAATTGACAAAATATTTTACATGAGTGGATACAAATGCTTTTAAAAGTGTATAGGTATTCAACTTAATTGGATGGACTAAGCCTTTTATAAAACTCTCTTCAAGGACAAGGTTTTACATAAAGGGAAAAAGATGGAATAGATTCTATCTGTTCATTTGGCACTCAAAAACTCAGCATGCTTACGATGCTCTGGTAAGGGAGAAAGGAAAAATCAATATTCACTTCGATAATTAAAATTGACTCATATAGATCCCATATTCACTCATATAATCAATATTTACTAACATAACTCAGTAAACATTGCAAGAGCATCGAAACAAGACTATATTAACAAAATATTGTCGAAAGCCATACCATAACTTCCTCTTGATAGGTCTTGGCGTCGCATGTGATCATCTTGAGGTTGTTGTCCCATCCAAATCCACTCTTCTTTAGAAGGGTCTGTATCGTACTCCACATAGTCCTCAACATACATAGTCGATTCTCCACAAATGAGGGGTAGCACTCTACCCTAAACTGAGCAGAGATGGCCTTGGCTACAGTGCCAAAGGAGCCTGTCTTGAAAGTGTTTGGGGGCTTGTTGCCCTTCATAGCCTATTTGGCAAGTAGGGTAAGCATGGTAATGTGCTTTGGGAATAACCACCTGAACTGCTTACAACCCACTTTCTCATTCTCTTTCTTTTTTGACATTGCTACATATAAAAATCGTATAGTGAGAGTAACATTTAATAATTGTTGTGCATATGAATAACAAATCAAACACACATACAACCATGCTTATTTAAGGAAAAAACACATTAACTTCAATGAATCTACAGACGTGCACAAAAAAGAAACAACTATTGGAAAGAACAATGTAAGACTAAAAATAATTATTCTTACACCACCACAAGTCTATAGCAAATACATTGTCCTTACACAACAGATAGTTATAAATCTCAATGCCATCAATCATAGAAAAATACATTACATAATACAACAATAGAAATCTGAATCACACATATTTAAAGTACTACTCTCCACTCCTAGTATAATCACATCACATGGCTTTGCATATCTCATCTCTCTCAACATTCCACACTCTACTTTCTTCAGTGGAGTCCCGACATGAATGTGTTTTCAATTCTCCACCGCTAGACTCTACTTGGTTCATTGCAGCTTCCATAATATAGTTAGTAGGGTCAACCCCCATAATGTGATTATGAATCACACAACATGCTAACACTTCTTCCAATTGGGTTTCAAAAAACCAAAATGGTTTTGCATCCAACACTCAAAAACGTTTCTTCAATACTCCAAACCCTTGCTCAATGGTAAGTCTCAAGGATGACTGACAGAGGTTGAACAATTCATGTTCATTCTCAAAAGGACGGTCGTTAAACTCTTTCAAGTGATATCGAACACTTCGATAAGGTGACGAAATTCATTTTTATTACCATACTCAGCATCACCAAGATAATATTTACCTACATATATTGAAAAATAAAACGAAATCACTACTATTATTTAGTAAAACGAACAAAATTTATTAAAACTAATCAACCCAAAAGGTGAAGTAATCCTATAATACCTTCAGGAAATGAAAATTCCCCTAACCTAACGAATGCATCATTTAACACATGTGAATCATATGCATTGCCTTCCCATCCAGCCAATAAATAAGTGAACTTAAAGTAAAAACAAATGGCAACTAACACATTTTGAGTGGTTCCATCTTTATGACCACGAAACATTCCTTGTATTTCAAGTGGCATAGATGCACGAACATGTGTACTCTATTGCTCCAACACAATTCTAATTTTTGATAAATATAATGGTTCAAAAAAAATACGCAAAATCTTCACAATTTACAAAAATACACAAAGTCGCAATATTTATATTAAAATATGGGTATAACCTTCTGCTATCCCTTTATCTCTAGGGGTGTATCTTCGCTAGGCAGTTTTATTAAAGCTCTATATAATTTTAGAATCCCCTTAAAGACAACCCTGAAATATCTATGAACAATCTCAGTTGATCTATAAAACCGACTACCAATTACAAGGAACCTCACATTATAAAAAATTATATGTAAGAAAATTAGCACCTACTCCCTAACAGACATATGAACAATCGGCCCTATGTGCTCCCCTTTAGTGAAGATGTCACATAACTAGTGAAAAGCTATAGGCTTCATCCTAATTTAACTTACACAATGTCTCTCACTTCAATGCAAAATACTATTTATGTAATGCTCTCTTTTGACTGCATGATTAACATAAGGTGCCCTACGCAGTTGTCTAAGCCGTAATTTCCTTAACAATGCAACCCCCACAAGAAGGACAAATGCAACTGACGAAAGAATTGTTGCTTTGGTTTTTCTCGTCATCTAAAAATAACAAACACTGTGGACTAAGAGGTACATAAACAAGCAACCATCATTTATGCACATATATTTCTCTACATATGAATTTAACACCAAACTATAATTATCAACATCCGAATTAATCAATAATTAAATAAATAAAATGGATAATTAATAAATATATATAAATACATATATTTAAAAAAAATTAGGACATATGTGGAACTTGTTATGAACATATGTCATTTAGAATTGGCTAATCTTTTGACAAAACGCACTTTACTTGTAATTAGGTAGATCTAGGATAGTTTAAGTCTTCAAGCAACTTTGTGTTCAAGTCAAGAGTTAAAACTATGCAAATTTGTTCAAGAAACAAGTGAAAAATTGCTAAATTTTAAAGCTTGACAGATTGAATCCATCGAGGTTTAAAAGGAGTTTTTAGCCCCAAGTTCAACAGTAGCTCGACAGATAGCCTATCTATCAAGATTTACGAAAATCAAATTTTCAGATATGTTTTTCACGCATATCCAAGCTATTTGTGTAGGGTTTTTTTTCTCACAACCCTAGACATAGATAACGATTATTTTAAGGGCCGTCTTGGGGTTGTTGCAATTGTTGTTACATGCATATTGTAATCGGAGACAATTTGCCCTATTTCATCTTTCTCTTGAAGAAGCTGCTGCATTTGTACGTCGTAGGGTTTTGTAACCAAAGAGCTTCTCAAACTTCATCGTGTGGATGAACTGAAGAACTTTGCAACCAACATCTTTCTTAAGTTGGTGTGTAAGCCGCGTACTGAGATCCACTCGTCAATTGGTTAGTAACGTACTGGGAGCCGTGCATTAAAAGGAGGGATTGTCACTACATTACAAGTGCAATTGGGTATTGGGGTAAGGGTTCAACTATAGGTTAATATAAGGTACTAGAATTCATTTACTTATAACCGCTTATTTTGATAATAGTGGATTCTCAAGAGTGATGACCTTAAATTCACCCAGTGAAATTTTGCCTCAGTGGTTTTCCCCATTCGTAAACAAGTCACTCATGTCAAATTTAATTTCCGCTGCGTTTAGTTATTTGGTGATTTGTTTGTGCTACCACACGTATTGCATGTAGTGAATTAATTAATTTACTTGACTAATTGATTGGTTAATTTACCCAAGGGGTCAATACATTCTTGGCCTAAATATATATATATATATATATATATATATTAGAGCCGAGAAGATAAGAGAAGAGGAGGTGTGGAAAATATTTAGTGATTTGTTTGTGCTACCACATGTATTGCATGTAAAATTGAATTAATTAATTTACTTGACTAATTAATTGGTTAATTTGCCCAAGGGGTCAATACATTCTTGGCCTAACAATATATATATATATATATATATATATATAATATATATATATATATATATATATATATAAGCTGAGAAGACAAGATAAAAGGAGGTGTGGAAAATATGGGTTTGAGGGTGGATTTGGCTAGATGGGTTTGAAAGGATGTGGATCGGGTATTGTCGAGGTTGGGTTTGAGCATAGAGCTTCGCCGGCAACGTTAGAGCCATGGATCGGAGATGTTGGAGCAAGGTAGGGCTTCGTCGGTGTGAGGGAGAGTTATGGCTCTATGGATCAGGCACATGTAGAGCTCGAGGTGGGCTTGGAGTGGTCAGAGGTGAGGTTGAGTGAGACTGAGAAGAAAAGGGAAAAAATTCACTAGCACGGAGGGGAAAACAACGACGCTACATGTCAGAGTATGTCGTGGAGCTTGAACTGGAGCCAGCAAACAGTTGAAGCTTTCTCTCTCTCGTTGGTGCGCGAGGTGGAGCTGAGATGAGCTTTGGGTGGATAGAGAGAGTGGAGTATTTGGACCGTGTGAGAGGAGAGTGTGAGGAGTGAGGAAATATGGAAATCAATTGAAGGTAAAGTGAGGGTTAAAATGATTTTACGGGTTGTGTAGCCAATTTCACGGTCAAATTGAATTCTATTTTCAATTTGACTGTATTTTCAAATGGTGCCAAACACGAACCCAGATGTAAATTGTTTTTGGATTTCAGTTTACCATTGAAATAAACGTAGCCTTAGATTCTACAAACATATACACACTTGAAATGCCTCATCGAAGAAGATATCACATACATGTTAAAATTTAGCTCGTCCCACAAGCATTCTTGGTAAAATGTCTTTTAAAATCTTCCACAACGTCATAACAAGATAATTAACAAATTTTTATAATACAAGTAGCTCTCTTATTTCCTTAGAAAACAATAAGTTTGGAAAACAAAAATTACTACGGAGTCTTTTGGCTAAATATTGAAAAAAACGGAGTTATTGGTGTTATAGGTATTGTTTAAAGTTATTTGAAAAAATGAGGAAAGAGACTGAATTTCGGCAACGGCGTTGCCAAAATTGCAATAAAAAGTACGAGAGAGTGGAAAGATAAGTGATGTGACTTAGGAGAGAGAAAAATTGAATTTTGGAAACTTGGTTACCAAAATTCTTGTCCTGCCCAAGCTCTGCCCGTGAAGTGCCCCATGCATGCTAGGAGGAGTGCCCGAATGGTTTACCAATTGTAGCAACCAAGTTGCTGAAATTGTAGGGAATGGAGGAGAGAGAAAATATGAATTGTGGCAACCAAAATGGGAGGAAAATTTTTTTTAAAAAAAAATTGTGGCAATGGCATTGCCAAAATACAAGGAAAAAAAAAGTGGCAAATTGATTTATGGCAATGGTATTGCCGAAATAGAAGGGAAAAAAAGTGGCAAATTGATTTGCCAAAAATTGGAGGAGAGAGAGAGTTGTCTAAATAAAAAATATATATAGTACACATTATTATTCTTCAGTAGTTTTTTTTTTTTCACCAAAGCAGTTTGGTTTATGTGTATGTCATTTTCTTTCACTTTGTATTGTAAACGTACTCTATGAAACAAATTATGATAGATTCAAGTACACTGAGTACATTGATTCTTATTCTAAAAAAAAGTACATAGATTCTTATTCAAATTCCTATCCATGCATGAAAGAAAGTTGTGGAAGAAAAAAAATGATTTATGTGCGCACTGTAAACACAAAAAAAAACAAAAAAACAAAAGAAAATACAAAAGAAAATTGAGATTTTTGCAAATCTTTAAAGTGAATATATATTTATAGTTAAGTAATTTGTTTGTATCAAAGTCTCCCATTTTGTTGTGTGGCAATTGATTTGTGGCAATGGTATTGCCGAAATAGAAGGGGGAAAAAATAGTGGCAATTGATTTGCCGAAAATGAGAGGAAAGAATTGCAAAGAATATATTCTTATTCTTCAATAGTTTTTTTTTTTTTACCAAAGCAGATTGGTTTGTGTGTATGTCATGTTCTTTAATTTTGTATTATAAAAGTACCGAAACAAATAATGATAGATTTAAGTACATTGAGTACATTGATTCTTATTCTTAAAAAAAAAGTACATAGATTCTTATTCAAATTCATGTCCACGCAGGAAAGAAAGTTATGGAAGAAAAAAAATGATTGATGTGCACACTATAAACAAAAAAGAAAACAAAGAAACTGAGATTTTTGCAGAGATTGTTTGTAGTAAATATATGTTTATAGTTAAGTAATTTGTTTGTATCAGAGTGTCCCATCTTGGTCTGTGTTGTGTTGTATTTGGTCAATTGGCGTATCTAGTTATACAGTTTAAAATCTAAGAATTTAATTTATATGAAACTTGCATCCTATTTAAACAGCACTAATGTTATTGAAGTTTCCACGGTTCTTATTTTCTACACTTTTTTTTTCCTAAAAATTCCATCAACCTTCTCCTCCACTCTTATTCCCCTCAAAATTCTTCCAACCATTTTCAATTCATGCATGTCATATATTCTACAAACAACTATAAAGAACAACACTTGCAAATATCTATCCGTTCTTTGTCTCTTGCAAGGTGAGTTACATCTCTTAAGTAGTTACTTTTTTTATATATAATATTCATGTTGATATGTTTTAGGGGCATAGCTAAACATGAAAATCTTGTTGTTGTTAAATTATTTGTTCATGCAAATCTTGTTTTTATATTATGTGTTTTGCAACATGAACTGATTTGTATGATATGTTTTAAATTATTTGTCCGTGAATTCTTGCCTAAAATTTCATTTAGCAAATATATATTTCAAAATTAACATATATTTCCTTAAAGAAATACTTAGTTTGTTAGCCTATAATATACATGTATGCTATAAGAAAACCAAAAAAAAAGATAGTATATATATGCTTATAAACCTTAATATCTAAGTTTTAGGTATAATAATAATAAAGAAAATTGTACGAATTTAGAAATATTTATCTATTATCGTATGGATGCATGAGAATATTATATAACGTAACCATAACAGATCCTTCTAAATGTTAATATTATGCTAAGTTACTTAAGAAATGGGAAACAAAAAATAATTTTAACTACTATGACGGACAGTAATAAATTATCATTGAATCAATCCTCTTTAATAGAATCCTCTCAGCTCTAGCTTATTATACTTTGAATATTTTTAATGGATTACCTTATTATATTGCATTTTAATGGTTGTGTAGTGTTAATATATTAATACTATTGTTATGTTTTAGTGTAGATGGCAGAAAAGTTGTTCATTTTTCTCATCCATTCTAGTGGAAAAATTAAACATAGCGAAAATGAGGTTTATTACGAAGGTCACCTCCTTCTATGCTTCCATTAAACTAGGGTGTTACATTTGAAGATTTATGTGACGTAGTAGTATCCACGCTTCATACAAATAGAGAAGATTTAAAACTTACTATTTGGTATAGATTTCCTTTTAATGTCATCCACATCTTGTGATTTACCAGCAAGTTTTGGTAAAAGATGATAATGGTGTCAATGCAATATTCGATATGTTAGACTGTCAATATGGATTTGTAGGTGCAAAGTTGTACGTAAGTGTAGAGCCCATAAGAAGCCACCGAGGTGTTTTTCCCATTGATATGCTAAAGACCGAGTGCATCATTTAGTTATTCACATGGCGGGCATTTTCATGATCCATATGCCACTCATACTAGTCATTATTCTGAAGATGCGGCTCATTCCCCAATCAACATTGGTGGTGCTGAGTATCATACTCCAATTACCCATGTTGCAACTGAGGACCAACATGTTCCTTATCAGCCAATGAACACTAGTGATGTTGATCTCAATTTGTTGCCACATAAAAAGAAAAAAAAAATATTAGTGCAGTATTATTGAAAAAGCTAAAATAATAATTTGTTATCAATATTAGTACAGTATTTTGTTTGTGTAAACAATTTGTTGTCAATATTAGTGCAGTATTGAAAAAACTAAAATAATAACCTGGTACATATGGGCAGCCGCCTCTGGTGTCTTGAACAAGTGACCATGTTGTGTAGTCCACACCTTCATGGAAATTGTCATCTCCAACTACATTTTGAGCTCGCTTGTTCCAAAGCCGGTAGTATAGTGCATGCTACCTACACCAATTAACACCAAACTTTCCTATCAACTTTACACAATGTACAGATTTATCAAAATTGTCAGTAGGCCACTTTGGACATCTTTGCAACAACCCAAACTGTCACATGACTCTTTCTAGATGATAATACTCTACAATTTGGAAGCATAGAAATGTCGTTGTTGTAATCCATATATGTTTTTCTGCAAGACACCATGGATGCAAATAATCATTGTATAGTGTCCAAACAACCAGCAATTCCAATTACAATAACTATGTTATATTCGATCAAGACAATAATATAACTAGTAAATTAACCATTGATGCATTGTGACAACATATATTACCTGTTCATTATTATGTGTGTCATGATTAGAACGGTACGCACGTAGAACATGCTTTGGTGTGTGAGTAAGCATTCTCTTGGTATCCCACCTATACACAATTAATGATTGCCACTGATTTTAGGGTTGGAAATATCAAGGATAAACGCTATAGTATACAATGTTGTATAGAAATAGGAAGCAAATATTATACCTGCAACCGTATGGGTCGTCGCCATTTAAATTTGTTGGATTTATTGGAATTGGAGTCAGATATGAAAGATGCTCCCAAGCCCATAATTGTAATATGAAAATAGGACCTGCAACCTCCGTACTTTTTTTAATAGCAGCAGTATACAGCTCTTTATAAAGGAAAGCAAGTGTGGCACTACCCCAGATATTTTCCCCGGCTACACCAAAGTCCTCTACACTGGAGAAAGCAGCAATGCAATCTACTTTTGCTCTTATTTCCAAATAGTAAAGCCAAAACCTAGAACATGCATGCCCTAGCATACTGTTGGGTTGTTACAGCATTGGCACCCTCTAGTAGGTTTGAGAATGTATTCCTTACCCTTGTTATTTTAAGGCCACCATATTCTAATGCATTTGCAGGTGGTGTCACTCCAAGTAAATTCTAACAAACTATTCCCCACTCCTAATTAGTGGGCCCACACACTACAATGTCATCAATAGGCAATCCTGTAATGATTGCTATATCCTCTAAAGTGATCGGCATTTCACAAGTAGGTAAGTGAAATGTATAGGTTTCAGATCACCACCACTCCACCAAAGAAGTGATAAGACCCTAGTCAATATCTATATGTGGTAGACAGGTAACACAGTATAGTCTACATTGATGCAAATATAAAGTGATATGCTCGCCTAATTGCGGGGGAGGGGGGTGCAAACGGTTAGGGCCGCATTCGTAAGGTGGGAACCTGAATTTTTTTTTTAAATGTACAATGTTATATTTCTAATGTTGAAATTATTTTCATGTAAATTGAATAATTGTAGATATTATTAGGACATTAATAAATTTTGATCTCGCAACGTACACTGCCTTCTATTGCATCATTAGAGATGTGATATTGTTGTTGGGTTAGCAGAGAATGATCGAATGACTTAGGCTTCATTTCAAATATATCCTACATTAAATGCTACAATGAGTTAAACCATGCAACATCCATTACCTCTATATTAGTAGGAAATTGTCTATAAATCAAACTAAATTAACCTTTTTTTTTGGACTGAGATAACCTCTATGACATTAATGAATTGACAATAAAGTACTATTAGGATTTTGGTCAACTCTAAATTAAATCGAATATAAGAAATTAATCATAATCATACTCATACTCATAATTAGAATGGAATCGACCCTAATTATTGTATTTTTAAATTCATACACACATAATATAAAGTATAATGTAAGTGAAGATGCATTTTCATAGTATCTTTAATGTATAAACACTAAGATTAAAAAAATTACAATATCTAAAGGTATAATTTTTACAAACCATCTATATAAAAATTACAAACTAAGAGAATAATTTCCAATTAAATTAGGGGGCCGAGAAGCTTACTACAATTGCGATACAAAGTGAAGGAATGTAGGAATTATAGAGTGATACTTGCAAGAAAATAAAGAAAAAAAAAAAAAAAAAAACATAATCAGATAATCATAAATATCTTCTAAAAAAATATAATCCTAAATAAAAACAAAAGAACAATAATAAAAAATAATATAATTAATATAAAGAGACTACTACATTTTTTATGCTAAATATTAAATATAACTTACAATACTTGTAGTTCATAATAAAATTGAAAGAAACTCAAATAAAGTAATAATAATAGTTTTAGAAAAAATAATCATACACACAATAATTAATATTAACTATAATATAACATATATAATATTTACAATATATTAGCGTATAATATTTATAAAACATATAACTAATTTTTATACCAACTAAACTTTAAAGAAAAAGAAACATAAATGTATGATTTATTGTACTAAATAATAATAATAATAATAATACACATACATATCATTATTATAAACCAACAACCATATTATGCAATATATTTTTTCCAAGTAATAGATGTAATAATTGATAATAACAAAGTAAAATTGATTATAAATGTAAGTGCACAATTGCACCTGGCCCTAAAAACAGTGATGGGCTCAGGCCCAATTAGCCTTAAACAATATGAATTTGTAGAGTGTGGGCTGTAAAACCCAGGTTAGAAGCGTTTAAGGAATATAGGTCAAGTTAAAAGGCTGTAAACGCTCAAAAATAATAAGAAATGTTATAACTCCACCTCCTCGGATATGAGCCGAAGACTGTTCTTATATATAAGTTTCCTTTCTTTTCTTCCTTCTTTTTTTCTCTTTAGATTACAAAAAAGGGACCCCCCCCACTCTCTGTTCCAGACCTCTCCTTAAATACTACTCAATTTGATAATTGTTACACGTGTTACCTTCACCTCCCTTTGACCTAGATATTTTTCTTCCTAGTGCCCTTGAATAGTAATCAGAAGTTTCCCTTCCACTGTTCAGGTGTCACTTCCCCATTAATGCGGCTAAGGTGGTAGATGAAGGGTCTTTAATGTGGAGGTGGCAGCCTTTAGTACTTTTCAAACACCGGTGCTTCTAGGACATCCAGGGGTTCACCCCTCTTAACTGTTGGTCTCCGTCGTGTCGTTTATGAACTTTTATGATAACGTTGCTGATTCTTCTATGCCCATCCGAGAGTAAAATCAACCTCGGATTGGTCCTCGGGTCCTCGGCGCATGAGCGGGCCCGAGACTAAGAGGTTTCAAACTCAAGGGTAGGTCAGCCTTCCTTAGTATGGCCCAAAGGCCCATATACCTGTCAGGACCCTTTTATTCCCCACAATAGCCCCTCAAAATTCTAATTTTCGACGTCCGAGGAGAAAAATAGGGTTTTGATCCGAAGAAAAATTATTTTGCACCCTTCATGAAGGATCGCACGTGTGTAAACCGTTTCGCGTACGGAGGATACCATTGGCGGTTTCATTTTCAAAACGCGCGCATTTATTACTGTAAGTTACACTTTGTCCCCACGTTCAACGGTGAGATGGGCATCCAACGGCCCTTATTGCCCCACGAAAATTTGGGCGGGACAAAACTAATTTCGAGGCCGCCATTCCGCACGTCGTGACGCTTCGGGAACCTGCGCCTTCATTTAATTTGCCAGGGACTGATCCCATCAAAACATCAACAATCATATTTCGCCTTCAGAAAACCGTGGAAAGTTGCATATCCTCAAACTCCGTAAGTTCTTACTCATCGCTCATTTCATTCTTCTACCTTTTATCCTCGATTTTGTCCTCGGCTGTCTTAGTAGACACCTCCCTCTCTAGAGTCCAGCCTTTCATTCCTTTCTAATGGGTAAATTTAAGTGTCTTGTTGATACTGCCGCCGGAATGGAAGGCTTCAGAGCCAAATACCACATTCCCGGTGACGTAGGCTTGAAATATTGCCCAGCGGGGGCCGTGGCCGTTCTAGGAAGGAGGGAGAGGTCATAATCCCAATGATAGCCTTTATAGAAGGCGGGATGACCCTCCCAATGAAACCTGTAATGAGGGAATATCTTCGCAACCATCGGTTGTGTCCCGATCAATGCCTTCCCAATGTCTTTAGAGTTTTGGGTAGCGTCGATGCCTTAAATGAACAAATGGGTTTAAATCTCACATGGCACGACGTTGTTTTTCTATACGAAGCCCATAAACTGTCCAACGTAGGTTATTACCTTAAGTCCCGATCCAGTGTCGTTAGGCTAATTTCCTGCTTGCCCAAGTCCAACAAAGGCATGAAGGACGACTACCTGATCGTCTCTGGAAACTGGCATGACGGTCTCCACTGCCCAGTACAGTGGGGGGATCCAGGTGCGACACCTGAGGACTAACCTCCCCACCCAAAAACTCCCTCAACACTAACAAACTTGCAATTTAGATATATTTTATTTGTTTGCCTTTATCTCTTATTGTGTGAATCTGACCACGTTGTTTAATCTCTCATCTTTTCTTGCAGACAAGCAACACGTGCGTCCTCGTTTGAGTCTTTGCAACGTTGCCGACTTAAACCGGGTACTTCGATCCGAGGTGTTTGTTAGCGCAGACCGGCAGCTCCGAGCCGCTCACCTGATCCTTGGATACGATCCCATCTCCTCGGACTTCCAGGAGATAGACAACGCTATAATTGCCGGTGACCGAAGACGAAGGAGGATCAACGTAGCCCGGCCGAACTTTCTGGACGACCGCGACCTCCCAGACACTCCTCAAACCGTCCTATACCTACGACCTGTAGCGGCCATTCCCCTCGCCGTCCACTCCGAGGTAGCTGCTATCCCAGAAGAGCAGGTCTCTTCCTCCCATACGTTAGACGACGAGATAGACCAGTTCCAACTCGAAGAATACAACGAACCTCGAGGGAACCAGTTTGTCGTACTCTCTGACGAGGAGGAAGATACTGCTGAGGCCTCTGGAATTGCTGGGCTCGTTGTTGCACTTCCAGAGGACGAATCCGAGGACGATATGGACAGAATGAAGGACCTTCTCACTGACAGAGCCGCGAGGGTCACAGTGAAGAGAACAGGGGCAACCCAAGTCCCTCAAACTCTGCCACTTCCCCCTCCTCCAGCTGAGCCAAAGGTACCAGCCGAGGACCCTAAGAAAAAGAGAAAGGGGGAAGATGAAGGGGCGACCAACAAAGGCCCCAAGAAACCACGCAACCAACCTCCACCGGCTCAGCAGCAAAAGCAGGACAAAGGCAAGGGTAGAGCCCGTTCAGTAGAGAGCGGGGAGATTGGGGTAGTAGCCGATGTGCGCAGGGCACCGGCCACCTGGTCCCCTGACCTAAAGCTGGATGGCGCTCCTATCTCCTGCCAGTCCAGTATAAGGGCGGTTCAACATGGCCATGCCCACCACTTGGCCGAGGTGTTGGAGCGCCCTCTTTTGCTGCCCAAGGACATGGAGTCCTTGGAAAAAATGAGCCAGCCACAGCTTTTCCTTGCTCTGAAGAGAGACTTGGCGCTGGTAAGTTTTCCCCTTTTTACGAAGAGTTTACTTTTAACAATACTTATAAGTTTTTGTTGTGTTTGACCTCATCATATTTCATTGCAGGCTGTTCAGGAGGTCTTCGTAGCTGAAAAGTTTATTGAAGATACTCGGAAGAAGGCCAGGGCCGAGCTGGAGGTCAGGTTGGAGACTGAGAAGTCTCTGGGGACAGCCCTTGCTAAAACGAGAAGCTGGTCTCGGAGGTGGCTAATGTGAAGAGGGAGAGAGATGGTGCTAGGTCAAGTCTCAAAACCATGGAGACCCAAATAGAAGGGCAGCGCAAGCTCCTCCATGAAAAAGATGATGAGATTTCCCGAGCTCAAAGGGAACGCTCGGATTTGGAGAGGAAATTGCGCTGCTGAAGAGAGAGCCAGCACATTTCAACGCTCTTTACAAGCTGCCAAACAGGCGAGCTATGAGGAAGGGGTGGCCAACACCGAGGAGCAGCTGACCGAGGCCTTCGCGGCCTTGTGCCGTGAATACTGCCAGAAGGTTTGGGGGGAAGCCCTAAACGCAGCTGGAATTCCCCCTCCTCGGAGTTGAGGAAGTCCGAGAACGTCTGGATCCCCTGGAAATACAGGAGATTGAGGAGGCTCCTGCTGCCACCCCCACCCCTGACTCAACTCTACCAGCACTGCCCCAGATGGTCCTACAGCCAATCCCAGATCCTACAGAACCCTTGGGTTCCAACAAAGAAAAGGAAGGTGATGGGGACGCCGAGAAGAATCTCAGCCAAGCCTTGGAACACAGTGTCCCACCAGCCAAGGAAGCGGATAAAGGGAAACAGATTCTTTCTCCTTTTGAAGTGGAGCTGAAAAAGACCGAAGGACCCAGCACGTCTCATGTAGACCCTCCTTCTGAAGCTTAGGGCCGAGATTAGGGCTTCTCAGTCTCCACCTTTATACTTATCCCTTATATGTAATACTTGTTATGCAATTTAGTAAAGAACAATTTTATATACATTTTTATCGCATCGCGTTTGTTTTTACTTCGTTCATTTTGTACTGTTTTATTGAAGTTTGTTAGAGTAAACAAATCCAACTACAAGGATTATCCAATTATGACCTCCACATGGCCATACGCATATTATAAAGACTTAACAAAAAGGTCACGTGGTTTGAAATATCTCTAATAACAAAAGGCTTCAAGCAACAATTAAACCTCTGCAACATATAGCATTGTTGTTGGTATGATGTAAGGTCCGAGACCATTCTTTTTATAAATTACTTTAAATTAGAGGGACAAACTTTAGATCTGAATTAATGGACAGTAAGCACTGCGTCCTAAGAACAATAAGAAGTTAGTTTTGACCAAGTCTATGGTCCAAGTAGTAGACTTCATCAACTTGCATGATTCTGTTCTTAATTGAATGTAAAGTCCGAATATCGTTCCTTACCTCACTTTGATTAACACTTAAAGATGCAAACAATGAGGTACTAATTTCCTGCCGCGATAAGGAATTAACTTCAACCAAGTTTCCGGTCCGAGGACAAGATTAAACCAACCTTACTTTTGATCCTTTAGATCATTTATTCAGTGGTAACTTAAAAATGTTAATTTTCCCAAAGTAGGAGGTCCGGGGACCCGACATAACTAAGGTTCTGTTTAACAAATGATGAGACATCAATTTCCACAAGGTTGGTGGTCCGAGGACTACACTTAACCAAGTTTCTGTTTGATTCTTTAAGATTGTAATTCCAAATGTTAATTTTCCAAAGTAGGAGGTCCGAGGACCCGGCATAACTAAGGTTCTGTTTAACAAATGACAAGACATCAATTTCCACAAGGTTTGTGGTCCGAGGACTACACTTAACCAAGTTTCTGTTTGATTCTTTAAGATTGTAATTCCAATGTTAATTTTCCCAAAGTAGGAGGTCCGAGGACCCGGCATAACTAAGGTTCTGTTTAACAAATGACAAGACATCAATTTCCACAAGGTTTGTGGTCCGAGGACTACACTTAACCAAGTTTCTGTTTGATTCTTTAAGATTGTAATTCCAAATGTTAATTTTCCAAAGTAGGAGGTCCGAGGACCCGGCATAACTAAGGTTCTGTTTAACAAATGACAGACATCAATTTCCACAAGGTTGTGGTCCGAGGACTACACTTAACCAAGTTTCTGTTTGATTCTTTAAGATTGTAATTCCAAATGTTAATTTTCCCAAAGTAGGAGGTCCGAGGACCCGCATAACTAAGGTTCTGTTTAACAAATGACAAGACATCAATTTCCACAAGGTTTGTGGTCCGAGGACTACACTTAACCAAGTTTCTGTTTGATTCTTAAAGAATTGTTACTTGGAAATTCATGAAATATTAACACTTTTTGAATAAGTACAAACAACAGTGAACTTTATTAATAGTAATACCTTCGTAGGTTATTTACATTCCACGGCCGTGGTATGATATTTTCATCTAAATCAGCTAGCCGATAAGACCCTATCCCTGCTACTGAAATAATACGATAGGGGCCTTCCCAGTTGGGTCCTAGCTTGCCCCAGGCTGGGTTCTTAGCGGTGCCCACAACCTTTCTTAACACAAGATCACCAGGTGCTAGTGGCCTCAGCTTCACGTGGGCATCATATCCCCGTTTAAGTTTTTGTTGGTAATAAGCCATCTGGACCATGGCTGCCTCACGTCGCTCTTCAAGTAAGTCAAGACTTTTCTCCAGGAGCCCATCGTTGCTCTCAGTATTAAAAGAACTCGTCTTCAGGGTGGGAAAACCATATTCCAGAGGTATCACCGCCTCGGCTCCATAAGTCATAGAAAATGGCGTTTCTCCGTGGACCTGCGCGATGTGGTTCGATATGTCCACAGAACGTGAGGGAGTTCTTCTACCCATCTACCTTTCGCATCATCCACACCTTTTCTTCAACCCGTTGACAATGACCTTGTTAACAGCCTCGGCCTGGCCATTTCCTTGAGGATAAGATGGGGTGGAGTACCTGTTTATGATACCCATGTCACCACAATATTGCCTAAACGCATTGCTGTCAAATTGAACACCATTGTCAGAAACAAGCGTGTGTGGTATGCCGAATCTAGTAATAATATTTTTCCAAATGAACTTCTTGGAATCAACATCCCTAATATTTGCCAAGGGCTCGGCCTCAACCCATTTAGTGAAATAGTCTGTTCCCACTAAAAGCCATCTTTTGTTGCCTATGGCCCTCGGAAATGGTCCAACTATATCTAGTCCCCACTGTGCGAAGGGCCAAGGGCTGGAAAGGGGGTTAAGGACTCCTCCAGGTTGATGGATATTGGGGGCGAACCTCTGACATTGATCACATTTCCTGGCGTAATCTTGAGCCTCTCTTTGCATATTGGGCCACCAACCCTGAGTCAAAGCTCTGTGGGCTAAGGATCTCCCCCAGTGTGGCTGCCACAAATCCCTTCATGCAGTTCTTCCAGAAGCCCTTCGGTTAGTCTGGGTGTACACACAACAAGTACGGTCCTGAAAAGGATCGTTTATATAGTTTCTGATCCTCGGACAGCCAGAATCGTGGTGCTTTTCGTCGTACCTTATCTGCTTCTAATTTGTCCTCAGGGAGAACATCATTCCTAAGAAAGGATATGACCGGTCCATCCAACTATGCCCAGGTCTTATGAATGAATGCGAGGCGCATTGGTGGTGACAAGAGTGGGTTCTAGTAAATCCTCGATAAGGATAACCCTAGGTAAAACCTGAGCCGAGGTCGTTGCCAGCGTAGCTAAGGAGTCTGCATGGGTGTTTCCAGTCCGAGAGATGTGAACCAAGACAAAGGAGTCAAACTCAGCTTGCTGACGTTTGACCTGGGCCAAATACTCCTGCATTCTTGGATCTCTGGCTTCCATGGTTCCCATGACCTGGCCGACCACCAGCTGAGAGTCCGAGAAGACGCAGACATCTTTCCCACCCATTCTGTGCACCATTCTCATTCCCACCAAGACTGCTGCTTCGTACTCAGCCTCATTATTAGTGGCCGAGAACGCCAATCTCATAGATTTTTCAAAGACAATTTCCTCGGGGAGATCAGAACAAGTCCAACACCAGACCCTCTCTGATTGGTTGCCCCATCCACATACACTTTCCAGATCGGAGATATTGCCGCTGTGATCACACCAACTGATTTTTCACCCATGGGGAAGTCTCCTAGAGTTTCCTCCAGCAATGGCTCAGAAAACTCCGCCACCAAGTCAGCGAGGACCTGACCCTTCACCGAGGTGCGAGGTCTGTATTTAACGTCAAAAGCCCCAGGATGGTCCCCCACTTTGCTATTCTTCCTGAGTAGTCGGCACTGCGCGCACTGCCTTGAGAGGCAATTGGGTCAGAACGACCACTGTATGGGACTGAAAATAATGGGAAGCTTTCGCGTGGCATGAACATGGCCAGAAGTGCTTTTTCCAAAGGTAGATAACGCACCTCGGCATCACCCAACGATTTGCTAACGTAATACACTGGTCTTTGCACACCGTTATCATCCCTCATCAGGACCAGGCTGATCGCGTGGACGGCCACTGCCAGATAAGCAAATAAAATCTCATGCGCCTCTGGACGAGAGAGAATAGGCAGCCGAGAAAGATAATGCTTGAGTTGTTGAAAAGCTAACTCGCAGTCCTCGAACCATTTAAACCCCTTTCACTTGTTCAACAACTGAAAGAAAGGACGACAGCGATCGGCTGACCGAGATATGAATCGATTCAAAGCGGCTATCATTCCTGTTAATTTTTGAATTTCCTTTGGGTTCCAAGGGGACTGCAAGTCCTGGATAGCCTTGACCTGCGAAGGATTTACCTCTATACCTCTATGAGTAATCATATATCCCAAGAACTTTCCTGACCCCACGCCGAAAGAACACTTGGAGGCGTTGAGGCGCAACCTGTGTTTTCTTAGAATTTGAAAAGTGTCAGACAAATCTTTTACGTGTGAGGGTATTGTTTTGCTTTTCACCACCATGTCGTCCACGTATACTTCGATGGTTTTCCCCATCTGCTGTTCAAACATCCTGGTCATCATCCTTTGATAGGTAGCCCCAGCATTCTTCAAACCGAATGGCATGACCTTATAGTGATAATTTCCTACCGGAGTAATGAAAGCAGTCTTCTCTTGATCCTCCAACGCCAGGGGAATCTGATGGTAACCCTGGAAAGCGTCCAAGAAACTCATCCGAGGATGTCCGACGGTGGCATCCACTAATTGATCAATACGCGGCATAGGAACGAATCTTTGGGACAGGCCTTGTTCAGGTCCGTGAAGTCCACACACACCCTCCACGTTCCATTCTTCTTCTTGACTACGACAGTATGAGCCAACCACTCAGGGTAGAAAACTTCTTTGATAGCCCCAGCCTTCTTAAGTTTGGCCACCTCTTCCTTCACAGCCTCGGAATGTTCCTTGGAGAGCCCGGTGGCTGCCTTCTTGGGACATGGCCGAGTTGACATTCAAGTGATGACAAATGAACTCGGATCAACACCTGGAGCCTCGTAAGGATCCCATGCAAAGACGTCGACATTTTTCCTCAAAAATTCTATCAATTCCATCTTCTCCTGGTATGGCAAAAGTGTACCACTTGGAAGAACCTCTCCGGTCGTCGGCAACTGGGAATTTCTCTAATTCCTCACAATGTGTCTCCTCTCCTGGCAGCACTCCAGATGCGTCAGGAGACGTTAACTGCTATAAGCCTTTGGTGACCAAAACCGAAGGCTCAATTTCCGTCTGGTGCAATACTGCAGCTGATATGCACTGCCTGGCCACCGACTGGCTGCCGAGGATTTCCTCAACACATTCCCCCGAGGGGAACTTGACCTTGACATGCAAGGTAGAGGAGACAGCCCCCAACGCATGCAACCAAGGCCTGGCGAGGATGGCCGTATATGGAGAATATGCATCGACGACAATGAAATCCACCTCTACCGTTTCTGAGCCGGATTGAACGGGCAAACGAATTTGTCCTCTCGGCATAACAGATCTCCCTTCAAAGCTTATGAGGGGCGAATCATAAGGAGTCAGATCTTCCATCCTCAATCTTAGCCCCTTAAATAGATCAGGGTACATGATATCTGCACCGCTGCCCTGGTCTATCATGACCCTTCTGACGTCATAATTTCCTATGCTGACAGTAACCACAAGGGCATCGTCATGGGGCTGAATGGTACCAGCCTTGTCCTCCTCGGAAAATCCCAAGACTGGAAAAATGGCCTTTAACCTGTTCGGCCTGCAACCTGCATCCTTGGTTTGAGATGAGAGACTGCCATCACCCTAGTCGGGCCTGACCCGGTCCTGCCAGGTGCAGCGAAGATGACATTGATGGTTCCCAATGCTGGCCGAGAGGAGTTGTTCCTCTGATTGTTTGAGGCAACTTGATTGCCCTGCCCAGCAGGCTGACACAAATGCTGCTTTAACTTTCCTTCACTGACGAGCTGCTCCAAGTGGTTCCAAAGGGTCCGACAGTTCTCGGTGGTATGGCCCACATCCTGGTGGTATTGACAAAAGAGGTTTTGATTCCTCTTTGCAGGGTCCCCTGCCATCTTACTAGGCCACTTAAAGAAGGGCTCCTTACGAACTTTCTCCAGTAATTGATGTACTGGCTCTCGGAATACTGTATTTACAGCTTGAGGTGCTGCCGAGTTGGACTGTCCGAAATAATCTCTCCTCGGCCTACTATTATTGTATCGGTCCGACCTGAAATCCCTTCTCTCCTGCGGGATAACTTTCTCCTTTCCCTTTCCTTGCTGTTGGTCCTCCTCTACCCTCTTATACTCGTCAATGCGATCCATAAGGCGACGTACGCTGCGGACAGGTTTTTTCGTCAAAGATTTTCTCAAGTCGTGGTCTGTAGGAAGACCTACCTTAAAGGTATTCAACGCCACTTCATCGAAGTCGCCATCTATCTCGTTAAACATCTCCCAGTAACGGTCGGAGTATGTTTTCAGTGTCTCCCCTTCTTTCATGGTCATGGACAACAGCGAGTCCAATGGCCGAGGGACTCTGCTACAAGTAATAAACCGCGAAGCGAATGACCTAGTCAACTCCCCAAATGAACCTATGGATCCTGACTTAAGGCCGTTGAACCACCTCATGGCCACAGGTCCCAAGCTAGAAGGGAAAACTTTACACATCAGCGTCTCGTTGTGAGAGTGTACGGCCATCCTTTGGTTGAAGTGACTCACGTGCTCCACCGGATCAGTCCGGCCATTGTAGATGGTAAAGGTGGGCTGAGTAAATCTCCTGGGAAGCCTCCCCTTCTCAATCCTCCGTGAAAACGGAGATTTGGAGAGCTGGTGCAACGCCCTGCTCATAGCGTCGTTGCCTAAGCCCCTGAAGGAACCTTCCTGCGCTTGCGAACTGGCTGATCGTCCTCCTCCAGAGGACGCTGAACTGGGGGGTGAGCGCGTTCCTGAGTCATAGTCATCTCCCCTACCTTCCTCAGAGGAGGGATCAGACGAGGGCGGTGAAGACTTACGCCTGGCATGGCGCAACTTTCTCTTCAAGCGGTTATCTCCTCCTGCATGGCTCTAGAACCATCGTCATGGGTGGTGCTAGCCCCCCAGGAGTATGGCTAGCCCTTGGGTACTCTGAATGGACACTTCCTTCACGATCCCTTCGACGTTCGAGGCGCTCGAAATGATCTTCAGGTTGCGATCCTTGTGACTCTGCATGGTGAGCGCCTAAGCCTGCCATGATATCCCTACCTCTTCTAGACTAGATTTCCCACAGACGGCGCCAATTGTAAGTGCACAATTGCACCTGGCCCTAAAAACAGTGATGGGCTCAGGCCCAATTAGCCTTAAACAATATGAATTTGTAGAGTGTGGGCTGTAAAACCCAGGTTAGAAGCGTTTAAGGAATATAGGTCAAGTTAAAAGGCTGTAAACGCTCAAAAATAATAAGAAATGTTATAACTCCACCTCCTCGGATATGAGCCGAGGACTGTTCTTATATATAAGTTTCCTTTCTTTTCTTCCTTCTTTTTTTCTCTTTAGATTACAAAAAAGGGACCCCCCACTCTCTGTTCCAGACCTCTCCTTAAATACTACTCAATTTGATAATTGTTACACGTGTTGCCTTCACCCCCCTTTGACCTAGATATTTTTCTTCCTAGTGCCCTTGAATAGTAACCAGAAGTTTCCCTTCCACTGTTCAGGTGTCACTTCCCCATTAATGCGGCTAAGGTGGTAGATGAAGGGTCTTTAATGTGGAGGTGGCAGCCTTTAGTACTTTTCAAACACCAGTGCTTCTAGGACATCCAGGGGTTCACCCCTCTTAACCGTTGGTCTCCGTCGTGTCGTTTATGAACTTTTATGATAACGTTGCTGATTCTTCTATGCCCATCCGAGAGTAAAATCAACCTCGGATTGGTCCTCGGGTCCTCGGCGCATGAGCGGGCCCGAGGTACTAAAAGGTTTCAAACTCAAGGGTAGGTCAGCCTTCCTTAGTATGGCCCAAAGGCCCATATACCTGTCAGGACCCTTTTACTCCCCACAATAAATAGATCACTATAATGCAATTTATTACAATTTTTGTGGTCATATACTAATAATAACAATAAATAATATTTTATAATTTCAAAATTAACAAAATACATACATAAATTTAATTAGAGAATTGAAATGCTTACCACAATTGCGATATCAACTGAAAGAGTGAGAATTATGAAGTGATAATTGCAACAACAACAAAAAAACACTATCAGATAATAATAAATAAACAAAAAATAACAGCAATACTGAAAATGCTTGTAGTCCTAACCATAAAAAATTCATTAATCTAAAATTTGAACAATAATAAAAACAACAATCATAATCATAGGCATACAAACAATATTAACTACAACAATACATAATATTTTACAATGTATTAGCTCCTAATATTTACAAAGCTTATATTTATACAATAATAATAAATTTGTTAATTTCTAGAGCTGTAAGTTAATAAGTAAAGCAAAAAAACTTACATTAATCCAAAACTTACAATCCTTAGTTGTGCTCACTGAAGCAAAGTAGAAGAGTAACTGAAGAATCGGAGGATGTAACTTTGTGAAGAAATGCAATCCTTCAGCGAGGATACTTGCCTTTTATTACAAGAGGAGAAATAAAAAGACAAAAAAGAATCTATGAGATAGATTTTAGTCGTGATATCAATAGGTGATTTTATTAGGTATGATCAATTAATATATTCCAAGCAGAGAATAAGAATAGGAGGAAGAGGTAAGGTGATTGGTTGATTGACTCCTCATAGGGATACTTTTACAATATGAAATTACACACAAACCATATTTTTTTTAATATATAAAAATAAAATAAAAAACTACTTTTTTCTCTTCTATTTCGGCAATGCCATTGCCACAAATCCATTGCCACATTTTTTTTTCCTTCATTTTCGGCAATACCATTGCCACAAATCAATTGCCACAATAATTTTTTTCCTTCTATTTTGGCAATACTTTTGCCACAAATCAATTTGCCACTTTTTTTTTTTTCCTTCTATTTCAACAATGCCATTGCCACAAATCAATTACCACCATTTTTTTTATTCTTCTATTTCAGCAATTTCATTCCACAAATCAATCTATGTACTTATTTTAGAATAAGAATCAATGTACTCAATGTACTTGAATCTATCATTATTTGTTTCATAGAGTACTTTTACAATACGAAATGAAAGAACATGACATGCACACAAACTAAACTGCTTTGGTAAAAAAAGAACTACTAAAGAATAAGAACATGCGTAATATTTTTTTTTTTTTATTCATACAACTCTCTCGCTCTCTCCTCCAATTTTCGGCAAATCAATTGCAACAATTTTTTTTCCGTTCTATTATGGCAATACCATTGCCACAATTTTTTTTTTTTTTCCCCTCCATTTTTGGTTGCCACAATTCATATTTTCTCTCTCCTCCATTCCCTACGATTTCGACAACTTGGTTGCCACAATTGGTAAACCATTCGGGCACTCCCCCTAGCATGCATGGGGCACTTCATGGGCAAAGCTTGGGCAAGACAAGAATTTCGGTAACCAAGTTGCCGAAATTCAATTTTTCTCTCTCCCAAGTCACATCACTTATCTTTCCACTCTCTTGTACTTTTTCTTGCAATTTCGGCAACGCTGTTGCCAAAATTCAGCCTCTTTTCTCATTTTGCCAAATAACTTTGAACAATACCTATAACACCAATAAACTCCATTTTTTGCAATATTTAGCCAAAAGACTCAACTACTACGTCTTTAGGAAAATCCCAATTTAGCAAATTCTACTTACTCTCACAAGGCCAACCAAGTTCGAAGCGATGTCTATTTAAAAAAATGATTTTACTAATGTGTGCCCTAAGAGGGCAAAATAGTATACCATTTTTTGCAAAAACTTTATCTGAAATTGAAAAAGTTTTCACAACCTTTTCAATTCCTAATAAAACTTTTACAAAAACAGATTTGTTAATGTATACCCTAATGGCATAAATTAACCGGACCCTTTAAAAGAAAAAAAAAAATAGTTTGAAGCAATGTCAAATTGAACCTCATGAAAAATAGTGCGACCCTACCAAATAGACCCAAGTCTAAAAATAGCTCTACCGATAGGACATTAAATCAATTAAAAATAGAAAGATTATTTTCTATATTACTAATCTAGCAAATCTATGTCCCAAATAAGTTAGAAATTTGTATGAGCATACCAATTTCTTATTGTAGTATTTCCAAATCCTTCCATTCCAAGAGAAGTAAACTCTGTACAGTGCACCGGCCGGTGGGTCCCAGACCTCCATGACATAGTCGAAGACAAGCCCTCCAGGAATCAGGCAGTCACTGCAAACCGTGCAGCCATGGTTAAGGTGTGTAAAAGTAGAAGCGAAGGGAAATGGGATGCCATGGAGAAAGTAAGAGGCCATGGTTACAAAACCACCTATGGGGTACCTAGTGGGTAGTGGTTCCATGGTTTTAAAAACCAGGAACTAGATCGCAACCTTGCCCAGTTCTCTTCGAAAATAGAAAATTTAGAAAATATGCATCAAAAACTGGAAATCGGTGGCTCAGCCATCAAAACCACTATCAACCCAGCGTGTAAAAAAAATGACAGTGGTATCACTGATATAGTGAGAAGTGTGTTGGCAGAGAGAAAGGAAGAGAGGGGTAAAGAATTCGGCAGTGCTAGGTTTCAACAAAAATTAGAAGAAGCACTTGCAGACCAAAAGTTTTGAGAGAGAAGCTGAAAGGAGAGAGGAAATTAAGTTAACAGAGTTATTAGTAGAGAGAGAAGGTGGAGGAGAGAAGAAACGACCATGCATGGAAACTAAGTTAACAGAGTATATTGATTTATAAATGTTTTACATTAACAATAATGCATGGATATCTTCCTCACAAGCTTTCTTCTCTTGTGACAAGCATATGTACTCTAAAAACATAAATTACATAATTTCATATACATAAAAATATGTGAAAGTAAGTTTCTATAATGGTTCTTACAAAGAATTATATGGCTTTCCTAACTTCATATGATCCATACAAAAAGGGAAGAAAATTTATGAAGTAAAACATGTATATAAAGAATATATAATAATAAGATGATTCTAACCTGAGTTCCCCAGTAGGAGTTAACTGTCCTAACAAAAAATGATAGCATATTTACAAGTAATATTTGAGAAGAAAACTCATCGAAAATCCGATGCTCCACTATCCCAGCTATAATCTGCATTACAATTAATCCTGATGCTATTATCAAACTAAAACAGATACACAATTAAGATGCAAATATTTATATATTTTTAAGTGTCAGTTGTGTAAAGAGGGAGAGCTGTCTGCTAGTAAGTACTTTTTGATAACTTGGGTGCTTCATATTTGTTTCACAAACAGGCTAATGTGAAGCTGATACCAATAAAATAGGTTCAAGCATAAAAAAAGACATGACTCAGATGACACTTGAAATACCACTAAAACAAACTAATAGTTTAAAGATGCATATGTATTATATCCATATCCATCTTTACTTCATCAATAATTTTTTCAACAGAATCATCTCAGATCATTTCTTAAAACATATTTCTAATGTAATGATAATGTTGCAGGCCCTTCCCAGTCAAAAGGAAGTTGGGTGTGTAAACTGTTGTTTACACAATTAACTCACTCAGTTGTTCAGATTGTCATTCTTTTTTTTTGTTTCATATTCTCATATTGGTGTACATGTTATGCTTCTCTTCAAGTTTCATGATAGCCAATTGTTCATTTTATATTAAAAATAAATACCACCTTGTGCATCCATGAATCTCAACAAGGTGACACCATTAAACAAAATAGTTGCGGGAGGCTATTAGATCCTATTACCATGCCATAAACAAGATAGTTAACAAACCACTTTTTCAAGGTTCACCAATTTTGCGTTTTTTAACCCTCGTGTAATGTTTGGGCGAGGGAGGAGGTTGCGGGGCATCATCCTTAGCCTCATCATCGTGCTGCAAAGACATTAGATACATACAATCAATATTTTTTGTAATGATAAGAATAAAGTGAACTAAAAAATATATCATTACATTGTAATTAATGCTATCATACCATAGAGCTACCTTTGTGTCCTATTTTGTGTCCACCTGTCCCACAAGTGGGTGCTCTTCTAGCGTGTTGCTATATACCTCGTGAGGGTGAGGGCTGATAAGGGGGATGCTCATCCAGTACATTAGTATTTGGCTATAGGGTGTCAAGCCCAATTAGAGGTCCTAGAGGGTCGAATAAGGATGAGGATGAGGTAGGTGGGTAATGATGCTCTGTATAGAGGCTAGGAGTGGGGATCATTGTCATGGGTTCAATACGGGGTGGGTCTATAGGCAAAGTGGGTGCACTAAAGCTGGTGGCTGGGTATGAGGGTGTCTCCAGGTGCATAGGATGAGTCAAATGAGAATCAATACCAAGATCAAAACTGGGCAGCGAAGGTGGGGTGGGTGAAGAGACCTCAGGCTTAGGAGATGCATCTAGGATGGGTGGAAGTACCTCAGGCTGAGGAGATGCATCTACAATAAGTGGAGGAACCTCGGACTGAAGAGATGCGTGTGGGATGGGTGCAGGTATCACAGGACTAGTTACAACTCAAGGGGTTGTTGCACGCCAATCACGCTGACCACAACCCCTAGCTTGTGCTTGGGCTTGCTGTAGCACACTAACCATGGCTCGATGTACTTAGGGTTGCTGCACTTATGCTTAGGGTTGCAATAGCTACTGATTCAGTTTCATGCCTATTGTTTGCCTACTCAATTGCTGCAGGAGAAGTACCAACCCTAGCCACAGCCTTTAGGATGCCCAGGATGTGGTCGTGTCCTTCGCTACCTACAGGAAGCATCTTCAACTGCGCTACATGGCTTTCAATCTGCAACAGAGAGAGAACCAGTACAATCAGATTTGAGACTTTTATGTATCAATTACAGAATGTTAAATATAGTACTTTTTAATTGCTAATACTCATAATATTCCAAATCCAAAGAAAGAAATCAATTGATTCTATGTTCATACATCTACAGAAGAAAAAAAAAAGTAGGCAATAAAATCTAATTAGAACACATTACCATTATATCTAATTTAGCATTGGCGGTCGACATACTTTCAAGTGATCAGACGTACCAGCGGTAATAGGCATGATCTCGAGGCATCTCACCAACCTGAGGAGGTGCATGGCAAAGTCGTTGTCGAGTATCCCATTCTTGGATATATGGTGTGTGCTCCACCCTCCAATTTTTGTCCACCTTCCCACGCAAGTCTATTCCATGCAGTCTTGCATTGTACTCAACATGGGTGGGCTCCTTTGGTGCCAATCCAAACTGTCAAAGGACACGCTCTAGGTGGTGTCTTTCTACTTTGAAAAACACACAAGTGGCACCCTTGCCGTCCAAACATCCCTCCTTGCAACGTAGAAGGCAGGAAGGTGGCCTAAGTTTGCCTTATATGGCTGCCACATAATCTAAAAAGAAACAAAAAAACAATTATCAGAACATCTTAAAATGTGAAACAAGGGAGAATACATAGATAAAGGAAAAAACAAAAAATTAAAACAAAAGATATGGGTATTTCTACAATAATTTTAACATCTTCTTAAGGAAAATTATACATAGGGATCCAATCTTTAGGAAAGAAGAAAACAAAGAAATGAAACATCAGTGAAGTCAATTAAATAAATATGATGAAACAAAGATAACACAAAACTTTGGGACTAAGGTTTGGTTGTTGTTGCATGACGAAACAAAGACACGGCTTGGTTACTTATGGAAACATATATTAAAACCTATTCAGAAGTTTTGGTTTTCTTTTGTCATATCTTAAGTGAAAGGAGGAAAAAGATTGTTACAGGCACTGTATGTAAGGTTAGGGAATTATAAAGCCATCATGTAGAAATGTGGTTGCTGATATATGACATATATATTTGCATATGCATGCAATAGCAATGTTCCCACACATGGGCATGGGCAGTATGCCATATCCACTTGTCTTCAATGTTCTTGAAGGAGACTACTTTAATTTGTTGGCTCGACTGACATATATATCAATATGCAACCTTTTCCCACCAACTATATTGAACTTTTTGATTGCAATTCATGTTAATACTCACTGCAGAAGTGATATAAATATGTCTAGTCTAAAGAGGAAATAAAATTAGAAGGCCAATTTTCTTGTGTGCCTCTAAAATGTGGTAGATAAGTATGACAATAATTTTCTTATTAATACTTCTTTTGGGTTTTTCACAAGGTCAAATTTTCCAATTGATTTGTAATTCAGCATTATCTTACAACAAAGACTATAAAATATATTTTAAATAAGCACACCAAAGACACAACAGAATACTTCGAGTATTTTTAATTTGTACTAAAGAGTGATTTTAAATTTTCAATGCCTTCTAAAGAGTTTTTATATTATCAACCCTCGTAAAGAATGAGAAACAAGTAGAATTTATTATCAGAATATAAATGAAAGAGCTTTTTTTTTAAATATCCAAGTTGATTGGTGATCCTATTTTATAAATTTATTGCCATATCAAGGATGCCCAAATTTTTTTTAATGGCTTAATTGTTCGGTCTAATGTTTACAATTTTTTTTTTATAATAAATTTCAACCTAGTGTAAAAAAAAAAACTTAAAAAACTTAAAATGATGCAATACAATGAATGAACTATTGCAAAGTGACCATAACAAACCAAGTTCAGTTTTGGCATGGTTCAGATGTGAAGTCTGCTTAGCAATAGTGAACCTCAAGACTTATGAAGCATAGGTGTGTTTTTAGATTCAGGTACCAGTGCAGGTACGAGACTCGGCAATTTTTGACAAAATAGGGTACGGGTGTGGCGATTAAAAATTATTTAAAATATTTGTGTATATATATATATAATATATATATATATATATATATTTTTTTTTTTTTTTTTTTTTATTGCTCAACATGCTTTTTATATATAATAATAATAATAGAAAACTCATATAATTATAAAATAAATAGATAGTAATAAGTACACAAAAGCTTTTGACACTTGAATTATTGACAGAAGTATTAAAATAGATGAGGCTTCCCATATATAAATAAATAAATAAAAGATGTGGCTCAGTGGCTCATGTATTTGGTCAACCTAAAGGATATATGTGGCAGGTATTAAAATAGATGTAGCTTCCCATTATTAAAAAAAACAAAAAAGAAAAAGGGAAGATGTGGGCCATGTGGCTCACGTGTTTGGTCAGCACACAAAAAAAAATAAAAATAAAGCCTTATATGTTAAGGCATTTAATAAAACTGATCCAAAAAAGAAATAGCGGCTTAGGCAGAAGAAAAAAAAAAGGAAAAAAAGAAAAAGAAAGGGGTTACTTAAGGCCAATGAAATTGTGACGCCGACAGTGGCCATTTCCATCGGTATTTTCAGTTTAAGTTTTTTTTTTCTTTACATGCCGATTTCCTTTTTCCGACCAAAACGCACCGATATTTGGCCAATACGATCCGATTCGGCCCGAATCGGCTCGGTTCTGTGAGCGTCAAAGCTGAATCGGCGCAAGTTGGCATGAATCCGAAAGAAGAAAGTAAAAGACTCAGACGCGGCACCAATGCAAGGGTAGTGGTGTCGGTAGCCGCACCCCGCATCGGGCCATGTTAGACACCGGTGCGGCACCCTCCCAACCACGTCGGTGCTTCCCAACTCAAGACTCATTTTTAACGTAAAGCAATCCATAATGACATACAAATAATTCCACATCCAATAACTAACCTAGTCTCTTTCACATCATGCTAAGCACCTTAATCTTTCATATGCTCCCCAAATTTCCACACTCAAACACTACAAGAAATCTGGGTTTAGGCGGCGTTTTTTTTAGTGACTTTTTTAAATCCACCACTATAAGTGGCATATTGCGACGTTTTCTAAAAACGCTGCTAAAGATTGAGATTTTAGCGATGTTTTTTAAAAAACGTCACTGTAACTCAAAACAATACCAATGTTTCTTAAAACGTCGCAAGAAGCATAGTTTTAGCAGCGCATATCTCGTTTATAGCGACGTTTTATTAAAACGTCGCTATAGTGATTAAAGAAAACGTACTGAGGATGTCTAAAAAAGAAATTCTCTATAGCGACGTTTTCTAAAATGTCGCTATAGTGATTACAGCAAACAGTCTCCACCTGTTGGTGAAAAAAAATAACGCGCTATATTGATTAAAGCAAACACTTTCAAATACTCTATAGCGACGTTTCAAAAACGTCGCTATATGTTCTAAACTTTTGACTTTTAAGTTCCCACACTTTTTTTCCCTCTTATTTTTTTTTTTGGCCTACACTTTTTTTTTTTCTTTCTTTCCATTAACTCACTCCGTGTCCCACTCTTTTCTTTCTTAGGCTCACTATTCATTGTCCCCTTCTTTTCTTTCTTTTCTTTTCTTTTCCTTTCTTTGTTCTTTGTTCCTAGTGTTTTCTTTGTGACCCATTTTCTCTAGGACCACCACACATCTTTTCCCTTCCACCCACTGCTACCGCGGCCGTCATCAACCTCCACTAAGACCCATTGCCACCACCATACTTTTTTCCCTCTTTTTTATTGTTCAAGTTTCTTTAGAGTGTAAGTATTTGTTCTTGGCTTATGGGTTTGCTTTGATATGGTATTTTTTTAATGGGTCATGGAGCTTTTTTGCTATTTTTCAGTTTTGGTTGGAAAGTTTTTGTTGTTCAATTTTCTTTAGAGTGTAAGTATTTGCTCTTGGCTTATGGGTTTGCTTTGATATGGTATTTCTTTAATGGGTCATGGAGCTTTTGTGCTAATTTTTGCTATTTTTCAGTTTTGGTTTAAAGTTTTTGTTGTTCAAGTTTCTTTAGAGTGTAAGTATTTTTTTTTTTTTTGGCTTATGGGTTTGCTTTGATTTGGTTTTTCTTTAATGGGTCATGGAGTTTTGTACTAATTTTTGCTTTTTTCTATTTTGGTTGGAAATTGGTAGAAAATTCTCTAATTTAGATTTGGCTTCTTGGGTAAAAGGACTTGAGGATCAAGGGCTGAATCATTGTAAGTATTTCTTTAGAGTGTTAGTATTTGTTTTTCAATATTATACCTTCTAGCAATGGCAGGGGATGAACAATAGGATTGCAAAATAGACTATGTTCCAAACATATATATTAATAGGTTTTTAACTAACTAAGAAACTTAATTTAATAGCTACAATTAATCTTAGGCAACCAACCCACTTAGTTAAAGTGATACATGTATTGGTATTATACAAATATATATATATATATATATATATATATATATATCTATGGTTAATGTGTTATTGTGGAATATTGATGATTAGTAGGTACATTTGATATGTTACAAGCTTATGTTAGTTATTGTTGAATTTTAAGCAGGTTTATATAGCATTTTTAATTTTTTTAAAAAAAATAATGGGCAGCTTTTGCGACGTTTTTGAAATGTCGCTATAGGTATGAATATTTTGCAGCGTTTTAAAAACGTCGCTAAATGTATTTTCCTACATTACATACGAAAATGTTATATTATTTAGTGACGTTTTAGAAAACGTCACTAAAAGTTTTTGAACGCCACTAAATAGTAACATATGGCGACGTTTTTTGAAACGTCGCAATAAACCTATAGTGACCGCTCTATTGCGACGTTTTGAACGTCACAAAAACAAATGTCGCTATAGACCATTTGTGTCTATAGTGACATTTTTTGGGTTTTTAGTGACATTTTACAAACGTCGCCTAAACCCAGATTTCTTGTAGTGAAATTCCAAACTCCCAGTCTAAGTCATTTCCTTTCACTTTCTTTCATCAAAAGCAAACATCACATTAAAATAAATACCCCAAAATGAAATTATTTCTACCCCATACTTCACAATAGCATCTTGACCCAATCACAATATCTCACTTTTACTTCACTATAGCATTCAAGATGGTTGTGGGAGCATTGGTAGAGGTGTATTACACCTCTACCAATGCATGTCGTGAAAGTCAGAGATAGAGGAGTAGTGCCAGTGATTAGTGAACGTGTTCCAATATTTACCTCAAATTTCCTTCTCTCTTTAGAGATTTTCTTCTTTATAAAGCAGTTGCAGCAAAGAGAAACTTAGGGAATAACTCATGCACATAGGTTTACAGCAACATAGGGAATAATTCATGACCCTTAACAGTTTTTTTTTTTGGGAATAAATTCAACAGGTATGAGGAGAATGTAGCATTTGAACCTGAACATTTTAGTCGAGAACGCGTGCCAATCAAGCTAGAAGGCTTTTCATCGAGAACGTGTGCCAATTAAGCTAGAAGGCTTTTCATCGAGAACGCATGCCAATTAAGCTAGAAGGCTTCTGACTTAACCCTAAACAGAATCTGTGTATGTGATATAAGGGAAAGAAAAATAGTTTATTAGGACTGGAAATGTAAGCAAGAGGTTGGCAATGGAAAAGTAAGTTGAGTTGGAGTTTCAACTTTGATCAACAGCTAGAGTGGCAGGTTGATAAATTTCCTAGAGCGTTTTATACTATCCAAGAGTTTCTATACAAATTTCCTAAGTGATTGTTTGGATAAGCCTAGACGCGTCCACGTTTTGTGAAATTGCGCTTCAGCCTTCTTCTTCTTTTTTTCTGGACAGCGCCTCTTGCACTATTCACTGTCCATGAATAGTGCAAGAGGCTTATGAACAGTGCATTCACTGGCACCCGTGCACTGTTCATGGGACCCACAATACTATTCACACATTTAAAAAATATTTTGCTATAGTGTTTTCAGTTTTCAGTTGTATTCAAACGGACCCTAAATCTATAAAATTTGAATTTTAAAGTTTGACCTTATGACATGCTAGAAGATGCTTTCTCTTCCATCTATCCTCTGATGGCATCATTGTAAAATCATAAAGAAGAAAATGTTTTATAAAGAAGAAAATCTCTAAAGAGAGAAGGAAAGGTGAGGTAAATATTGGAACACGTTCACTAATCACTGGCACTACTCCTCTATCTCTGACTCTCTCTATGCTTTTGAATTTTTATTCTAAGCAAATGTCTTGAAAGTCATAGAAAATGGATACCTTTTCTTTAGCATAGTTTCAGTATTTCGGTGGTAAAGAGTTTTATTTCATAACTTTTGAATTCTAGCATCTTTCTTTTTTTTTTTTTAATAATAAAAATTTATAGAATGAACCATAATATGCTTTGAAGTTGCAAGCTAAGAGCATTTAGCATCTGAGTATCTAGTCAAATTCTTATTTTACACTTTAAAAAAACTAGTTTATCTATTTTAACAGTAAGTAGAGTGCACATACAACAAAAACCACTACAAATTCTCCACACAACCATCCTGAATACCGGGTCATTGTGAAGAAGCAGTCTAAAAATTTATTTATCTATTTTAATAGTAAGTAGAGTGCACATTGTA
Source organism: Castanea mollissima (assembly GCA_014183005.1). Taxonomy (NCBI): domain Eukaryota; kingdom Viridiplantae; phylum Streptophyta; class Magnoliopsida; order Fagales; family Fagaceae; genus Castanea; species Castanea mollissima. The sequence goes on along the minus strand of JACAVU010000006.1, from coordinate 30,434,630 downwards.
TATCATAACATTTTAACTGTAATTTCAAAGACAATTAGGACTTGTAACTCCACCATGCCAACATTTTCTTTTTGATCTAATTATATCATTTAGAAGAGCCTTTAGGTATATACTTCACAAACCAATTAAGGAAAGGCTTTGAGAAGGAAAAAGACACCATAAATTTAATTGTAAAAGTATAACTACATTCAGGGTTCTGGCTTCCCACTTACAATTGGTTCCAAAGCATGTGATGTAGTTAGAAAACAATCAACTTGGTTTTCTATAATAAGGACAACAACAATAGTACAAAATATGTTAAGAGCGTTATTGTCAAACATAAATCACCACTATTAGTTTATTTATATGATTAGCATCTCCAGAATTTTACAGAACCTTCATGGTTAAACTATAACCAGAATCAATTTTAATTTTGTAGATGCTCAGTTTTTGGGAAGTCAGCATGAAGAAGAAGCCCAACAATGTGGGCTGAAGGGAGTTAAATAGAAAAGTCATTAAGCCTAAGCGGCAAGAATAATGGATCATAGGTCCATAAAGTAAACAAATGGACCTTGAGGAAGCAAATGGGCCTAAAAGGCCCGAAAAGAGAGGAGTAGCAAACTCATGGGCAGTATGGATGTAGAAAAGTGAGAATAGGCCACAACTACCATAGCAAGCCCGTAAAGAAAGTAAGGGGCAATGGAGAGTCCATAAGCCCCAAGAATGAAGTATAGTACTTGGGCCAGGAAGCCCAAGGAGTTAGTAAAAGCCCATAGGAAGCATAGAATTAGAAAGGGCCAAGGATGCCCCAAGAAAGTAAATGGGCCAAGGATGCCCAAAAGGAATTAAACGGGACACAGGAGCCCTCAAGTAATGTAGTAAAAGGCCCTATGAGTTTATTGGGCCTTCAGAAATGAAATAAGCAGCAAGCCCAAAGAGGCCCAGCAGTTCTAGGTCAAATAACATCACGATAGGTATAGCAGAATGATGTGGCAGGAAGTAACAGCAAGACCTTAAAAATAAAGGATGGAGAATGGCACAAAAGAGGGGAAGCCCATCATCGGGTAAAGCCCAGTACCTAAGGAAGCAAGCCATAAAGAATGAGAAATCAGGAAAGTAGCCCACGCTATAAGAAGTCAAGGACAAACGGCAGAATGGGCAAATGGACCTTCAGATTGCGGCAAACGCATGAGCAACAAGCAGATTTTGGATGAACATGGAAGTAAGGCACGCGCAAGGCCCAAACACCACCAGCCTATACCCAGCCAATACAAGAAGTGGTGGGTCATAGGTCAAAGGTAAAAGGCAAGAGGGCATGTCTGGCGGTGGGGAGGGGGGAAAACCTATTTCTGTGTTTCCTACTCAGGCTCTTTTGGTGGAAGTGTCCTGCTGGGATGACATACCGCCCAAAAGAAGTAAAGCTAAGTTGCAACCATTAGGTGCATGCCATGAGGGATAGAGAGAAAGAGAGCACTCACACCGTGGTAGGTAAGAACGCCACGGCAAGCAAACAAACAAAATAGTCTTCTTTGTCTGGTGATGTAGAATGGCGCGGCCAGCACAGGTAAGTGGCGCTGGCTGAGCGACTGACCAATCAGTAATGGTCGGCAAGGACACCCACACCAAACAAAGATGGTTAAGGGCTAAAATGGTAAAAGCCAGCCGCGACAAGCATTATATAAGAAACCCCTACTGTGCACAATAGGGAGGACGGCAACAATAATCTCTAAGGATAGAACCACAAAAACTAAGCAAAAATAGAGAGATAAGAAAAAAAGGGAAAAGAAAGAAAGAATCGAGGAGAAAAGGAAAAAAAATAGCATAGCAAGCATGCACTGAATAGGATGATTTCCCCCTCTCCCTCTCAAATCAAGCTTTCTGCTAAAGGCAAGAGACTTCTCTGAGAACAAGTCATTTAGGCTCATTCCCTCAAAGCAATTAATTTCTTCGCTGGAGAGATTATTCGCATTAAGGAAGTGGCTTTCTTCTTGAATTAGACTCCGTAACATAACTTGATGTGGCAAATTGATTTTTCTTTGTGATTCAATAGGCTTATTACCACCTGTTTTGTATTTATTTTTGTTGCTATCTCATAAAACATGTGTTCCTTGTAAACCATTATTTAATTTTGTCTAAATGGTGAACGAATCTCTGTTATTATCTTTATTACATCTGCCTGCTGTAATTACCATAATAGCTCTGCCTGCCATGGGTATGTGATCAAAGCCTTGGCAAAACGGAGCATAGTTTGCGTACAAGCTAGACCAAGGTGGGTTGTAATTGGACCGGTCCCAACTCCCTGATCTAGAACACTCTGGACCTAGCACAGCAGGAAGCAATCCAACCCAACACTGCACAAAAAGGTCTACCACAGTTTCCCACAAATAATTGTAGTCAATTCCATTTGGCACATTGAAAAGATCATCAAAACTGTAAAAGAAATACAAAACTTGAGCACTCTCATACTATAGTATACAACAATATCAGGCTGAGGTATCATTTCCACATGCAACAACAACCACCTCTGCCAATGCTCCACACAACCATCTTGAATGCTAGGTCACAACCAAAACACAAATCATGCAAGCAGTCATGAAATCCTAGTATTTCAAAACATGGATCAAGACCATATTTAACACCGAAAATATAGGATCAGAACATGAATGGAGGAGCACTTAAACAACAACCTCAAATACATAACCAAACAGACAAAAAATAATGTTGATAATCTTTATTTAACATAACCAAACAGATTTTTTATATATTATTACCTAGCCCAACTGCATTCTAACTAATTGCTCGCGATTGTGAACCAACGCCATGTCGGATGGCCTACTCTTCGGGTTTGGCATCCACACCCACCTACAGTTATGAGTGAATAACATAAGATAAGATAATACCGCTTAGTTACTAAGAAGAGTACATTGCATAACACACTGAATATCATGAAAATACTTACTTAAATGCAAGTGGAGCTTTTGGCCATGGGTCATAATCATATCCAAGTGGGGGTTCTATCTTCGGGCATAAGAATGGCAACCTCGCCCATGCCCAATATTGGACCAATTGCAACACCCCACCAATTTGCGAATGATCTTTATGGCTTGTCCGGCACAAGTCTTTGTACAACCATGACAGGCAACCACTACCCCAAATATACTATGGTAGATCACAAAGGTTCTGCAGGAACTCCAAGAACATCAAATACACCCTATCTCCCGACTTATCCATGAAAATCTTATCCCATAGTAACACTAAAATATAGCACTGGGCATACTAATGTATCTGAACCTCTGTTGCATCATGAGCCAGTGGTTCTACAATGCGCTCAACAAGGCGGCTAATGAGAATTCTTTGCCCCACCAAAGTTTTTTTGTCATTCACCAGAACTCCAAAACCAAGGAACTCCTCACACAGTCGGCTCCAATCCCCCCCCCCCCCACTCGTTAGCCCAACAAAGACCTCACCATCTATAGGAAGTCCCAAAATGACCTCCACATCTTGTAGGGTGATTGACATCTCACCCTGTGGAAGATGGAATGTATGAGTTTCCGGCCGCCATCACTCAACTAGGGTCGATATTAGGCCATCATCTATCTCTCCGGATGGGGACCTAAACAATCCTTCTAGCCCCACCAACTTGATAATGTCTATCACCCTATTGTCTTGCATCGACATGTTTGCCACCTCCTTAAAGCGACCACAGCACTGAAGTGGGCCCAGGTCCTACAAAATGGATAAAAATTTATAGTAGTTGTTAGAACTAGATATTTCACCTCGCCATTCCAAATTTCGGTTGATCGATGCTTTGGCTGTTGCGTCATCACTGAAGTATTGATGGGACCAGGGCGCACGATCTCTGGCTCCTCACCGATTCGAGGGTCCATACTGCAAAGAGTGCAACTGTGAGATCATTCAAACCTATCATAACATTTATGATCAATGTTTTTACAAAGTAATGAGAATGTCTAAAAAGAAAATTTAATACAAGTATGCCGCTAGTATATAATAAAAGCATATTTAATTATATCATATGAAAAATAAAAGAACCCATACAAGAATGAAGAAACTAAGTAAATTCAATCATAATTTGACCCCCATGTTACTAGATAGAGTCCAAATAACACATGAGAGAACCAACATCATGCCCAACAAAAAAAATATATTCAATACAAAACATAGATCCCAACTAAGCTAAACTAAAAGCATGAACCATACTTACACTTGTCTTTTTATATTGAAGACTCCCACATAATGTCTTTGAATCCAAAAGCTACCATTACACAAAGGCAAATAATCCTCATAAATTTTCACATGGGGCACCATGAATCTATGAAAATTATTAGTAAAATGTTTATCACATAGGCCACCATGAATCTATGAAAATTGAGTACGCAACTAGTGGCCTAACTAGACAAGCTTGTGGTGTGTACCACTTTTGAAGCCTACCCATTCCTTTAATTACAAGCTCAAATTATCTACTGATAATTTAACTCTACTTGCTATAATAATTTTGTTAGGATTACATGTAAACAAGAAATTCCATTGTTGAAGCAACCTCTAGTAAGAGGCTTGCTTCAATATAACTTAAATTCCAATATAGATCTGTCCACTCCATCCATATTAACCACATAATAAGAAGTCACTATCATGAACTCTATGTATCTTTTGTTTTATTCCCTTTTAATAATATTTCCTTATTATCTATCAAAAAAAATATATTATGGAGGTAGGCAGTGGAGAAGTTTAATCTTTGGAATTAAGTGGTGGACAGAAGTAATTACAAAAAAGGTGGGTATTGTACTACTAAACTATCAAGGACACCTTATGCAAATCATGCATAAGACAAGTTACTTGGAAAAACTTCTTATCGAATGCATGATCTTTAATTCAAGCAACATATCGTGAAGTTTTCTTCCCAAAGACTCTAATATCCATGCACTCATCAAAGGCCAAACTTTGGCCGGTTTTGTTGAAGGAGGTTTTGGAAATATTCTATTCCTAGGATATCAATGAGTCTAGTAATTAAATGGGGATAGCCATTTGAATAAGCACGAAGCACACCATACATACAAACTTCTAAATCACAAACATTGACATTTAAGCTAAAATATGATTCCAAAATCCTACTTCTGAATTTTTGAAACAATGCAATGTTTGAGCTAAAAAGAGTCCAAATTTCAAACTAGATTAAATGTCGATTCAATTACAAAAATTCAAATTTACATTCAATAAACACAGAATCAGAAAATTAGAAAATAAAAGCAATGATAAAAAAAAAAAAAACAAAAAACAAACTAGATTTGTAAGGACCAAAAATTCCGTCAACCCAAGCCCACTTAAAATAGTGAGCTAGCAAGGTTCAACTTAGGCCCAAATCAATAAATTTGTTAGAGAGGGAATCAAACAACAAGAGAGGGCTCAGCCCGAGGATGAGAATAAGGGAGGAAGGCTTTATTTTATAAAATATGTAGATCAGTACATTAATATAAGCTTGCCTAAGGAGCCAAAATTACACAAAGAAATGTACTATTCAAGTTCTTCTCTTTTCTGATCCTTTTACAATCATCTCTATTTTTTGTCCCACCCCCTTTCTTTGAAAACCTTTTTTTCCTTATATACTCTCCCCTACTTCACATCTTGGCCATCCATCCCTTCCTAACTAGCCTCCCCTCTTGACACTTGTCTATTTCTCCATTTGAAGAAGGTGGTGGAAGGGGATTGCTTAGCTGTGACTGGCACTGCTCAGGTCACTTCCTTATCAATGCAACTGATAAAGTCATCGCCCACCATTTAATGCGACCAGGAGGTTAGATGCAGAGCATTCAATGCAAAGGCTACAGGCTACCCCAAATTAGAAACTTCCCCCATGATCTTCTATTCCCACTTGGTACACCTTAGAATACTTTTGACTTATCTCTTCACCTCCCTAAGTGACCCTCCTCTTCGAGCCCGTGGCCTAGGGCATTGTCACCCCACACTACAACTCTTAAACTTCATCCTCGGTCCTCGAGCACCCACAAGATTGAATATCAATGTAATCCAGAAATTAACACTTTTTTACACTATCGAAATTCACACTAATTTCATTACAACAATTTGAATGCTCAATTTGTTAAAAAAATCATTTTTTTTATTTACTCATTTTCCAAACAACCAAGCAGAATAATATACATTCTTCATTGAAATGACCTGATCATTTCCTACCTAAAACCTCGATTTTTTTTTCTCGGAAACCAAACATGAATCACCAAAACCCAAAAAGATCCGAAATTGAAAAACGAAAAACCCTAGGTAGCATCATGAAATTCCAAGATCTAAAATTGGAAAGAGAGAGAGGGAGAGAGAGAGGGGGGGGAATCTAAGAAGCAAAAACGACAATGTATTGAGTAGAGAGAGAGAGAGAGAGAGTACCTTCGGCACGGTGGGTTAATGGGAGGAGTACTAAGAGAGGAGAGTGTTTGAGCGACTGATTTAGGTGTGAAAGTGAGTGATTTTGAAAGTTTCAAATTGAGTGATTTTGAGAGTGAGTGAGTGAGTTTGAGAGTGACTTCGAGAGGGCAGAGCAAAGTTTGAGAGTGAGATAGAGTGTTTGATTGAGAGTGTTTCAGTGTGTTTGAACTTTGAGAGTGTTTGAGTGAGGCGTTTGAAAGTGGTAGTGATTTTGGTTTACAGTGTGCAGATTTCCAATCTTATAAACTTGATTTCTACATGGCTAAATTTTCTCCACGTGGAAAATTTGTCCACCCAAGGGTATGACAAACACTAGAAATCAAGCTTTAAAAGCTCAAGTTCTAAACTAATCTCGTGTTTTAAAAACTCGAGATGTTAGTTTCTCATATATTTTTCGTGACAACTAACTAACATGTTAGATATTTAAGGCTAAATGGAAAAAAAAAAAAAAATCAAACCTTCACATACATGTTAAAATTTAGCTCGTCTCACAAGCATTCTTGGTAAAATGTCTATTAAAATCTTCCACAGCGTCATAACAAGATAATTAACAATTTTTTATAAGACAAGTAGCTCTCTTATTTCCTTAGAAAACAATAAGTTGAAAAACAAAAACTACCACGTCTTCAAATTTATCCCAATTTAGAAAATTCTACTTACCCTCGCAAGGCCAACCAATTTCGAAGGATGTCTATTTAAAAATCAAAATAAAAGATTCGAAGCGATGTCAACTTGAACCTCATGAAGAATAGCACAACCCTATCGAATAGGCCCAAGACTAATAATAGCTCTACCAATAGGACATTAAATCAATTAGAAATAGAAAGATTGTTTACTTTATTACTACTCTAGCAAATAGGAGTGTGTAGCCAACCCGACTCAACCTAACCCGCCAGGTTGGGTTGGTTTTTAAGACTTGGTGGGTTGGATTGGGTTACAAAAAAATTTTTGATAGCGGATTGAGTTGGGTTTGGGTCATAAAATTTCAAACCCATCAAACCCAACCCAACCCAACCCACCCACATATTTAATATATTTAAAATATATTATATAATTAATAAATTTTTTAAAATAACTAACTCTTCCTATCCTATTAAAAGCCAATTAGTTCACACAAACCCTAATAAATTACTATTGTTGTTTAGTCATTAGTGTTGTTTGCCTTTAAGGAGTTACATTGATACTAATCTTTGAGTTTTTTTAATATATTTATATTTTTTTTTCTACTCAATTGAATAATAATAATAATTTGTCCAACCCATGGGGTCAACCCGACCCATGTGGGTTGGGTTGGACTTATGTAATGGGTTGGGTTGAATTATTTTGACCCACCATGGTGGGTTGGGTCAAAAAATCTCTTCAACCCGGCCCATACACACCCCTAGTGAAAATGCGTGTAATGTTATTTAAAAACTGAAAACATATTAAACTACTATACCAAACGAGGTCGTAATTTTTTTGTTTTTTTATTCAAAGAAGTGTTTTTAAGATTATTTTAATGTGTTTGTAACCTTAAAATAGAAAATTTGATGTTAAGTATATTGTAAAATGGTGTGTTAATTTTTTTTTAAAGTAGGTTTAGTGTGTCAAAATAGCATTTAGTATAGCATAGATAATGCTAATTCTCTAAAAAAAATTAGGTCTATATCATGGACTCTTGCACTTTCTCAACGAACTTTCTCCATGGAAAATCTTTTCAATTTGGCCACAAATTAACAGAGAATTATGTGTAGTAAGAGCATTCCCAACAAAGCTTCTAAAAAATTTAACATTTACCATCTCAAAAAACAACTTTATAACATATAACACATTACTTTATAATATCCCTTACATCCAAACTTCTATTTTATTAACACTTCATTTAAATATTCTTTCTTTATTACTTTTTATTCATTCATTTTTATTATTTCTCACTCTCCCTCTGTCTCTCTCTCCCACTGTCTCTCCATCTTTCTCAACCCAGTCTAGAAGTTTCTCCCTCTCTCTGATATTCTACTCTTAAAACCTCCATAGCTTGAGCTTTTCAAGCTCATCACCTCCAACCACGACCACAGCCACAGCCACCACCACCAACCACAACCTCAACCCCCAACCACCAAAAAAAAAAAACCCACGACACAAACTGCAGCCAAAACCCACCACAAAACCGCAGCCAAAACCCACCACCCCAGCAACCCCGGTCGAGTGTGCTATGTCAAATGTCAATTTCTCACACCAAAACTTACTTTTTCTATTTTAATATAACATTTAATATTATATAAATCATCAAATGTTTTGATGGTGTGGCTTCAAAACGTGGTTGAGATTAGTTCAAATCATGGCTTTGATCGGTGAAGGAGGCAGAAAGGGGCAAGATGAAAGGGAAGTGAAAGAGGCAAAGTAGTAGTAGTAGTAGTAGAGAGAGAGAGAGAGAGAGAGAGAGAGAGAGAGAGTATAAGGGAATTAAAAATAATAATAAACAATTTTAGCGTGTTGTAAAAATATTTGAGATTTGGCACATCTCATAAGACAAGAATTTTGGTGTTTGGTATGCCAAATGCTAGAAATTTAGCATTTGGCACACATGATGCCAATACCCTAAGCACACCAAGTATAAAAAAAAGGAAAGAAAGAAAATCACATTCATGATATGTGTCAATAATAGCATTGGAGAGATTGATGAGAGATCGTTCAAAATTTGTGAGTAATCATTCAAAATTTTCTCTCTCTTGATGACCGTCGGGAACATGGGGATTAATTAAGAGCAATGTTAGGGATGAAAAAAAATCTCACAACTATTATCATAACCCACCACATGGTTAGTTATAAGTGGTGGAAGTATGAACCCATCATTTGACTTTTATCATTTACAGCTTGCCAAGTAACAAGTTGTGATAAAATTTGTTAAATTTTGTCTTTTTAGTATTTTCCTTTAATTAATAATATTCAAAGATTCTCTCACCTTAATATGTCTGCCGAAACAACAAAAAAGAAAGCATAAAATAAGAATAAAAAAATAAAAATATATATTTAATTAAAATGGTAAAATAATAAAATATTTTATGTGTATTGTAAAGTTGTATATTAAAATAAATAAAATAATGTTTTGTTGTGTCAAAATAACTTTATTTATTTATTTTTTATAACTTGGCTCTAAAGAAAATGTTAAAGCAAATGAGAGCCATCCTACCATTGTGAGAGAAACACACAGTGACGCAAAGAGCTTCAGGGAATCACTCAATCCCTCGTCAAAACCTCTTGAAAAGTTAGTGCCCAAGCTAGGTTAGGGTTTTCTATATATTCACATTCACATTGCTAAAACCTAAGATGTCACATTTAATCAACATAAACTCTTTACCCTTACTCCTCACAATCGGCAGCGTACGGCCAAGAATAATAGGGCCTAAAGGCCATTATACGCTACACATTCATAGACCCTTGATAAGACAGATAACATTTGATTGAAAATCAAAAGCCCTACCCATATTTGCCTATTTGCTTTTGCATTTCTCGAATTTCGTTTCCCCTCAAAAGCCTTCCTTTCTTGTTTCATATTTTCACACAAATTTTGCTAATGTGTGCCCCACACAATAATTAATTATTTAAAAAAAAATCAAAAACTAAAAAAGTATTACCAATTTTTTCAATTCTAGAGAATTTTTTTCAAAAAATGGATATTTTAATGTGCCCTTAAAGCACATATGGACGCTCTCCACAATGGACCAAGTTACGTTCCCTAGAAACTTGTCATGCTTCTGTATGTAATAGGAACCCAAGGTTAAGTACTGGCTACAATCCTCTAGACTATCATGCTCATGGAGTACGAGCTAGTAAGATGTTGCCTTCTTAGTTAGTTTACCATGGAAACTCAATCTTATTTAGCTGAGTCAGGTCCACGGTGCACCTCGTTGAGAGTTTAAACGTTCTAATACAAATTTCCTCGAGAACCCACCATGCTATTCTTGGTCAGTAGATGAATTATAGTTCTAACTGGCAGAGAAAGAAGGTTAAAAAGGAAGTCTATAGTCCTTTCTAGCTTCTGCAAATAGGACTTTGTTTCCCTTTGTGTTAGTTAGAGCATTCTCGTGGAGAGGTTTAAAAATTTTAGCATTGAGCACAAAAAAATTTATTTTGTAATATTTAACATAGCAACTTGCTACGTCAGGGAATTAGTAAGAGAATTTGCAGCAGTATAGCTACATAGCTATATAGCTATTTTAACTTCACCAAAATACCAAAAAAAGAGTTACAGCAGTGGAGCTATATCTAAAAATTTTTATCTTCTTGCTACAGTACACATCTATAAATAGATGAATATTATAGCTCAGAGCTAAAAGAAAAAAAAATTATTCTCCCTCTTATTAAAATATTATATTTTTCCTTTCCTTTTTTTTTTTTTTTTCTTCTTTTCTTCTCAAAACTCTCACAACTCTCAACTCTCTCAACTTTTAGTCCTCTCAAGCCGCCGCCCCCGACCCATGCCACCACAAAACTAGCTCGCCAACCCAAGCCCCAAGTCCCAAGCCGAAAGAGAGATGATCAATGCCATGATCGTCCCTACGGCACCATGGATCAACGACAACAGGAATTCTGGGTTCATGGGTTTTGGATTGCTGGGTTTGTGGGTTTCCGATTTTTTTTTTTTTTTTTTTTTTTGTTCTTCTTCGTATGGTGTTTTTGGTGTTTGATATATATTTTTTTTGTGGGTTTGATTGTGACCATGGATTATGGTTGAAATGGCGGTTCGTTGCTAGTGGATTTGGCTGGTTGAAAGGTTTTTGTGTGTGGTTGTTCTTGGTGGTGGTTGTGAATTGTGTCATTATCAATTTGTGGGGTTTTTTTTAGTGGGATGTATTATTTTATTGTAGTAGATATATTATTTTATTGTGATTTTTATATTATTTTATTATGTTAAAAGCTAAAATAGATCTATTGTTGCAGCATGTTTTGTAAAGTGAATAGGTAAAATAGATAAAGTAGCTTTTTGTGGTGCCAAATAGCTAAAAAAATAGCTCCACTGCTGTGGATGTTCTAATAACATCTAGCAAGGCGCTAAAAATTTAAGATTTAGCACCATTGATGTAATTTTCATCTAAACCTATTATTAATATTACTTTTTCATTTATCACTAATCACTCACCACATCAACAGTTTGTAAAAAAATTTATAAAATAATTTGTATCTCACCACATCGTGCCTTTAGAGCACATGTTAGTAAAATCCTTTTTTACTTGTTCATTCTTCAAAACGCATTATTGCTGATAATTGGCGTTTCTTCATCTTCACTACTTGAAGAGTCGGTGGCGTCGTTTTCGGTGACATAAATCCGAACTTTTTTTGTTTTCATGCCATTAGATTTAGGGAACTGTTTGCCCAAAGATAACATCTTATACGTATGTTCAAAATACTTCACTAAATCATTCATTTTTCATGAGGAGGCTTTTTTTGGTAAAGATTTTCATGAGACTTGCCCTAAAAGAGGCATGGGAAAGTTTTTGAGTTGCAGATAAAGTTCCAAGGATTTTTTTTTTTTTTTTTTTTGTTTTAAAGGGGATAGCATAACATTAACTAGCCAAAGAGTTAAGGATGATTTTTAATTAAAATAATCTACATTAGCAGCATTTTTTATGGAATTCAAATTTTTGAAACTTGAGTTTCAAAAATATGATAAATTGCTAAATATTTCTCAAACAATGGTGAAACATTAATTTTAACCAAGAGTGGTATTTGGCCATTTTGGCCGGCACTTGTTACTATGGTAGGTACATTTTTTTAAGCTTTGAACTGAATTGTAGGAATCGTCCACGGTGTTTAAACTTAGGTAGTTCAACTTCAGTTCTCACTGTTCACTACTTTTTGTGCATAGAATAGTTTATGAGATTAGAGAACCATCTTGATGAATGGTTCCCTTTTTACTGAGTTGGATCGTACAGTCTGGTCCAAGATTCAAAACCTTGCTCATTACTACACATAATTCTCTATTAATTTGTGGTCAAATTAAAAATATTTTCCATGGAGAAAGTTCGTTGAGAATGTGCAAGAGTCCATGATATAGACCTAATATTTTTAGAGAACTAGCATTATTTGTGCTATACTAAATTCTAGGCGAAAATGTGCTTTTGGTCCCTACATTTTGGACCGATTCTCGATTTGGTCCCTAAATTGATTTCACTCCTAGGTCAATCCCTGATGTTAGAAAATCGTTTTTATTTTGGTCCCTGCTGTCAACCTAGTAAGAGAAAATGCATACATGGCAAACGGAATGCACTATTTGTTGGCATAGCTAATTAAAAAAATTATATTTAACATTTTTTAAATGCCATGTCAGCAATTAAATTAATTAAAAAAAAGCCAACTCATAATTTTTTTAAAAAAAGTAAATTAAATTTTTTTAAAAAAAACCTTAAATCTAATTTAAACTAAAATCATTTCTTAAAAAATCAAAAATCATTATCTTTTTAATTCTTTTTTATTTTGTTTTTATTTTTCTTTAACCTCATCAGCTTTTAAAAAAATCCCTAATCTCAAATTCTCTCACTCTCCACTGTCCATGGCCGGAGCTCACTCACCCTTCATCTTGAGGTAGAAGACCTTGGAGTTGCCAGTGGCGGCGGAGGGGATGAGTCTAGTGTCAAGGAGCTTGAGATTTTGTCACAGATGTTGGAGAGCTTCGACTCGATCTTGGATTTGTAGTCCCGAATCATGGACATGTGGTCTTCGTTGCCGCGGCTCTCCTCCTTCTGCTCAATCAAGGAGATGATGCGCCACGAGGCTCGCCTCACACCGATCACATTCTTGTATGCCACTGAGAGAAGGTTTTGCTCCTCGACGGTGAGCCCCTCGCTCTCCACCGCTGCCAAGACATTCTCCATGACTCCACCATCTCCTCATACCACTAGGCTTGCTCAGCAAGCTTCGCCATGTACACGCTCTCTTCGCGAGCCGAGGGTGTCACTGCCATTGTTTTTGATTGATGGTCTGATCTGTTCGTGTGGGTTTCAGATTGTAGGATCGATGGCTTGATGTGGCTTGATCGGTGGATTTCTAATTTGTTCACTTGTGGATTTGATGATTTTTCTGGGTTTATGGGTTTGATTTGTTGGAGGTTTTGGTGGAGGATAGGGATTTTGTATGTATTTTAAGCATCGGTTTATTAAATGTGAATTATTTTAGTGTTTGGTTTGAAAGAAAATTTTTCAGGGGAAAATTTATAAGGTTGGTTGGGTTTGTGGTGTTTGTTTCATAAGAAATTTTCTGGTTTTGAGTGGAAAGAAAATGTTGTGATGAAAATCTTAGGCATTGGCTTTTTAGATGTGAATTTTTTCAATGTTTGGTGAAAGTTTTTGGGAAAGATGTTGAATGCCCAAGAATTTTGTGTTCTTGTGATCTGGGTTCATGTTCAAATCTAAAACTATGTATTTTTATGTTTTTAATTTTTTTCATGTTTTTTTAATTTTTTTCAAATTGATAAATTATTTTTTAAATTAGACGATGACATGACATACTAAGGTGGATTTTTATTTTATTTTATTAGTCACATCAGCAGACAGTACATTCTGTTTGCCATGTATGTATTTTTTGTTATTGTGTTGATAACAGGGACCAAAATAAAAACAATCTTTTGAAATTAGGGACTAACCTATGAGTAAAATCAATTTATGGACCAAATCGAGAATCAATCCAAAATGTAGGGACCAAAAGTACATTTTTGTCTAAATTCTATTTTGACATACTAAAACCTTTTTTTTTTTTTTTAACACAACATTTTACAATATACTCGATATCAAATATCCTATTTCAAGATTACAAAGACATTAAAATAATCTTAAAAATAGAATACTATTTTTAGAAAAAAATTTGACAGCTTTTTAACTCCTAATAAATTTTTTTAAAAAAAAACAGATTTGTTAATGTATATCCTAATGGCATCTATTAATTGAACCTAAGTAAAATAGTATTTTATAAATAAATTCACCCCCTACGCGTACTCATAAGAATTTTTTTTTTGAGAGAATCAAAAAAATCTATTGAGAATAGCAATTCTATCATGCAATTAACAATTGAGATTGAATTTTTTTTTTTTTTTTTTTTTTTTTTTACTTTCAATCTAGACATTTCAATTCCACATAATAGTTTAGTCTTGTCGTTGTAATATTGTACCATGTCTGAAACTACCTCAATAAATAAATGTTAATGCTAGATTTCTTTGATTCTCTTAAAAAAAAAATCTAAGAGTACACACAAAGGGCGATTTCTTTTTTTAATTTTATAAAATACTGTTTTGACTAATTTACTTAGGGTCCGGTTAATATTTTTTAGAATAGTGACATTGACTAAAAAAAAAAAAAACTCATTATTCTGATTACAATATCATTTATCTTAATTACTATCTCATTTGTTATTCCCCATTTATAAATTTCCATACTTATATATTTTATTTGCAAAAACATTCTTTACGTTTTCTATCTACCCGGCTTCATCAATTCCATTTTTATTTTTTGCTAATTAATCTCATCTTAAGCATTCCAAAACTTGTTAACTACGAACTTTTTTATTATTAAGATCTAGATGCCTTCAGTTTACTACACTTAAATTTACACTATGATCATGTTAATTATTAGTGCACTTTTGGGAAAAATTTATTAATAATAAAGAATTCATCTTAGCCCTCAACAGCAGATGTTTTACCACAAAAAAAAAAAAAAAAGTCCCCTCCGTTTACTTCCACTCTATCTCCAAAATTCTTACAATAGTAGTAAATATACAACACGTATAAATTTTTTATCAATATTTCAAATGCTAAATATTTAGGCCACTTTATCTCTGTCACTCGATCGAAGCTGTCAAGCTCACTCTTACTGTGGATCTCTCCTTGCGAACGAGTAAGCTCTTGCTTCAGTCAATTTTCTTTCTTCTTAGACACGCTTAATGTTAAATCTAATTAAGAGAGATTGTTGGCACGAAGACTATAGATGCAAGCTCATTAAATGAGCTATTCCAGTGTGGGCTGGAACCCACTTGGCCACACCCCAAGCATTATTCTCAAGACATTTAAAGCTATAATAACTTAATAAGTCGCTGCTTGAGATGAGTTATAATAAGTCACTGTCCTTCGTGATGTTTCACTGTCCAAGAAATTTTATTACACAGATTTGAGATTACAGTGTACTTCAAGTCCTACACGCGATGTTAAACTTGAGAATCTATTGGATTGATTACTGTAGCTTACATCTACACTGTTAAAGTAGAAAAGAGCAGCTTTAACATAGCTCACCGTAGCTTTAGCCTGAAGTTGTTTACAATCCTAATAAATATCGGCACGGCATAAATCAAATGTTGTTTAGGTGGAAGAGGCCAGTCACACTGGTGAGAACAGTCACACGAATTTTTTATTTTTATTTTTATTTTGAGGTGTTTGGTGGAAAGTTTAAACACATGGTGAGAATTTTAAACAATATTATATTTTTTTTTTCTTACATAACTATTAAAAGCACTCAAACAATATTACTTAAACTATTTTACTTCTTAAAAAAAAATAAAACTCCTCTACCCTCAACCAAACTTAAACTATTTTACTTCTAAAAAACAAAAACTCTTTTGCCCTCAACCAAACAGCCTTTGTTTTTTTGAAACCGAAAACACTTTTAAGGCCTGTTTGGTTAACTTCAAACTCACATTTTCATATTTTACACAACATTATATATATTCATACACTCTTTTTTCACTCACATATTTTAAAAAACTACAAAAATTTCAACTTAAACTACAAAAATCTACAAAAATATAAATAAATAAAAACTACAAAAATCTCAACTACACCCATGACATCTTGATAGTCACACTCTAGTTTCAGACCCAACTTTCTTTCTTCCTTTGTTTTACATGCTCTGTTTGATGAAAATCCAAGATTAGTTCCCTTGACGATCACGACCAATGTATTAATCCAACTCATTAAACTTCTGTTTTTTTTTTTTTTTTTTTTAAATCTTTAAACGTCTGTTGAATTCAATTTTCTTTCTTTTTTATGAAAAAAATGTAAAAGTAACTAATTAAATTTTTTTTTCTAGCTCATCTTATTTCTACTAAAAGTCAAGATAGATGTGTTAATGTCTTTCTCTTCCCTTCATTGTCAGATCACGTAGGTTTCGTATCTCCCACTTGTTGCTTTTCTTTTATGCACAAAAAAAAAAAAAAAAAACAATCAAACAAACAAACAAACAAAATTGAGGCGGTGTGAAACACGTTCCCTTGTTCAAATTGTTAAAGAACTTCAACTGAGCTAGACCCCTTTTTTAGGGTAACGGCATATGTGAAGTCCATGGAATGTCATAAGATTCATGCAATCAAAGATTAAAAAATACATCCGATAACGTGATACGCCTAGCAAATAGGATTTTTTCGTAACATATCTCGAGACCCACGCACAGGCAATGTCCAAAATACATGAGTTTGAGCCCACAACGGGGCAATAGGATACAAAACTGGGCCCGCGATAGGGCAATATAATACATCTATGTCATATACGTCTATCCTAGGACAATGATAATAATACATAATTGACTAAGAAGGGGTAATGTCTTAAAATCACATAAATAGTTGAGCATTCATACTATCATGTAGATAAATAAAAATAAAAATAAAAATTTCAACAATCTTACACTCCTATTTTTAGATTTAGCCTACTTCAAACACATTTTCCTCGCTTTTTCCTTCCACCAATTTTAAAAAAATTACAAAACTCTCATCCCAAGCTAAACAAACACCCCTTGTTCTTCTACCACGTTTGGGAGCGGATAGTAACAGGCTCTCCAAATACTCCAAATGCTTTTTAGTTTTTATATTTGATCAGCAAATTTGAACTTCTGAGCATCGCTCCAATATGACTTGAAATCTTCTCTACTCTTCTTATTTTCAAATAGAGTCCTACAAAATAATACATAATCCAAAGACTTATTCAGTTTCGCAACATTATAAAAAGAGTCCATTAATGCTTTTATCAAAGAACTACCTTCCAACGTAAAAATAGAGTCTATTTAAATTTGACAGCATCTGACATTTTCTGCATAAAAATAACCCAAATCATTATTTTGAATACAAGTAAAATAAATAATTTTATAACTAGCCATTTTAACTCAAATCATTGCAAATTTGCTTCATCTCTGGGCTCCCTCCTCAATACAACGGTTCGACTAGCGGTTGAACCCTCTAACTACAACGTAGCGCCGCCCCTCCCATTCTTATTTCAGAGCTTCATTCTCTCTCTAAATCATTCGGACAACCATTTGTTTCATATGTGAGTTTTGTATTTGTTTTCAACTAGGGAAAAAAATGAATGCAAAACAGAGGAAGATATGAAAACTTAAGACAGAGAAGGAACAAACATATCAAGAAAAACAGACAACAATGAGACGGCAACATTAACAGAGGAGAAAGTAAAGTGATGACTAACCCTGAATATCATCTCTCATTCGCGTGGGTGATTTGGTGTTATTCTCCCTGATATCCAATCAATATAATCTGAATCACAATATTTACAACTTCGGATCACGCCTTCTAATATTCTTTTCCTTCTACCCATATTTCTTTTACTTCGTATGGCCATGTTATATGAACATATAAAACATTGTAATCTTTCCAAATCCTTCCATTCCAAGAAAAGTAAACTCTTTACAGTGCACCGGCCGACGACCCGCGCACTACACAGCATACCGAGATTGACATTATCGGGTGGGTCCCAGACCTCCATGACATAGTCGAAGACAAGCCCTCCAGGGATTAGGCAATCACTGCAAAGCGTGCAGCCATGGTTGGGGTGTGTAGAAGTAGAAACAAAGGGAAATGGGAGGCCATAGAGAAAGTGAGAGGCCATGGTTACAGAATCACCTATGGGATACCCAGTGGGTAGTGGTTCCATGGTTTTAAAAACCGGGAACCGGATCTCAATCTTGCCCGGTTCTCTTCGAAAATCGGAAATTTAAAAAATATGCATCAAAAACCGGAAATCGGTGGCGCAACCATCAAAACCACTCTCAACCCAGCGTGTAAAGAAAATGACAATGGTATAACTGATACAGTTACAAGTGTGTTTGCAGAGAGAAAGAGAGAGGGGTAAAGAATCAGCAGTGCGACGTTTCAACAAAAATGAGAAGAAGCAGTTGCAGATCCAAAAGTTTTTGAGAGAGAAGGTTGAGAAGAGAGGAAACTAAAAGTTAACAGAGTTATTAGTAGGGAGAAAAAGTGGAGGAGAGAAGAAACAACCCAGAACATATCCGGCGCAATTAACAAGAAGATAAAGAAGCGGTAAAAGTGGGTATTTAATGGATTTTTTTTGCCATTTAATGGAGTTGCAGTGTAAAGCGCCAAGGAGCTAGTCAGGCCCTTAGCTTGCACGTGTCCCTTCTAAACTTTGTTTTTCCTCCTCGAGAAGTGGCAAAGAAGATGGGAATACAAACAGCCCAGTGTTGAGCAAAAGAAGACAACACGTGAACAAACTTTCATTTCAAAATATTGAGTTGACAGTACACTTCGCAAGCCACACTAGCTTGAATACGCACGGCACCACTTATCTTTTGAAAGATGTACTCCCTCACTAAGATACACTTCACCTTTCTAGGATTGGTTTGATGAGAGATTTTTAAAAATTATTTAAATTTTGTGAAGATATGTGTAGGTTATAAAGTACGTATACAAATATATATTGTAGTATTTAAATTGACAAGTTAAAAATGTATTAATTTTTTGTGATGGATTAATTAATTAATTAATTAAAATTTAATTAATTAATCAAATTAACATACAATATATGTGACAACACAAATAAATCACTAAATAACTAAATATGTAGCGGAAATAAAATGACACGTTGATTTATTTACAAATGAGGAAAACCTCTTAGACAAAAACTCCAACAGATGATTTTAAGGTCATCACTCTCGAGAATCCACTATTATCAAAACAAACGGTTGCAAGTAAAAAAATCTCAGTACTTTATACCAACTTACAATTGAACCCTTATCTTAATACCCAATTGGACTTGTTCTGTAGTGACAATCTCTCCTTGTAATACACAATTTTCAGTACGTGACTAACTAAAAGATGTCCGAATCCCAGTACGCGACTTGATCACCAACTTGAGAAGAATGTTGGCTGCAAAGTTCTTCAGTTCATTACACGATGAAAATCATGAAGTTGCTTAGTCACAAAACCCTACAGTGTACAAACACAGTAGCTTCTTCAAGATGAATTAGGGCAACTAGGTTTCCGATCACACTTGTGGAATTATGCCCTTGTGCAACTGTGCTCTTTGACTGTGTAAGTTGTGACGGCCCTTAAAATAATCCTTATATATGTTTAAGGTTGTGAGAAAAAAAAGTTCAAACACATACTCATGGATTGGATAAAAAACAATTTTGAAAAACTGAGTTTCATAAACCTCAATAAATAGCCATCTATTGAGCTAGCTGTTGAACCACAAGCTTCAGCAACTTTTAAACCTCTATAGACACTAGCTATCGAGATTTAAAATCCAGCACTTCTTCACTTGTTTTTTTGACAGACTTGCATGACTTCAATACTTGCACTTAAACTCTTGTTCCTTGAAGTACTAAATACATCCTAGATCTATCCAATTACAAGTAAAGAACGTTTTGTCAAAGGATTAGTCAATACATAAAATGTTGACATATATTCCTAACATCAAATCACATATTCCCTAACATAAACAATAATTTTCATTATTTAAACACCATTACCAAATGTTGCCTTAATTTTTCTTCACTCTACATACTTCACACTTTACAAATGAGACCAAAAAAGACTTTGTAGAGAACAAACAAAAGAAGAGAGTCCATGCCATGTGAGAGGTCGAGTGAGGATCAAAAAAGAGCACTTGCAACAAAAGAAGATTCCATGCCGTGTCCCATGTCCCAACCATCATGTCTGATTAATATCAGTTTTTTTAATTGCTTCTTTTGGTTTTCTTTGAATAGTTCAAATTCTGGTTGATTTTTTTTCCACGCTAGCTTTGCCACCTAAAAACCTGAGTTTTCACTGAATTTAAGTCTTAAAGATACGAAATGTTAGTTTTTTTAAATAGTTTCAAAAAACATATTAACTAACAAAATTGTTAGTAAAATGGTGCTAATTTGCAACCAACAAAAAAAATTTTGATTTGTCCTTTGCCTAATTAATTGAGATTTTTATTTTATTTTTATCTTTAGTCTAGCTTCGGTTTATTTTGAAGTAAAATATTTTTAACTCTATAAAATATTTTTTTAGGTGTTTGATATAATAAGTAATTTTTTAATCAAATCACCAAAATGATAGCTTAGTACCGAAGTCACTAGTGCTAGAGGTATAGTGACCAAACTGTTGGAATTAACAGTCGAAATAGTGGCTCCTATGACCAGACAATTGGAGCTGATAGTCAAAGTGATGGTTTCGTTGACCGAACTGCCGACAATTATTACCAAAACGATATCTTCAATGACTGGACTGCCAACACCAGTCGACAATACAATATCTTCAATTACTAGACCCTCCAACATTGATTGCGGTGCAAATCTTCAGCCATCAAATCACCGAAACCAATCACCTGTAAGGCGTCTCCTACCACGAAACCGCTAGCACTGATCATTGAAGTGGAGTCTCCAAACACTAGACCTCCAGCACTAGTCGCTGGAGCAATGTCTCCAGTCACTAGGTCGATGACCTTGCAACTAGATGGGAGAGGGGAAGTTACTATGTGTTTTTAGAAAATATTTTACCAAATTTTCAAAAGTAAAACATTTTACTATTTTTTACAAGTTTGACTATATTTTACCTGTAAATAAATAATTGAATGGGATCCCATCACCTTTTATAATGGTTTCCTTTTCACCCTGACCCTCAACATAGAGGGTGGTAGATCTCCCTTAGATACTTGTCTCATTTCACCTTTGGAAGAAGTGCTAAGTGAACTACAGATTGTCTTGACACTGTTCAAGTGTTGTTCAGTCATTACTACGGTTGACATAATAAGTGCTGGGCATTCAAATTCAAATGTGATGGGTGCTTCCTTGGGAAGTTTCTCATTCTCTCTCTTCTCAGACTAGCCACTTGATCATTTGATATCTCAAAATCTTTACTCATCGAGTTATTCAAGCAAGAAGAATCCCTTAATCATCATTTTTCAATTCGTTTGCATGCAACTAGATAAAAGTCTCAATTGTTTTCTTGAGACCTTTGTATTTGGACAACGTTAAATATAAATACATGTATTTTTTTTAATGGCTTCATCCATAAAATGTTTTTAAAATTTAATGTTTATTAGAAGAAGAAAAATCACATGCATTATATTTGTCAATTAAGTTTGGCTTGTGCAATGTAAAACTCATAACAAACAAGTAAACCAACTATGTTGTAATTTTATTTTACTTTTTTTTTAATCTAAAAACAAAAACAAAAAAGTTTTAAAAACATGTCAAGTCACATGTTAGCCAAGTCAGGTTCACCCACAAAAAACAAGTCGAATCACAAGTCAACCCATTTTTTATTCAGGTAAACAAATTGGGTTCGAGTCAAGTCAACAAATTCTAACCTATTTATCCACGTTTATTTTAGATAGTTGAAACCTAATACCACTAGAGAGCGACGTTATAGAGTCTTACATGGCATGATGATCTTAAGAAAAGATATAAGAAATGTATAATAATATTTAATATTTAATTAAAAAATATTTAATAATAATTCATATTACCTTCACTATCAACCTTATTAGTTACATCTCTTTCAAATTTGTTAAGATTTAAATGGGTTTTTTTGTTTTTTAAGAGATCGTTAGCAACTTTTCCAAATTTTGGTACTGTTTGGGAGTGAATAGTTACATTTATCTTTTACCTATTACTTTTTCAAATACATTTTCCAACAGGCTTTCTATCATTATCTATCTCATTTAATTATTATTATTATTATTATTATTATTCTTATTATTATTATTATTTGTAACAGCCAAGATGATTAGTTTAATGAAGGTCGTTGTTGTTGGCTATCACAATAAACTTGTTTAGAGATGGGATGTCGAATCTATTTATGATATCCAATATACAAGGATGAGAGAGTTATGACAAAGGCATGGAAGGGAAAAAGCAAACTCCTTCTAATAGTCCATAGTTCAAGAACTAGTTTAATAGAAAAATACAAGTGTTTGTCCTCGAGTCTAGTCTGAGGATGAAATTACAATTGTCCAAGAAAAAAGAAGAAGAAGATCCCCCCCTATTTCACTATCCTCTTGCCTTTATATCCAGATGCAATTCATCTGATTCTTACACTTGGAGGGTTGAGATTGCAGTCCCTGAGATCCTGTTCCATCTGAATCATGCTAACTAGATTTGCCCTTTTACCTTAGTTGTGTCACCATCGTTCACGGCCATTTCCTCATAAATACGGCCAGAGGGGTGGCTTTCATGCATTCAATGTCGAGGGGACGGCTTCTACACTTCTCTTCTTCATCTTCCTTGTGTTTTGTGCCCAATTTACTGTCTTTTCCTTGTGGAGTCCCAACTCTACATACCCCGCACAACCGATCCTTGTTCTAGAGGTCCGAGGTGTATCCTCGAAATTCACCTTAACCGACTAACTAAATTGGATTAGGGATCCTCGTCCCGACATTATTATTATTATTATTATTATTATTATTATTATTATTATTTATTGTTCTTCTATTCATTTCCAACAGTTATATTTTTCAAATTTATAATGGTTATATTTTAAATCTTCCAATGATAACATTTTCAAATGGTAATATTTCTCAATAGCCACATATTTTTCAAATGGAATTGATAAAGTTTAAGATTAACATAGAGTTGATAAATTTCAAATAACATAGAACTTATCAAATTTATGTAACTTGGAATGAATTTATTTATTAATTTTGTCCTAGT
This sequence comes from Castanea mollissima, assembly GCA_014183005.1. NCBI lineage: Eukaryota > Viridiplantae > Streptophyta > Magnoliopsida > Fagales > Fagaceae > Castanea > Castanea mollissima. Next base: position 30,411,300 of record JACAVU010000006.1, on the reverse strand, counting down.
TTTTATTTTTTAATAAATAATATTCATTAACTTATCAATTAACATTTCTATTTCATTTGAAGAAAAACCCATTTAATATTAATTTAAGGGATTTTTTTATTCTTATTATTTGTTAACTTATAATTAGTTTTCTTTTAAAAAAACTTACCATACTTATCATTAAAAAAAATCCACCACACATTTTAATTAGAGAATGAGGAATATCCTTTTCCCGTTTCCTTTTGGCTTCATTATCATCACACACACGCACAAGCGCACGCTCACACACAGTGCGCAGAGAAGAGAAGAGAAATTGTTGGCCTACTCCAACATACTGCCACCACACCCTTGAGGAAGGCTTGCCTCACTCAAGCTAATGACCTTTGCGAAGGTCGGTGGAAATCAACCAAATCCCAAGAGAGAGAAGAGTCACTCGATTAGCAAAGATTAGCCAAGTCTGCTTTCACCAACCATCGCCAACTATTCACGCACGCTCGACCTCCTCCCACTTCTAAGTGCATGCAGTCAAGATTGGATCAGATCGGCTTCCATTTTTTTGTTCATGTTCTTGATTTTTTGTTGTTCTGATTTTAGTTTTGTAGTTCTAATGAAATTGGTTTTATGAGATGACTGAATAATTATTTCTTTTGTTCAGTTGTTTGATTTTTGTTGGTTAAGCATATGTTCTCATATGTGCTGGAATTTGAGAAGAAATAAAGAAGAAACCAAGAGACAAAATTCCTCATTTCCTTTGTTTTTTGAGATGAAGTGGAGAGTGTGTGAGACCAAAAAGAAAACAAAGAAGAAAGAGAAAGAACTATTATAATATTCAGATTTTGGAATTTTTTAAATCAATTTAAAATCATAAAATTCATAAAATCAATTTATGTTAAATAAAGTATACTCATACTAGATGAAAAAAGAGTGAAAGATGGGCATAAGAGATTTACTTTGAACAGTCAGTGGTAGGTGTGATTTTGTAGGTACAAGTAGTGCCACAAGTCTCAGGTAGTGTTCCAACTAAGTCGTAGTTGATTCCTGGGATCCTTGAAATACCATCCATGATGCAACTGCATGTGGCTCTGTAATCTTCTACAGTAGTGGAACCAGCATGGACTGCTTTAACTCCCTCACAGCAAGCTTGTGGGATTGTCCCTCCAAAAATGGCATAGCTGATACATGGAGTCAGTAAGGTTGTCACCTTAGCGCATGTTATGCTTGCATCAACATGAGCAGAAGATACCAACATGCACACTAGTAGTACTATTGTGAAGGCCTTAGTAGAAACTGCAAACCTTGCCATGGTAAAATGTTTAGCATCTCTCTCTCACACACAAACAATGGTCCTAATTGCTTGCTTGGTTTATTAACTTTTTTGTCTGGATGCACATTCAATATGGCTCTTGGCTTTATATATAGAGTGGCAACAATGGGGGTGGGACCTTGAAGGCTTCGTCTGCTATCGTTTTGTCCAATGGCTGCGAGAAAATTCAGGCTGAGAAAAGATATTTCCTTTATCAGGATTGTTCTAGGTAGGAAGCCCATGTTAGTAACAGTTAGTTGGAAAAGGAGGAGTTCCATGAGTTGATTATCTATACCATTAAGAGGATGATGCCAAGGCAATCAACGTCCTGAAGATTAAAAGAGTAGCAGGAATGAACTATCACTAAGCAGCCTTGATTTGTGGGGGACTTTGATCTATGAAAATTGGGCCCTTTGAATGAAAGTATGCCTGAAAAGTTAATTTGACTTGGGCCTCTGTTCCTATTCTGATTCTTATAATCTTATTTCATTTTTAAAAAGACAAAACTTAACTCCAAACCAGTTTAAAACTCTCTTTTACATTGTGTTTGTAGCCAAACTTTGTTTAAAATAAGCCACTCCTAGCCAATGCATTAGCACTGTTCTTAGCTTACAGCCGGTACTAACATTAATTGACCGAGTCCAACTAGAAAGGGTTCAAAATATCAAATTGGACTAGTCGTATTTATGCTGCTCAAGCTGCATTTGGCAGTACATGCCATGCAAAGCCAATTATTTTCTGAAAAAATCTTGGACCTTGATGGACTATTACATAATTGTTTTGAACAACCACATTATTTTGAAAGTACTGTACTTTGTTTATAATATTATCGTAGTTGGGTGGTTGTTTTTTTTTGTGTGTAAATAGACAAGTGTTTTTTTAAATTCAAGATGATACTTTAGACATATGTTATATATTGGTATTAATATATATATATATATATATATATATATATATATATGAAGCTGTGGTTAATGTGTAGTTTGGACATTAGTTATTGTGGAATATTGATGATCAATAAGTCTATTTGATCTATTATAAGCTTATGTTAATTATTGTGGTATTTTTGAGCAAGTTTATATAGTATTTTTAATATGAAAATGATAGGCCAAGAATGTGTTGACCCATTGGTAAATTAAATCAATTAATTAGCCAAGTGAATTAATTAGATTCAATTATACATGCAATAAGCGTGGTAGCACAAACAAATCACTAACTAAGTTAAATGCAATGGAAATTAAATATGACATGGGTGATTTGTTTACAAATGGAAAAACTACCGAGGCAAAACCTCACAGGGTGAATTTAAGGTCACCACTTCCGAGAATCCACTATTATCAAAACAAGCAGTTACAAATGGTATCAGAGTAGGCACACGTTTGTATGTTAAATTGATTAATTAATTAAACTTGGCTAAATAATCAACTTAGTCTATCATAAGGAGTCAATACGTTTTTGACCTATTAGGTGGTATCAGAGCAGACACACTCTGATTAGGATTTAATCCTTGTGTATGATCCATTGAACCCTGTTCGTCATAAATAGAGGACAAATTCTTATTATCCCTCCTTTATTTGATAAGACTAACTATGCATACTAGAAAGTACGCATGAGAGCTTTTTTGCAGTTTTTGGATGAGCAGGTATGGCAAGCTGTAGAGAATGGCTGGACCAAGCCAAAGGAGGCATTGGTCGATTGGGATGAGGCTAAGATCAAGGCGGTAAACTTTAACAGTAGGGCATTGAATGCGTTGTTCAGTGCAGTCATGAATGAGGAGTTCAAGAAGATATCCTCCACTGAAACTGCAAAGGAAGCTTGGACCATCTTCTAGACAATCTATAAGGGAATAAAGGCTGTCAAGGATTCGAAGCTACAGAGGCTCACTACAAGCTTCGAAGAGATAAAGAAGGAGGGTGATGAGTCATTTGATGAATTCTATGCCAAACTCAAAGACATAGTGAACTCTGCTTTTAATTTTGGAGAAACTATTCCAGAACCTAAGATTGTAAGAAAGGTGTTCAGATCTCTACTCGAAAGATTCCATGCCAAGATCATTGCGATTGAGGAATCAAAAGATATTGATAAAATTCCTTTGACAGAGCTGGTTGGAAATCTACAGACCTATGAGTTGGGTTTGTCTAGAATTGAAAAGTTTAGCACGAGCAAGAGTATGACACTGAAGACCCAGAGCAGTGAGACAAAAGAGTCTTCAAACAATGAAGATTCTAAGATGAAGTCCTACATCACTAGGCAATTCAAGAAGTTTATGAAGAATGCCAATGGGAAAGGCTTCAACAAGGACCGTAGGCAATCCAATTCTTCTCAGTTCAAGTGCTAAGATAAAGAGAAGAAGGATGCTAGAGATGGCGGTCAGTACACTGTTCCTACAAGACCTAAGTGTTTTGGGTGCCAAGGCTTCGGACACATGAAATAGGAGTGCCCAACATATCTCAAGACAATTGGGAAAAGTAAGGTACTTGTTGTTACACTAAGAGACACTGAGCCTGAAGATGATTCCGACAATGAGGATGACGGAATCTTGAATGCCTTCACTGCCATAGTCAATCCTACTGAGGGGATTGTTGAAGATGTGGATGAAGAAGAGGAATTAGTGGAATCTAAGTTTGAGAAGATGGATGATCAAGATGACATTCACACAGCCTATGCTAAGTTATACAAGGTCTCAAAAAAGCACGAGAAGCTGTATAGGTTGACCATCAAGAAACTTAGTGATGTGGAGCTTGAACGTGAAGAGCGTTCCACAAAGTTTGATGAAGCAAACCAAACTATTGGAACACTAAGGTTTGAGAATAACTTCTTGGCTGAGAAGACTAAAATGCCTGAGGCAGAACTATTCCAAGTCAAAGCTCAGCTAGAAAGGATTTCAAGCACTAAGCTTAATGAGTTGCTCAGTTTTCAGAAATCTGCTTCAGATTGAACAGGTTTAGGGCATGATTTCTCTTCCTCTAATATTACTTCTTCTAGTACTACTGTTTTTGTTCCTCCTAGCAATAATGTTGAAAATGAGAACACTAATGTTAAAACTGAATTAGCTAGTAAGAACATAGACAAGGGTAAATCTATCTTGAGAGCACCCCCTAAGCAGGATAGGAAGGAAGTTAAAAATCCTAGGGTTAAGAAGACTAACTCTCAAAGGCCTAAATAAAAGAAGCAACATCTTTGTCATCACTGTGGAGCAGCTGGTCGTACTCGGCCAAATTGCTACAAGTGGTTAGTCACTCAAAATAGTAACAGCATGATGGCATCGGGAAATCAGAATTAGTTTCCATCCTCCTTTGCTCCTCTCAAAGATCTTCACAAAACCTTCATGTTCGAACTTGAATGATCTCAATTCTTCCCCCTCACCGTCAGCTCAAGGGTTTCCAAAAAGGAAAAGTTCTTCCAAGGTGTGGAAGGAAAAGGATTCCAAGTGATTCAATCACTTTTTCTTTCTATCCATCGATTTTTTGTTTTGCATTACTTGTGTGTTTTAGTTTAATGTTTTGAGTTAGTCTAGTTTTATGCATTGCTTTGTTTTGTTTTACATGTTTTTGGTTGTTAGTTTTTCAGTTTTAGTTATTTTGTTTTGTTTTAAAAATAAAAAAAATTGAAAAATTCAGAAAAATACAAAAACAGTGTGTATATGTACATTGGTTCTTGTGAACCTTAAAATGGCCATTGAAACAGAGTTTTTTAAATTTTGTATCGTTTATAGCTTAGACGAGTATCTCTATGCACAACTATGTGAGGTTTGTGACTCTTTGTTTGTGATGAGTAAGATTAAGTAATTTCCTGTACTTAACACTCGTATCACTCTTTTTGACGAGAAAAACTAGAAAATCTAAAAAGAAATGCATAAATAACCATCTCACCACCGTTGATCGCCAATCATAAAATGACATCTGTATACTTCGGCATAGCAAAAGTGCAATGTCAATGATATCTGTATGCTTTGGCATAGCAAAAGTGCAATGTCAAAAAGGTTAACATAATTGGGTATTTCTTTTCTCTCCTTTGTATACCTACGCATGATTTTCTTAATAAAATCAAATATGCAAAGAAAATAAAAGCAAAAATAACAAAATGCTTTACATATGATTGTAAGCGTGTATTCTAGAAGATGTGGGAGTTATAGGATGTACCTCGAAGGTGATAGTCCCCATCAAACAGTTATGATTGTGTGTGAGTTGAAAGTGATTTTCTCATATCTCAAATCATCATAACATTAAGACATTTGTGCAATCTGATGGAAATATGGATGTGTGCAGCGGAAAAACAACAGATCTACTTCATTCATATAAGTTAACATGTACTATATAAGTTTTAGAATTTAAGAATAAGAGAATGTACCTTGAAGCTGTGAATTTCAAAACCGAAGATCAGAAGCGCTTAGGAACACTTTCAATCTTCACTCCACTTCCACTAACGCCCAAGATGTGTGGTCTCTTAATCAATTCCAAACGGAGAAAATGTCAAAGTGTCTAACACTTTGATGCACCATTTCATAATAGTGTTCTTACAAAATTTTCTACAGAAAATTCTGTGTGTATCTCCCTTTGTGTCTAACCAATTATCTAATTGGATTAGCCTTTTGGACCTTTCCAATTGGGCTTAAGTGTGTAGCTTGGAGTGAAACCCAAAATGACTAATAAGACACTAGCTCCAATGGTCATTGGACTTTTCTGTCAACTCTTGATAAGTCCAAAGTTACCATTAACTATATTTAATATTACTATATAAATATAGTAGCACTTTAGGCCTTATCTATATATTATATCCTAAGACTTTATTGTACATGCAACCCCTTCATAAAATATTCGTAGTAACACAAAGTCATGGATGTAGACTGCCACTTTGTAGATTACTACATCTTATCGTTGAGTACCCGATTTAATCCTTTAAGTTATTCATCATATATTTATGAAATCCAATTTCATAAATATATATTTTAATAACTATTTACTAAAATAGTAGGCCTAACATTCTGAATAACAAACCCATTAAACTTATCTCAATGGAATATTTTATATCTCCGTTAAGAGACTATGAATTCCATCTTGAGAATATATGTTCCATCAACATTAAATGTGGTTGCCCAACATATTGAGGTTTTGACCGTTACTCTAGATCTCACTCCTGATATATCAAAGCAACCTACACCTCATGATTGAGTCCATTATTCTCTCAGGATTAAGAGTTCATGCAAATATAAGTCGTGAGTTTATTATTCATTTGACAATCGTTAGGAGAATAAAAAATCTCACACCAGTCCTATTCAATATGTTTTAACTCTTAAAACATATCAATATATCAACTAGAAATCTCATTTTCCATGATCAAGACAAATTATTTTAGTTGATATGTTATAGTCTTCGCAGATGAAATGCCCAATTTTCATCACCGACTACGAAGTACATTTTGAGTTTACAAAGAACTTGTGATTTATATCTTCTTTGACTTTTCACATAAATCACATACTATGCATCTCATGGACTATATGATAATGTCCTAATGTTCATGTTACCATTATTTTAGGCAATGACAAAACAACTTTATCAAACACAACATTAAGTCATACATAATGTCATAAATAATAAAATATATAGCATCATACAATAGGATTTAAGGACACTAATCCTAACAATCTCCCACTTGGCCTAAAAACTATTGTGCACTAATCTAACTTTCATCTCCTCCAAATGTGACTCAAAAGTCTTTTGGGAGAAGGCTTTGGTAAAGGGATCCGCTAGATTCTTTTGGGGGAAGGCTTTGCACCATCAATCTTTACTACAACCACACCTCCACGAGCAATAATGTCTTGAATGATGTGATATTTTCTCTCTACGTGCTTTCCTTTCTTGTGATTCCTTAGATCTTAGGATTGTGCAACCGCTCCACTATTGTCACAGAACAATGTAATAGAAACTTACTCAATTCTCATAACACCAAGATCATAAATGAATTTATTAAGCCAAACAGTCTCCTTTGCAGCTTTACAAGCAGCAACATACTCAGTTTTCATGGTAGAGTTCGCAATACAAAATTGCTTAACACTCCTTCAACTTATGGCTCCACTTCCCAAGATGAAAACACATCCCGCCGTGGATTTTCCGAAATCTAGATCCGACTAAAAATTTGAATCTGTATAGCCAATGAGAATCAAATCCTCACAATGGTAAACAAGTATATAATCTCTCGTTCTCCGTAGATACTTGAGAATATGCTTTACAGGTTACCGATGTTTTGGTCCTGGATTTGATTGATATCGGCTGATTATGCCGACTGAATAACAAATATCCGGTTTAGAAAGCATGACATACATGAGACTTCCCACAACAGAAGCATAGGGAACTTGTCTCATCATATTTTCCTCCTTATGAGTCTTAGGCCTTTGGTCATCAGACAGAGGAACTCCATGTCTAAAAGGAAGTAATCCTTTCTTGGAGTTTTGCATGTTAAACCGTTCTAGAATCTTATCTATATATCCAGCTTGTGACAAACCTAACATCCTATTCTTTCAATCTTACCAAAACTTGATCCCTAGAATATAGTTAGCTTCACCCAAGTCTTTCATATCAAATTGGCTTGACAACCAAATTTTAACCGATGACATTACTCCTACCTCATTTTCAATGAGTAGAATGTCATCAACATAAAACACTAGGAACATTACTACTTTGTCTTAATGTCTTTTATACACACATGGTTCATCAAGATTTTGTTTAAAACCAAATGATTTGATTGCCTGATCAAATCTGATGTTCCATGACCTAGATGCTTGTTTAAGTCCATAAATGTACCTTTTCAACTTGCATACCATATGCTCTTAGTTCTTTGCTATGAAACCTTCTAGTTGCAACATGTAGATTTGTTCTTCAAGATTGCTATTAGGAATTCAATCTTGACATCCATTTGCCAAATTTCATAATCATAATGAGCCGCAATGGATAAGAGAATTCTGATAGACTTATGCATGGCTGCTGACAAAAAAGTTTCATCATAATCAATACCTTCTTTTTGTGTATACCTTTTCGCCATTAGTTTTTCTTTAAAGGTTTCAACCTTTCCATCTATCCCTCTCTTCCTATTGTAAACCCATTTCCAACCAACAGGTGTAATGCCGTGAAGCGCCTCTATAAGATCCCACATATGATTGGAATACATAGAATCCAATTCATATTTCATAGCTTGAACCCAATAATGTGCATCTATATCATTTATTGCTTCATCATAAGTGTAGGGATCCAATTCAGCCTCTTCTGAGATAGCTTTATATGTTTCTCCCAAACCTATGAATCTCACAGGAGACCGAACAATTCTTCCACTACGACGAGGCTCTTATGTACTAGACATCTCATAAGTAGTATCTTGTGGTGTATCCAATACAACTACATCATCCCTAGTTTCATCCATTGGTTGTTTAACTATAGGTTCATTCATTTTAGCCAAGACAACTCTAATTCTAGGAGTGAAATTATTCATATAGTCATTTTTCAAGAATTTAGCATTTGTGCTAACAAACACTTTATTATCCTTATGACTATAGAATAATCCTCAAATTGTTCCTTTTGGATACCCTACATAGAAAACCACTTCTGTTTTAGATTGTAACTTGTTAGACTTTACTTTTAACACATGTGTTGGACAACCCTAAATATGGAGATGTCTCATATTAGGCTTACGCCCATTCCACAACTCTACAGGTGTTTTAGGAACACACTTCGAATGTACTAAATTCAGAAGATACATTGCAGTACATAAGGCATATCCCCAAAAAGAAATTAGTAGAGTTGAATAACTCATCATGGATCTAACCATATCTAAAAGAGTCCTATTCCTTCTTTCTATTACACCATTTTGTTGTAGAGTTCCAAGTGCAGTCAACTGGAATATAATCCCATTTTCAGTCAAGTAATCCTTAAAATCACTAAGAATGTATTCGCCACCTCGATCAGATTGAATGGTCTTTATGCGTTTACCCAATTGATTTTCAACTTCAGCCCTAAACTCTTTGAACTTGTCAAAACTTTCGGACTTCCATTTCATTAGGTATACATAACCAAATCTAGAGTAATCATCAGTAAACCTAATGAAATACTCATAACCACCTCTTGCTTGAATTGACATAGGACCACATACATCTGAATGTACTAGTTCTAGCAAATCTTGAGCTCTTCTACCTTTTACATTAAAAGGTCATTTGATCATTTTACCTTCCAAATAAGATTCACAAACTGGAAATTCATCAAAGTCCATGGGCCCTAAGAGTCCATCTTTGATAAGTCTTTGAATTCTATTTGAATTGATATGACCCACACGCAAGTGCCAATGATATGCTTCACTAGTAGAAGGAAACTTTTTCTTTAATGATTTCACATGTGAATTATTATCTAATTCAGAATTGTATAATTCATGCTTATCAGGAGTTAAAATATGTAGACCATCCACAATATTGCTAGAACAGATAAACATTTTATCCTTCTTTATTACAATATTGTCTTTTAGGATAATACGATACCCATGTTTACCCAAATAAGTTGCAGAAATCAAATTCCTATGAACATTAGGTAGAAACAGATAGTCTTGCAATATTAAAACTCTAGAACTAAAACATAAATTAACAACACCAACACCAACAGCTACAACTAGAACTCTACTCCATCTGCTAAGGACAAAAACAATTCTCCTTTATTCAGCTTTCTGGTCTCTTGGAACCCCTGCAAAAAATTGCAAATATGATTAGTACAACTTGAATCCACACACTAAGAATTCGTGGGATTCTGTACCAAACATATTTCAAGAAGAAAGGAAATTTTCATACCCTTGTTCTTGGCAGTCTTAAACTTTGGACAATTTCTCTTCTAATGTCCTTTCTCACCACAATGAAAACATTTTCTTTTGAGCTTCTTTCGTTTATTGGCAACCCCTAAGGCAATTTACTTACCCTCTTACTTAGTGAAGTCCTTCTTCTTCTTCTTCTCTTCTTCTTCTTCTTACCCTTGCCTTTCGACTTAGGTTGAGAAGTAGAAGCTTCACCCACATTGACTTCAACACTAGAAGTACCAAGGATGCCTTCCGCCGCCACTAACTCATTCATTAATTTAATCAAAGAATAAATCTTTTTGTTCATATTGTAATTCAGTTTGAATTCCTTGAATGATTCTGGTAGTGACTAGAGTATCATATCCACTTGAAATTCTCCATAAATGTCGACACCTAAAACCTTTAATGTACTCAGATTAGAGATTATTGTAAAACAATACTCTCTCACTAAAGTACCTTCAGCCATTTTGGTATTATAAATTTGCCTCATGGTTTCTTGCCTTGCTGAACGGCCTTACTCACCAAACATTTCCTTTAGACTATGCATAATGTCCAAAGTAAGTTCTACATCTTGTATTTGATGCTATAGAACATTTGACATGGATGCTAGGATATAGCACTTGACCATTTCATTAAATTTCTGCCAACGGTCATATCGTTGTTTTTCCTTAAAATGAGCATCTAATGAAAGAAAGTTAGGACATGGTTGAGTAAGCACATATTTATGCTCTTCAGCTGTTAAAACAATGTCCAAATATCTTTTCCTGTCAACATAGTTGGATCCAGTCAGTTTGTTTTAATTAAGATAGAAACAAGTAGGCTAAATGATGCCATGTTCAAATCTAAAAATAATAAACAAAAATATAATAAGTAAACTGGACATTATCAATTTAGCATATAAACATATAGTATGGAACCTTAATAAAACCATAACATGATATATGCAACGACAACCTAATCACATATTTAATATCCCTCAGCATAGAGTGAACATTAAATATTATAATTGATTGAGAACTATTCTCATTATTAGTGCTATCATGATAACTCTTATCAAACACTAATAATATGTCATTTTACATTTAACTTGTAAGTAATAATAATAATTCAACATAGAGGATACTATAATATTTAGTCTAGTGTATACCATTGTCTAGAATCATGTATAGCCACATTTCATCCCTTTAATAGGCTTATTTTGTAGTACCATGATACAAACACCCTCTGCATAGAATGCAAAGCTCAAAACTAAGACAAGGTATTTGATCAAACCATTATAAACCAAGAAATCCAATCTTGTAGGACCATAAAATAAATACTTTCCGCATGGAATGCTAAGCTTGAGGCAAAGACAAAGTATATATTTCACATGACTATGAACCAACAATGGAGGTCGTGAGATTCAACCCTTGTATCTCTCTTCCACTAGATTTTTTAAGATAAAAGTTTTTAAATTTAAAACATGCATAAACTAATTACACATTGCCTTACTCTTTATATTTATATAAAAACACTTAGAAAATCATGATTCCACAGTCTTGGATCGATCCTTGATAGATTCTCGATCAATTGAGAAAAAGTTCTACGAAGCTCGATCGATTCTCAATAGATTCTCGATCGATCGAGAAACCTTTTGTCTGCTCGATTGCTCTTCAATAGATTCTTAATTAATCGACAATCAATTGCACGAAGCTCGATTGATGCTTGACAAATTCTTGATTAATCGAGAGATCTTCTATTAGCTATATAGATGCTCGACAAATCCTCGATCAATCGAGCGTCGCGAATTTTGAATTTTTCAGAATTTTTCTAAGACATTTTTTCTACGTTTTTATGTACAAAACAACCAACATACGATCATAATGAACATAAATTGATATCAAAACTGAATTACATTGATGCTATAGCCTTAAAGTTTAGTTTAACATACTTAAACTATAAATTAAACAACTTCATAACATCAATATCAGTTTTTATTAAAAACAATAATTTCAACATCCATGCAGAAAGTTATTTTCTAACGACATGAAACTATTGTCTATAATTCCAAAACGATAAATATGTTAAATAGATACGAAATGAAGACCGATCTGATAGCATTTGATGGAAATATGGATGTGCGCAACGGAAAAACAACGGATCTACTTCATTCATATAAGTTAACATGCCTAATATAAGTTTCAAAATTTAAGAACAAGAGTGTATCTTGAAGCGGTGAATTTCAAAACTGAAGATCAGAAGCGCTTGGGAACACTTTCAATCTTCACTCCAATTCCACTAACGCCAAAGATGTGTGGTCTCTCAATCAGTTCCAAAGGGAGAAAATGTCAAAGTGTCTAACATTTTGAAGCACCATTTCACAATAGTGTTCTTACAAAATTCTTTATAGAAAATTCTGTGTGTATCTCCCTTTGTGTTTAACCGATTATCTAATTGGGCTGACTTTTTGGGCCTTTCTAATTGGGCTTAAATGTGTGGCTTGGAGTGGAACCAAAATGGACCAATAAGACACTAGTTCCAATGGGCCTTGGGCTTTTCTGTCAATTCTTGACAAGTTCAAAATTACCATTAACTATATTTAATACCACTATATAAATATAGTTGCACTCTAGGCCTTATCTATAAATTATATCTCAAGACTTTATTGTACATACAACCCTTTCATAAAATATTTGTAGTAACACAAAGTCATGGATGTAGACTGCCACTTTGTAGATTACTACATCTTATCCTTGAGTACCTGATTTAATCCTTTAATTCATCATATATTTATGAAATCCAATTTCATAAATATATATATTTTAGTAACTATTTATTAAAGTAGTTAGGTCTAACATTCTAAATAACAAACTCATTAAACTTATCTCAAGGGAACATTTTGTATCTCTATTAAGAGACTATGAATTCTATCTTGAGAATATATGTTCCATCAACATTAAATGTGATTGCCCAACATACTGAAGTTTTGACCGTTACTCTAGATCTCACTCCTGATATATCAAAGCAACTTATACCTCATGATCAAGTCCATTATTCTCTCAGGGTTAAGATTTCATGCAAATATAAGTCGTGAGTTTATTATTTATTTGACAGTCGTTAGGAGAATAATAAATCTCACACCGGTCCTATTCAATATGTTTTAACTCTTAAAACATATCAACATATCAACTAGAAATCTCCATTTTCATGATCTAGATAAATCATCTTAGTTGATATGTTATAGTCTTTGTAGATGAAATGCTCAATTTTCATTACCGACTACGAACTACATTTTGAGTTTACAAAGAACTTGTGATTTATATCTTCTGTGACTTTTCACATACTATGAATCTCATGGACTATATGATAATGTCCTAATATTCATGTTACCATTATTTTAGACAATAGCAAAATAACTTTATTAAACACAACATTAGGTCATACATCAAGAAATCTGGTAGATCGATCGAGAAATCTCTTGACCTCTCGATGGCCTCTTGATAGCTGGTGGAATGATCGAGCTTCTTTATTCGTGTCTGATGTTTTATTCCTCGACACCTCCTCAACAGCTGCATCTGTCGGCGCCTGTGTTCTTGACACCTATCTCGATACCTCTTGACACTTCTGTTTGTTGAGATTTACTGAGGTTCTATATATATGTTCAAACGCGATCCGAACTTCATTCTCTCGATCTCTCTCGATCTGTCCACGTCTGTTCACCTCCCAAATCTCTCTCTCACCCCAAACCTCTTTCCTAAGTATCTTTCAAGCTTTCTTAAGTTTTTCGTCACTTGTTAAGTTTCAAATCTTTCATTTACATGCATTTCATGTTTTTGAAACCTAAATTTTGGGATTTTTGAAAACTTTTTGGGATGGGTTTTTGCATAAATGTGTTTCAAATCTCATACATTACATTACATAAGCATAATAATTGTTTTATTATGCATTTATATGTGTGCAATTTGTTTGTGTGCTGGTAGAATTGGATTAGGCTGAGCCCATAATGTCTTTTATATTGTATGTCACATGTTCATGCATACGTTCTTTTCTTTCAATATACTTGTTATATTTGAAATGTGTTGGGACTTTTCGGAATGTTTCTTTCTTTCCCCTCTCTCTCTAGTTTACGTTAATGCGTCAATGGCATCAAAACGTAAGTCCGTTTCATCCTAGAACCCTTTTTGTTCTAGGGCCTCTTCGTCCTCTGATCCTACTCCCTCTTCTATTCGATTCTGTGATGAGAAAGCCCAAATGGACTTTTCAGAGAACTTCTCTAAACGAGGTATTCATTCATAACGCCGAGTTATTTTATCAGATTTCGCCAACACTGACCTTCCTAATGTCATTCACAGTCGGGAATAGGAGTCAGTGTGTGACGTCCCAGTCACTTGTCCTTCCATGCTTATCCAGCAGTTCTACTTCAACATGCATGGAATTGATACTTTAGTACCTCTCTTTTACACTCGCGTTCAAGGTACGCGCATAGTGGTCACACCGGAATTGGTATCCGATGTGCTCCATGTATCGAGGGTTACGCATCTTGACTACCCTGGTTGTGAGCGTCTGCAGATTGTGTCCAAAGACGAGATGATCTCTACTTTCTATGAGCACCCAGCTGATTGGGGTGAACATCAGTTTACATCTTGTCGACCTTTTGCTAAAGGTCCTAGATTCTTGAACATGGTGATGACTTTTGTTTTGTATCCTCTCTCTCACTACAACTCTATCACAGAGTCTCGTGCTCGTTTTCTGTTGTCCCTTCTTGAGGATCTTTCTATAGATTTTTCTTCACATTTCATTATTTCTATCATAGATGTGTATAAGGATATGACGACCCGTGATAAGCTCATCTTTCCTTCAGCTATCACATGGATTTTATGTAATTTTTCTGTTCCTTTTTCCTCATCTGACCACTTCTCTGTTATGTGTCTCATTGACTACGCTACCGTTAAATAGAGCGAGGCACAATTTCGTTCGAGGCGGTCCGGTTCGGCAGCTCCTCCCTCTTCTTCAGTTCCTTCTACCTCCGCTCCCTCTACTTTAGCGGGAGGTGTGACTTTGGATGCAATCATGACATAACTTCAGTGCATGGATGCTCGCCTCGATACACTTTCTACTAAGTTGTATCAGGTGAACACCCGTGTTGGCCGTATTGCTAGACGGCAAGCTCACCTTGGTGGATTCGTGGAGTCTGCTTCTCCTCCTTTGGAGGCATTCGAGACATCTGATGATAATGGTTCAGGCGATGATCATGATCATGATGATGAGGATGGAGATGCTAGCTCTTCCAAGTTCTAACAAGATGTCTACTTGACACTCTTATCCTTTGTCACTCGTGAAAAAAATGGGGAGTAGTTTTGGATATGAGAGTAGTCATTCTCAGGGGGAAAGTTAGGATATAGGAGATTTTTGTTAGGGGAAGTATTTTTTTTTTTTTTTGAAGGATATAGTGAGGATTACTTGTATTTTTTCTTTTCTTTCTTTGTTGGAGATATATTGTTCTTGTACCTAGGTCTTGTGACCATTTTTACATACATGATGCTTATCTTAGATATATATATGTGTGTGTGTGTGGTGTGTGTGTGTGTGATGTATGTGTTATTCACCTATCTCTACATATGTTGTTTCTTTATACACATGTTTCTTTCTTTTGTATGCAATCTATTATTCCTTCTTGCAAAGTTTTTCAAGAGTTTATATTAGGATAGATTTTATTGTATTCAACAAGTGAGCATGAGTTGAATTCTTTATGGCTTCTCTCATATGTTCATTTGTTTATTGTGGTTTTATTATGGATTGCCAATGGGGAAGATTGCTAGAACATATGTGATTCACTTGTTAAGAACATATGTCATTCTTGTATGAAATTGGCTAATCCTTTGACAAAACACAATTTGCTTGTATTTGGGTAGATCTAGGATGTTTTTAATACTTCAAGAAACATTATTTCAAGATCAAGTGTTAAACCCATGCAAGTCTGTCCAAGAAACAAGCTGAAGAAGTACTTGTCATTAAAGCTCGACAACTAGCATCTATCGAGCTTAAGAAGCTGTTCCAGCCCTGTGGCTTAACAGTTGCTCGACAGCATCTCGACATCTCTATCAGTCGAGATTTAAGAAAAACAGAATTTCAGATCCGTTTTGATTCAAATCCGTGGATATGTCTTTGGGCCTTCTTTTCTCATAATCCTAAACATATAAAAGAATTATGTTAAGGGCCGTATTTGGTTACAAGTCTAAGAGCACAAGTTGAAAAAGCAATTTGTGACCGGACACAAAGTTTGTCCTAGTTCATCTCTTTTGTGAAGAAGCTGTTGTACTTGTGCACCGTAGGGTTTTGTAACCAGGCATCTTCTTGTTCTTCATTGTGAGGATGAACTGAAAAACTTTGCAGCCAACATCTTTCTCAAGTTGGTGATTGAGGTCAAGTACTGGGATCTGCACAATTGGTTAGTCACGTACTGGGAGCCGTGGATCAAAAGGAGAAATTGTCACTAAAGAACAAGTCCAATTGGGTATTGGGGTAAGGGTTGAACTGTAGGTTGGTATAAGGTATTGAGATTCCTTTACTTGTAACCGCTTGTTTTGATAATAGTGGACTCTCGAAAGTGGTGACCTTAAAATCACCCGGTGAGATTTTTGCCTTGGAGATTTTTTTCATTCATAAGCAAATTACCGTGTCAATTTATTTTTTCTGCTGCACTTTAGTTTATTGGTGATTTGTTTGTACTACCACACGTTTTCATGTTAAATTGATTAATTAATTAAACTTGGCTAATTAATCAACTTAATCCATCACAAGGTGTCAACACGTTTTTGGCCTGTGAAGGCAAAATTTTACCTAAGAGTGAGAGACGGACTAGCTGAGAGACAGAGAGACACAAAGCAGCTGAGAGAGAAAAAGATCGCCAAGAGCAAACACAGCAGCATACAAAAAAAGAAAAAAAGATAAAAAAGAAGAGGGAATCTAAATGAGAATCCTATTAGATAAAGAAAATACCCCAAATCCCCTTCATCTTTTAGAGTCTCTCCATCAACATATACGAATATACCTTTGAGAGGTTTACATTCCCATTTTCTCATAAAAAAAATGAACAACACTAACTAATTTTAACTTTACAAATTTATGTATCTAGTTAGAGTTCAACATGAGATATCGCAGACCAACACTGATACAGTATAAAAAGAAAAAATTCAAGCAGATTTCATCATTAGGCACTAAAAAAAAATGCTTGAACCACAAAAATGAAATAATTTTATGAAACAATCTCTCATGCCTAAATAGATTTTTACACATTATGTCATTCACATGCATTAAAAACCAAAAAAAAGCAACTCATTTAACTAGTTGACATCCCAAGGGTTCATCATATAGTAACAAAGCAAAAAAAAAACCAACATGACAGAACCAAATCATATTAAAACACAAGTTCAATTCGAAACTCCTAGAATAAAATTTCATCACATACATTCTAGATACTATATATATTACAAATAATTCACATAAAACCAAACAGAGGTTTTTTTTGTTAAGGAAATTAAGGAAAGTTACCAGTTCCGACCAAGGACCTCGTAAGCAAGGTAACCAGTGTAAAACTTGAAGACTTTGTTGACGTAAATGATAGGAATTAATTTTTTAATTTCTTGTTGCAACAGTAGAAGAGAAAGTGAGAATGAGAGAGTGAGGGAGAAGAGAGAGTGAGGGCTGCGACAATATTGGGTGGGTAGTGTTTAAGGTTAGAATTAGGAATTAAATTACCATCTTGCCCTTAAAAAACTGCCACAATTACCACACAAAAAATAGCAGAATACAATTTCGGTTCGATACTCATTTACCGATCGATATGAGGTTGGTACGCCCAGTATTTTTTCCGGTATGAAATAGAGGGTGTACTTGTACCGGTGCACTGGCCGGTACCGGTCGGTACGGTACAATATCGCCCTCCCTGCCAGAAACTAGTATAAAAATTCAGAGCTATTGACTTGCCTTAGAAATCAGTAAAATCATACTTAGGTAAAAACCGTTCAAACTCATCTTTCCTCTTCCATGTCACTTCAAGATTCATGTACTGAAACTTCTGTTGGCAATCCACAAGTGCAAATCCCATACGGGCTAGAAGCAACTTGAGCTTTTTCATTCCATTATCACTCCATGTTTTCAACTTAGTCACAATGTATGAAGAGCACAACATTGAATCAAACAAATTCCACTCTTGTAACAACATTAGTCTTGGTTCGTCTTCATATGCAATTCTAGACGCATTGGGAGCTCGAATCTTTGTCCATCTTTGAGGGTCACCAAATTCACTGCTTCCAAATTCCCCGAGCTGTTGATATGCTGCACAAGCTCCATAACCCCAACTTGGTACCTCTCATTAGTTAACCTTTCATGAACAAACTGATCCGTCAATGAAATACAAGCTAACCAAAGCAACTCCTTCGTGTTCTTCCTTAAAGAATGCGACAAATCATACATCAAACACCCAGAAGGCTTTCCATGAAAAGTACCCATATGATAATACTCTTTCTTGAGCTTCCCAAAAAGTTGAACTAGATCTTCCTCATTTTCCCCTAAAACCTTCCTTGATCCATTCACTATTGATAGGCCAAAAAACGTATTGACCCATTGTGA
This sequence comes from Castanea mollissima, assembly GCA_014183005.1. Taxonomy (NCBI): domain Eukaryota; kingdom Viridiplantae; phylum Streptophyta; class Magnoliopsida; order Fagales; family Fagaceae; genus Castanea; species Castanea mollissima. The sequence goes on along the minus strand of JACAVU010000006.1, from coordinate 30,392,585 downwards.
TGAATTAAGTTGATTAATTAGTCAAGTTATTAATTAGTCAAATTAAAATGCAAAGCGTGGTAGCACAAACAAATCACCAATTAAACTAAGTATGCAACGGAAAATAAATGACACGGTGATTTGTTTACGAATAGGGAAAACCTACACAACAAAAACTCCACCGGGTGATTTTAAGGTCACCACTCCCAAAATTCCACTATTATCACAACAAGCGGTTACAAGTAAAGGAATCTCAAGTACCTTACCAACCTACAGTTGAAACCTTACCCCAATACCCAATTGTACTTGTTCTGTAGTGACAATTTCTACTTTCAATGCATGACTCCCAAGTACGTGACTAACCAATTTGCGCGGATCCCAATACGCAACTTCAATCACCAACTAGAGAAGATTGTTGGATGCAAAGTTCTTCAATTCATCCACACGATGAAGATCAAGAAGATACTTGGTTGCAAAACCCTATGGTGTAAAAACACAGCAACTTCTTCACAAGAGAGATGAACTAGGGTAAGAACTTTGTCTCAAGTCACAATTTGCATGAACAAGGATTTCTCAATACTTGTGCAACTTGCATACCTTTGACGGCCCTTAAAATAATCATTTTATATGTCTAGGGTTAGGAGAAAAGAAGGCCCAAAGACATATCCACGGATTGGAATCAAAACAGAACTTAGAATATGTTTTTCTTAAACCTTGACAGATAGAGGTATCGAGATGCTGTCGAGCCACGGGGTTGGAACAGCTCTTTAAACCTCAACACATGCTAGTTGTCGAGCTTTAATGAATATGCACTTTTCAGCTTGTTTCTTGGACAGACTTGATGACTTCAACACTTGATCTTAAAACATAGTTTCTTGAAGTATAAAACTCATTCTAAATCTACCCAATTACAAGTAAAGTGTATTTTGTCAAAAGATTAACCAATTACATAAATAAATGACATATGTTCTTGATAAGTGAAATACATATGTCCTAACAACTGTCACTATCATTCTCATCTTCACTATCAATATCATTCTCATCTATAGGATTGCATTGGAAATTTTTGAAGTTCATTGCCAGAATTTTGCAAGGTACCAACAAAAAATATATCACCAAAGGACATCAAGATCCTATACATCACAAAAAGATCCTATACTATTGCAAGCCCAAAGCAGCATTGATTTATGAACTTGTTGAGCTGCGACATGAGAAATGAACACATTGTTAATAACTATTTGTGAGGACCTTTATACCCTCGCAATAGTGACAAATAATAGCATCGCTAAAATTTATTTGTGAGGGCTTTTAACCCCTCGCAACTTATTTTTAGCAAGGGGAAGCAGTCGTCGTTAATAACTATTTGTGAGGATCTTTATATCCTCGCAATTAGTTATTTGCAAATTTCAAATTAACAACAAGACAAATAATGACGTCGCTAAAATTTATTTGCAAAGGATTTTAACCCCCCTCGCAATTAGTTAAGAATAATAGTGACGACATTAAGGTGTGTCGCTATTCTATTAATTATGAGGGACATTGTCGTCACTATAAAGTTATTTGTGACCAAATTTTTATGTCATCAGTGGTAATATTTTATAAAATTTTTGAAATGTTTTATTATTTATTAATTTTATATCATTTTTGTTTAACTATCATATTACAATAGTACAATTATTACTAAAAATTGATACATTAGTCCAATAATTACTAAAAATTGATCCATCGAAAAATAAAAATTCATATAAGTTCAAACTTTAAAATATAAAATATACAAAGAAATCTAGAATTTAAACCTTGTTTTAAACTTAAACAACTAGAATTATGACAAGATCTATATCAGTCTTCCTCTGAGTCACCCTCCAAGTTGCTTTCAACCTCCATGTTATTGTTTGAGTTGTCCTCTTCATCTTTGCTAGTACCATCCTAAAAATAAAAAAATAAAAAAGAAACATTAAACATGAGTTAAAATGAAACAATTAAAGTGAATTTGTATTTGTATCAATGCTTCGATAAATAAGTACACATATACCATATCAAATCTAATCATATAATAATATATCACAAACAACAGTAAACCACAAAATAATAAACTAAAATATCATAAACAGTATACCACTATCAAATCTAATCACATAATAATATATCATAAACAATAGTAAAGCACTATCAAAATTAAATATAAATTAAAATAATATAACAATTGTGAAAAACGTAGACCACAAAACACATATGGTATACAAAATTAAATACAAAACCTATACAATGCTGTCAAAACAATAGATAGTGTCATAGTCCTATAGGGTCCGGTTAATGTGTGCCCTAAGGGCACACATTAAACTATCTATCTTTAGAAACATTTTATGAAAAATTGTAAAAATTTTACAGCTTTTTCAATTCACAATAAAACTTTTTCTAAAAATAGTATACTATTGTGTGCCCTAAAACACATTAGTAAAATCTTATAAAATAATATAATATTATAAAAGATGCAAGCTGTAAACCACAACAAACCAATATAAAGTTGTAGAAGATCCAAGAGGCAAAAGCATAAGTTTAAGATTGTACCGTGGTAGCTAGATCTATGTTAGATTGTTGTGGTATGCCCATCGACTACAACTTTTGTGCAAACTTCTCCACAGCTTTTGCAAGTTTGGAATCCAATTCCTCTCTAAGCTATGCCTCCAAATCTTTTTTTTCTTTTGTAAAATCTTCTCTGCAACGTTTGCTACAACCTTTACCAGATGAAGTCAAGCCATACACATCCTTAGCCTTAATACCTATTCCCATGCCAAGAACACGACCACGACTTGGTTCACCAACCACTTCACGAAAGCTCTAATAATCATTTGTTTTAGTACCTTCAGATACAGCTTTGGCCTTTATGGCATCCATTTTTTCCTACACATAAATAAAAACCAAGTGGATAATCAAAACAAAAAAAAAACTAAAGTTGATAACAAAATTAAAATTTTGGTATAAGTTGCATACATATAATGTCTTAGCATGATCAGTTGCCCATTCTTTGCCATCCTTCTTTGTGTGAAATTTCTTAAAGCAATCAATGGGGCTAGGCTTAGAGCTCGTCTTAAGATACTGCAATATTTAAAAGAAAAAAAAAACATTGGTAAAGTTATTAAACTATGTAAATACACAATAAAATGTAAAACTATTTGATGATAATATAATATACCATTTCATATCTGTACTTGGCCATTGGTATAGAACCTGTAGTGGAGAAAATTTTAGACTTAATTTTGTTTTCCTTATTTGCCAAACTTGTCTCCTGCATGCATAATTCATACACTAAAACATTAGTTTCTATGAAAATATTAAAAAAATAATGGTTAGAGAGAGAGAGAGTGAGAATTTATGACATGTGTTTCATTTATACTCACCCCCCAATCTCCCTCCATCCATTTATCCACCATCTGTTTATGCTTAAAGCGTTGAGCTCTGTATCGTGCATATAAAGTCTCTAGCTCAGAATTTGGGTATTCTGTAAAAATTGTCCAAGCTCCATTAAGTTTTGGGTGAAAAAGAATGGTAATCTCTTGAGTGGCTTTTGGTGTAATAATTCTGAAAATAGAAATCAAACATGTTAACAATATCCTATTGATAAAACAAATAATAATAATAATTTGATAAAGAACGTGTACCTATTGACATAATTATCTAGAATTATGTCAATTGTTTTATAAATAATGCTAGTGCCACAAGAAATTGATTGTTCCTGTCATTTGGAAGAAAAAAGAAAAGAAAAAGAAGCTCTCCCAATAAGGGAAAGAATTGTATCAAAATATTGTGAAATAAGTCAATAACAAAACATATATCACATTTAACACCTGTTTTTGATCTCTCAAATATTCATGGGTCTAAAACTCCCAACATACTAATGTTATTGTTCTATGTACATCAATTTCCCACGTCTTTTTTCATTTCATCCTCTTTGTTACATCATTTACCAAGGTCCTCCTAATTCTTTGAATAAATCAACAGTTTTTATCATCAATTGGATCACTACTATGAAATTTAAATTTCTAACAAAGAAACGTGTAAGATCATCTCAACATTCTCAACCAGCCACTTGCAATGATGCTATAGAAATATGATGGATTTGGAACTGTTATGCATGATGCAGATCCTTGGTGGAAGTGCAATAATGAAGGTGCAACCAAATCACAACATAAATTATGAATATAAGTAAATGCAATAAAAAAAAAGTATATAATGTAATACTACCTATTATAATGGAATTAGAGGCTTGATGTCCTCCTTCATTAGTTTGAGGCTCAGATGATGGACATAGAATTTGTGAGAGCTCCTGTTCAGAAACTTCATTATGGTAGGAAGGCCTAGTTGACTGACTTTCTTATAGTTGAGAGTCTTGAAACTCACTAATACCTTTACCTTACCTCTTACCTTTCCTTGCCATGCCTACCTACTATTAGAATATGTTAATGCGATCACAGAAAATAAAGACACTAGTAGTAATGAATATTAATGTGAAATTACACATAAAACAAAGCTCTACCTAACTCACAAAGCTTTTACTTCAATGACATTATTGTGAAAAAAAATATATAACTAACAATTTTTTTAGAACTAAATGCATGCTTATCATCCTATCACATTGATAAATTGAAACAAAAATTGTTAATTGACAATTATAAAAGGTGCAACTAAGCAATAATCTCAGAACAAATGTTAAACCATCAGATCAACAAATACAGAAATAAATGGAGATATTGACATTAAATTTTAGATACAATTTGTATAAACTGTTGAAAAAGATAACAAACTTAAACCATTACATAGTTGCTGCACAAGGATAGCTTATTATATGAAATCACCTTGTTAAGAAATTCATTACAACACAAAAAGATATCATAGAATTAAAAAAAAAAAAAACTACAATATTTTGTGTTTCATAGCTCCTATTAAATCTCACATACTGTGTTTCACATGACATCTGTTTTTTTTTTTTTTTTTTTTTAATGAACCATATGGCACATGTTAAATCTCACATTGCACTTGCACTATTATATACCTACAAAATTTCATCAAAAAAAAATTATATACCTATAAAATAAACCAAATGTATTATTCTATCACATCAATCCTTAAGATTGATTCTGCAAAGCTAGTTATCATTGTAACATTAGTTTATTCAAAGTTAAAGTAGGTCTTATTTATCCTTGTACCTTTGACTGATGGATCACCAAAAGCTGTAAAAGATTGAGCAAATTTACTAGTAGAAAACAGAAATGTGAAATTAGGAATAGAGAGAGTGTAAGATAAATTAGAAGTACAAAGAATATAACTGGGGGTATAAATCAGTACATGGCACCCTTGTCTTTGGTTTCATTCTCTAGCCTCACTACGATGAACTGGAAGCGTAGCAAAAAAACAAGAAATATATAGTAGGATCTGTGCAGAAAATTTTAGCAGAAAGTAGCGGCAATGAGTGAAAAAATTATGCGAAGTAGTGGCAAATAGAAAAATAATAAATAAATAAAAATCAAAGCATGAAATATTTTAGAAAATATCTGAAAGCTTATGCAAAAATCCTATAACCATATATAAAACCCATTAAAAATAAAATATAAACCATAAATTAGATATTAAAAAAAAAAAAATACTAAGAGCATCTCCACTACTACTAGACTAGCCAAAGTCATTTTTAGGAGAGCAAACCCAAAAATCAGCTCCATTCCTCTTTCTTCACTCTCTACCTTCTCTACTGAACTCATTTCTCTCTCTCAAGTGTAACGGTAACACAATCTAAAATTAGAAAAAAATTTAATTAGAACAACAAATCTAAAATCAGAGCAACAACAGCAAATCAAGAACAAGAAAAAAGAAAATTTTAATTAGAACATCAAATCTAAAACCGATCTAAGTTGGCTAATCTTCAAGAGGCAGTAGTGATCGAATGGTGGTGAAGAGGCGGCAGTGGATGGACTATTTCTCTTCTCTTCTCTGTGTCTGACTATAATGAAACCAAGAAGGAAGGAATTAGGGTTTCATAGTATAAATCATTGGGTTTATTTGATTTTAACTTTTGAACAAATGAAAGTGTGAAACCAACGACACTAACAAAAAAGTAAGACTAGAGAAACAGAGTAGTACTGACACTGGCGGTAGCTACGGAGAGAGGAGTGGACAGCAGCGGCGGTGGCTAGGCATTGGAGGCGGAGAGGGGAGTGAGCTATGGCATTGGAGGTGGCTAGGGTTTGGATTTGGAGAATCAGTTTGAGGATTGTTGAAGAGTGAACCAAAATACCAAATAAAGAAGTGAGACTGAGAGTTTGAGAGAGCCAAGTAGAGAACTGATAGTGAAGAAGTGAAGAGAGTGAAGGTGAAGCCATGAGGCCCATGACCAGTGACACGGAGCATTCAATCTGACCTCTGAGACTTGATTCCGAAGTGAAAACTGAAGAGAGTCAAGAGAGCCATTTGAGATATGGAAAGATATTTTGATCTGTCGAATGTAATTGTCATTGTTAGACTGAGGCTTAATATTTTTGGATTATAAGTTTATAACCGTTGATTCAATTTTGGGTTATCGTATGTGTGCTACACATGACACGGCCCATACTGCCACTGAAATCAGTCTACAGTGGTCAGTAATATCACTGAGTGGAGGGCTCAGTTTTTACTCTCATCAAAACTCTTGATTTGAATTTTAATATGAGTTAACAGTTGATACTGCTGGCTGTTTTGGTTTGAGTGAGAAAAAGTTACCTGCTGTTTTGGTTTACGTGTGGGCTGGCCGGTACTGTTGACTACTGGCATGTCAATCACTCAATCTTATTTATAAATACTGACTTATCAATTTCAAAAGATGGCACTTTATGGTTTACTCATTGAGTAGAACTAAGTTCTTTACGAGATTAGCCGTGAAAACCAGCGAATAAAGATCTTCAACTGGTATAAGATTTTGAATTCCAAGATCCTTTTCATTTTGATTCTCAGGGTCGAATGAAAAGCCTTGATTACCCACTTCGTAATCACAAGTTCACCACTACCCGTGCAACCTAAGAAGTCCTTAACACCTGACAATGGTACAAAAAAATGTTGGAGTCCAAGAATCAACAAGACCATATTCACTCATCACCCAAATGCGGCACACCTCAACCAATTCAGCTTCATCTTGGTGTGACTTAAATAAAAAGATATACTTAAATACTTGGTAAACTCATTAGTCCAAAATTTATTGATGACATTATTAGTAACTGCACACACTACATAACAAGTTTTGGTTGATTTTGAATTACATAATTTGAATTTCATTGATGATTGGCTAATGAATATTATTTTAAGGGCAATCCTTCTTTAAAAAAAATTAAATAAATAAATAAAACCGGCAATTGTTGAGGAGGAGAAGGGGAGAATATTTTGTGATATTTGTTGAAAGTTCAAAAAGAGCCAAACTCTCTCTCTCTCTCCCTCTGTCTTGGCGTTTTTGTAGATGCTATGTATCTACATTTTTGCATCTGGTTTGGAGTCTTCTTCTTCGATTCTTTGAAGGTGATGTACTAGTGTACTGCCATGCTTTACTCTCAACCACAAAGGCTTGCTTTATTGTACCCACTTGCTTGCTGTCAAGCACTTTTTAATTTTATGGGAACTTAATTTTTATTAAAGGTTTGGTTAATGTGTGCACTTAGAAAAAGTTATTAATACTTTTTTTAATTTTTGAGAAATTTTTTTTCTAAAAATGAATAATTATTGTATGTCCTTAAGGCACACATTAGCAAAATTCTTTTATTAAACCCATTTTTTTATTGGCGACAACCCAATGTCTGCCCACCTACTCTTGTATTTTATTTTATTTTTAAATTCACAAATGGTTAACTATTCAAATTGGCATAAAAGAGAAAATATTAGATTGTATTATGCTTAAAATTTAGGAGGTGTTTAGTAGAGTAATTTGAAAATTGTTTGTAGTTTTTTGAAATACGTGTGGGTAAAAATGTGTGTGAAAATGTATATAATATTGTTTAAAATGTAAAAATGTGAGTTTAAACTCACTCACCAAACAGGCCCTTAATATTTTACCTGCATAATAATAATAATGGGTATTGGTGAAATTTGTTAGGATTATTTTTAATTATTCTTAAAATCCCTTTTTAGAATTAATTGAACTTGCAACCAAAATTATGTTGCCAATTAATCACTTACACAGTTACACGTACACAATGGTCATATGGCTTGGCCGACCATAAAAATGGGTGATTTTTCAAATATCCCTCTTGGATTTTCATGTGTGTTAATCTTGTTTTTTTTTTTTTTTCTAATTTAAATAATTAATCCTTGGAAATTATGATGAAAAACCATTTTAATATCTTCAAATGTCTTATTATTATTATTATTATTTTGAGATAACTGAGTGCCCATTTAGTAGAGGAGTTTGAATTAAGTTGTTTGTAGTTTTTTGAAATATGTGTAGATGAAAAAGTGTGTAAAAATATATATAAAATTGTTTAAAATTTGGTTGAGTAGGTTTGAACCACTCTACCAAACAGGCCCTGAGTGTTCAATATTCAGCCATATACCTGAGTGGAGTGCTTAGTTTTTAATCTCATCAAAACCGTTGATTTGAATATTAAGTTGAGTTAACGGTTGATACGGGTATTGAGAATTTGTGTGAGAAAAAGTTAGTTGTTGTTTTGGTTTATGTGTGGGCTGGCAAGCACTACTGGGCTGCTCTACTGGCTACTGGCATGTCAATCATTTTACATCACAAATTTGTATCCCAGAGCAAACATGTAACAAGCAAGTACAAGCACGATAAGCTCGAACCAGTCAGCTGAAATGGGAAAAATGAAATCTGAATTCCTTCTTTTTTCTAGATTTCTCAATTCTTGGATATCTGATCTGAGTTCTCCTAATCAACAAATTTAAGTAGTGGTCTACCATAAATATAAAACTGACCTTAAATCAATTTTAAGTTTTAATCTTTTCTTTATAATATTCTTGTTGTTGATGTCACTCACTCACTCACGGTTGTTTCTTTTCTTATATTAACTAGCGTGGGTTGCACGTGCAAGGCACGTGCTGCCCCTTTAGTTAGAATTTTTTTTTGAAGTATAAAATCATGTACTTAAATTTAAAATAGTTATTTGAATATTTATTTACTTTGAAAATTTCTTAAAACCTATTTACTAAATGCAATATTTACTCACCAAAAATGCTACAAAGAATGATAATGAATGTCATTATCTTTCCACAATATTTAAACTTTCACAATGAATATGATGACATATGCTACAACTTTTTTGAAGATCTTCATCAAATTAAATACTTGTAACCATCTATAATGAAAATTTTGTTATTCATTCTTCATTCTTTATAATCTTATTTTATGAGTTTAAGTACGATGTTTAGCTTACTTATTTTTAATGAACACCATTTTAAATAAGAAAAGAAATTTAAAATCTAACAAAATAACAAAAAACATTTGTCATCAAAGTTTCTATTAAATATAATTATAAGTCTAAAAGATTTAAACCTAATAAATTAGAGTTCTCTAGGTAACAAATAGAACACCGTATATCATCATTCTAACTTTCCAAGCATGACTACCAGTCTACCACATAATATTCAAAATACATGAAGAAATTTTTTGAGACATTAAAATTTAGTAGGAGTATTTTAGACATTCTACAATGGAATATTTTAGGAATTATAAGATTTCGTTAGAGTTTAACTAAGAGAGTAACAATAGGAGTATATGCTTATTTACAAAATATAAAGGAGAAAATTATTCGACTTTAATTCAGGGGAGAATGAAACTACCCCAAACATAAAGGAGGAAAGTGTGTGCAAAACAATGTGTTAAAAAAATCAACCTAAAAATACTATGCATAAAATAATGAATTTTGGTTCAACAAATTGACTAAACCAAAAAATAAGTTTAGGAACACAATAAAATGTCACGATATTTTTACAATACCATTTATTTCTAGTTATGGTAGGTTCTGGTTTGATATTTTATTATTTTATTTTAGAGTAATGTTACATCAACAACATTTTCATAATAAATTCTAGGTGGTAAATTGTTACTAATTTTAAACTGGGCTAACCACTTTTAACTACGTATTTTAAATAAAAACAAAAAACAAAAAACAAATACAAAGCCAGTTTAAGAAAATTATGCATAAAATAATGAATTTTGGCTTACCAAATTTAACTAAACAAAAAAAATTAAGCCTAGGGAAAAAAAAATGTCACACAAAAAAGAATTCTAGGAACACAACAAAATGTCACAACATTTTCTCAATATTTTTTAATTTCCAGCTGTGGTAGGTCTTAGTTTGATATTATTATTTTATTTTTTACGTCCACAATATTTTCATAGCAAATCTTTGATGAAAAATTATTACTGGTTTTAAAATTATGCCTTAAAAAAACAAAAAGACAACACAAGAAAATTGTATGTGAAACTATGAATTTTGGTGCACCCAATTTGACTATACTAAAAAAAACGTCTAAAAATACAACAAAATATCACAACATTTTCACAATACCTTCATTTTTAGGATCCGAATAGATATTTTTATTTTATTTTATCCATAATATTTTTATAATAAATTCTAAATGATAAGTTTTTGGTTTTAAATTGAACCCACTATTGATATCACTTTTTTATCTATAAAAAATACATTGTCACATTAAATTTGTTGTGAAAATGTAGTGGATATAGCATTACTCTTTAAACTTTAAAATCAAACAATTTTTCCCTTAATATTTTAGAAAATAGAAAATATGTTATATTGTTATTATTTCAATTAAACCCTAATGAAAACTTATGATTCTTAAAATATTTATTGTGTAATATCTAAAATACTTCCACTAAATTTTAACATCTCAAAAATTTTCTTTACGTATTTTGAGTTTTAGATGGTAGTAATTCTCAGCTTCTTATTATATTATTTTATTCTGACCTTTCAAAAATTGACACTTCAATAATTGTGAAAATATTATAAGAATGTGTTGTGTCAGTGCAACTGCGTATGTACATATAAATATTAAAAGAAAAAAACTAAAAGAGCACAAGCAAAACCAGCTTACTATGGAAAAAAAAAAAAAAAGAAAGAAAGAAGCCAATGAACAGTGCATATTGTCAAATAATTGTGAAAATATTTTAAGAATTTGTTAAGTTAGTATAACTGTATATGCACATGTAAATAATAAATATTTAAAAGAAAATACAAATAAGCACGTACAAAACAAGCACAAAATGCAAAAAAGAAAAAGAAAAAAGAAGAAGCCTGGTGAGCAGTAAGGGTTGAATAAACCAAATGTACAGTACAAATAACTCTACGCGCATTCGTGCTTTTACATATAGACTTGCGCGTGCAGCCCCAATAGTAAGAAAATTAATACAGATTTTGTGTGTGAAACCGTGAATTTTAGCTCACCCAATTTGACTATATTAAAAAAGAAGTCTAAGACTATAACAAAATATCACAATATTTTTACAATAGCTTCATTTTTAGGATCTGAATAGATATTATTTTATTTTATTTGAGAGAAATGCTACATTTATAATATTTTTAGAACAAATTCTAAATGACAAATTATTATTGGTTTTAAACTGATAACATTGTTATTGTTATTCTCAAAATATTTTCTTTTTAGTTGTGGTTGGTCACAATCTCATATTTTATTATTTTATTTTGACATGTAAGAAATTGATATTTCAATATTTGTAAAAATATTGTAAAATTTGTTGTATCAATATAACAATATATATGCCAGCTTACATAAATATTTAAAAGAAAAAAAAATACAAACCGATTACTGGGAAAAAAAAAACTTTAGGCACAGTAGAAATTAATGTTAAGATGTTGTGAACTTAGTATTTTTTTTATTTGATCTATAAGAAATTGAGATATTAACAATTGCGAAAATATTGTGATAATAATAAGTGTTTTAACATTTTCTCAAAATATTTATTTTCAGTTGTAGTTAGTCACAGTCTCATATTTTATTAATTTATTTTGACTTGTAAGAAATTGACACATCAATAATTGTAAAAATATTGTGAACTTTGTTATGTTAGTATAACAATATATATGCTAGCTAACATAAATTTTTCAAAGAAAAAAAAACACAAATCAATTATTGGAAAAAAAAAAAAAAAACTTTAGGCACCGTAGCTATAGTGCCACATGAATAAACCAAAAGCACTATAGCTTCAATGCTATTCATTAATAATAACTCACCTATGATTTGTTATAAAATTAATGTTAAAATGTTGTGTATTTAGCATTTTTTTATTTGATATATAAAAAAAATGAAATCTCAACAATTGTGAAAATATTATGATAATAATAAGTGTTGTAACATTTTCTCAAAACATTTATTTTCAATTGTGGTCACAATCTCATATATATATATATATATATATATATATATTTTTTTTTTTTTTTTTTCGACTTGTAAGAAATTGATACCTCAATAATTATGAAAATATTGTCAAATTTGTTGTGTCAGTATAACAATATATATGCCTGTTTATATAAATATTTAAAAGGAAAAAAAAAACACAAACCGATTACCAAAAAAAAAAAAAACTTTAGGCACCGTAGAAATTAATGTTAAAATGTTGTGGACTTAGCATTTTTTTTTATTTGATCTATAAGAAACTGAGATCTCAACAATTGTGAAAATATTGTGATAACAATAAGTGTCGTAACATTTTTTTTAAACATTTTTTTTTCAGTTATGGTTGGCTATAGTCTCATATTTTACTATTTTATTTCAACTTGTAAGAAATTGACACATCAATAATTGTGAAAATATTGTGAAATTTGTTGTGTCAGTATAATATATAAATGTCAGCTTACATCAATATTAAAAGGAAAAAAACCACAAGTCGATTACTGAAAAAAAAAAAAAAGACCAACTAAACTAAAGCACTATTGTAGCTACAGTGCTATAGTGTATTGTGATAACAATATGTGTTGTAACATTTTTTTTAAAACATTTATTTTCAGCTTTAATTGGCTACAGTCACATATTTTATTATTTTATTTTGACTTGTAAGAAATTGAAACGTCAATAATTTTGAAAATATTATGAAATTTGTTGTATCAGTATAACAATATAAATGTTAGCTTATATCAATATTTAAAAAAAAAAAAAAAAACACAAACCGATTACCCAAAAAAAAATCTCATATTATATTTTATTATTTTATTTCGACTTGTAAGAAATTGACATGTCAATAATTGTGAAAACTAAATCAAAGTATTATTGTAGCTATAGTACTACAGTGTATTGTGATAACAATATATGTTGTAACATTTTTTTAAAACATTTATTTTCAGTTGTACCTGGCTACAGTCTCATATTTTATTATTTTATTTCGACTTGTAAGAAATTTACACGTCAATAATTGTGAAATTTATTGTGTCAGTATAACAATATAAATGTCAAATTACATCAATATTTAAAAGAAAAAAAAAACACAAACCGATTACTGGAAAAAAAAAAAAAACCAATCTCATATTTTATTTTATTTTATTATTTTATTTCCACTTGTAAGAAATTGACATGTCAATAATTGTAAAAATATTGTGAAATTTGTTATGTCAATATAACAATATAAATGTCAGCTTACATCAATATTGAAAAGAAAAGAAAAAAAAACCGATCTCATATTTTATTTTATTATTTTATTTCGACTTATAAGAAATTAACATGTCAATAATTGTGAAAATTAAACCAATGCACTATTGTAGCTACAATGTCATAGTGTATTGTGATAACAATAAGTGTTGTAATATTTTTTTAAACATTTATTTTCAGTTGTAATTGGCTACAGTCTCATATTTTATTATTTTATTTCGACTTGTAAGAAATTTACACGTCAATAATTGTGAAAATATTATGAAATTTTTTGTGTTAGTATAACAATATAAATGTTAGCTTACATCAATATTTAAAAGAAAAAAAAAAACACAAACCAATTACTGAAAAAATAAAAATAAAAAACCAATCTTATATTATATTTTGTTATTTTATTTCGACTTATAAGAAATTGACACGTCAATAATTGTGAAAACTAAACCATAGCACTGTTGTAGCTAGAGTGCTACAGTGTATTGTGATAACAAAAAGTGTTGTAACATTTTTTTTAAACATTTATTTTCAGTTGTGGTTAGTTACAGTCTCATATTTTATTATTTTATTTTGACTTGTAAGAAATTGACATGTCAATAATTGTGAAATTTGTTGTGTTAGTATAAAAATATAAATGTCAACTTACATCAATATTTAAAAGAGAAAGAAAACATGTTGGGTTCTAAAACCTTTAAGTTTAAAAGTATTAAAATTCTAATTTGTAATGTAGGCAAACCATGATCAAAACATTTTAGTCTTGTTTAGACTTGCTTAAAGTATGTGTCTTTTATGTAAAGTTGGAATCGAGTTGCTGCAGAATTTATTGTGTAAATCTGTCTGACTCGATCGATCAAGAATTAGACTCGACCGATCGAAAGTCGTACAGATTATTTTTCTATAGAATTTTCCAATTCAGCCTAAGCCCTTTTTACGTGTTGGGTTTTATATTTTGCACTAGGTATAAAAGGAAAAACTCTAACCATGTTTTAGAGATGCTCTTTATGCTGTGTGTGTGAATCTCTTGTGAGATCTAGAGATATTTGCCTTCACATACACTTAGAGTTATCAAGATCTAGATTGATATCAAGAGCTTAGTAATCAACTCAGTTGCAGATTCAAGAGCTTAAAGATATACAAGCGGGAGTGCTTGTGCTTGCTGAGAATCCAAGAAAGAAGTAGTCCGTAAACTTGGAGCTGTCATGTGGTCGTGCTAGTAAGTTTCCTACTCGAGGTAACAATAGGATCTTAGTGGTCTAAGTCACTATTGTGTAAATTTCAATTTTTTCATAGTGGATTCAGTTTTACCTTGAGAATAGCTTGGTTAAATCCTTCTAAGATTTTTTACTGATTTGATTTTCTTGAGTCATCATATTATTGTGTTCTTTATTTTTCGCACTTTACAATGATATGATTTATATATGTTAACCTAGATCTGCATAATTTACCTAAATTAATCATTTGGCTAAATAACTAGGTCAATCTAGTTGTGTTTGAGGGGTCTAAAATCATACAAGTCGTATCAGAGCAGGTAGCTCTTTTGTTGTAGATCTTTTGATCTCTGAGCTGATCCTTGACCCCAATTGTCATGAAATATGAACACTCTCTTGTTATTCCTCCTCACTTTGATAGGAATAATTATGCTTATTGAAAAGTCAGGATGAAAACTTTCCTAAAGTCAATTGATGAGAGAGTTTGGAACTCCGTTGAATACGGATGGGAAAAACCCACTACTCCTATGAGTGAGTGGCAAACTTCTCAGAAAGAAGCAGCCGCTTTCAATAGCAAAGCCATGAATGCTATCTTTAATACTGTTTCTATGGAGGAATTTAAGAGAATCTCTAATGTTGAGGTTGCTCATACTGCTTGGAATATCTTCCAGACTGTGCTTGAAAGCATAAAGATAGTTAAAATTAGTAAGTTGCAGCAATTAATTACTAGATTTGAAAGTATTAGGATGTCTGATGATGAATTTTTTGATGAATTCTATACTAAACTTAATGATATTGTTAATTCTGCATATAATCTAGGTGAAATCTATGATCAACCTAAAATTATTAAGAAGATTCTTAGATCTTTGACTGAGAACTATAAACTCAAAGTGACAGCCATCACTGAAAGTAAGAATGTGGACTCTATCCATGTTGATGAACTTGTAGGACTTCTTCAGTCCTATGCGTTGGACCTACCTAAGACTAGCAAATCCCAATCCAAATCCAAATCAATGGCTTTTAAGTCTGTTGATGATGTTGATGTGAGTGAATTTAATGATGAGCTCTTTATTACAGAGATTGTCTATCTTGCTAAGAATTTTAGAAACTTTCTTAGGAATAATAACAAAAGGGCAAGAGGTAAGAACACTGCTGAGCCTAAAAATTTTAGGAGGTCCCACTAAGGTTAATAACACTGAAAAACCTAAAGAAAAAGTATGTCAACCTTCTAATAACTCTATGGGATAACAATGTTTTGAGTGTCAAGGGTATGGTCATATGAAATCTGAATGTCCTACATACTTGAGGTCTAAGAGTAAAGCTATGGCTGTAACCCTTAGTTATGATGAAGTTTCCGACAATGAGTCTGGTAGTGATGAAGATGAAAACTTCATTGCTTTCACTACTACTGCTATAGTTGATGAAAGTGTTGCTGTTGAGGAGAACCCTTCTGATAGGGAACTCTCTGAGAAAGCAGATTTACAAGAAGTCTACAATAAACCTTGCAAAGTTGCTGCAAAGGATGCTATGAGTGTTGATTTAGGCTTAAAGAAAATTGCATATCTTAAGCTTGATAAAAATAATTTACTTGTGAAACTGTTTGATGCTAATGAATTGTTGAATAATGTGAAGACTGAGAACATGCTTTTACTTGATAAAGTTAAGAATTTGGAACATGATTTATCTGTTGTTAGAGAACAAACTAATAGGTCTGCTAGTTCCAAACTTGATCATATGCTGAGTGTTCAAAAGTCTTCTTCAGAAAAAACTAGTTTAGGTATTGTAGAAAGCATCTCTATTTCCGAAACATATTCTACAAATTTTGTTCCTCCTTCTGAGCCTCCTGTAAGTGAGGTTGTCAAATTTATTGAAGTTACACCTCCTAGTAAGATTAGGGTTGATCTTCAAGAGTCTAAACTTAAGACTTCTAATCCTTCTAAGGGTAAGTTGCATGATAGACCTGTATGGATTTGTCATTTTTGTGAAAAGTCTGAGCATATTCGCCTAAACCGTTTCAAGTTACAAGCTGCTAAGCGAGCAAATAAACTAAAAATATCTGTGCCTCAAGTACAAGATCCTAAAGTACTTATTGGTGAGTTGGTAAAGACTTTAAACCTTTATTCCAATCCTAGAGTTGGAAATTATTATAATGTGAATAAGAACTCCAATAATCAAGGTGCATCTAAAAAGTTTTGGATGCAAAAAGTTCAATCTAAGTGAGTTTTTCTGACATGGTCTTTGTGCTTTATTGCTCTACTCTTTGTGACCATTTTTTTTAGCTGTTTTTGTTTTTGTTTTTGTTTTCTTTACTTTCTAGGATTTGCATTACATAACATTCATGCATTTCATTCTAGATTGTTTTTTTAAAATTTTTTTTTTTAAAAAAGGAAAGAAAAAGGGAAGCAAAATGTGTTTTTGCATTATTTTTCTTGGATTTGAAAGCAAAGTTGGTCATATTATCATTACATAACATGTTTATGTACCTTGTTTAGCTTGGATAAGCTTATTTTATTGCACTTTACTAGTTTGAGTCTTGTAGTGCATATTGTGTGAGAAGCTATTTATAGTTTTCGATCATATGATCTTAATTTTAATATTGAAGTCACATGCCTTTGATTGTTGAACTTGAACTTAATAAGAAATGCATAAATAACTATCTCACTACTGTTTATTAGCCAATCATGAACACCTTAGTACATATCTTAAGATTTTGTGCTCGAGAAAGTGTAGCACATGCATAAAAAGAACATAAGGTATAGCCTCGGTTTAATGCTAAAATTGGTGTGTACATTATTGACCTTTAATAATTTCGATAAATTAAAATTGGTGTGTACATTATCTCGTCTAATTCTTAATAAGTTTCTGATCAAATAAAATTAGTGTGACCACTATGCGGCAAATTCAAGAAACTTACATAATTGCAAACTTTTATTCTAGGAGATATGAGAGTTATATGATGTAACTCTTTGAGGGATAGTCTTTTTTAAATGTATGTGATGGATTTTGTAGAAATTGTGATTATTTATTATTCACATATCACCTCACATGTATTTCAAGTTTTTGTTAGTTGCACACACTACACAAGTTACTCTTTGCTAAGCTTTGTACAAGCTATTGTGTGTGATCTTGGTTTGGCAAACCAAGTTTGAAAATTTCTTGAGTTTTATGCAAAACATGTTTGCTTTTTGGGTTTTTAAAGATAATTGATGGTAATGGTGCAAAGAAAATCAATTGGTTGGATGCTTCGGGCTTGGATGACTCACTTGCTCTTTCAATGGCCTGAAAAAAAAAGAAAAGCGATCAAAGGTGACCGGGGCTGCCGGCCAAGAACCCTCCGAAGGCGAAGTTAGTTTTCTCTCTATGTTTTTGGAGTTCCAACTTTTTGGGAGCAGTAAAAAAACGTACCTTTGCTTTGTCTGAATAAGCGTTTATATAGTGTTCTAATAGACGGTTATCGATATTGGAACTTCCCCTGGATTCAAGGAGGCGCAAGGATTAAATGTAACTTCCATAACCGTTCAGGAGTTATGCATCTATTTCACAACGGATACCCGACAGATACGCATGGAATAAGGAATTATCACATTATATTCGGAGATTTTCCTAAGTATGATACCATCGTCCTAATATTCCCTCGTCGAGTGTACTTTGGCACATGAATAGGGGCCGTCCTGTCTAATGGGCGAATTCCTTCAGGACGAGCTTGTCAGCACTTTGGACGAGCGCCTCATTCTCTAGTCGCGCTTACCTCATCCAAGGCTCTTCCTCTTTGGACGAGGTAGTTACGGGTAAGGTTTTCGAGGGTGCTTGTAATTCTAGCTGGGTTACGGACGACCTACACGGACGACTTCAAGATAGGCAAAATCAGTACCCTATCAGTTGCCCCCTTGTCCAAGGGTCGTCCAAAGCTTTTGGTTTTTGGACACGTTTCATCATGTCACCCCACGTGTCTTGATGTAGATGGTGGGGCTCCAATGGCCCCAGATTGTGCCACGTGTCATCATTATGTGCATTAACCGTTATGTCGATTTGAGTTTCCGAGGAAGTTGTCACGTGGTTCTTCCTGATTGAGCATTTCGTTTCGGGTTTCATTTTTCAACGCCTATAAATAGTGAATTTCCTCCCATATCCTCTCCATTTTTCAAATTTTCTCGTTTGACATTTCTCGTCCATCGCCTCGTCTAGGAGTATTCCAGTGTCCCTAGTTTCCTTCGTCTAGAGCCAGGTATTTTCTCTACGCTCATCTTTAGGCTTCCCTTAAATTTTCACAATGTCAGAAGTTTTTTCTTTGTCTAGTAATAGTGTTGATAGAAAGATAGACAAATACCACAACACAACTAGTTATAGTGGTTGTAGTAGTGATAGTAGTAGTAGCGAGGGTAATACCACAGACGAGTATGTTTCTGGGGTTCCCCTAGAAGTCTTCTAGGAGGAATTTAGGACGAGAGTGGCATCTGGGTCTGGGGCTGGTCCCTCCAGTGCGCCCTCGTCCACTCAAAAGGACGAGGTTGAGACTATATACAGTTGTGCTGTAGGGGTTCCAGCTAAGACAGACGAGAGAAAATTAGCGTCTCTTAAGAGTTGGTACCAAATTCCAGACGAGCTAAATCCTAGGTTGGCCGTCCGTGATGAGTGGTGTTGCCAACCTCACTTTAGCATTGGAGTTTATGAAGCCTATCTTCTAGGAGGTCTTAGGCTACCTCTCAATGCTTTTGCTAGGGAGTTGCTCACTAGATTAGGTTTAGAGTTGTGTCAGTTTAATCCCAATGCATGGAGACTAATCGTTTCTATGTAGATTTTGTGGAGAGAGGTTTTTGAAGGGGATTGTCCTCTTACCGTGGACGAATTCCTTTTTTGCTACAAACCCTCTAAAATTAGCCAATCCCGTGGCTTTTATCAGTTTACAGCCAGGAGAAAAGATTGTAGGATTATAAAGTCGTTGGTTACCTCGAATAGAAGTTGGAAGATGGAGTTTTTCTTTGTCTTAGGTTTTTGGGCAGGGCACCCTGTAGAGGTGAGCAGGGATCCGTTTGCCCCATATATAGGAGAGTTAGGGAACCTTCATCCTGAAGGTATGCTTATCACTATTGTAACATTACCTTTATTACATGTCTTTCTATACGAAGCTCCTCGTCCTTATTGCAGGTGTTAGAAGGCTCGTCTTCACCCAAAGAGGGACTTCCATTCTTTGGTCACCCTTCAACGTCTCGCGACTTGGGGACTTGGCCCAGAACCTTCTCCAGAAGCCTTAGCTCACGAAATCACAATCCGTCGACGTAAGTTCTTGCCTTGGGATTTTTTTTTTTTTTTGGTTTTGTTTTGCCATTAACTTAATCATGTCGTCATAGGCACATTTGTTGATTTATTCATCATTTTTTTTTTTTTTGTAGGGATGGCTACCATGAAGGAGAACAAAAGTAAGAGAGTCGCGGACGAGCATACTAGGCAAGACGCCGAAACTAGGGCTCGTCCTATTGTTGGCGACAAAAGAAGCCTGTCAAAGGCTATTAATCTTGAAAACCTCCCCAGCTGTCTGAAAGAGAAGACGGCAAAGCATAGGAAGTCGTCCAAGCCTGGGGTCGTCCCTTCTGCTGTCCCTATTCCTCCATCTCAATCGCCGTCCATCTAGATTCTTGACGTGGAGTTGTCTGAGCCTACCCACACTCCGTCTAAAACTAACGTTCCTACCTCGACCCAGCCTCCTGTTGAAGTCGCGTCAAACCTTCTTAAGAGTGAGGATTTGGCTTGGGAGAGGTTTGAAAAGGCAGTTTTTGGCGAGGACGTGGCTGCATGTTATAACATGTCCTTGAGAGATTTTGAACACTCAGGTGTTCATGACCTCTTCAAGGTAATGAACATAAACTTCTCTTCTTTTTCTTTCTTTCTCTCTCATTCTTTTTCTTTCTTTCTCTCTCATTCTTTTTCTTTTTTATCTTCCTCGTCATACGCTTGTTTTCCTTGCTTAATACGAAAATTCATAATTGTTTATGCAGGCTATGTCAAAGTTCATAGCCGCGTCCAGACAGGCCACACAGCTGGATAAGACGAGGCTTTTATTGGAGAGGAGGATACAGGTAGTCAGGGATGACTGTTGCTCTTGGGGTACTTGTGGTTCAGCATCCTGTCTACCCATATGATGAGTCTCCTCCCCTAGACGGCATCATGTCTTACATCACTGGGTCTTTTATCCAATGGGGTTCTGATCCTCGGAGGTTAACTATCTTTTCTTTCGAATTGTTTGTCATTCTTTGTGGCCTATCTCTCATCTGCACACCATTCCTATTGAGCGATGTGTATTTCTGTATGCCCTTGTTACTGATGCTCCTATCAATTTTCCTCATTTGTTTATTCGTTCTCTGAACAAGGTTTATAGGAATAGTTCTACTGCTCATGCTCTTTTCTTCCTCATTTTTATTCATCGGATTCTTTTACATCTTGGTTTAGAGGAGTTTCCCGCGTTTGAGCCTATTCATATTATCGCTTCTATATGTGCCACCTTTCTTAGGCAGAGGGTTGCTCATATGAAAACAAGCTCTAAACGTCTTAGGGTTGAGTCTTTTGGTGTCATGCCTCATCCTCCTCCCTCCTCTACAGGTGATACTTCTGCTGAGGCGTTTGTCGATCATGTTGCTGCTATTAATGTTTCTCTGGCTTCTACTTCGAATGATTCAATCATTCATTGTATGTTGGAGACTATCATGACCGTTCAGGCAGCTCATGGTCAGCTTCTGGTGGACATGCTTAATGGGCTTCATGTTTTGCAAGTGGATTAGAAGAGTATTAGACCGCTACCTCCTTTTGATGATGAGTGAGTGTCCTTTGGCAATTTGTCACAAAAAAGGGGAGTGCCTATGGTGTAGTGCATTTGGTGTAGAGAGGAGTTTTTGTTGTTAGGTGGGGATTTTGTGTTGTTTAGACTGTGAAGTTTTTAGATTGTATCTAAGTGCTTCACTCTGAATTTACTTTTTTGGCTCATGATGTATTGTGTTTGGGTTGTTCATGATAGGGGGAGATACTTTGTTTAAATGTTTCTTATTTCACATTGTTTATTGATTTATATTTATGAGGTTATTCATAATATATGTCTTTATTTTGTGTTATGTGAAATCAAGAAGTTATATTTTTGTGTTACTTGTATTTTCTACACATGCATTTATGTGTTCATTAAGTGTTACGGGAATAAACAGGTTGATTCATTTGTGCTGCTGTTTACACTTGCAACTGATGGATAGTAATTAGGCTGAATTTGTTATGTTGGGCTACGTTTTTGTAATGGGTTGTTTTTATGTAAACTTTAAGCACTTTGTTATGTTTGTGTTTTGTCACAGATTGTCAAAGGGAGAGTTTGTTGACTTCTAAGACCTTTAGGTTTAAATATATTAGAACTCTAACTTATAATGTTGACAAACCATGAGCAAAACGTTTTAGTCTTGTTTAGACATGCTCAAAGTATGTGTCTTTAATGTAAAGTTGGAATCGAGTTGCTGTAGGATTTACTGTGTAAATCTGCCTGGCTCGATTAATCGATAATTAGACTCAACTGATTGAAAGTCGTGCATATTGTTTTTCTGCAGAATTTTTCAACTCAGCCTAAGCCCATTTTATGTGTAGGATTTTATGTTTTGTCCTAGATATAAAAGGAAAAACCCTAACCACGTTTTAAGGTTGCTCTTTATGCTGTGTGTGTTAATCTCTTATGAGATCTAAAAGTGTTTGCCTTTACATACACAGAGGGTTATCAAGATCTAGATTGATGTCAAGAGCTTGGTGATCAACTCAATTACAGATTCAACAGCTTAAAGACATATAAGCGGAAGTGCTTGTGCTTGCTGAGAATCCAAGAAAAAAGTAGTCTATGGACTCGGAGCTGTCACGTGGTCATAATAGTAAGTTTTCTACTTGAGGTAACAATAGGATGTTAGTGGTCTAAGTCGCTATTGTGTAAACTTTAATTCCTTCATAGAGGATTCAGTTTTACCTTGAGGATAGTTAGGTTAAATCCTCCTTAGGTTTTTCACCGGTTTGGTTTTCCTAGGTCATCATATTGTTGTGTCATTTATTTTCGCACTTTACAATGATATAATTTATATGTGTTAACCTAGATCTGCATAATTTATCTAAGTTAATCATTTGGGTAAATAACATGTTAATCTAGTGGTGTTTAAGGGGTCTAAAAACATACAAATAGCACAACCCTATCGAATAGGTTATCTGGTTGGGTTGGGTTACAAAATGTTTTTTGATAGTAGGGCAGGTTGGGTGGGTTTGGGTCATAAAATTTCAAACCCATCAAACCCAACCCGACCCACCCATATATTTAATATATATATATATATTATATATATATATATATAATATAATTAATAAAATTTTTAAAATAATCAACTCTTCCTATCCTATATAAAAACCAATTAGTTCACACAAACCCTAATAAATTACTATTGCTGTTTAGTTATTAGTGTTGATTGTCTTTAAAGAGTTACATTGATACTAATCTTTGGGTTTTTTTAATATACTTATATATTGTTTCTACTCAATTTAATAATAACAATAATAATAAATTGTCCAACCCATTGGTTCAACTTGACTCATGTGAGTTGGGTTGGGTTGAATTATTTTGACCCACCATGGTGGGTTGGGTCAAAAAATCTCCTTAACCCGACCCATACACACTCCAAGTACTGAAAATGTGTGTAATATTTTTTAAAAACTGAAAACATGTTAAACTACTATACCAAACTAGGCCATAATTTTTTTGCTTTTTTATTCAAAGAAGTGTTTTTAAGATTATTTTAATATGTTTGTAACCTTAAAATAGAACATTTGATATTGAGAATATTGTAAAATAGTGTGTTAAATTTTTTTTTTTTAAAGTAGGTTTAGTATGTCAAAATAGCATTTAGTATAACATAGATAATGCTAGTTCTCTAAAAAACATTAGGTCTATATCAATTTAGCCACAAATTAGCAGAGAATTATTTGTAGCGAGAGCATTTCCATCAAAGCTTCTAAAAAAATTAGTATTTACCATCTTAAAAAACAACTTTATAACAAATAACACATTACTTTCCAATATCCCTTATACCAAAACTTCTATTTTTTTAACATTTCATTTAAATATTCTTTCTTTGTTATTTTTTATTCATTTATTTTTATTATTTCTCACTCTCCCTCTGTCTCTCTCTCCCACTGTCTCTCTATCTTTCTTAACCCGGTCTAGAAGTTTCTCCCTCTCTTTGATATTCTGCTCTCAAAACCTCCATAGCCTAAGCTTTTCAAGCTCATCACCTCCAACCACGACCACAGCCACAGCTACCACCACCAACCACAACCTCAACCCCCACCACCAAAAAATAAAAAATAAATTTTAAAAAAATCCCACGACACAAACTATAGCCAAAACTCACCACAAAACCGCCACAAAACTGTAGCCAAAACCCACCACCCCAGCAACCCTGGCCGAGTGTGCTATGTCAAATGTCAATTTCTCACACCAAAACTTACTTTTTCTATTTTAATATAACATTTAATATTATATAAATCATCAAATGTTTTGATGATGTGGTTTCAAAACGTGGTTGAGATCAATTCAAATCATGGTTGATCGGTGGAGGCAGAGAGGGGCTAGATGAAGGGGAAGAGAAAGAGGTAGAGAGAGAGAGAGGAGAGAGAGAGTACAAGGGAATTAAAAAAAAAAAAAAAGCGTGTTGTAAAATTATTTGAGATTTGGCACATCTCATAAGACAAGAATTTTGGTGTGCCAAATGCTAAAAATTTAGTATTTGGCACACATGATGCCAATACCCTAAGCAAACCAAGTATAAAAAATAGAAAGAAAGAAAATCACATTCATGATATGTGTCAATAATAGCATTGTAGAGATTGATGAGTAATCATTCATAATTTTCTCTCTTGATGACCGTTGGGAACATGTGGATTAACTAAGAGCAATGTTAGGGAGGAAAAAAAAATCTCACAACTATTATCATAACCACCACATGGCTAGTTATAAATGGTGGAAGCATGAGCCCACCATTTGACTTCTATCATTTACAGCTTGCCAAGTAACGAGTTCTGATAAAATTTGTTACATTTTGTATTTTTAGCATTTTCCTTTAATTAATAATATTCAAACATTCTCTCACCTTAATATGTCTGCCGAAACAACACAAAAGAAAGCATAAAACAAGAATAAAAAAATAAATAAAAAATATTTAATTATAATGATAAAATAATAAAATATTTGATGTGTATTGTAAAATTGTATATTAAAATAAATAAAATGATGCTTTGTTATGTCAAAATAACTTCTTCTTTTTTTTTTTTTTATAACTTGGCTATGAAGAAAATGCTGAAACAAATGAGAGCCATCCTACCATTGGGAGAGAAACACACAGTGACGCAAAGAGGTTCAGGGAATCACTCAATCCCTCATCAAAACCTCTTGAAAAGTTAGTGCCCAAGTTAGGTTAGGGTTTTCTATATATTCACATTCACGTTGCTAAAACCTAAGCCGTCCCATCTAATCAACATAAACTCTTTACCCTTACTCCTCAGAATCGACAGCTTACGGCCAAGAAATAGGGCATAAAGGCCATTTTACACTACACAGTCATAGACCTTGATAAGATAGATAACATTTGATTGAAACTCAAAAACCCTAACCATATTGCCTATTTGCTTTTGCATTTCTTAAATTTCGCTTTCCCCCAACAGCCTTCCTTTCTTGTTTCATATTTTCATAAAGATTTTGTACTGTGTGTCCAAGGCACATAATATTAATTTTTTTTTAAAAAAAAAAAAATTCAAGATGAAAAAGTATTAACTTTTTTTCAATTCACAAGAAAATATTTTTAAAAATAAATACCTTAATGTGTGTCCTTAAGTACACATTAACCGGATGGACCAAGTTAAGTCCCCTACAAACCTGTCACGCTTTTGTATGCAATAGGAACCCAAGGTTAAGTACTTGGCTACAACCTTCTAGACTATCATGCT
This sequence comes from Castanea mollissima, assembly GCA_014183005.1. Classification (NCBI taxonomy): domain Eukaryota; kingdom Viridiplantae; phylum Streptophyta; class Magnoliopsida; order Fagales; family Fagaceae; genus Castanea; species Castanea mollissima. The sequence continues at coordinate 30,366,762 of JACAVU010000006.1, read as the reverse complement.
CATGGAGTACGAGCTAGTAAGATGTTGCCTTCTTAGTTAGATTATCATAGAAACTCAATCTTATTTAGCTTAAGTCAGGTCCACAGTGCACCTCGCTAAGAGCAACTACATCAACTCGTGTAAAAGATTCCGTTTATTTTACACAAAAAATCTACTTTTTCTATTTTACACTATCACTTTTACAAAAAACTCACATCAGTTTATCTATTTTACAAGACTTTTCAATAAAATATTCATTCTCCATCAATTTTTTTTATTAATTTCCCTAATGGTCATACTTTTTTAAATTTAAACTTATATTTTAAGTAAACTACCAACACCGGTGGCCTGGCCAATAGAGCCGCTTATGGTGGAGGTCTGATGGCCGAACCACCAAAATAGTGGCTCCGGCGAACGCCGACGGATTCGTCTCGCCGCCCACCATACCACTGAATAGTGACCCACCAGTGGGTGGATTGTTAAAATAGTGGCTTCGACAAATGCCGCTAATGCCAAACTACCAAAATAGTGGCTTTGGTGACCACCCACCGGACTAGTGTCTCCGACCATTGTACCGCCGTCACCGGTGAGCCGATTGTCATAATAGTGGCTCCGACGACCATTGCCGAATTGATGTCTCCGACCGCCGTATTGCTAGAATCAGTGACCAAACCAATGCTGCTAAATCGATGTCTCCGACCAACGATCTTTTTTTTTTTTTTTTACCCAAT